>JAWWES010000094.1:8441456-8471857 GCA_035583135.1 Lophotriccus pileatus | reverse complement strand
GCAGGTCCCTGAAAAGATGATTTAAGGTCTTAGTGTGGGCCTTCAGTCGCCGTAGGTTGAACAGGCTCCCATCGGTATGGTATCGGATGTAGACACTGTTTTCATCATCGAGGTCTGCTGTGGCCCTTTGGAGCATCATGCTGAAGAAGATTGTGAACAGAGTTGGTGCAAGAACGCAGCCTTGCTTCACACCGCTGGTTATTGGAAAGGGCTCAGAAAGTGCATCACCATATCTGACTTGGCTGTGCTGATCCTTGTGACGCAAGATGATCATCTTGAGGAATTTGGAGGGACACCCTAAACATTCCAGAATCTGTCACAGGCCTTTTCTGCTCACAGTATCAAAAGCTTTCGTGAGATCAATGAAGGTTACATAAAGACTTTTGTTCTGTTCCCTACACTGCTCTTGCAGTTGCCTGAGAACAAACACCATGTCCGTGGTACTCCTGTTGGCCCTGAAACCACACTGGCTTTCAGGTAGAAGCTCTTCTACTATAGTGGGTATTAATCTGTTCAAAAGAATTCTTGCCAGGATTTTATCAGCAATGGAGAGCAGAGTAACACCCCGATAATTCGAGCAGTCTGATTTATCTCCTTTCTTCTTGTACAAGGTGATGATGACTGCGTCACGAAGGTCTGATGGTAGTTCGCCTCGTTCCCAACAGCTCACCACGAACTCGTGAAATTTAGCATGGAGTGCTTGGCCTCCATGCTTCCAGACTTCAGGAGGGATTCCATCAACCCCAGCTGCCTTGCCAGTTCTCACCTGCTGTATGGCCTTAACAATTTCTTCCATATTTGCTAAATAAAATCACAAAATAGTGCCACAATTCACTTGATTTGAAAAATTTTTAAAAATTAGAATTTTGGTATATAAAAATTCTGTTAAAAATATCCTAAGTCATCAAGGCATAAATGTAAAATGGTAAAAACTCCCAAATGTAAAATGTAAAACCTCCGAAATACCTACTTCAGCCACTAAAATTTATGTTATCCTCCTGTTTTTCTTCCTCTATATAAGGTCAGTGTATCTGTAACTGAGCTGAATTTTGGGTTTCTACAGAAATTTCAGGGAAACATTGCTGCTGCTGCTGACACTGCTGTTACCTCATTGTTTATGATGTTAAGAGGTTCAGAATCATTAAGAATGGGCATTGAAACTTTTTCCATGTAAAAGAAAAAATATTTATTTCCCTCCATATACAAATTCCACTTTTTGAAGGCTGGCTGCTCCCACTCCTCTGTTCCAGGATATTACAAATGAAGATCACAAAGCAGGGATGAACATTTAACAGCTCTTAGAACACCTGTTACCTGGTTTTTGTTGGGTTTTCCTCCTGTCTAAGTCTCACTGAAATTTAAAAGTGGGCCACTGATATACTTACCAAGCATGTGTTACCAGAAGTGTTAGAAAAACCAATGTTGCTGTTGGCCGCATTTTATAAATCTCACATGGAAAAATGGCTTATCAGGCTGTTAAGATCCAGAACGAGATAAACAATGTGCTTTCATTATTAATTCCAAATGGCTGGCAAAACAATTCCACACCAGTGGAATTTTATAGACTGCACTCTGTATTTCTTGTCCAATAAAGACACATGATGTGAGTTAAAAGCCTAGAATCTGGAACCTGATGCATTCCAGGTTCCGATCTCTCATGTGACACACACTGGACAAGTCACACATTGCTGAACATGTAAAGTAAAACCTGTGGTTCCATCTCAGGGCTCTGTTTTACACTACAAATAAAAAAGGATGGGGAGAGGAGCTGGGATGGGTTGTGTGGAAGTTACTTGCAATGTGGTTTTCAACAGCAACACCACCATGCAACTCCCTAAAATCCAACAGCAGTGCAGGGACTAAACCTGTGAACAGCCAGGAGTACAATGAGAAACACTACTTGAGTGGAACAGTCACTCCCACAGGGAATGGCAGAGCTTCCTCTCCAGGCCATGGAAGAGCCAGATGTTCTCACACAGCTGCATCAGCCACCTGAACTCCAGAACTGAAGGTGCTTGCTCACTCAGAGGGAGGCTCCAAGTTCCCTGTTTGTTACGATCCTGATCCTGTTTGTTCCCTGAAGTGTGACACACATGCAATATTCTCAGAGAAACGTTTCTCAGTCCCACGATAAGGATTTTGTGTGATGTGGGACATGAGGGGGGTCCATCCATCAGGCTGTGGTACAGACGGTGGTTCCCAGGTGAAACAGTCTCAGCCCATACACTGGGAGCCACGAGCTCACACCACATCCCAGAGCACTTTGCTGTGTACGTTTTGCATTCTCCACCTCACAGGTTTTCTAGAGATAGTTTTAGTAGATCCAAACCCAGCAACTCCACCCTGTATTAAGGAAGCACAGGCTTGTGCATCTCTGTGCAGCCCCTCAAAGGCCACAAGCACAGGAGGTGGTAGAAGAATTACTTCAAGGGCCAATGCAGTCACAAGGGAGTTCAGGTCTTGGTGGTGCTGGAAAGGTGTCGCCACAACTGCAGCCAACAATTTAGTCTTCCACTGTAATCAGTGGCCACTTCTTGCCAAAGAAAGAGCCATGAACAATCATTTCCATACTGGCATTGCCTACAGCCAGAAAGATCCTTTGACTTCAACCCTAGGGGAGCCTGCAGCAGCTTTGTAACCGCTCACCATCACCTGTCCTTCAGCTCAGAGTTCTGGAGAGGAAACATCAATCACAAAAAAAAAAGATTAAATTGAAATCCTTGCAGCAGTTATGCCAGATCACACCACCAACTGTGTACTTCCACACACCTGAGGAAGACCACAGGACCATCAGTGCCTCCTGGCACTCATGGGGAGTGTAGTGGGTTTGATCTGGCTGTTGCCCTTCTTGGCAGTCTTTCCCAGGTTCGGCACCAAAAGTGAAATGGTTTGACCCTGGCAAGATGCCAGGGGCTTCTTAAAACCACTTCACTATCTTTTCTCCTCCCCTCTGCATCTGGACAGAGGAAAGAGAAAAAAAAAAGGAAGGAATTTTCATGAGTAGAGATCAGGATTGAGAGAAAGGCCGTTATTCACAGACAAAACAAACTCAGAGTGCAGATAAAACCTAGATTTATTACTAACAGGCTAAAAGCTAAACTCATTGCTAGCAGAGTAAGAACTAAAGAGTAAAAGAATAAAACAGTCTTAAAACACAACACCTACTCCCCCCCCATCTTTCTCAGCTATCCCTTCTGCCCCCCGCAGTGCAGGAGAACAGAGGAGGGGGGGGATTTGCAGTTAAAATATTGTTGTTGTTTTCCATTCCTTGGGTAGCAGCAGCTTTTATAATGAGCTCTTTGTAGTCCAAGGATCTTCTATGGCTATAAGGAGACTCTTGTATTATCATAGTCTTTACCACAGCCTACAGAGGAAATAATGGCTGTAAGTCGTTCCCCTGTTTCTGTGGGGTCACCTCCCACCAGAGACAGTCTTTGATGGACTTCTCCTGCGTGGGTCCATCCACCCCTCGGGCAACAGTTCCTTTCAATCTGTTGCCCCATGGACGACTCCCCAGAGGGGTGCAGTCCTTCATGGGTTGAGCTGTACTGCTGTGGGTCTCCCACCAGGGCTGCAAATCCTACCTGGGAAAACATGCTTCAGAGTATGGGTATTTCTCTCCACTGGCCACTGGCCACAGGTCTGCAGCAGGACTTCACTCCATCTTGGGCCTCCCACAGCTGTGGGCACGGCTTCCTCCATGTATCTACCTGCTCCAGCACAGACTTCGCCACAGTCTGCAGGAAGGCTTCTGCACCCTGAAGGTCTTTCATGGGCTGCAGGGGCTTCAGCTTTGCCCTGCTTCTGGGGGAGACGGGGGGAAAGGCTCTCCCCCACTTTTCCCCGCCTCCAGCTGCAATGACCTTGATGACTGCTTGCTCTCTCTAGGACTGGAATTTCTTCTGCAACACAACTTTCTCCTCCTCTGTTCTTAAATATGTTATCACAGAAGCACTCTAATTGGCTCAGCCTTGGCTAGTAAGCAGGAAATCCCTCCTGGAGCTGGATATCATTGGCTTTTTCATAGGACAGTGAAACTTCTGGCAGCTTCCAACTGAAATCACCCCTACAGCCTTATTCCTACCAAAAACCCAGCCACCTGAACCCATGACAGATGTTGTTAGCAATGTCCAAGCACTTCTCTCTCAGCACAAACTCTCATTGCAAAGTAAGGAAGGTAGCAAAGTAAGGAAGGTAAGCAAAATACTGGAAGGTGAGTCCTGGAAGTGAACTGACCCAAGAGCTCCAAAGGAGAAGGTAATGGTTCTAGTAGTTATGCATCTGATCTTTCTAACAGGAGGATGTGAGACGAAAAAGTGATTTCATTTTCTCTCACCTTTCAGCTGAATCAGTGTATGAATTCTGCTCAGGTGCTACTTTTGCATAACTCAGAGGCAGATTGAGACCCACAACTGGGCCTACAGTACTGAGCCACAGAATAATGTAATTTTTGTATCTAGAGGGAGAAAAAAAAAACACAAAAAAGACACCGTAAATATATTATTCCAACTTTTTCTGAATTTCAGATAGACTCAATAGTCATAACTTCAGACAACTTCCTTCACTTTACCAATAGCAAATGTATTTTAACTTTCTGTGACAACACAGAAACCTTACTCTATTTAGACCAAGGAGGTTGTTTTGGCTGTTTCCACTCCTCAGCTGATTTACTTTACCTGCATTGCACAAAGCCTTGGAAGCCCCAGCAGTGCCTCTCACCTGTTGTGCTTCTCACCTGTTTTGTTTCCATGGGCCAGTCAGCACAGCAGAGATGAATTCATTAGTTCTGCATGGGTGCAGAACAAAAAAGGGCTGCCCAAGGATGGGGTGCTCCTAGGAGGGAAGATAAGCTGCTTTATTATGGAAGAAAAAAAAAAACAGAAAACACACACCACGTGCATTTGGAAAAGACAAAGCAGGGTCCAATTAATCCCCAATGCACCTTTTCTCACTTCAGAATCTAATCCACATTGCTCTTCCACTGACAGTCATGACAAATTAAGATATATTATATATATAGTACATAATTAATACATATTCTCCTCTCTTAAAAGGGAAATAGTATCACCAACCAGGTTATGTGACTATTCTAGTTAAAATGTAGTGGTCTGCAAAAGTGACTGAAGTTACTGAAGCAGCATTGCCTGAATGCAAGTAGGCAAAGCTACTGTGTAAACAAGAATCTGATCAAGTGTAATACATAAAACCAATCCTCTCAGTAGAAAAGCTCTTCAACAACCTTGAGCCCTTGTATCTTCTCAGGCTGGTGCTGGGAAGTATTTTTTAATTTTTATATATATAATTTTTTATTATATATATTCTTATTTTTAAATTTTTATTTATACTACATTTATGCTCTGACAGATTTCCTTTGTCCATCTGCAGCCAGACTCCCCGAGTTCTGGGGTGGCATTTTACTTTAGCACATAGTAAATTTCTGGCACAGAAGAGAAGATGCAAAGTCTTTGTGCCACACAGGAGAAACTCTTTCTCCAACCCCTTGCCTAAAAACGAAAACCAAATCCTAACCTGTCATCTTCAGCAGGTAGGGCAATTTTAATACTATTAACTATTGATACGATTAACAATTAAATTATTACAGCTGAAGGACACTTGGTTCTTATGCTGAAAATGTATTCATGAGGATCAATCATTTTATGTCTAAGAAAACTTATAAAAACTTCAAGAAACTTCAGGATATACAAAAAATAATGTTAAAAAGCTTTGTTTTACACCACAAACAAATAATCTGCATAAGAATGCTACCATCTACTGTTGGTAAAAGTGAATTGTTGATGCAGTTTTCCACTGAGATAAACTGGTAGTTTGAACTAAAAAACCCTTTCCATTATCTCCTAGCTCAAACCAGCTTAAGTCTCCAAATAATTCCAGAGAATATATAGATTGTGCCAATGGTATTTCTTAAAGATAGTAAAAAAATATATAGTTGGCAATATTTACAAAACTGTTAAGCAAGGGGGAAAAAAAGTAAATTGTGCAAAAATTTCAGCAAATTTTCGTACGCAAGGAAAGAGTGTAAAAAGGCAGCACACACACTCAAAAAGAACAGAGAAGGTAACCTGAGCTTTAAGTGACTTAGCACTCTGAAAAAGGCATAAAGATAATTCCCAAAGCTGAATATTAATCCTGAAGTTATCCCAACCTGTCCCCTGATATTTGATTCTGTCCTGCACTTCTTGCTTCAGCAAATCACCAGTGAGTGACACATGGAGGCCGACTTGACTTTTCAAAACAGCTTATTAAATTTACATTCTACATCTTTCTTCTTTCAGTCCTTCCTCCTCTCACAACATGACAATAGAATGACACTGAACAAAAACTCCCAAACTCAACAGTTCTATGCTATTCAAAAGACAGGAAAATGTCACACACTGACAGGAAAACCACAAAAGCAATAGGAGTTTAAAAGAAATACTGAGCCAAGACCCATTAAGGAGAAGCCTCTAAAAAGGGAAAAGGCTGAGGCAGGGAAGAGCTTGTTGAGCACCAGGGAAAACACTTTGAGAGCATCAACTCTGATTTAGTCAAATCCTGAATTCCAAATCCTGTACATAATGGCATCCCCTGGAGGCTTTAATGTAAACTCAAGGTTAAATCACTGACACAGCAGTTCTGAGGAGGAAACACTGGGCAGGTGCCAATAAAAATGCAGGGGTTATCAAACCCCTGGATGATTTCAGAATTGGTAATGGGCTGCAGAGCCTTCTCGGGTTTGGCCCAGACTGGACCAGCCAGGGCTTGTTATTATACAACATCTGGACAGGCAACTGCCACTCAAAGTGCCATTAATTACTGCCTTGAGAGAGGGCTAGGTGCCTGCAGAGGAATGAAGTCCTTCCCAAACACTATAAAAAATGTGAAAATGAACAAAAGTTTGTGCTGCACTGGCTTCATGAACATATTTATTACCTGCTGCAGTCACTTGGTGGAACGATACCACTCCACATGCAGTGAAATGTATCCTGGGCAAAATACTAAGGCAGCAATAATACCCTTTATCTACCCCGATCCATGGGTCAGACACATGAAAACTATGAAGTCCTACTGGGACTTTATGCAAAAAAAACCCCAGTACAAACAGCATGAAAGTGTTACCGTTATCTTGTCGTGACGGTCGAGAAAGAAAAGATCAAGCAGAAGGCTTGTTTAGGGCAACATAACAGCTTCTTCTTTATTGTTCTCAGTTCTTTCTTACATCCTCTCCCTAAGCAAGCAGCGAAGCAGCAGTAGCAAGCAAGCAGCAAGTAAGCAACAGCGTTCTTAACTGGCTAACTATATTACTAATACATTTGGCAGTAGACATGAGACACTTGGAGATGTTCAAGGTTAGGCTGTGAATCTCATACACTCCCCCCAATTCATGGACTCACAGCTGTCTTTTCTTTAATTAGGCTGTGTACAAAACTTCTTATCACTAAGGATACACAGGAAAGTTTCCCAGGGTGATCTCCTCTTCCAAAGAGCTAACAGGCCTGCTGTTAACCCTCACATGAAAGAATCTTTCCATTTTCAGTTTACAACTAACCTTTTTCCAGTCAGTCATGTAGCAGTGTAGGGTGAGAGTTTCAAGTCCATTCCCACAAGTATTCTCTGCACTGTACAGCAAGAACCCATTTGCAGGTTGCCCACAACTCTTCTGGGCAGTAATACACTGACACGGAGTTTATCTGAAATCAGCAGCATTATTCTCCTTGATCTGTCTATGATTTTGGATCCATCTACCTGTGAGGCTGATTCATAACTCTGTCTGCTCAGCATTGCATGCTGGAGTCCATCACACATCTGCATAATCCCCTGAGTCTGACCCAGCTTTGATGGGAAATTAATATTTTTACAGGCAGGAACTAATTCTGTTGAGTTTGAAAGTTCAAAATGTTGTTCCATTTATTTTCTGTAGAAAGACCTCTTTACCAGGTGAATTCTAGATGTGTAAGGATGTTCTGTACCA
The DNA here is from genome assembly GCA_035583135.1 of Lophotriccus pileatus. Classification (NCBI taxonomy): domain Eukaryota; kingdom Metazoa; phylum Chordata; class Aves; order Passeriformes; family Tyrannidae; genus Lophotriccus; species Lophotriccus pileatus. The sequence goes on along the minus strand of JAWWES010000094.1, from coordinate 8,463,888 downwards.
GATTCTGTAACTGTTACTTCAAATCCTCCCATAAACCAAAAAAAAAAAAAAAAAAAAAAACAACACAAAAAAAACCCCACAAAAAACTTGCAAGAGAGAGATGGATGAGAGACATGAAATAAATGTTTCATTGGGCAGTTTGAAAACGAATTATAGAATCACAGAATGGTTTGGGTTTGAAGGGATCTCAAAGTCCATTTGGTTCTACCCTCTGCCACGGTCAGGGACACCTTCCACTATCCCAGTTTGCTCCACGCCCTGTCCAACCTGGCCTTGGACACTTCCAGGGATGGGCAGCCACAGCTTCTCTGGGAAATCCACTCCAGTGCCTCACTACCCTGCCAGAGAAGTATTTCTTCCCAATATCCCATCTAACCCTGCTCTCTGGCAGCACAGCATTCCCTATTCCTCAGCTGTGCAAGTACAATCCTCCATGCACAGGTGGTGAGTAGGGAAATGTCAAGACATGAATATCAACAGTAGCAAAGACTGGGCAGCTCCCAAGTACAAGTCTAATTAAGACTAACATTTCTGTCAGACTGGATTATGTTATTTTATCAAGCAGTCTCCTTGTCTTATCTTAAATCTCCAGATTTAAACCAAAAATAAACATCACTTCAGGTAACAGGTAATTGTGTGCAGTATCTGTGCTCTCCTGCTCTTCTTCCCAGCCAGCAGGAGTTTTGTTGTCAGTACATCTCCTGTAACAGCACCATTTATTTTCTCTGTCATAACTGCAGCTCTTCCAGAGGTAAGGGCTTCTGTGCCATTTTCTCCAGTGCTACATTAACCTGCCTTCGAGCATCCATCACAACATTTATGGTCTCTCCACTGATGATAGTGCAAGGGATTTGTGCCCCAAACTGACTCTGTCCTGATCTGGTTTGCATGATACTGCTTTGCAAAAATAAATCTCTGGAGGAGTGTCAAAAATTACATGTAGGATACTACCAGCAAACACCGCAGCCTGTCCAATTGATGTCAGATATTTTACCAGCAGTTCTCACAGTCCCATGTCATCAGATCAGAAAAAGAAGGCAGAATTAATAAAATATGTCCTTGTAATCTCTTCCATGCAGGAAAAGGAAATAGTGATGTAATGAATAAAGAGGATGCAAGTTTTTCTCTTTTTCCCAGTTTTTGACCACATTTACTGAAGCAAATGCCTGGTCTTGTGTAAAAATTCTTCTCTCAAGATTATATTCTGACTAACTTATGTTCTTGAATTCACGGTCTGTTATGTTCTTTTTCATTGTTTAGTTTTATATACATCAATAATAACTTACTTGTCAATAAAATCCAACTCTGCACAATCAGAAAGAAGGTAGTAAGATTTTTCTCTTCAGACTGACTCTGTGTCCTACAACCAGAACAGTAATTGCACGCTTGGAACTTAAAAATGTTGAACTTGAGGGATTTTCCTCTAATAAGAGAATTACTTCAATGGAAACTCTGTTAGTATGGAATCAGTACATTGCAGATGCAACATTAAGGAACTGTAATTACAATCCTCATAAAAGATGTAAATAATAGTAATAAAGCTGTTGATAGCATACAAATTGTAAAAGGCTTCTCCTTATATGGGATAGTGGAAGGTGTCCCTGACCGTGGCAGAGGGTAGAACCAGATGGACTTTGAGGTCCCTTCAAACCCAAACCACTTTGGGATTCCCTGATCTGGGACAGGTAACTTACTTATAGTCACCTTGATTTCAATTTACAAGCAGAAGCCAAGCCATCCTACTAGAACTCCTGAGGAATGTTTCTCTAACTTTGCCATAAAACCCTGAGAACCCATAAAATCCAGTAGCTGAAGATGAAACAACGTCCTTCTGCCTGCGACAGCTGCTGAAGAATGACTGTGAAAGTGCAACTACCACTGTTCTGCATTTTCTTAGACAATCAAAATAAATCTGCAACAGCTCTGAGCAGGCAAAACTTGAAGGGACCCTGATGAGACAAAAAAGTGCAAACCAGACCAAAAAAAAAAGCAAATTTCTGTCATTACTAAACCTCTCTTTGGAAGAAGAGGCTGCAAAGTGATTGGATTTACACCCTTTGCAGACAAGCAGTTGCAATTGCCCTGATGATTTAATGTCTCTGTTCCACATGTGTTCCCACAGACAGACCGATCAACTTTAGTGACAAATTTTTATTCATACCTTTACTACCACCAACCCCATGCGACCAATTAAGCTGGATCCTACCCTTCTTTCCTCAAATACGAAGGCCATGACAAAAAGGCAATTAATGGCTACATTTTTCTGAGGGAAATAAAGGTCCTTTCACAGGTCCTACAACACAGAAACATAAGGACACTTAACATGGGCAGAATTTGAGCTGAACCACACCTACCAATTTGTACCTGCTGTTTCAAATCTATCATGGACTGCAACGAAGGTTTCTTCCAAGACAAACCATTCTGTGACTCTATAATTCAAATTCTATTCCCCAAATCTGTCCGATTCTAGAATATTTACAGCTTTGAAGAGGTGATAATTCTTTTTTACATTTTATAGCTTTATTATTTTTTAAAAGTATTGAATAGCTAACAAAGGAAAGGCAGGAGAGGTAATGCAGGACAAGCAAAACAGTAATCAAGAATACCCAACACAACAATATAATTATATATTTTATACAGACATAAGATTTGAATTATCAAGAACAAGAAGAATCAAAGCACTATGTGATACTCAGGCAAAGCTATGCTTTTAAAGCTTAATAAGCTTTTTTAGAGCTTTAAAGCTTCTCACAAGCACATAACTTGTGCATTTAGGACTCTTCAAGAAAACTCTACAGTTAAAAATTGGCAGGTCTGAAGTTACATTGTCAAGAAATGGCATCTCAGCCATTTTTCCTATGAAAATAAACAGATGATTCTTCCTCCGTGCCTGCCAAAATAAGATTAATTCAGTTGTCACCATTTTAGTTATGTAGCATATAGTCTTAATTAATTACTATTTAAAATCTGTTCTTAAGTTATGAGATTCATCCAAGGTGCAAAATGGAACGATCCAACAAGCTGTGGAAGTATGGAAAAGACACTGGAAACAGATTTCCTACCCTGATTAAAAAATGATAATTTAGGAAAATAAAAAATCCATAGTGGCATTTGACAAATGTGCCCCGAAAGGGTTCATTTTACAATCCCAGGAATCCCAATGGTCCCTCAGCAGTACATCCCATCTACAACAGCAGCAGTTGGAAAGGCTATTCTGGGAGATCACAAGTCTGGGCTTTCTCTGTGTATCACTCACCTCATACTGCTCCAGTATATCTGCACCAAGAATGGTGGAGGACATTTTCCATCCATTTATGGACAAGCAGTCTCATGAATTTGTCTAAATGCTTTTGAACTGCTCATACCATCTGCTTCCACCACTTGAGAGCCCAGGTGCTCATGTATAAATGGCTTTCTGTTAGCACAGGTACCTAACTTCCATTTAAGTGGCACTTAAAATGCTTTTGTAAATAAAATTAAAAAATAGTTTGCACTGCCCTTTGGTCACTCCAGTTGCCTCTCAAATGAAGCTGAATGTGCCATATATGATATCCACTTCTTTCACATTGTGCAATCCATATTGTGTATTTCAGAATTTTTAACAAAAACATTCAATAAGAGGGAATGTTCAGTAACCAGCTTCATTCCAGCTGTGAACTGTCAGAGGTCATGGCTGTGGGAAGACACAAGAGCAATCCACCTTAGCCTACAAGGAGAGATGCTGGACCAGGCATCCAGGAAGTTACAACTTACTCCACAAAATCTCTGCTTGGAAAGCTCTGTAGAAGCAGAACTACTGCTACATAAACTACCTGTAAATGCGAGGCGTTTTCTACAGAATGGGAAATAATCAAGAGAACCAATACTACTACACTGTAATTCATTTAACTAATTATGTACCTGTGTGGAAAACATTACTGAACCTTCATTTCAAAAAAACTGATCAACTCAAGCAACAATAGTACCAGGCCTTGAAATTAGTTGGACTGTATGTCCATAAAGCCTTATTGGGAAAAGCAAGATTACACTGTAGGGCAGCTAAACATTATTACTTAATGCCTAGTTTTAAAATAAAACCTGCTTGCTAGCATGTACAGTACTTCAGTTACGTTTAAACCCCAGAATTTCAACACACGGTAGAAAATTTTGTGGGAAATAAATATTCACCCAGCTTTCCCACCCCTAGGTCTCCTCCCTGTGAAACAGCTTTCCAGTCTGCACTGGTAAGACTCCCTTTTCTCAGGAAGTTGTACTAATAATTTTCCAAAAATATTAGCAGGGGATCCATAGCAACTGTTGATATGACTCAAAATGATTTAAGAGAGGTCTTAGCAACCTTCTGTTAAGATACACTGTATAGAGCCTCCCCCACTTAGCAAAATCCCACAATATGGCAAGAAAGATTTGTATGTCTAAGAATAGCTACCTACACACATTTTTCAAAATGATTTAAATCCTCCCTATCACATTTCCAGCAAGATGTGCCTCTATAACACTATGTCAGTGTGTTCTGTTCAGAGTTTTAATTCTTTCTCCTTCTTTAAGATCACACTATTAACATCCCTGCAATTTTAGAAATAATGTTTATTGATTTTTCTGTTAACAGTGCAATAAATTAAGTGATGTAATGGACAGGATTATTGAAGTACTATAAAGAACATGTCTTCCAGATTCTCAACTCCTGACTGAAAAAGAGCAGACTCTGGATTAATACAGAGATAGTGCAGTTCTGTGCTGTGATTTGGGTAGTTTAGGTTTGGTTGATGATTTTTTTATATGACAGAGCAGACATATAACAGAGATTACATTAGCTACCTGCTAAGTATCAAATGACAGATGAAAAAACACCTCATTCAGATTAAACAGAAATAAATGCTTGATAAAAAAAAAACAGATGCAAAATTCCTGATCACTTGCTATTCTGAGATTTAGGATACAGTCAGTGGCAGAATGGTTTGAATGACTTTTTCTGGAGCAAAGTGCTAAACCAGCAAAATGCTGGGTTATTGTTGGCAAACCCAGAGCCAAGGTATCACATGTGAAATGTGCCCCCTCCCATTGATGTTGATAACAGAAGTAACTGTATCTGAGCAGTGCTGGTTAAAGAGAAGGGGAGGGATGGATGGACACATGCTCTACCACTCTGGAACCCTGACTCACAGATTGGTTTTTTAGACTATTTCTGTAGGATCTTCAAGCCACCAAACTTTTGTTCTGTTTTATTGGGTAGTTTTTCAATCTTTGAAACTTTTGTTCTGTTTTATTGGGTAGTTTTTCAATCTTTGAGCCCCCCTTAATAAAAAAGTTTGATTTCTACCCTTGGATGTTTGATTTTACATTCCATCACCACTAAGCATTGATTAAGCCTTAGCACATACACTTGATTGTGTTTATGACTTTGTTTTCTCAGGGAAAGGTCAGGCTTTATGACAACATCATTCTGTTAAAAACAAAGCTGTTGGTGATACTTAGTACTGACTGTGATCAGGTTCATTTATCAACTTTTAAAATTCTCCTGCCAGGCTGCTTCCACTCAGAAAAAAAAATCAATAAAGACACAGATTAGCACAAATAACAAGAATCAAAAATGGACTTAGACATGTATGTTCATAAAATTAATAAAATTAATAAACTCAGCTTCATCATAGTCTTAGAAATGCATTTTTCTCTGAGTCTTGTCCCTCCCGCTGTTGAGGTCCTTCTACTTTGTATGCACTTCTATAAATATTCATCAGGGCAAAGAAAGGATGAAAAATTACTATATTTCCAACTTTCACAGCAAAGAGCCAAACCACACCATACAGAAGACTGAAGACAGAAACGCTGGCTACAATCACAGAGTCACTTTCTGCTGTTTCACATCTCTCACTCATCCTTCGAGATTTCCAAAATGACAAAAAGGTCAAATGTAGCCTTTACAGGTTAACTAAACATTAGTTACCCTTGTTTTTCAAATTCATGGATGCTACGTCGAGCACATGCAATAAAACATGTTCACCTTTACAATTGTGAAGATTTTTCCCATTTGTCTCATTTCAGTTCTTTATTCTCTGTTCTTTGTTTTTCAACCTTTTTCCTATTCTTGTGCAGGTTTTTTTCTTTCAAATTGCCTCATCGTTTAGCATTTGATCACGGCCCTTTCTGGCTGCTGCCTTTTTAACTGGGCTATTACACCACAATATTTATGTGGATATTACATACAGAAGGACCAGCATGTTTGAGTTGTTTAGACAATGTCACTATGTATTTGTGCGTAACTTATACATATATAAATGTACACACACATATATATACATATATATGCAATATATTTATGTATACCTTTATACAGTGTAAATAACCAATATTTATATTATATTTTATATTATATTTAAATAACTAATATAACCAACACTTATTTATATGTAATATAAATAACTAACACTAAAAGCACCCACCCAAGCTGTAAGTAAGCTATTCAGGAGAAAGGCATGCAATATCTGCAATTCCACTTCTGAATCTTTGTAAAATGAAGCTAAAATCCACAGTTGGCAACATTTCTGGAAGGCAACATTAATCCATAAATACTCCCTAATTTTCCTGTCATTGCAGAATTAAGCTACTTCCAGCTCACACAGATCTTACCAGGTGTGCTAAATTGATGTCATTATAAGCCATCAGGAAATACCCACAGAGACCTGTAGCAACATTTAGAAGTTTTGTTAAACAGCTGTGTGTTCTAATTGATTTGTATTATTTAAAACAGCTAAAGCAAGTTATCGCCGGATGTAGAGAAGGGATGACTGAAGGCTCCAGGGAGATTTACCTCAGAAGAAAGCCAATCACAGGAACTTCATTTGAGCATTTTAAGGTTATTACTAGAGGAAGTGCAATTAAATCATCACCATTTATCAATTATCATTATAAAATACTACGCAACCTTATCATGTTAATTTATTTATGAGAAGTTAACTAGTTGACTTCTAATTTTTCCAGTAATCTAGTCAGTAAAAATATTCAAAGATGCTCTCTCTGAAAATGAGCATGATGTTCTACAATAATCAAAACCATAGAAGTCCATAAAATTCATAAATGCCAAATACCTACATTCTTTGGAGTTCAGGCAATTTCTCAGCTCCTGATCTCAGATGTATTTTACCAGAGAATATAAGCCAAAATACACTTGTATCAGAAATGTGCACAGGCATGGCACCCACATTTCATAAAACACATTGGAATAAAGTCCCAAATGATTAGTGTCAGATCCTGGATCTGGGAGGACAAAAGAAACCAGACAGTAAGCCTTTCTTCTCCTAATCTGCCAATCAAAGTACAAATCAGCCCTAGTTAAAAGTTAAGTAATATGTGTGGACATTGGTAAGCTCCCTTTTTCCTCTCAGTGTTGGAGTTCTTGCAGCATTTAAAATCTGTATCTGTTTTGGATTAAAACCTTAAACCTTTTCTCTCTGCTGTTCATGTGTACTGAGTGTTCAAGCCTGATTTGATGAGCCTGCCCAGTGACTTGCATTGTAGGACTGTGTCCCTGCAGGCAAAGCCTAACCCACATAACAAAATGGGTCAGCAGAGAAGCAGAGAGGGAAGAGAAAACTCCATATTTCAATTCAGAGCCCTGATTCGTTTGAGGGGAGAAAGTACTCTTTTTCTTGTAGACTTAACTCTTGCTTTGATCTGAGGCTTGCAGGCTAGTGCTTACAGTGTGTTTTTATTATCTTCCATAATCTCCTTATTTCAACAGAAAGTCACATTTTGCTTTGCTAAATTTCTCCAAAAATGTTCTTTCCCTCTTAGTTCATGCTTGTCACTGGATTCACAGTGGCTGAACTGCCTCTGGAGAGGTGTCACAGAGACGGATTCATCTCTTCACATATTTTTCCACTTAAAACCCCTGTTTCTGCAAGAATTTGTGTGTACGTTTCTTACACACAACTCCAATATAAATAATAGTCCATGGCTGCAAAAAACAAGAATGCTGCTTGTGTTCCCATGGCTGAGTACCATCTACAAGTAGGCATATTGTAATTAACTGTATTATTTTAATTAGGGGAACACCTGTAGAACTCACATCCCCGCTGTGTCAGCTGCTGTGGTAACAGACCTGGAAACAGCTAAAACCTTTAAAATACCAAGGAAGGAAAGAGGAGGAATAAAGGACACACTGGTATCTTGGTCTGATGGGAAAAAAATTCACACCTGGAGAGTCTCTAGTCTTTGTCCAAACTTGCACTGGGGAGCCGGAGTAAAAAGGAAGAGATCAGAGCAACGAAGTCAGCTCTGAACCATGTTTCACTATTAGACAGCAATAATTTTCTGTTTGATGAGAGACAACTTTCCCTCATTCAGTCCTGAGGATTGCAAGTCTATTTAAAACTGAAAATGACACATAGTACTTTTTGGTAATTTGATTATCAGACAACCTGTGAAGTGTTACAGTAATATATTTTACTTACATAAATATGTCTACTTTTGTATTTACCCAAATCCACAATTACTCAGAAATCACCTGAATTTTTCCGCATTGGCTTTGGAAGAGTATTCTAAATGTGAGATACTGTCAAACTAAGCCTTAAACGGCGAACGCTTATATATCCTTCCAAACCCAGGACTAAAATTATTCCTGGTAACTGGCTAAGCACAAGCAGAATTAGACTTGTGTGTGTGTATATGCATATATATATATATGTATTCATATTTATTTTTATATTTATTACTTGTGTCCAGGAATGGAATAAGGCCACTGAGGATTCTCAGGCATACATTGCATTCCCAAATTTTGTAAAGGACCAATGGATCCTCACCTGCTGTGTGATGGTGTCCCAGGGCCCCTCTTGCAGACGATCCTGGTAACATGCATGAACACTTCTCCACATTTCCTCTAGAGTTAAAGGTCTTCCATCTGTGATGGGGGAGAAACAACCATCCCCAGTCAAAGCTCTTAAGCATATCTTTAATACACAATAGCAAAATAGCAAAACTAAAGCTAATTTTGTAAAACAAAACTTTGGATGAGATTAATTTAAAACCACAAAATAACACCATGAAGACTAATCTAGTGCATAAATACATCCAATTTATAGTGAGAGAGTGGACAAAATCTAAGCAGTAAAATTCTGCAGATAAAAGTTTGCTGTGTTTTGGTAACCTACATGCCCTTAATTTTTTTTCTTGAGCTCCATTTATATGGTATTGTTGCATCAGATTTTTAGCTGTGATGCTAGAATTATGCCAAGATATTAGTGTCAACCACTTAGAAAATAAGTATTTCAATTTTTAATGAGCATTTGTTTATGGCAAACAGAGTATTTCGATACACTTTCAATAAGTAGCTTCATCTTGGCATTTATCAGGTGTCAGAAACCCTCATCTTCTGACAAACAGTTTTATTCTACTGACATTTGCATGTCTGTAAAATGAAAAAGAGTTATTCACACAATTAACATTTGAATGCCATGTTTAGATATAAGTTCCAACCAGCTGCCTACCGCCTCTCTTTTATTTTCTGCATATATATTTATAAAAAAGCACCAAGTTCTGAACTTATAGAAGCACCACATAGCAAAATTGTGTGGCAATTAAAGTATCTGAGGGAGTAACAGCATATTAACCAGCTACTCCATGGCATCCTCATGGGCATGAGACTTGTTAGACCATCATGTCTTATGATGAAGATACCAGAGCTGCGCTGGAAATGGTTTGCTAATACTAAGAAATCTGTATTAACAAATTCTAATTTTTCTAAATTCTAATGTAATTAACTTCAGAAGGATGTATTTATGCTCACCTCACCTGTGTGCAGGTAATAAAGGATGCCAACGCACACCTGCAATTCTGTTTTCAACCCACAGAGAAAGTCCAAGTGTAAAATCTAGAATAACACATGTCCTGATGCAACATTTGATTTGCCACTTCACATTTTGTTCTGTATACCTTCCCTTGTGAATTTTTATATATTAACACCTGAGTAAATTCAGATTGTACAGATGGAATGGATTAATATGACTCTGTTAATCTCATTCATAGAAGTGATCAAATATTGTTGAAGCATTAACCATACTATAGTTAAAACTGAGCATTGTGTTTACCTTGCAGTGAATCCAATTCTTTCTCAAGCTCACAGATTTGCACAAAACACAGACCTATATTCTTTGGGCACTTTTAGACCCGTTTTTCCAGTGCTGCCAGAACTCTCACGTGTTTAGCAGCCCTGTTGCACATTCTTGCAACCCACTGTGACCTTTAATATCCATCTGGGCTGGTAGAGCAGTCAGTAATTGTTGCTGCTGGCAACAAGGGGGCCACTGTGGCACCTGCTGAGCCAACCAGCCTCTCGGCTTCGTGCCTCATTCTGCCCTGATGGAGCCGAACTCGGGAAGTTCAGCCAGAAAGAGGAGGAAACAGCAGCTCCAAGCCAAGAGAAGTGGCAGGAGAGGAAGGTGGAGGCTACAGATTCACCATCACTACATTTACTCATCACCCACCCACGAAGACACTGCTTGCTCCGTGTCCCAAGGCTCATCCCAAGCCTAGCTGGGATACTTTTATTATTAAACTGTTTAGACTACAACAAACTTTTCTGAGAAAAGCCTTACGATGGCCCACTTAGGGTTAACTCGATCATGTCACCACAAATAAGAAAGAGTTAAAAAGCAGAAGGCCGAGTGCTCTCTCACAGCAGCAAGATGAGGCTTTCAGACCACAGAGGAGTTGCAGCTCTCAGCTGGTATCTTAACTCCTGCAAAGACTGGAAATTCTTTAGGCAAGCAAATTCCACATATATTCTCAGAGAAAATTTTGAGGCTTCCAAAGTTGCTGTACTCTGTTTTCTTGATGTTTACTGAGGGATTTGAACAATTTCTGAGATTCCCAATTAAAGGGCCTTTTTACACTTTTGGATGAAATGGTGCACAAAATTGTTTTGAGGCATCATTCTGACACATTTTATAAAAAAGCAATCTTAAGAAACCACTGCCGAAGGAGAAAAAACACCATTACAGCTAAAGGGAATATCAAATCATACAAATTATTCAATCTCATTTATGTTCAAAGCCACAATAAAACCAGTTCTTACGGGACATGGTCCTTAAGAGCAGCTGTATTTCTGAGAAAGGACATGGTGGTTACATGTTTCTGAGTTCAGGGAGTAAATCTGCATTCTGGAAAGTACTTCAGCCAGTTCCAGTACAGTTAGGAATACAGAAAGTCATGCCTTCAGGGTTGGAGGAAGTTACACTATCTCAGAAGCTCACTCTCCCTAACCACTGATTAGCATGGTTCTTGCTGGCAGGGATTTAGCTACATGTCACAGAGCTAGATGGATTTTGAGCAGATCAGTTTGAAAACCCAATTTCTTCTCTCTTTTCTATAGGAGTGAGACTGAAGCCCTTACTGACTCCCACTAGTTCTGCTCTTTCTTTTCATTGTTTAGACAGCATACATGACCATTCCTTTACCTTTCCAGGAAAAACAAAAAGTGTGAGATGAGCCATCATTTTCTTAGCAGGCAGGGTAATTCCTGAATGGTGCCTGTGTTCACCTGTGATTGTGTTGATTCTACTTCACTGTGGTTTTTTTAATGTATCGCTTCAGATGAAGGATAGTTCAGGAAAAGACCAAAATTCCTTGCCATCTTAAAGACTAAGAAAAGAGGTAAATACTCTGCTGATTAAAGAAAGCTTACTGGACCTAGCCCAACCCATCTGGCCGATGCCAGCATTGAAGAGGAAGGATAATTGCCTACGCCATCTGTCTCCAAGAGGGCTAATTGCTGACATCACATATCAGCAGGGGTGATGTCAGCAGGGGTTCATGCATTTCTTCAACTACCTACCTGGTAGTCCCAAAAGCCAGAGAAAGGAAGAGGGGCTCCTATTTCTGGAAGGTATGTCAGGCATAAGGCTGATTTTGGAGAAATGAGCCTCAGAGGTATTGGGAACCACGGCCCTGAGCTACTGACACAGACTGTGACTTCAGGAGGTCTGAATTCGGGAATATATGCCAGGTGGGGAAGTATCATGAGGTACTGAAAAATGTTTCTTATGTATATACACGTAGCCTAAAAATATCTTCTTGGCATCCTATAATGTTCCCAAGCATCTTCCCAGACACGCTCATCACGCTTTAATCATTATTTTCAACTGAAGTATTTGTCCTTGCACAGAACAAAATCTTCCCTGTAAATCTACAGCCAAAAACTATCAAGAAGTTTAGATGTCTCTCAGAATGTTTTAGTTCTGCTGCAATTAAAATTTCAAACCTTACCTTTCACCACCACCTTACATATCAAACTTCATCTCAAAAAAAAAGAAAAAAAAAGAGATCTATAGATGAATTCCAGAAAATAAGCTATTTCATCCAATTTAGACAGCAGCAAGGATAAAGATACAATGCAACTTTTTCCCTTCTGCAGGAAGAAGTGACCTGTAGTGGTTGAACATAACTGGTAGTAGTAGAGAGGAGTGAAAACTGGATGTGTTCACTATACAAGCTCCTAAGGATAACAACCAAGATGAAAATGGCAGGAAAATCCCCCCAGCAACTCTACAGGGAGCCTTTTTCCTAGGAGGGACTGTGAGAGACCAAATCAATGGGAACTGGACTCACATACAGGGGGAAAACGGCAGGATTTCATCATTCTAGAAAAGTTTGTCAAGAGTCTGGCAGATTTGGACAGGTTGCATCAGCTGCTATTAGAACACACAAAGTGAGGAAGTGAATACGACAAAACTGCTCCACCAGGTTGAAACTTACTATTATTATTCATCTAGGTGTAATGGCCACTGAACACACTGCCAGGAAGGAAGCAGCGTTTTGAATTCAAACTCTGTGTCCTGCTCCTGGGGAAGGCAAAACGGGGCAGGGTTGTGGAAACCCAGGAAGGATTACAGCTCACCTCCACCCCCTGCAACAGCTCTAATTAACATCAGGATCAGTACGGACAGGATTCAAGGGAAATCATGAACAGCTCGCAAGATACTGGTGAGGAACTGATACTGTTATCTAATCTACAAATAATGTAGGAATTTAGACTGAGAAATTGAGGAAGGTGTCTGGAAAATTCTTCCTTGATTATTTCAGATGAGGAATGCAGTGAGTATTGCTTGTTGTCTAAGAAACAAGGTGAGGAGCCTATCACAGGAAGACTATTACCTCAAAGGAAAAAAATCTCGGCGCATTTTCCTCATACCAGGTTTGGGACAAGATAAAGCATACACTGCTCACGTGTCTCAAGAGACTGTGAGCAACTGTCACCTACACAGTCCCAAAAAACCTGTGTTGGGGTCTTTGGACAGCACAGCACAGGCAGGCAAACAACGTGCAAGGAAGACAGAATTTCAAAGGTAAGCTATCCATAATTAAAATCAAAGAATACCTGCTGAAAACATTGTAGGAAACACACTTATTGCCACCATTTTGTATCTTTCTCTCTTCAAGAGTCAGGTATACTCAAACGTTAAAAGAGAAAGTAAAATGCTGAAGAGAACCCAGGTGCCTTCAGGAAGTATCTAAAAAAAGCCCTTGCTTTCCATTGTGAAAGGTTCCCAAGAAGTGTTTTAAAAGATAATTGTACTTGCAGGAACAATTACGATTCTGTACTGCAAGGGGAGCTGTTTGCACATAATACCATGATTGTGCATTAGATCATCCACTGGCTCCTGTAATACTCACTTCCAGCTATAAGGAGTCATGTTTCAACACCTCTGATTCCCTGATGCTGACAAGCTAAACAACTTGTTTTGTCTCTGTGAGCTCTTCTCTGGTGATTAACTGCTTATGGTGAATACTAATTATATGAAAGTACAGTACAGTAGAGATAGCGTCCTACTTCCTCTACCTGCAGCACCTCCGTCCTCTTCTTGTAGAGACAGTGAACTACTAATTCAGCAAAAATCAAGAAAATTACATTTTTCAGGACCACAAATAGGTTAACCTGTCTCTCACTGCAAAACTTCCTTTGTCCTCCTGTCTGCACAATAAGTTTAAAGGCAAAACAGCACATATTTGTAAAATCCTGTAATAAAGCTAGAAATAAATTTGCAGCAGGATGTGTGCAAATGAGTTCTGTTGGTGGTAAAGGCAGACCAATGTCCCCAATTCCCCATGTCCCAGTCTGAAAATTTACCCCAAATTATCCGTTCCCGAAACTGCACCTCATACTAAAATATTTCCACCAGGGAGTCTATAAGAATTTGTTCTCCAATTTTGAATGTGAAGTGCCTTTCAAAATGCCAACACTGCAAAATTAGAAACCATTAAACAATATAAGGCAGAGAGTGATTAAATCTACGAAACACATATAAAGCAGCTTAAGCTACTTTTTAATTAAAAAAGAAAAGATATCACTAGCAACATTCAGACATCTTTATCTAGATAAAGGTAAGGTATTATTCAAAACACAAAAGATGTTGATCACAGAATCATTTAGGTCTGAAAAGACCTCTACAATCATTGAGTCCAAGCGTTAACCCAGCATAGCCATGTTCAGCACTAAACCATGTCCCCAAGTGCCACATCCACACATTTTCTGAACACTTCCAGGGATGGTGACTTCACCACTGTCCTGGGCAGCCTGTACCAGTGCTGGACACAGACTTTGGGCAGTGAGGAACAGAGCACAGCCAATGCTGCAGTGTGATCGCTCTGTGTTTGCTGATTAAATAAGTGACACAAACAGCAGCCTTGGGTAATAAGATGTATATTTCAGGAAGGAAAGAGGATCAGTCAATGCTTCCAGAGCCAGTTTAAATACAAAAACTCAATACCATATCGGTGTTATTTTATTTTCCCTTAAGCAGCTAATTTAAACAGAAAACAGCATACAATTTTAAAGACACATTTAGACCCCAGCCTTTTGGCTCAAATTCAGGCTCCAAAGAAACACACAAGCTCTGGGATTATGCCCAATTACTGCGTGGCCCAATTCAGATGTGCAGCATTAAGTTTCTGCAGTCAAGTCAAGAAAAGGAACAAGAAAAATGACCGGCAGTTTTAGTCAACCACAGGCAAGATGCCAGGAACCAAAGTTCAGCCTCCCTCAGGCTGAGGTGATATCATCTACTCCACAGTCCTCACACTCTATGTTACGAAATTTACTGGTGAGCAGCCTCATCCCTTTCTTCACATCTGTTCCTCACTTTAACACAAAAATCCATGTTTTTAACATCTACTGCATCCCACATACTTAGTACACGATTGGTTGGTCTTACCTAAAAAGCATGCTCTGAAATAAAGCACAGGCACTTTGTAGCTGCTGGAGTACAAGACATGATACTCATAGCGAATCACTTCTTCTGTCGTACAAACTCCAGCTACTTGAGAATCATCCAAAGACTCCTAAAACAACAAAAATGAACAGGACAATACATCAACTTTTGTATTTACATCAAGGGAAATTATCACAAATTCAATAAATGCACAGAACAGAAATAAAGGCAACTACCCCTTTCACAGCAGTACTCATGTAAATTCCCAAAGGAATTTTTCAACACTAGAGAGAAAACCACTGAAGTCCAAAACCTTCAAAGACATCTTACAGCTAACTTCCAAAAACTGTGAACTATGTGTAAGCATTTCCTAAAAGAAGACCTGAAATCTCTGAAAATCTTTATGGCACACTGTGGGAAGACGGCTGGCATTAAAAATTAGAGGAGACTAAGGATTATAGGGTAAAATGCAGACGCATCTCCCTGGATGGAAATACAAAGGTTCCCTATACAATGATAAGCATCTGCTACAGGGGATGGAAGCGAAGGTGGAGTAGAGACACTGTGGCCTCACTCTATAAAAATCCCTGCAGGGATGGGAACATGGGGGAACTTTCTAGTTCAAAGACCACACAGTACCTGTCAACCGAGAGACAAAGTGTTCTGCAGCTGAGCCAACAATTATACTGAAATCCTTGGAATTCAACATATGACCACCCCCATTAAGCATGTGAAGTGAGTTTACATCAATTAGAGATAAAAGTATTAATGACTAAAGTCACTCAAGCTCCACCTAACCTAAAGAGATAGTATAAAAGTAAGGTGGGAATAGGGGGAAAATTGAGAAAGACTCCACTGAAACAGCTGGTATCTGTTGTCTTCCCCCATATAGGCGCCTATTGGGTAAGAAACATACTCTATGTGTGCCAAAGGCTGTTTTTTAGGATTAGACCTTGTGCTTGCTTTATAGGATATTAACAGATCACTTTAAACTCATTTTTGCAGCCAGACACAACCACTGACGACCTTGAACCTTATTAATTTGTACCAATTTGTATTAATAAAGAGTGGTATTCCATAAACTGTGAGAGTGAGTCCTTCACAGCTGCTGGCAGTTGCCAGTGCTGGTTAACAGGTTGGGAAGATCCACTGAGGGGTCTCCACACTGTTGGCTGAGCCCCTCCTGAAAAGGGCAGTCGAATCACCCTCCGGCCCAGTGAATCTATTCAGTGAAGAATCTCCTCATGGGACATTGAAAGACTGATTTGGCACAGGAGTCTTGGCTTCCCTGGGGCACCAACAGACAAATAAATCATTGAGCATCAAGAAAATGTCCCACACACCAAGGATTGGGTAAACCCCACTTCCTTTTCACGTGACACACAGTAACTGGCACTGTAAAGTTACTACAGCTGCATCTCTCCTTGTTACATTTAGTACAGACCATTTTAAGTGTATCCTTAAATAATCTCGTATTGCTTTCCAAAAAGACAAATCAAATGCATCCACCAAAAATTCCCTGATCTACTTTCTTTAAAGGCTTTTTGCCAGGGGTTGCTTTTGTTAATAATGATTCTAAAACTGAGATTATTTTTTTTACCTGTTAATGTATATTTCCACTATAAAGTAGTAAAGTTGTAGTAGATTTGAACTAAATCATAAGAGATGGAATTAAGTGCATTGAGATATACCCCAGCTGCAGCACAGACTTCATAACATTTCAAATTAATATTCAAACAGTGCTAAGCACCCAGTTGTTTGGACTTTTCTAAAAACTGTCATTACTCAATGTCTCTGAAAATGGAACCATGAAATTAATAATGCCATTAAGATCAAATGTTAGAACAAACTTTCCAAGAAGACATTGTGGGTGTGGACTTGTTCAGTGCTCAAACCCCCAGATTTACATGCATGAACTAAACAGCCATAATGCCCCATTGGTTAGGCGTGCATTTCACAACTTGGCTATCACCAAGCAGCTCTGAATACTGGCTTATGGTCTCTGTCCAAGCAAAATTTAAAAAAAAGTCTGAACAGAAAAGAACCAGCATCCTCTGAACACCATGCTGGCTTACCACACAAGAAGTTTAAAGCTATTTTGCATTTTTATCTCCCATTCTCACTCAACTCAGCAATGGATCGATCTATAAAGAAATATAAAAAATTATAAACACCCAAAATATTTTCAGGGTTTTTTTCTGGTGTGATTTTCCACAGTTTTAGAGTATTTGACAACCAGATGCTGCTGAGGCACATGCATAGAAATTCACAAATGGAAAGCCCAGAGCTTGGGAAGCTGCAGACCAAGGAACTGAAGGTACATTTTTGGACACTAAATGAGAAGCTCACAGATGGTCACAGAACAGAAGTTTCCTGGGAAATTCTACATGGCTGCAGGAATGATTGATTTTAGCTTATAAGGGAACAGGCATCTAAAGCACTGAAAGGGAACATTAAAAAAAGTGCTCTCTGTGTTAACCTAGTTTTAAAAGCTGCATGCAAAGAGATACTGAAGACAACATGCCAGAAGGGACAGTGGTGATTTCTGTACCCGACTTCATGGGCCAGTTAAAGTCAGGTATGATATGCCCAGCTCCCATGTATATGTGTAACGTACTAAAGAAGTCTTTTCCTCCTCATACCAGTCACACCTGCTGTCAGATACAAAATACACCTTAAAATATATATATATCTCAAGGAAAATAAAAATTTCTTCTTTACAGTATGCTGAATTGCCTTTAAAGTTGATCAGGGCTTCAGTGAGAATAGCAAAAGCAAGACCCAAAGGCAGCCTAAAAAGCTGCAAAAAAAAAGCAGCCTGTGGGAAAAAGAAAACAAAATTAAAATAATGCAGCTATAGACCGACTTTCACATGTGAAGGGGTGGGGAAGAGAAAGAGTCTGTACCCGGGACCGATTATACATTAAAATTCACAAAACCCACTCAGACCAACCTCCTGGAATCAACATCATGCTGCTTCTCAGGCATTAATGTTTCATCAGATA
Source organism: Lophotriccus pileatus (assembly GCA_035583135.1). NCBI lineage: Eukaryota > Metazoa > Chordata > Aves > Passeriformes > Tyrannidae > Lophotriccus > Lophotriccus pileatus. The sequence continues at coordinate 8,445,686 of JAWWES010000094.1, read as the reverse complement.
TCATAGCCTTGCCTATTGCTTAGTCACCAGCTTGTCCTGCCTTTACAGATACTTCTGGAAGTGGCAAAACTACCTGTTCATAATATTCAATACTATTGTTCTAGAGAAAGAAAAAGCTGCATGTATGCACTGCTTTAAGGATAAAATGGCTAATTTGTGACTATTTTAGATCTCCATACAAAGGCAGATAGTTGAATCCTTCTTAGGGCTACTCTAATACCCTTTCCTCTCAGTAAACAGCAATTTCATGTTTTCTTACATAAAAAGACATGTCGTTCATGTGCAATCCTGTACTTTACAGTCTCTGTAAGTACAACACACAGTATTTTTGGAGGGAAAATACAATTGGTAGCCTAAAAATTTAGATAGTATGTCTCTGGCTGATAAGATGAACTTTGCTGATGAGATGAATAAAATGAGTACAGTCATTTTAGGTGATCTTTGGAACATGTAAAAATCTATGCACGGCTGAATAGAGCCTGGGAGCCCCAAAGAGTTTTATATCAGTCCAAAAGATTTTGTTTTCAGTATTTAACCAACTACTGATAAAGCCATAAATATAAAATATTTAGTAAAAAAACCCAAAACCAAACCAAACCAAAAAAACCCACACCAAAAAAAAAAAACACAAAAAAACCAAACAAAAAACCACAAAAACAAACAAACAAACAAAAACAACAACAAAAACACCAAAATGCACACAGCTTAATTTTTACATGTCATGACAGCCTATTATATTTTTTCCTTGAATAATTTTTCTATTTGCCTTTCCTTTTATATATTATTGTCTCTCTTTTTTTTTGAGCTAATGCTGAATTATTTTAGTTACTGTATTGGAAAATATCAAAATCAATTTTAAATTTGGAAATTTTCATAACTGCTGCAAAACACTCATACACATACACACATCATAAAAAAATTCATAATTTTGCTTAGAAGTTGTAAAGACAAAACAAGCATATCTGCCTTAAAAAAAAACCAAAGTAATTTAAAATATTAACAAAAGAGGTGTTTTAACCAAACTGCAATAATTAAAAATGCTATGAAGAAATTTGTTTCTCATTTTATTTTGTTTCTGCTTTTCGAATTTGCTTGCATGCTTGCCATGTTTCAAGTTAAAATTATGAATCCAGGACCAACTGAAGGTTTCCCAAAAAAACTGGGAAGTTGTCATTGGAAAGAAGCTGCTCCTCTATTGCTCTCAGGTAAAATCATTTATTCATGAACTATTGAGCACATGTTTAAAAGGAATGTATGTATTAGAAAAAGGTAAATGGCAACTACCTAATTAATTACATTAGTTCCATCACAAATGAATTACCACTGATTTTAATTGACATAAAATTGTCCTCAACTTTTAAGTACCCCCTAAACAAATTAAGTCAATTTGTTCCTTTAAAAATGCTAAATTATTTAAATCAATAGATAAGAAAGGATGCCACATTGTGATTCCAAAGGCAGAATAACATATTTTTACTATTTCTATTCCTCCTGATGAAGTAGGCTACTTTAAAACCCCTGATAACAGGTTAATTTGACAGCAGGAGAGAGTTAATAGTGTGTTTGGATCCTCCTTGGTGGCACCTGTGCTCTGTAGGCTGAGAAGCAGAAGGAAGGTGTGGGTTAAGGAGACCATTAAGGAAAGGCAAGGCAGGCAGGGTAAACCGGGAAAGTGACAGAATTACCTAATAAAATAGGGATTTTTCTCTGCTGACACCAAACATTTCCCTATCTCCACCTATCTGCTGAGCCAGACTTCCTTGCTCAGCCCAAATTCTCTTTGAAATGAAGAAGCAGACCCTTTTTTGGGGAAAAGATAAGAGAATTGGTTTTAAAGAACAGCACATTTCTCCTGGATCTCAAATCACTGTTGACTTTCTTCCCATTTCCATGTCCCTCGTCTCCTTTTTTGCTGCCCCGACCCCTCTTTACTGCTGTTGCAGGCCAGGCTTCAGAGTTTTCCTGCAGGATTGGGAAGAGGTGACACAGGCACTGCTACTTGTACTGCTGGTTTCGCTGTGAGGAGGGGCAAAAGGAGATGTAGCCAAGATTAGTAAGCGAATTTTACTCCATTGCTTGGAATGCATTTACACTTCATTTCAGCCTCTAAAGTTGAAAACAAATATATGGCTGCTCCTTTCCTGAGAGACAAAGAGCTGCCAGTGAAATACAGGAGCTTTCAGAGAGCAGGTCCTCCCTCCATCCCACACACTCCCCTTGGCAAACAGGGAGATCTCAACACAAAATCTGAATGGCAGGACAGTGTTCAGAAAGAATTAAATTAGAGTTTAGGGTGGAGGGTGTGGTTGTATGGTGAGATTGTATCTGCACTCTTTATTCCTCCTGGGTGTTTCCCACAAGCATTCGGACCATGCCCCACTTTCTTGCCTGCAGGCCCCACAGATCTAGTCTCTGCAGGTCATTTTGCTGCAGGTTTTGGTCCCTCCTGTGCAGAATCTCAAGTCAACCTCCTCACACAGACCTCAAACCTACAGATCTGATCCTGCTTTTCCCTCCCACACTGAAAAAACCATGTGCAGTCACAGTGGCCAGCAAGGTAACCCCAGGAGGAGAGGGAGAAACTCAGTGCTTGTTACTGTTTTCCATTCACTATGCTCAAATTTACAGGCTCTAATCAAAATTAGTCCAGTGTACCACGGCCTATAATAATTTAAGTGTAATATGACTGGTGTATAAAAGACTTCACCGCTAGTTGCATCATTTTTATACATGTTGATAAATTGCTCTTTTATGTGAAATATATGTGGGGAATCCAATAATGTCCAGGTATTTTCCCATGCTGCCTCATCACTGACAGATGAGGCAACAGGAGGATAACAAAAGTGGTCTGAAGCTTAACAAAGTTATCTTATGGATTTATTTTCTGTGTGCAGCTACAAAATCCTCCCCACTGTCCTGGACTTATTGCACTGCAGTCAGACAAGTGAAGAACCTGGTTAAATACTCAATAACAGAGAAAGAAAGTGGCCCTAAAATAATTTGGTGATGCCTGAAATACCATGTCAAAAGAGCCTTCTTTTGGAAGACACAGTTACCTTGAAAAGCCACTATGTCACCAATGGAAAAATTCAGAGGTGAGTTAAGGCAAACAGCTAATTGATCCCTGAAATATGTCATTTTCCAAAGGGAAGTCTTCGGACTGAAATCAGCACCCTGACCCTGACACTGTGAAAGCATCCACTCATTATTAGGATGACTATTTCTCAAAAAAAATATTTCTCCACACACTAACTTTTGTCATTCAAGGCACACCAAAACATCAAAACCAAGACTTCCACCCCAAAAAGACATGGCACATAAAACTGCAGTAGTTCCTAATGCATTAACAACCATTTCTAACAGCTGGAAATTAGATTTGTCTTTTGATTGCCTCCAAACAACTATCACAAGTGAAAGCAAAGTCTTTTCAAGTAAAAGAAGCAACGGACCATGAAAACAGAACAGTTGTGAATTTTGTCTTCACATAAAGGTAGTGAATTGCTACAAAATCACTCTTCATTCTTCCCAGGTTGCCACATATAAAATGCAGAATTTGGTGGCTTTTCTCCTCCCCCCAGAAAAAACATTTTCTCTTAATGTAGAGAATGTAAGAGTCTTCTGAACAGAGCTGAAGCACCAAGGCATACTAGGAAACCTCTTCTAGTGGGAACAAAAGCACAGCTGGAAGGAGAGACAAGGAAATCAAAGGAGAAAGAGGGACATGGCCCAGCTGCTGGAGGAGGATGGACTAACCTGGACCACCCAAAATTCCCAAAAAGAAGGTCCACCTGAAGCTATGGACACACACCTTGCAGAGGATCACAGCAGCCTCACCTGTAACCTGTAGGGATTCAGTTACTTCCACAACTTCCTACCAATATTCTCTGCCACTGTTACTCCTTGGAATTAGGAATTTATAGCGGTCCTTCTTCCCATGGGAGCATGGTGAGAGAAGAAGCAACTGGAGATGGTGGTACCTGTACCCTCTCTTTTTTGCCACTTGCCTTTCATTCAGAATTGCAGAATTCAAGGTTGGAAAAGCCCTCCCAGCCCACTGAGTCCAACCTATGGCTGATCCCCACCTTGTCACCCAGCCAAGAGCACTGAGTGCCATGTCCAGTCGTTTCTTGGACACCTCCAGGGATGGGGACTCCACTATCTCCCGGGGCCGCCCCTTCCAATGCCTGACCACCCTTTCCAGCAAGAAATTCCTCCGGATGTCCAACCTGA
>JAWWES010000094.1:8409403-8440153 GCA_035583135.1 Lophotriccus pileatus | reverse complement strand
AAAACAGTAGCACATTAGGATCCAGGGACTTCTTTTCTTTTTGGAAATGTGTTAAGTATAATAAATATATATTTTAAATGGAACAGGGGCAGACCCTACCAAGTCATGTAAGTTCAGCTTTTGCCCACTGTGAAAAACTGTTAATTGTATTCATATATGATGCATTACAGATGCATTTATGTTGTACTCTCTAATCACTGTTACAAAGGAAATGCAAAGCTCTGAATTCAGACTGGGGCAAGTCAAAAAGCCCTTCAGGTAATTTTTTAAACAAAACACAGTAAGAATATTCTAAATATTAACAACTATGATGTTATCAAATGTCACTGATCACAAACAGACCAAATGTATATTTGAGAGATTCATACTGGTTGGAAGGTACTGAATTACTTCCTTTACTAGTGTGATCTCAAATGAAAATTGCCACGGTGTATTGCATAATATTATTGATTTCCAGGGATGTGGTACATAATAGATCCCAATGCAAATTTAACCTATTGAAATTTGCTTTACAATTCTTTAAAGTCAATTAGAAAATCTGCATGTTTTTGTTTGGAATGAACCTTCTAACAGTCCCCATCTTCATTTAAACGGTTTTATTTGACCAGAAAGCCCAGTACAGAATTAGGAATACCCCAAAATTTCCACTACTGTATGTGGTGGAAAATGTGTAATGGTCAACACAATCACACAAATACAATGAGCAGACAACATCACTGTGGCAGGAGGTTTAAAAACACCAAGAAATGGTACAACTGTACATAACTACACTCGGCCAAGCTCATGTACAGTGTTACTACAGAAATTTTACACCTATTCAAAATCCACATAACGGCTGAGCTGGTAAATAGATCAATTTAGCTTATCTCAGGGCATTATTCTTTCAGTTGAATTGCTGAGTACAAGGTGGAGGACCTGAAGAGACTGTTCTGTATAAAACTGTTCAACAACCATACCTAATTTTTCCTCCAAATTTTTTAAATAACCTACATAAAACACTTCAAGCACTTAGCAAATAGTTTCCAAAAAAATGTTCAAACTCGACATCCCTCAGGATGGGAAACAAGAGGCAAGAGAAGAGCTCATAATCGTATACATATGCAGGGGCAGAGCGAGAAATTTGCTCTGACTTGCAATGTTTTATCTGCTCTCATTTCCCTCAAAAGCTGCTCCATGGCTACCAGAGCTAATTTTCAGTTTTATTGAGGTATCTCAGTGGCTATTTCATACCCTTGTCCCCATTCACAGCTAACTGAAATCATAGCTAAGATGGTGAAGTATGTAATTGGTTAAATTGCTCTTGCTTTAAAAAACCCAGATATTCCAAGTGTCCCGAAGGCATTTAATTCCAAAACAGGAAGCTGAAGAGCAGAGTACTCAATAATTCTAATCATGTGCAGATCTCTTGGAAAGTATTTTCCTAAACATTTGCTGAAAGAACCTTTTATTGTACTGCATGCTGCTGCCTGTACCCCAAACAGGGTCCCACAGCAAGATATTACTACTTAAATTGTCTCTGGTTATGTAAAGGAATCAATCTACAGGCGACCAAGACCATGCTTTCGTAAATATTAAACTTCAGCCATGTGCAAAACAAAGGAAGCTGGGAGAGAAAAAGCAACTAAAAATACATTAATATATTTTTACCATCCTATATGACAACTTTATTCATAAGGCAGAGGCTATGAATGGTAGTGTGCACCAAAATCAAAGACACAATTTCATTAATTTTTTTCTATACTTCATTTTATAGGTTTCTGCAACTCAACTGCAATCCTTGAAGGAATAATTTCAGAGTCAGGGTCTGGTGTCCATATGATATTTCAAACACTACTGTCGAGTTCCCTGTTCCACAATGTTTCAGGTAAAGGAAGAACTCTGAGTTTGTGACTTTGTTGAGTCTGGAAGTAACGCATGAGCAGATCATGAATTTATGGCTGCAGAAAGCAGTTCCCAAGCACCAGGGTCTTTCATATGCTGAAATCTAGAGGACTCTGTCCAGTTTACAGAAAAAAGGCAATTTTTTTAAATTTTATTTCAATGTGCATATTTCCACAAACATTTGCATACCTTTGCACAGCATGAGTATAAATATGGGGAATTTTTCTTTTTACAGCAGACTTCTTTCCCAGAGGACTTCACTTTGGATTTTGTCAAATCATAGAATCATTTAGGTCGGAAAAGACCTTTAAGATCATCAAACCCAACCATTAACCAGGATGTTTCATTGTTGATAGGCATTCACAAAAAAATGGCCTCTCTCCACAAAAAGACACCATGGTCACTCATGCTTACAGTCATTCCTAGCACAGTTAGTGGTTTAAAACAAGAAATCAGGAGAAAAATGTTGTGAGAGATTTGCTGTTACCCAAATAGAGAAAAAAGAATAGGTGAAGAAATAGTAAAATATAAATAAAGCTAAAAAAAAACAAAAACAAACAAAAAAAAAAACCTGTAGGAAATCATTTTTCTAATATTGGCAAGACTCATTTTTATTTAGATGCGACATTTGACTTATTTATTCTACCAAAAAAACACAATTTAACAAATAAATATTTTTATGTGGATTAACAAAGTTTTAAGATGATTACAGGATAGCTGCTTGTGTAAAATAAATCAGACTCAGAGATTTCAGTCACGTATAACTATGAATACACACAGATAGGTGCATACATGATATTAAGCTTATTTGACTGTTGGGTCTTGCTCAAGCTCTCAAAAAACAACAAACTGCAAGACACCAAATCAGGTGGGAATCTCAGACTGGCAGAGATCACTGAAATTTTAATGCCCGGGACAGAAAATCAGAGTGTGCTCTGCTTTCTAGGATCAGCCAGGAATTTTACAAGTTAAAGAAGTGGAGGTTAGTATTTTACAACAGGTCTTTGTATGATGGGCACGGAAATGTGTCCTGTCCTTCAACACCCATGTGATCACAGAACACTATTTCATGGGTCACTCCTGTACTGAGTACCTGTCAAGAGAAACTGTCCATGATAAGCCTTTCTAAACGTATGGTTAATGATTAAAATACTTGAGAAATTACAGGAGATAATGAGTTAAGGCAGAAAAAATAAAATGGTGAAGGACTGGAATTTGGAGAAGTCCTACATTTATTTAAATCAAAAATACTAAAACTCCCTACAATTCACTCTCTGAACCACTGGGGGGAAAAAAAAAAAAAGGTAGGATAAAGCTACACATCTGAGTGCATAATCACCAAGAGCATGCAAAAAAAACCCTACAGAGAATAGAAAAGAGGTACTGGCAAGCAAAAAAAAGCTACATTCGAAGCAGAAAGTAAGAACTACCAGAATTCAAGCTGGATTTACACTTGAAAATGGCAAGAGGGACTACTAGAACCATTTTTGAAGGAAAGAATAATGAAACATACAGAGCTATGTACAAACTGGATTAAAACTTAACATTGGTTTGTCAAAGAAAAAGAAAGACAAACAAACCTGATATCCCGCCCTGATAAGATAATTAAATTAGTGGACAAGGAAATGCAGGAGAATCAATCTGGCTGGATGCAGCAAAATATTGGAGAAGATGGGGATTTGTGTTCAAAATGTAAGGAAGTGGTAAAGGGGGGAGAATAATGGGATGTGCTGAAAGGAGAATTATTGACCAGGAGATAAGTCAACTGGTGAAGTGCTTCCAAAACTGGACTGTACAGTAATCTTAGTTACAATATTCCTTAACAACCTGAGCACAAAAGCAAGGGATTGTTGACCAATTTTGCTGATGGCACAAAGCTGGGAAGCACAGTCAACAGAGCAGGAGATGGAAACCGTGACAGAAAACAGGGTTTATAACACACCAGGACTGCTCACAAGCTGATCTCTCTCACCTCTGCTCTCCCTGCCTGTCACACAGGTATCAACAGTCCCAGCAAAGCACAAGAAAAATGCCCCTCATTCTCCTGCTGCCACCAGGGATCCCCCCACACTTCACAGATCTCATTGCCTCAGCCACAACTTACACAAATGAAAGAGCATGAAATGCTGAGATTTGACCAAATATTGCTGTTTCCATTCCAACGAAAATCTGGTATTTTAACATTTGCCCTTTTTCTTTCATGAACACAGAAGTTCAATATGAGCACTTTTCACATGACAGAAACCCTCTGGTTAGAGATGGTAAATATGAGAACAGAAAATGTCAGAATTTCCAAATTAAAGCGTGCCATGTAGATCCACTCAGAATCAGCTGATAATTCAGATAATCCTGGTAGTGAACATTAGAGCACAGGGCAGTAGAGGGCAAAGATCTAAAAAACACAGCTCTGCTGGGCAATGGAGTAGATTGTTGACCTGTTACTAAAAAATAAAAAAATTTTAGAAAAGTTTTATATGTTGTCACATTTTCAGGAGGATTAAACTGATCCTAGATTAACTACTTAATTTGTCTGATCAGAAAACTAAATTACTGAAGAAAATATGCCTTTGTAGAAGAAATTCTCTTAACACCCTCACTGCTACCACAATATCCATACAACACTAAGCAAAAGAAAAGTTTTTAAAATGACTGCAATTATAACTCTGCAGAAAAAAAAAAAGGACAAATAAAGCCAGTTAATACTGAAAGAAAATCAATTTCATACTGATAGAATATAACATGTAAAATTAAGTTACCCGTTTTTCTAGGGTTTATTATTGCCCAATTTTAAGATGGAAAGGGAATGCAGACCACTGGACTAATGCTGGTTATGTTGTGAAATAAAGTCTGTTCTAACTTTCAAGTACAGGTTGACCATCTATAACATATCAATATCAAACATCAATATCAAATATCAAACAGCTCTGTCCTGAGGTTTTTAATCCGCACAAACAGTCTTTGCTTTAACAATTTTTTTTTTAAAGCTGCACCATGTTTGCTTATTCTACAGTTCCACCCTTAAAAAGAATTAGGCAAAATTTTCAGCAATAAGCCCAGGAGGACCAAGCTACAACAGGGAAAGGCAAGATTCTAAATAGATCTATTTGTTTTTCAATATGGGACTAGTTGAAAGGAAAGTAAACATGACAATGCAGTGATGGATTAATTCAATGTAAAGTTCTTGCCTTAGTGGTTTTATTGGGTATTTTCATAAGGTTTTCCAATACAAAGTGACATTACAGAGTTAGCTGCATATTCTGCATCAAGATTACTTTTACAAAGTCATTTTGTTTTGTTTACTTCTACCCCCTACAAATACGAGGTACTCAGTGAAAATTGAGACAGAAAAGTGAAGTGCTGTGATCGAACTTATATAGACAATTCACAACAAAGTAAAATTTAGTTATTCTGATTCCTATTGCCAAAATGCTGAGCATTTCCAAGCATTCAAAACGACAATTAGAAGCTTACAGTGCACTATTTTAGCCAAATAATTTCAAAACCAGTTCTGTTATGAACATTAGAAACCTTTAAAACAAGGGATGACAGTAAAGTACACAACTCATATTTTAGATATCTTTTTCTCAAACCCAAACATTCCAAAATGAATATCAAATATTGTCAGGCTGTGACTGTTCAGTGGTAAAATACCAAGGTAAGTCCTTTTAGTAAATGTCAATTTTTAAAACTGAAACTGGTAAAAACCACGCTCAGGAAAGCCACCATCACAGGTCAGGAAAATCTTTAATCGCAGGACAACATTAACATAACCATGTTCCAGAAAAACTTATAATACACCCTGGGACTTTCACAACTTTATCAACAGCAAAAACCGCGCTTTGAAACAATCTAACAAATCACTTTTCAAAGAATAATAACTCTCTGTTCTAAATACCTAAGTTTAAAAACAAAATCACTGCCAAATAGTTCGGTGAGCTATAAGACAATGTGCTTTCAAAATCTGGATGCCTCTACGTCAGCAAGAATTAAATTTCGTTTTCAGCAACCTTGAGGAATAAAATGCAGTAATACTTGAACCTGGCAACACCAAAATCTGTGAATTTTTTCGGGTGGTGCAATACTTTTACTGGATATAACTGGGAAAAACAGTAAGACTGTGTCTGCAGAAGTTATCTTATCATGCTACTAAATAACTTCCAGTGTAAACCCAGGTAACAGAACTTGATGCCAGAGAAGCAACAGCAGATACAAGGTTTGTTTGTATCTTTAATTTGAAAATAAAATTTAAACACTGGGAGGGTTAACATTTTCACAAATTTGTCTTCTATTCAAATAAGCATTAATTACAGAAGTAGGTGCTGAAAGCATACTTAAAACATAACTGAACATATTCGTTTCCCACAGGCTCCTCTGTAATACAAAATAACAATCCTTTATGTAGTCTTGGGAGGAAAGATGAACATGGGAAAAAACAAAGAAAAGTGAATTTTGTAAAAAAAACTAAAAATACATATATTTCCTTAAAATTATGAAGGACGATGTGTGTAAAACTGAGTTGGAATCAGCTTCCCAAAACAGAGTGGCCAGCTACAGTGTACTTGCTTTGTTACATTTTGCCCTGATTCTATGGAATTTCTGTGGCTTTCATCCCTTTGACATCAGGTGCTCTGAAAATAACTAACTTTTCCTGGTTTATCTCTTAATCACACAGGCATTGAAGGAATTGTTGATACTGCAGATATTGAGTAACATACATAGAACCAGGCTAACTTTGGAATGTGCAAATTAAAAAAGATGTTAGAAAGGAATATGTAACTTTGCTAGCCAAAAATAGAAAGAAAATAGTGATATTTAATTTTTTATTGTGGAGATAAGCCTCAAGAAAACATGAAAAAGCATTTGGGAAGGTAAAAAAAGTTATTAGAGATGTTATTTGGGTTTTAAGGTACAAGGTTTGACTCTGCTGAGTTGTAAATGTTTAGTGTGACTTTTTCAATGCCCATTCTGTTTTATGTCCACACTTTTCTACTCTTACACAGATCCTTGTCTCTGATGCTTCACACAGTAATTTCTTTAGCCCCCATGAACTTGTTATTTAGAAAAAAAGGCAGTGCGATCACATCTCTATCTGTGCACAAAAGCAAACAATTATACTGTCTGCTCTGGGACTTGTCATTTCCATGAAGAAACATGACAGTGTTCATATTATTGCTACTGATTGCCAATCACATTTGGGAACTGAGTTATTCACAAAAAAACTAAAAAAGAGCACTTTAATAATAGATTTTCTCATATAAAACTATAATTCTATCATCAGGATTAACTTTTCCCCCCAGTATAAACTTGAACTAAGACAGTGAATGTAGAGATGCTACCAGGGTGCTTTCCTACCAGTCAGCAGCTGACTTCAGGTACACATGGACCCCTCCAGTTGGCAAGATTTCTGCAGAGCTCCAGGAAATCCCACCCTTCTCTCAGGTTCTACATCCCTGCTGCTTCCCTAAAACACATCTTCCTTGGAGAAGCCTGTCAGTCAGTTCTGCTCACCTGTAACACCAGATTGACTTACAACTGAAAACAAATTTTGCCCAGGAAAGGAAAATATTGTGTTCTTGGTAACAAAGATGGAAACAAGATTACCAGGAAAAAGGTAAGAATCTAAAGCTATGAATAATCTAGAATTGTGTGTCATTAAAAATGGCATTTTTAACCACCAGAGTGTTTCTCTGCTTCAAGCAACCCTTGGCTATAAAGGTGAAATAAATAATCAACATTGTAGCATCCTCCCTCTTTAACCCATTAGGACATAAAAGCAGCAAAATTCACATGAAAACAGAAAATGGGAGACAGGTTTTAAAAGAATAAAACCTGAGGTATTTTGAGGATCACACGTTCTCAGAATCAGATCCCAGACATTCAGGACCCCTTATCTAGGCCAGAAGTGAAAACCCCTCTCACAGAGATAGGTAAAGATGAGTAACCTGTTTCACAAGGGAAAATATTCATTCCTCAGCAAACTCTGCTCCAATTTCCTTGCCCTCTAAGCAGTTTGCAAAATATGATTTTACTTATAAACAAAGGCATTAACCCTAAGTACGCTTCTTTCACTACAGTTATGGATAACACAAAATGAACAGGGACCTATGAAATAGGAGGCAAAGGGACCTTCTGGGTTACTAAGTTCAGTATCTCATTACCACAGGTATCAAACATCATATAAAGCCTTTTACTAAATTTATATGGTTTCATCTGGAAACTCACTGAGTTCAGGATATGTTGCTCCTTTTGGAAAGCTATTTCAGCATCTCACTTCTGTGGTTCTAGTGTAAGTTTATCAAAGGTCAGTTTGTAACTGTAAATTCAAGTGCCAACATTTTACTTCAGTTTAAGCAGGTTTTTTTTTTTTTTCCATTCCCTGGCATTTCAAACCTTTTCCCCCCAAAATGTACTAACAGAGATAAACCATTTTTCCTTTCAGGATTTCGTTTTTGTCCTCAGCTAAACAAGATTAATTCTTATGGTCCTTTCCCCTAAGACAGGCTTTTCCCAATCATCATAAAAAATCTACTAATTTTTTTAATTTCTTTTTCTTTTTTTTTTTTAGTGGGAGTAATTGAAATTAAACATGCAGCACAACAGGTGAGTCCTCAACATCCTTGTTGTATAATACCAATTTCAACTGAAAACAACACCCAGATAGAACCTAAACCTTCATAGTAATGCTACCTACAACTAAAACATCCATTTTTTTCTACTTCTCAGTCACTTCCAACATATGAGCCACGAGCTTCAGAAACAGAATTACCTTATCCTTACTCCCCAAGTACATGATGTTATACTTTGCACCACTAGATTTCATCCTGTTTCTGTTATGCCAATCCTCAAAGTCCTCTGGTTTTCTCCACAAGAATTTCTTGCCTTCTGCTGTATTGACAATGCCTCCAGATATTTTGCCATCAGCAAATTTAATTAACCCTCTCCTACTCCCTGTACTACAACTATTACTTAAAATACGTAAGATTTGTCCAAGAGTGAATTTTTGTAGTATTATCACACAGCTTTTCCTGTGTGCTATTGTTAAGTAAGTTTTGTTAAATTCTATATGGATTAGAAGCACTGAATTTTCTTTCTCCAGTAAATCAGTTATTTTGCCAAATGATAGGTAGTGGTTCAATATATCCACTACCTCCTGTAACATCATCTCACATTCCATCCTATTTCCATTTTCAAGCTTTTACTTATTTATTCTTCAAGAAATTCTTCAAAGGCTTGAATAACACTAATGCCAGGGTACAAAACCTGAAGCTTTTTGCCTTTTAAAATGAAAAAGAAAAAAAGAAAAGAACAGAACATTTTTCTGATACCTGACATAAATTCTACTGTAGAAGTTCTCTCTGACTTTCTACTTCACGATCTCCTCTCAAATTTTGTTTCCCCCTTGATCAAAGCAATTACTGTCTACGTACACCCCCACTCTCATTAGCCATCCTGCCTTCTCTGAAATCACCTTTATTGCAAATAGGAATTTATTTCCATTAAATACCTTATGAAGAGAATAAAATACGGTTTTGTCTGCTATCTTCTCCCTGGGCTTGCTTCTCTTCCTTTAATATTTTTATATGCAGGGTTAAAGAACCTTTTGACATTTGTCTCAGGATCTTTTCAGACCTATTTCCAAGATATAAAGTAGGTTGTCTTTTTGGAAATCTTTGTATTTGAAAAGCCTAAGCTATACTTTTCCCCCATCCCTAAGTGTTACTTTATTTTCCTAATGATCTGCCACAATGGCTGCTTTTCAGACTACCCAGCACATTCTATTGAAAGAAGTCAAAGCATGCTTTGGTCAAAACTATTAAATATCTTTCAGAACATAAAATTTGCCCTTTGGAGATTAAGAAAAATAAACACTTAAGTGGTCCATCTATTTGTTTTACATAGAATCAATTAATGATTCATCCAGTCAAGCCTATTTTCTAAGACCAGCTATTCTGTAATTCTTACTATGTGCTAAAAACGAATTTGAAGGAGTTTCAGGTTTCGCTCATTAAGAAACATGACTGCTGAAACAAAGCCATCAACTGTTACATACAGAAGACTCTTACCATTTTAGAAATAATACCAGAATGGTAATTAAATTTAATAATGCCACAGTTATCAACAAGACACTTGCAACAGACTAGTGGGGAAAAATAATTCTACAAGTCTGCTTCAAATCCTATTAGTGACACACTCAAAACTTCTTGTTTCAACTGTTCTTTTAACCTAGAAAGTTGTGAATCCTCCAGAACTAATTTCTAGTTCCACAACAAATATTTTTCCTAACCTATTTTTTGAGAGATGTGTTGAAAAGGTTTTCTGTATTCTTATTATTTAAGAATAAATATTTTATTCCAGCACCAGCTGAATATAACTGTACCTACTATACAGTCAGAGATAAGAAATTTTTTAATGCTTGTCCTTCGATACTGATAGGGGAAAATTTGAGAGACAAAAAATGGACAGGGAAAAAAAAAGACAGGAAAAAATGACCATTTATGGTCTTCTGATGCTGAAAATGAAACTATTTGTAATCTCACTTCTGCCATTCTGAAACTCTAAAAAAAGGCTCTAAGTTACTAGAATGGGCTCATTGCTTTCCTTACCAAAGCGTTGCATCAGCTCACTTCCCTCCTGTTCTTCACAATTCTTTCTATTCATCTATCCACTCCCTGTATGACGACATATTACTAATAAGTTCAGCTCCAAGTGTCAACTGTTCAGTTCTTAATAATTACTATTTAAAAAATTTCAAGGCACTTGATTTTGATTTGATTTACTTAAGCACTTTGTTGTATTACTCATGCACAGCTATTCAATGTTCTTCAATCACTAAAGAAAACTGATTATGCTTTTTAATTACATATTATTTACATCTTTGAAGCATGCTGTCCTTTATGAAGGACTTCACACATACAAGAGAAGAACCCATCACAGCAAGATTCCCAGATCTGACTGAAAAAAAAGGCACTGCAACACCTACAATAGGTGTTTACACACAGTGAGGAGATCTGCAATCAAGGGCTGCCTTTGAAAAACAGCAGTAAAAGTGAATTCTCGGAAATAGTTTAAAATACCAATGTACAAAATTTGAAAATACCAGGTAAATAAAATAGTTTGAGGACACCTTCCAGACAATCAGGCATACCAGATTACAACAGAGATTTCATTTGAAAGTAATGAAGTACATTAACTGAAAGACATCACTGATCACCCCACGCACCTTATTTTTCTACTTCTTCTATTTTACCAATATTTCTATCACAGTATTATCTCATCAGTTTTCAGAAGGAAGACTAAAAAAGAACGTTAAAGTCCAGTTATTTTTGGGGGTATTTCTAGAGATGGGTTAGAAATACAATTCTGTAATGAGGCTCTACTGTGGCAGCAGAATGCTCTTTTCCTGCAGAGATAGAGAAAATCAGTAATGTTGGCAGAGGAGGTGAAAAACCTGGAGCAGTAAATAAAGTGTAATACCACAAATGTGGTTAACAGGGGTGAAAAAAACACCTTGTCTACGTATTCTTACTGTTCACAGACATTCAAATCTGCTATTCACGGGGACAGATGCTTTATGAGCTAAAGGTATAATGGGTTTTACCAAAGACCACAATTTCTTATAATATCCATATACTTTGTATATTATGCTAGGAATACAAAGGTGCCTTTACCCACATTTAATCAAATGCACTCTCTGTCTTCCCAAAGCACAGGTACTTGAGGTAAGAGAAGAAAAAAAATCAATGGCAAAAAACTTTTATTTATGCAGTCATAGTTCTTTAATCAATTTAAATTTATTTTTCATATTGCATCACATTCACATGACAAAACATTTTGAAACTGCTCATCAAGTTGCTTGTTAAATATTGTACACCCAGAATTACCTGGAATTACTTTGAAATGTTCTGTCTGGTTTTTCTTTCCTTCAGATTTGTACCTTGTGGTCAACTGAGTGTGAGGTCCAAGGAAGGGCTTTTCCTTCAGCTGTGACACCTTTCTCATGCATTGTCTGGCATACACACAAAGTTACCTCAGGCAGAGAACTTTCATGGCCTGTCCTCCACTCAGCCATTTAATTCCACTTAGGAGCTTAATTATCCCTAAAAACCTCTGCCTTGCTCCAATGTGGTTATGATCATTGCACTGATGGAAGAATTTCTGAGTAGGGGCAAGGGCAGAGACCAACACACACCACAGGAAAACAGACCAAAACAGGTTTTCTAATCCAGCCTAAAGGACAGTATTATACCTCACTAACTCCTAGTACAGTAGATGTTTTCCAAACTCATCTTTCCAATGTTTAACATTTTTCTTAGAATTCAAATGTGTGCAGTTATGGTTTACACAAAAACTACATCTTTGATATGTTAAATGGCAAATAAGTTTCTATCCTTCTAAAATGTGGGGGGAAAAAAATGAGGAACAGGGAAAAAAAGAGCTAACATTAACAGACAGCAAGTAGAAATATTTTAAAAATTAGAAACTCATGAGAATGTCTACCATTTAGATTTGTATTTAATTAGACGCAGTTGTGATTTTTTTAAGCTAAATTTTTCTAGTTCATACCAGACCACGGCATCAAAATTTTGTTTCAATGATCTTTTCAGTTTTTCTTTATCTGCATTTCTCTATCTTAATCACTGGACTACTTAAATATACATTAAAAACACATTAGAGCACATGCTGTGACACGGCTGAAAGACAAAAGTCCTAGAAAGGAGATATTTAAATTCCATGCATCCTACCTGGGGTTAAGGATTACATATGGGAAGCTTTTCCCTGTTCTTCATTCTTGCAAACAAGTGTACTGTCTCAAGACAATTAACTTTTCCTAAGCTTCTAAACCTTGGACAAAAACTTCAAAATCAGAGACTCTCATTCAGATTAACATCTTCCTATTTCATTGCCCATGTGGCCTGATTTTCCCAAGCATCTTCTACTCAGAAGCTTATGCTAAAGAGCCAAAGGATCCACCACTGCCAAGTATCAGGTCAGTTCAGACATTATAACAACTCCCAGGAAATACTAAAAATTGTATGGCCCAGATACCGATGTTTAATTGTTTTGACACACCTCACTTCTAAAATGATCAGTATTACATGCCAACATCCCAAAAGCATGGATTTGTCTGAGCATATAGGAGGGAAAGCAAAAATTTCACAAGCTTAAGCACTAATAAAGATGACACCTGGTTTGCTTAAGCCAGACACTTAGTTCAGATTCATTAGTTCAGATTCAGGGCTGAAGTTTCAGCTTGTCTGGTGAAGAAATAACTGGTTTTGAATGTCTCCATGACCATCTACCCAGACCATATCTGGACCATAGCTGCTGCCTAAACTAAAGCAGACCAGATCTTTATTTACTCAAAAGCACTGAAAAAAACGGCAAACAACTTCAAGGGTAAACTTTGGTGACAGACAGTCTCTTAAGTGATCTCCAGCGCATTTCTAAAGGAAATGAGTTAAAAAACAGATGCAACCACTGGCTTTCCCATATATCTGCCTACACGAGCTAAGCTTTCATGCTAAAAGCCCTTGAGACTGAAACCTCTTAATAAGAGACCTGGTGGCTGGCATTTCAGTCACTGCACCTGCAGCACACAGGCATGGAACACACAGTGACAGATCCCATGAACAACTACCACAGCCACATCACTACAGGGAGCATCAAATCCTTCAAGAAAAAAGGTGGAAAAGACAAAGTCACATACTACAGCACCTAAAAGTTTCCATATTGCCAAAATTAACATTTCCAAGATCATCTCAACTCACTCCCCTGTTGTTTACACTTTGTGAAAGCAACACAAGATTTAGATAAATTCATATTGTTATATGACATTCAATTGAATGCTGGGAATTCCTGTAATACTTTCAGGAAAACTATTAATAAGTTAATTTTCCTGCTCACAACTGCGGGATTGAAGAGACTAATCTGAATTCTGGGACAACAGGATATATGATAGGTGATGGCTAACTTGGCTTGCTACAAACATATCACGGAAGACTCCTGCTGCATGAACATTATTATTTCAGATGTTCAAGGAGAATGAAGAGTTGGACATTTTTAATTGGTTTGTGCTCAGAAGTTATATATCAACTCCTTTATCTCATGTTCTGGCGATAAGAAGTAAGTGTCCTGCCTGTGTCTTCACTTGCTTTAGTGCATTAAACCATTCCTCCCTCTCAGAGTGACACCTTCGAGTCAGTGGCTCTCTCACAGTCCTGAAAATTAACCAGTCCAGATGTAACAAAGAAAACAACTACAGAGATTCTAAGAAAGGTAGGAAAACTAAGGCTGAGATGTTAGCTAACACAAGCCAGGGAATTTAAAATTGATAGCCTAAGATAGACATTTTGGCACAGATGTCGCATGATTTTCCTTTAAGTATTGTCAGTCAAGATCCTCACTCCTGGGACTACACCTTCACAGCACATTCCAAATATACACAACATGCGGAGAGGCTTTGAAATTTGATGATATTTGCATTTGGACTGACATCTTCTTGTAATATGTTTGACACTGAGCACTTCTGTAACAAAGAACTGAGCTGCTTTCAACCCAAGTCTTTTCCAAAGAATAACGGGCAACTACACAAGAATGAATAAGTGAACAGTTTGCCACAGCAATGAATGACTCTGAAAACAGCAAGTTTGCAGGCACCAGATGGAAGAAGAACATTATTGCAATTCCTGCATCCCATTGTGTAACAGCCAACAGAGCCGTTAACGCTTTCTGGTGATTTCTGAAAGCTTTATAATGTGCTTTCCTTTGAAGGTGTTTTTCTTGTGCCCTGTCAGTCTGCAAGCTAGGTTCAGCTGTCTGGGAAAGAAATTTAACTGGCAAGCTATCAAATAGGGAAAAACACAAAATACAGATGGAAACACTAACGATCATATTACGAAAATCAGGAGATGGACACAAAGCTTACCTTATAAAGGATGACCTACAGCACAAGTCTTTTGTCTCTTATAAGCCTTTCTCTCTTCTCTACTAGACAGGTCTGCCTTTCTGCATATCTTAGTTGATCACTCATCCCAGAAAAACGTCTGTCTCATGATCCCAAGGAGTTCTTACACTTTATTGTTTTCCTCTTCAGAAAGCAAACTTAAATCTTATTTAGCCTATGACTTTATGTCATCCTCCAGAATTCAGAGAAAAATAGTGGTAAAAGATGCCTGAGTTAATTCAAATTACTCATTTTCATTGCTACTACCACAGACCATCATGAGAAAGCCACACATTAATTGAAATACTCCCAGTCACAGACAGCCATTTATGCTAAGAAGTGCGTGTTTCCCATTCCCAAACATTTAAACAACTGTTCCCTTTGCTTAGGATGTACTCCCAGTATCTTGCACAGAGCACAAGTGTGTATCTCATTTAAAATGTCAGTGAGCATGTCTAAGTGCTGTCTGAACTAGTCCCTGGCAAGCCAGGGCAAAGAGATTGCACAACACTAACAAATTGAATTAAAGTGAAAAAGATCTATTGTCTTGCTCATCCAGGAAAACACCTGTATTTCATATAAATTCAAAGAACCAAATTAATTTCTGCTGTAAACTAGAATGATAATTTTGAAATTGGGGAGTTCATAATCATATTAGTATCAAATTTTAACATCTGCATCAGCAACATGGTGCTGAATACCAGTGCAGTACAAAATCGACTTATCTTATATATATATTTTATATACAGCTACATTTTTAAAGTAGTTTTAGTAAAGTCTTGACTCCTACAAGGTAAGAAAGCAGTGTCTCCTCACCATGCATTGGTCTATGTAGGGAAAGGCAAGCCATTTTCATGGTTCACAAAATATTTTGTAACTCTACAAGTATTTTCCTGCACCACAAGTTCCTAAATCTCAATGAACTTCAATGTTACTTAATTATATCTAGAAAGGACTTGACCTCAAAATCATACGTTGATTATATTGTTCTTGAGGAATGTCCCATTCTGACCTCAAGAAGAAAGCTAAATCACTATATTTACAATATTAATAAAAATATTAATATAATTTTATTCTATTTCATAAATAAATAATATTAATTAAAACTCCAGCAGTGGCTACTTTTTAATTAATAAGGCTAACAAACAAGATTTGTGGTATAGAAAATCTTAGCATGCGGGGGGGGGGAGGGGGGGAAGTATGAGACTGCATCTTTTTCCAGAGCAGAAAATCATAACCATTGTTTGTGACAAAGCTGAGAAAATGCTTTTTTCATGTATCTTGAGAGTTCAAAGACAATGAGGGTGAGATGGTCTTGGGAGGAAACAAAACTCACAGACCTCATGGCTAAAAGTACAATAACCATGAGTTTTCCACAAAGCAGCAACATATGGAAGTCTGGACATTTTGCCTGGTTCTCAGAAAGCCACTCAGAGGCCCTAAATCTGCAATATTCACTCCAAGTCAACATGACCTGTGTGCTGCAGGAGAACAATCCAAACACACTAGGAGACAATTATATGACACTGCTACAAACACAGGCATTTGGCCAAAATAAAAGTATTGCTCCAACACAGATGGGCATTGTCCCCAGAAAATTACAGCATCCTATTGATCCAGTACAATTTAAATTAAGAGAAACAAAGGTAGGTATGTGCGCAAGACTGAAAACTTGAAGTATTTTGAAGTTTGTCATTAAAAGCAAAATATAACAATTGACTAGACTGTAACTTTTTTTTGCCAAGACTGTATTTTTCAAATGCTTCTGACATTAGCTCACAAACAAGAAACATGACACTGTAGTGCATGTCAATAATTCTTTACCACAAAGGCAACTGCATTTTATGTATCTCAGTGATTAAACAGCTCTGAACAACTACCACCAATAGGTATCATGTTCCACTCAATTCTGAAGTGTATATTTTAATATTAAAATGCATACAATTTAGGGAATTTAGATCCCCCCAAAACTTTCATTCCCATTATCCCCAGGAACAGCATCACTTAGGAAATGCCACATTGGTACTGTGTTACAACACACATTAGCTTCAATATATAAATAATACAATATTTATTATACGGTGTGGCCACATATGCCAACATAAGCCCTGTTGGTTTGGTCATCACTTCAGTATCTCTTCAACTCATGGCAGCTCATTTTGCACATTTTTGAAGGAGAAAAAGAGGGAGAAGGAGGCAGTGAACAACAAAACAAAAAAAAAAGGTCTTTTTTTACAACCATCTTTCTTATTAGGACCACAACACTAATATTTTTAAATTGAAAACAGAAAATCAGATTTAATTTCTTGCAAGCTCTTCCACTGATAAAACTGTGGAAGCTGGGATCTCTTGATGTTTGCCCAGGTATCAAGGAATGTCATGCATCAAAATATTTGATAAAAGAGAACCAAGACTTGTAAAAAGCACATTACCCCAGAAAATTGAGAAGGGAAGCACACAGCCCGGGCAGGTGTAAGACTCTACTAAATTGCATGTAAAGCAGCAGTATCAGAGATATGTAGGCCACACAATCACACACCGTTTTAAGGTAAATTAACATAATTTACTGGGTAAAGACAGCTGGTGTTGAAGTCTACTCTGGCACAATTTTTTAAAGTTGTTTTTTACAATCTCATAATAATGACTTAATGTATTAAAAAGGCACACATGCAAAAAAAATTATGAAAACTATGAAATTAAATCACACTTGAATTATTTAATTAAATTTTAACTTCAAGAATTAGAAAAGTTTAAATCCTTCAGTCTGCTTTTGGTCTTGTCTAGATGCACCAAATCAACCTACATAGATTTCCCAAAACAGTTTTCTTGATGCCATGAAAAAAATGCACTAAATGAAAAAAAACCCACAATAATACTTCTTTTTATTATCTATAACACAAAATCATCAGGCCAAATGGATGAGCTTATAAATAATGTTGTCACTGGTATTATCAGCAATTCAAAGTTCAGATTCTGGGAAAACCACCTTCCCTTCCCACAGTCCCAGTGTGTGCTCCACAGGAAATAAAGGTTTATTTACTACAGAAGAAAGACATTCTGCTGGGATTACGTCATGCCTTCAACCACTTCAACTCCAACTAAACTGTCACATTCAGTTACCAAACCTGAATTAAAGCATCTTTTCCTGTGTCTGATGTAGCATTTTTTTGCTAATATCAAGTGACAGCTCTGAATATCAAGATAGCAGATAAAAAGTTGAAATCACTAACATTTAAATGAAAAAGAAATCACTTTTGGAGGCCCTACAATGTGCTCCTTCAGCTCTCCCAAAAGCTTCATAATTAATTTATATACTTGCTTTGATATCATTCCTAAAGTTTGCAAAAACTTATTAGTGGGTAAAACAGAACAGCAATCAAAAAATGTGCACGATAGAGAATTCAGATCACCCACAATGACAGCCAAGCCAACAGTATGTCATTAAAGCTGTTAACTACGGTTAACAAGGTTTGCCAGGATTCCAAAGTGACATGAAGAAAATGATACACAAGGGTCTGTGAGACAAAAACTCCCCACGTCTCCAGAACTTTATGGAAGAGAAGCACTTGGCCTTTTCTGTGAAGACTGAGACCTCCCATCACACAGGAGTCCAAAAGCAGGGCAGGTCTGGGATTCACACATTTTCTGTCCCCTCTTCCTTTCCTCAGGTTTCTCCAGCTCCAGGAAAGGGTGTAATGTCTACGCCAAGGTTTCCTCCAGCTTTGACTCTCCAAACAATGTCACTATTTTGCCAAGCCTTTTCATGTAGAAAAGAGTTAATAAAGCCCACAACAGAATATTTTCTCGTGCTTTAAATGTATTAATCTGAAAATGGAATTAGCCTTTATTAAGGCTAATTTATTAAGGCTAATTCCATTTTCAGATTGATACATTTTCAAGCAAAATCACAAGGGCCTTCGCTGCATTTTGCAACACACTTAGATCTCCTTAGAATAAGTTTTATTTATCTTTTGCATCAAAAATACGGGTTTACTGTCTGTGACATGGCGTTTGAAAAGGTTTCTGGTACATGAGCAACTCCAGTGCTCTTAAGTTTGGGTCATTCACTAAAAATTGATGTTTTAGGTGAGTATGTAATACTTGATTTTCCCCCTCTTTACTAAGGTCCTTTCATTATTTCCTGCAGCGAGTGCTGGATTCTATTAAACATATTTACATTTTTCTCCTTAAGCACTGTTTGCTGGGCTTTCACTTCACATGTTTTAACCATCCAACAAATACCGTGGTTTTGCAAATGTTTACACTGAATTCATCTTATTTACTTTTGCACAAAAAAAAAAAGGGAGTTGTTCTTAATTCTAAAAATACTGAACTTGTTTAAAGAAAAAAAAATATTAATAATTGCTAAGAATTTTAATTTTCTAGTTGTTACGAACTGAAAAGCACAGCTGAACAGCAAACTCTGGTACTGTGAACCTTAAGGAAGATGTCAGACTTGTTCCTACATCCCCCATCAAGCAGATCTTCACTAACAGTAATGAACATCTTCCAGCAGAGCTGGAGCCCAAGTTTAGCAAATACATAACTTTATCAATGTGTTTGTTGGGGCTCAATGCTCTTGTTTCAAAGGCAACACCAGGTAGCAGACCTTCAACATTCCCAACCTGCCCACTCCTTCATAAAGTGGCAATGGCTCCAGCTCCAGGAATGGTTCCATGCTGACTCACTTCTGCAATATCCAGAAGAGCTCAGACAAACCACACACTGAGAATTATTACTCCAAGTTATTGCTTCCCTTGGGCTATCTGAATAACAAACAAAAAGAATGCATAAAGTGAATCCAGATTTTCCCAATTTCATCTTTAAGAACATAAGTTCTCTGAGGCAGAAGGACTATCCTCATTTTGAATTTTGCACGTTATTTTTCACCTTTTCAGCAACTCACACAATAGTATATGTAACTGTTCTGTCCTTGCTATAGAAGATGACACAATCCCCTGTTCACTGATAGATCCCTGGCAGGAGAGATTTGATTTGGATCAAGAAAAGCACACACACTGAAGATGGTTGTGTATGGTGGTTACACAAGATTTATGCTGCCTGCGGAAAAGTACAGATGACACTCCTCTGGCACAAAGTCAGGACAGCTCAGAAAGACAACAACTGATTCAATAAAAATATAACCAGGACAAAATGGCAACTTACAAATCTTCAAATAGCACTGTGGCTTTGTGTCTGTCCCTCACTTTGCATCTCAGGCTATTTTTATTCTATTGGAAGAGACTCTAAAAGGTTTATGACTCTTCAGCTCATATTCAAGGGACTGAATCTGATCTTACTGGTCAGAAGCACATTCACCAACTCAGTCTAAAGTTTGTTTATCATCAGTCACATATCATTAACAGTTTCTGTTTACAAAGCAAGATGTTAAATATCTTGATTTAACTAAACACAGAAAAAAGCAGGGAATAGTGTTCCAGAGGAACAGTCTCAGTTCTTTTCTAGGAACATGGAAAGGAAATGGAAAGGAAGGGTCTGCCTAAGACAGGATCCCCAGGCACTTGGCTAGATAACCAGCTTGACAGCTCAATGACTGCCAAGCATAAAACGACAAACTTCCTTAAACTGTTTTTGAGCTGCTACTTTACAAAATACAATCCTCAACTCAGTATAAGCTTCACCATCAAAGTGAAATCTCAGCCTCAGTGACGTCAGCAGCAAAAATTACCATTGTTTTTACTGAGCTCAAATCCACATTTTATTGTATGAGGCTCACACAACAAAATGCAGGCATTTACACCCTGGTTAACCACCCAGCTCCCCTTGATCATCCCCAAGGGAAAACAAGCACTCATCCTCTCCAAGAGAAGACACCTAAAATAGGTCGACTGATTTATACCCAAAAATGCTTTTTTACCTCCTCAGGCTGAAACAAAGTTTCAAGTGACAAGCTCTATATTGCAGATATGTAAAATAAGCAGAAAGGAACCCACACAGAATTTTATTCTTGGTTTTCAAACGAAAACACAACTTGTGTCAGTGGAACCAAGCACACAATACAGACTGCTCTGTGGAAAACACAGAGTTATTCATCACTCCTTCACCAGGAAGCCTCCAGATCTTTAGATACCAGACAATGAAATGGAAACTTGGAAACGTTAACTGTCCATACTGATCAATGAGTTGAAGTAAACTTTTCAAATAATTTAATCAGGTTTCCTGTAGATCCCAAAAGATTAGCACATTTTTGATCCTGCGATAACTCATAATGGAATTTCTAATTGAATAAAGCTACTTCAGCTGTTCTGTGTATTTCCTGTATTGTATCATTAGGTTTCAGTATCTCTTCACAGATGAAAAATGAACAGAACAATAACAATTTTGCCACTCTGCAGTGGCAACCTCTTAATTGTATTCCTCATTACGACAGGATACACTCAATGATTTATTCTACACCACCTCCCCCCTGAGGTGTCTTGGGTTCAATTATTTACATGAGAGTTAAATCCTCACTGTGGATAACTTTCCCAAAATTCCACGCAACTTCAAAAATCTGTCCTCTGATTTTCCCCTTATCTGCCAAAACTAACATTCTATTGGCAACCTCTGAACTGGATTCCCAGGATAAGCAGAGGAAAATCTTGTGGTCTCTATGTCATATACCACAGTGCATTTTTTCCTTGGATTTTTGTCAAAACTTTTGTTCCTAACAATGGATATTGATTACTCCAGTCTTCATTTCCTTGTTTTCTTTTCTTACTGTTCCTAGCTAATTATGCTACCTAAAACTATGCATAATAGAGACCTTGGAGGAGATCAGATTAGACAGATGGAAGTATTCCATTAAGACACAAATAACAGAGATACAATACAGAAAAATCAGGATCATAACAATATTTCTAGAACTAAAAACTGTGAAACACACAAACATCAGAAAATGGCCGTGTTTTTTTCCAAAATAAATTAAAATTCCTATCTAGATCCTCTTTAGGCTTCAAATATATAACTACAAAATGCACGAATTTTCTGAGGAAAAAAAAGAAAAAGCTAAATATTGAATGCACATAACCAGAGGAAACTTTTCCAATTTATATCATGACCACAACTTTTGCTATTCATCAGAACATCATTTCAATAACTTAATCAAAAAAATTGCAGTAATTCCATAACACCATGGATTCATGGATGCAATGTGCATTAAAAAGCAAAAAAAACACCCTATTTAAATAACAGAATGTTATTATAGCAGAACAGGACTCAAGCACTCAAGAGCTGTGAAAAAAAACATGCATCTTACATAGGAAGTACTGTGCTTGAGAAAATTATTTATCCCCTCTACAGACATGATTTCCATCTTTCTTCTTAGTGTTAAACACACAGTTTTACTTTACGTATATGTTCATTTTCCAACTTATTGGTGTGATTTTCCTATTTGATAGATTAAGTAACTTTAACAGTCTGGTTACCCCTCAGATCAGTGAAGAATATGAAAATAACATCATCTGTATAAGGCATTGAATATTCTGGAGAAGAAAATAATTTTTTTTTCTTATGGTCTTACAACTTTCACAATTTTCTAAGACCTTTCTCTTGCTTCACTCTTCATCTTTAGAGCTGCTACATGACAGGTACAAAGGCTCGTTCTCAAAGAGGGCCCTTCTACCCCACAGGTTCAAAACAAAGAAGTATTTCAAAATATTTCAAGAGGTAATTATTAATATCAAGATCTTGATAAATCACAGAGAGTTGGGCCTGGAATCTTATTTCAGTATATCATTTATTATTACATTTCAGTGTATTTAAGACTCCATTTCAGTATATATTCGAAGTATTTAAAGTTAAATACTTTAAATATAAAGTATTTAACAGGCTTTAAAGTCTTTTTTGTGTTATGACATTTTCTATAGCTGACACCGTCTTTTCCAGAAGGACTCAGTAGCTTTTCACAGCACGTTCTTTTAAAATACACTCTGTAATGAAGACCTGGTTCACTATTAAAAAAAAAAAAGTCACGATCATCAAAAGGAATTTTGAATACAAAGAGTAATCTGTTCTTACAAGTCAGGACTGAGGTATACAAATACTGTTGTTAATTATGCAACAACCCCTGAAGCATTGATAACAGCCTTCTTTTTAAGAAATACTAGAATTTAAATTAAAGGAAAACTTAAAAATGCTTCAGCTATCTGTCAGATGACTTAGATATCTACCTCTCTTTACACTACAGCTAAAACCTGTGAGTGAGCTCAAAAATCATCAGAAACAAGTACGTCAAGACTAACAGACAGAATGATTGTTTTAAGTGCCATTTCCTTTACAAACCAGGCCAAAAGAATACTCATTTCAGACCAGAAATGCCTGAAATGTACCAGAGTCTCTGTAGGAAAAAAAAAAAAGAAATCAGAGTGCTGATGAAAAGAGAAAAGGAACTACAGAAAAAGGTAACTGGAAAGTATACCACATCCATCTATTCAACGGTTTATAATATATAGAACACATTGTTTTCAGACAATTATAATCTAAGATTTATTTTCATATTAATGGTAACAAACCATAACAAGGGAGGGAGTTTCTATTATTTATATCCTGATTAGTCAATAACCTAGAGGTTTAATGCAGAATCAAACCAGCAAATAATTATTCAGATCATTATGACCAGAGTTTAATGAACAGTTTTAATTTTCTGGAAGAAAGAAGTTTATTCTCCTTCAAGAACACCAAATCTGTATTATTTCCTGCCACCGTTTTCAAACAATTGCTCAATATTTTAAGTTAATGCCACAGTAGACAACTATACACTGAATATAAAAATTTTATACATAACATATATATGCAGTAAATAGCACTTCAAATTAATTTTATTTTCCTTATCCTTTTAATTTTTACATCTAAGACAACTAAATCTTCATGCTTAAGCTTTTTCTACCCACACAGAAACACCTGAATGAGTTGTATTAATTAGTATTCCTACAACTGTATGAAAACTAATTAAAAGACACTGTAACTTAAGATCTGAAGTCTTTTTGGAAGGCCTTACTAGCACAGTATTTTTTTATTTCATTATTTATTTTATAAACACAGAAGTTCAAAATCTGTACTTACTTCAACATGTGCAAGTAAAGTTTGTTCAATGTTATCACTGGTTTTCTGCTTGAGATCTGGTGGGATGTGTCTATTTCTTACTTGGAAGTGTGTTTTACTAAGATAACCATCACCAAGGTCCTGTGTTCAGGGAAAAAAAAAAAAGAAAAAAATTTCTGTAATCAAAATATTAAATGCCATCACTGTTCTAGAAAATAAACAGAGCATGGTATTTAGGCACAAGCTCCAAGTCTTTTTATAGGCACCGACTACTGCATTGCTCCTCAGCATCTTCTAACAGGTAGTTTACACCAGTCCTTGGTGTTTGAGGAAGTCAAAGACCTGGACAGCAAAAATAAGGTTAATACAGCTATTAATGGAAAAAGACAACTGCTCCCTGGGGATCAGGATGAGTGTCAAAGAAGTGGAAGATGGTGCACTGAAGTCATGAAGAGATAAGCAGCTATTAATGATTTTGACCTATTTCAACCAATGCATTCATGCCAGTATTAACTGCCCAATCCTCGCTAAATTGGTTTGGGTTTGTTCTGTTTTCCCCTCTAACTTTAGAGTCCTGAAAAAAACAAAACAAAACCAACTCAGAAATTATGTGTGCAGAATCACAATTTGTTCCTTCCTCTTGAACACCTCCGAGGGTCAAATGCAAGAGAAAACAGACAAAGTTGTGCCTTCTCCTAGTTCCCTTTCTGCTTTCCAGCCCCATGGTCTAGAGTTCCAAGGGGCCCTTGTGCAACACCAGAGTGGTAGCAGAAGGGTTTGGGAGCTTTCCCCATCCTTGCTGGCCTGACTATCCACACACAAATATAAGCACTTTATTTTTGTTAATTAGAAGCAAGAGGAGAGAAAATGTTTAGTAACAGAGCCCTTCAAAAAGGTACTCTCTGAAAGCGAAAAAGCATATACAGAACACAATGAACAGTAGTTGCATATTAAGAACTTCTCAAAGGAAACAAATAAATTGGGGGTTTAATAGCTGTTTCATTACATTTTATTTTAGACAAACACAGCATATGCACAACATCTGATGAAAAAGTCTCACTACAAAATTCATTAATTTAGAACTAAATTACTAGACAGGTAATTTAAATTTAAATATAACTTAACCTTTTGGTTAATTTTTTGTTGCTGACAGTTTCCATGTATTCTGACCTTTAAACCAACATAGGTTTTATATCAACACACTGGTTCTCTCTTTTCAAGGGCAGTGTATTACCTCCAAAACCTGCTGTGGCCTACTTGTTTGCTTTGCCCTGATCAAGTTTCACATGTTAAAAAAGATAATGCTCTCTACATGTATTTTTTCCATGAATTTTTAAGCATGAATAACATTACAGGCAGTATTTTTTTTACAAATATATACATATACATACATATATTACATTGCTCACAACTTCTCCTACTGCATGCCTTATTTTCGCAATAAATCTCATGAAGAACATGAATACACTAAACTTTCTGGATGTTCTGACTGCAGAGCCAACTGCAGCCTGTGCAGTGAAGAATCCAGAACACAGAGAACAATGATAGAAAAACTAAGCCTAACTTGGTGACACAAAATCCCCTTCTCTCACTCTCAACACCCTCTCAAGTGTCTGCTTGTGGAGCTCCCTATGAGTAAAGATACCTGTACAGGCATTTATCCCACTAAGAGCAGAAAAAAGTGCTTCAGCCACCCACAGAGGTGAAATGCCCCAAGGCACAATGAGCTTTGCCAGAGAAAGTTTGGATGGAGCCTTTACCTCCTTGAACTGGTTCTTCCCATCAACAGAATGGAGTTAAACTCCACATCCATGAAAAAAAAAATGTATGGATAGCTGGAGACATGGAGCTGGCAGTCTATGTGTTTTATAGCTGTATGTCACCGGACAGAGAGGATGAGGCAGGAGAGAAGCATCCCTCCTGTACTTTGTACACTTCTGCTCCCATAAATAAATCAATGCTTTAGGAAGGACCTTGATCCTACTAATGTGGAAAGAGAGTCCAGTTCTACTCCATCTGTGAGTACCACAGGTAGAAGGGAATTAATACAGCTTTTGGTATGATTACCTAGATTAACGTGGCTAAACACGAAACAAACACAAAGCAGAAAGAAAACAGGGTCTTGCTTGCTTTTAAATCTCAGCCTTCACAGCTGAGATTTAACCATCCACCCCTAACAACAGCACCCAAGTTTAGCTCCATCAGCTCCTGCAGTAGAGGTGCTCTTGGCTTTTTTACAGCTTTCTTCGTGTGGAAAAAAAACCAAATCAAACCAAACCAAAACACCTCAGATTATAAAAATAACATCATTTAGAACATTTCACTTACAGCTATAAATATAGGGTTCTGCTTGGGCCATGTGAGATTATGCCACAAGAGCCAGCTCCACACAAACAATGAGTATTTCATCACCTAAATTTAATCTCCACATAAAACACAGTAACAGAGGAACACAGTTCTATAAGCCTGGTTTACTTGTGTGGTCTTACTGCTATCAATGGGTCTATTCATGGAGCATGGAATGAGGAATGGGATCCAAGTGCATTACATCAGCAAAATTAAGAGTGTCCCAAACTACCAACAATACATACATTGGTAAAAAAAAGGGGGCAAAAAGACAATGAGACATCTTGTTCAGGAAAACCTTTCTTCCCAGGCTATAGATGGATGGTCTCCATAGCCAGGTTTTTATCAGAGACTGAAATCACAGAGTCACCAACATGGCCTATGAAAAAAAAAAATCCTCTTAGTATTTTTTTATATGAGAACAAAAATCTATCTCATTCTGCTATTTCCAGCAAAGCTTCTTATTTCACAGAAAGTTCAGACTCTCACCCACGTATTAAACTCCCAATTGAGTCTCAGAGCATCTTTCTTTGTTGAATAAATCCTCACAAATATAGCCCTGGACTGAAATCTAAAGTTTCAAAAGGTTTTCTGTAAGAAAAAGTGCATTGTAACACTTGGCT
The DNA here is from genome assembly GCA_035583135.1 of Lophotriccus pileatus. Taxonomy (NCBI): domain Eukaryota; kingdom Metazoa; phylum Chordata; class Aves; order Passeriformes; family Tyrannidae; genus Lophotriccus; species Lophotriccus pileatus. The sequence continues at coordinate 8,413,318 of JAWWES010000094.1, read as the reverse complement.
AATATTTGCACTCTTTTAAAAACTCCTAAACAGAACGAAATCCAAAATCCTGCTTCCTACTGAAACTCTGATCATCTGTCATGCATTACAACAGTTAATGTACAATTACTTACGTAGAAATGATGGCACACATTAGAAAAATCATGACTTTTCTCCTCAAAATTCATAAAAGCATGGGAAACCACTAAAGCCATTACATTTTAAAATAAAATAAAATAAAATTAAATTAAATTAAATCAAAAACAAACAAACAAACAAACAAACAAACAAAAAAAAAAAAAAAAAAAAAAACAAGCAAGTAGAGCAGTAATTTTTCTGCAATAGAATACACAGACAACTCTAGATGCTGGAGACAGCCAGTACGTATCAATCAATATATCTTTGTATACTATATCAGCACACCTTTATACACTATAATACGTATTATATATTGGCTAATTCGTGTAACTATTCACCTAGTTGTGTAACTATTCACATTAGTTTGACCTCATCCCAAGCAAAAATAACAGAAGTCATAGGAGTTCAGTAAATAAAGAGATACATGCAGTAAATGTAATTTTTTTAAGAAAACAGAATTTGTCAGGGTAGCTTAAAAATACATGTTTGATTGATAAACATACAAGTTGGAAAACTACATGCTCAGAATTCCTAAAGATATCTGATGACTCCATGAGTAGAAATTAAAAAAAATAAAATAAACCCACACTAACCTGAGACATACTAAAGGATAAAAAATTTATTAATTCACAGATCTCAAATGTAACTTTAAAATGGGGAAATCATCATAAAAGAACTGATTCTAAAGGGATCCTATGGGACTACTCTTAGCCCTCTGCTATTTAAAATTGTTGATTAATGACCTAGAAACCATATGTAATTATTATTGGAGAGGTTTGAAAATTACGGGGAAGCAGCAAATAATGAGAATTAAACATTGACACTGACAGATTCTTCTGGTTGCTGTATGCAACTGACAGGAATTTTTACAAAAATATTAAGCCACAGATCTAGAACAAAGACTATGTGCTAATTCAGCTTAAAGAGTTGAAGTGAACCTTGGATATAAAAACACAGGAAGCTGCCTAGAGTAGGAAGGTTTGAATTTCAGTGATACCACATTCATTGTCTAATTCTGCCCACAGTTGAAAATGGATTTTTATATCCTGGACAGGATTCAGAGACCTACAATCCTATTCAACACCTATGCACTATTTTGGCCTTGGACCAGCTGCGCAAAAAAATGCCATTTATTTCACATGTCGCTAAAGGATGCTCCAGCTTGTGGTGGTTATCAACAGCTCAAAAAGGCCATCAAGGGTACCTAAAAGTTAACACCATGATTGTTTTACCTTGCTAGTTCTCCACTCCCAGCCATCTCCTATCTGCTGTGAATGCTTAACAAATTCTTCACAGTGCTGCTTGAATCTTTTTTCTTCCAAAAAGAAGTCTTCTTCACCTGCCATGCTACAGGGTATCTGCAGAGCAAACTGAATGTTAGCACTGGCAGATTAAAAAAACACTAAAAAATTTCAATTTATGGCAACTGAACAGTAAAACAACAACACACAGGCAAAGAAAAAGTATTGCTTTAAGTAAAACAAAGACACATTTCTTCAGGCACATTAAGGAATCATGGCTATGCAGAACAGCTGAGGGTGAAAGAGACCTTTGGAGGTCGTCTAGTCCATTCCCCCTGCTCACAGCAGTGTCAACTACAGCAGTTTGCTCGAGATCGTTTCTGTTTGGCTTTTGATTATCTCCAAGAAAGGAGATGCCACGTCTCTAGGGAACCCGTTCCAGCACTCAATTACCATAGCAGTAAATCTTTTTCTTCTGTTTAACTGAAAACATTTATCTATCAGTTTGTGCTCATTGCCTCTTGTGCTGCAGCTCCGTGGTACTGAAAAAAGGTCTGGCTCCATCATCTTTATTCCCTCCCATCATGTATTCACAGACGTAAGATCTCACTGATCTTTCTCTCCTCCCAGCTGATGAGTTTCACCTCTCCCAACCTTGCCTTGTATGTCACACACCCTTAATCAACTTTGGGGTCCAGTACGGTGGTGTCTTTCCTGTACTGGGGAGCCCAGAGCTGCAATTTTAACTTGTATTTCCTGAGCAGTGCAGCTCAAGAGACAACCAGGAACCTGAATCTACCTCTGGGCTACTTCCATGGACCTACCACCTTCTCCTTGGGGAAACAACAGTTTAACAACTCTGCACTACATGATGGCTATTAGAGTCCAGCTGAAGCAGTTCCACGTCATGCCAGCAGTATAGCTCCCACTGTTCCAAAAATGTGGCTCCAAAAGCTTCCCTACTCCTCAAATGGATCCCTCACAACATCTGTAAGATAAAAACTTTCTCAGAGAATGTGGTCATTTTTACTTTCCTCCTTCCCCATTTCAATAATGATGTGCCATAAATAGAGCTGGTTTATGGTGTTTACAGACATCAGGCAGTACTGCAGCACCATATACAAATCATGGAATAACAGAATGGTTTGGGTTGGGAGGGATTTTAAAGCTCGTCCAGTCCCACCCACTGCCATGGGTAGGGACACCTTCGGCTAGCCCAGACTGCTTGCTCTAAGCCCTGTCCAACCTGGCCTTGGACACTTCCAGGAACAGGGCATCCACAGATGCTCCAGACCACTCACCATCTCTGTGGCCTCTGCTGGACCCTCTCCAGCAGCTCCTGCTCTTTCCTGTCCTGAGGAACTAGACACATGTTCCCAGATGTGGCCCCACTAGGGCTAAGCAGAGGGGCAGGATCCCCTCTCTGATCTGCTGGCCATGCTCTTCCTGATGCATCCCAGGATCCCATTCTCCCTCCTAAACACCAGCATACCTGTGTAACACACTTGTGCAGCACAGCACACCACTCTTTCTCAAACCACCCCAAAGGAACAGTTCAAGAAAGATCACGAGATACTGGAGAGGGTCCAACAGAGGCCAGAGAGATGATGAGGGGTCTGGAACATCTCCCTGATGAGCGGAGATTGCAGGAGCTGGGCCTGGTTAGTCTGGAGAGCAGAAAGAAGACTGAGAGGGGTTCCCATCAATCCATGCAAATATCCCCAAGGGATGTCAGAACATGGTCCCAGACTCTGTTTAGTGGTGTCCAGTGACAGGAGCAATGACCATAAACTCAAACACAACAAGTTCGCCCTCAACATGAGGCAGAACTTCTTTCCATGGAGATGGCAGCGCTTGGAAAAGCTGCCCAGGGAGGGTGTGGAGTCTCCTTGTCTGGAAACATCCCAGACCCACCTGGACACGTCAGTGTGTCACCTGCTCCAGATGACCCTGCCTGGGCTGGGGTTGGACTTGATGATCTCCAGAGGTTCCTTCCAATCCCAAATATCCTGGGATTCCGTGAAGGAGCCACGGGCAAACCGGAGTGCGTCCGTCCCGCTCGGACACGGGCCTCGCCAGCCGCTGGAGGCCAGGCCTGCACCGGACAGGCTCTTTCTCCTTCTCCACGATCTTCCCGGCCCCGGGACGACCTTCGCGGCACCGCGGACGGGGTGGGGCAGAGCGGGAGAGGCAGCAGGAGGTGGTTGGAGCGGGAGGGACGACCCGCGCCTTGCCGCCTCCACATACCCTGCGCCGCTCCTTCTCCTCCTGCTCCTCCTTCCCCTTCTCCTCCTCCTCCTCCTCCTCCTCCCCCCGCCCCGGCCCGCCGGCGCGCATGCGCGGTCCCGAGGGGGCGGGGGGGGCAGACCGCGCGTGCGCAGAGAAGGCACGAAGGGGACGGGAAATCGGGAGTGGGGGAATGAGGGAGTGGGAGCGATGCGGGTTTCCAGGCGATGGAGGGGTTGCTGGGGATAAGGAGGGCAGAGGAGGATACGAGAGCGGCGGGGGTTGGGGGAGATGAGACTGAGGAGGATAAAGGGGCGGGGGGGATGAGGGA
>JAWWES010000094.1:8384723-8394903 GCA_035583135.1 Lophotriccus pileatus | reverse complement strand
CCTCCCATATCATGCCTTCATTAGCACTCTACTGCTAAACATGTAAAAACACGACAGACATCACAGACCAGATTCCAACTTCAGGCAAGGTGTTCTCGGGTTAAAACTGGCATCAACACTAATGAGAAATTACTCCTGCACAGAACATCACAGAGATGGTTATCAACTGCAATGGAAAAGAACAAAAACTTACCACAAAAACATCAGAAAAACATGAATTTCATCTGCATTGGCCATGTTTTCCCAATTGTTTACTCTTCTCCCCTTTCACTATTATTAGTCTTTCTGATTATTTGTACTACCACAATATTTTTAGAAAATTGATCGTGTGCCCATGGTTTCTCTGTCACCAACTTCACTGGAAGCAGTTGAAGGATCCTGTGAAAATTCCTCATGTTGACGGACTTCAATTTTTATCATTCTGTCCAGATATCACACCAATCTCTTTGCAAGTAGTATATGCTGTTTCTGGGTTAAAAATAATGCACAAGATGCACTTAGAAGGCAGTAAAAACAAAAGTAACCTTTGTGTAAAATATGGAACAGATTATAGCTCTGGTTAGATTTAGAAAAACCCTTCTGCTGCACCAGATTTGTCCTTACTCTCATGCAACACCTTTCCTACACCTGCTTTATTATTAAACATGTATGAAATAAACCCTGCAGGATATGCTTTTATATATAATAATTGATATGTTATATATGTGTCATATATATTTTATAATGTTATATAAATATATAACATTATATATATAACATGTTATACATATAATTGGGTGTTTGTTGTAACAAGAGTTAAATGCATGGGGTTATTAAACACTGAATCAAATATCAAAATATTCAAAATATTTTTAAAAATTAAATATATTATTTCAACATTTAAACAGTGCTGTTAACAGAAATACTAAATGAGGAAAAGAAAAGGTGTATACTTAAAGGCTAACCATGGACAAGAACAAGAAAATCATGGTTACTGTGCTCTGGTCAACCTTGTGTGAATTCACTCTCACTGGAGCTGATGACCAGCTTCTGTTAACACTGTTATAAACTGAATTACCTCATATATATGTACGTATCGTGGCCAGGCTTCGTGAACTAAGATTTGGGAAGGGCTCTCCCCACGCTCACTACAAGCGCGCGGGTGGCTAAAAAGGCCAATGCGAGACAGACAAGTCTGGCTGCAAAAGGCACAGCGGAAAGACTCCCCAGGTGACATCGACAAGAAGCGATTCTTTCTGCCTTGTCTTTTCTCTATGTATGTATAATATATATAATATTACATACAGATAGTATACAGATACTTTTGGTAACATCACTCTTTAAAGTGTTGTTACAAAACATCACATCTTTAGAGTGATGTTAGGCTGCAAGAGGAACACACAAACCAAGAGTACAGGAGACAAACTGACAAACTTGAAGGTACCTTTTATTCCCCACACTTTTATTTTTCCTGTTTACCTGGAGTCGGGCTAAATTTACCATAATTTGTCATGGAATCTGTGTGACTAATTATAAGAAAATTTGAGTATCGGTCTAGTTCAGTGTCCTCCGTGCCTCATGTGCATGAAGAGCAAATTTCTCTCTTCTATTTATGTGCCCATCCACATGGAGTTTAAAACAGGTTTTAAAATAAAGCTTCTTTGAAATAAACCTTTTGGAATAAAAATATAATAATTAAAACCTGTAACTGACATGTGTCTTTTAAAATGTGGCAGAAAGTTCCATGAAAATATACAGTTAGCAACCCAATATCCCCAACTCCACATACCTGCTGTACTTGGGCCCTACTTTGGTCCTACTCTAAGGCAACTGACACCAACACTTGCAGATTAATTTATAATTTAACTTATGAGTAATTGAGTCCAGAGTTTTCACATGGACTAATACCTCTCACTTAAAAGGCAGGCAATAAACATTGGAGAAAAGCATGATTAATATGGTAAAATTATCACAAAAACATGAAACTGAGCATATTTCAAACACGTGCAAACATATGTTCATTCATTATTTTCCTGAGTCAATCAGCAATTTTTGAAGATTTTAAAAGCTATGCACAATTTGCACGGCTGGTATAATTGATTATGTTTAGAAATAAGGAAAATTACTTGGTTGTGTATCTGGAAACTTTTCCTCAAACACTGTTGCTGATGTCTCACCTGCACCCCACACCTAGCAGAAAAGAAAATGGTGGGTAAAGGAAAATAGCACAATCATTTTAGGCACTAACAATACTTTCCAGAGAGTTTACAGGAGGATGCTAAGATTTTTCTTAAATGGAAGAGAGCGATCTCTGCTTTTTGGCCATTAGTGATCTTTAATTTGTAGAGTCATAATTTTTATTAAAAAGCCCAAAACACAGTTATCCACCGGTTGCAACCAAATTAAGTTTAGAGGAAATTCAAATGTCTCTGATCACCCCAAAATAAGAAGGTCACATGCAAGTATCCCCACTCTACTGGAAGGGAAAAATATTCTTTGCTAGTTTAAGATAAACATCAATCAATCTATAACACATGTGCTCAAGATTTCTTTTCATGGTTAGTACAGAATATACGACTATAATTTCATTCAAAGAGTTGATCAGGACAAATTGCCTATTGTCCACAGCAAGTGAGGTCGATTGTCCTATTCGGTCTCTCAATCGCTGGTTGTCCTCACCCACCCCTCTCAACAACGCTCCTCCTCCTCACACCTTCTCCCCCAACACACAAACACCAGGCTCGTGTTCCTTTCAACATCCACCCCCTCAGAGTTCCTTTTCTTTTTCAGGGATGCTGGGAAGGATTGAACCGCTGCTGCATCGGCATCAGACATCACGAGCTCGCTGTGGAAAGATGCTCGGCTCGGCCTGGGAACAGGCAGGTATGCCTGCGTGCTTCCAGCTCACCGAGCTGCAGAGCGCGACGTAAATGAGAGGGAGGGAAAACAGCCGTGGCTTCAGGAATTCCGGCTCTGCCTTCCCCCTTCCTCCCTCAGCTCTGACCTCGGGGTGTGGCCGGCCACTGCTTTAGGGTTCGGCTGTTCCTGAGGGGTCAGGGCCGCGCATATGGAATGTGTGTGTTGAGCTCTGCAAAGGGTTAATCCTCCTTCCATAAAGTCCTCGGAGGGCTCCGAGGGCACGAAGCCAACACAAAAACACCACCCCCTGAAGTCCCCTCAAACCGGTGAGCCCTTCAGATTGTGTGGAAACAACTTCAGACGTGAGCGAGAAGCCGCGGAAGCCCCAGGCCTGCCCGAGGCTACAGGTGTAGGCACACCTCACGCCCCACCTGTGTGCCTCGGTGTCCGTCCCTCGGCATCCTCCACCCCTTCCCGGCTCCCAAGGGGCAAGGACGGGCATTTTGGGCACCTCTTCTTTGTTCCAAGGTTGGCCCTTGGAACACCGCTGGAGCCCTCTGCCCTCATCCCAGGTGACACAGCCCAAGGACTACTTGTCCCTTTTCACATGTGTATCAAAACAAACAACAACGACAACAAAAGATGAAACCCAAAAAAACCACAACTAATGGGCAAAGTGGTGCCAGAAGCTGGTCCCTGCCTCGCCCCCAGCGGGTCCCGCACACCCCCATCCCCAGCACCCCCGCACGGGACCCCCGGGACACCCCCACAGCCGCACCCCGCGGGGCCGGGGGCTCCGGGCGGCTCCGGGCAGAGCCTGACAAAGTTGCTGTCGGCGGCAGCGCCTGTGTCAGCACAACTTCAGCGGGAGGAGACCCGCGCCAGCCGCGCCGGGCGGCGGCGGGAGGCGGCACGGGGACGGAACAGCAAATGCTATTCAGCCCCAGCAGTTTCAAGCCGCCCATGCTGGGGAATTACTGGAGTCGAGCTACGGGCTCTGAGCTCCGGCTCCGGGAGTGTGTGAGAGCGAGTGCGGGAGCGTGTGCGGGTGTGCGGGAGCTTCGGGCACCGCTCGCCCGCGCCCGCCCGGGTACGGGCATGGGGTTACCGCGGGGGGGCAAAAGGGGGTGCACACAACTTTTCCCCAAAAAACTTCCCCCTCCTAATGTGTGTGTGTGTGCCCCCGGTTCTCTCAGAATTTGAACGTCTATTAAAAAAATGAATAACAATAAAAAACAAACAACAGAACCCGAGCGCGCCCCGTTCTGGGGCAGGGCTGACAGCCGGGGTCAAGAAACAGCTGCTGGAGTTAATGTTTCTTCCTCCCACTTCGTCTGATGGCAGTGCCCGGCCAAGGCGAAGTGGGAGCGGGAGCGATGCTCCGGCTTCAGCTTCGGCTCCAGCTCCGGCCAGGGGAGGCAGAAGGGGCCGGGGGGCAGCGACCTCTCGAAAGTGGGGTTCGTGTCCCCCCTGTGATCCTCCCCATCACCCTGGAAGGCGCGGGGAAGGCGCTGCGGCTGCCGGCCAGGGCTGATTCACGCTGTGGATGCTGCCCGGGAAGGCTCAGGGGGTCCCCTCGGGGTCTGCCCACCCTCACGGTCTCTGCGGGGGCCCCAAACCAGCCACTCGGCCCCTTCCCAGGTGAAGGGTCCAGTGTTGGTGTACCTGGCAGTGGTTGGCAGAGGGTGGGCGGCTGTGCCGGCCCTCCTCAAACACACAGCACTTTGGGTCCCAGAAGTGGTTCACTGGATACATGCTCAGAGGCATGTTTTGATCTTAAAGAATGCCCAGTACCCAGCAATTCCCACAGACCCAGCTGCTTGGCTCCTTCCTGAATGGAAGGACCTGCCTTTGAGCTCCTGTTTTTAAAGAAGTTGGGCTGTATTTCATTTTTTGGGGGAGCAGTAACATCTGTCACTCTCGTTTTTCCAACTACAGATGAGGCTGTGCCTCAGCTCACATTTGGGGTACATCAGATCCTCCCTGCTATCAGCAGCGCCACATTTGTAACTAACTGCAACATCCCAATATCCATCACCACATCAGGACTGCCATGACACGTTTTACCATGTTGTGACACAGCTTCATCATGTGAAGGTGCTGTGCCGACTGTTTGATATCTCTGGAATATTTATACCTTCGCCATTGCCACAGAGAATCCGCCTGTTCATAAATAAAATAAATGCAGCAGGAGTAATATTGACATCCTGCAAGTGTGGCTTGCAAGAGGCTCATTAAAACCAGAGCTGTCCAGTAAGCCCTGCTGCCTCCTGGCAAGCTGGCCTATTTCATTTCTTTCTTAATTCCCTGTTCAGGATGGTTCTCTATTCCAGCCTATCGTTTGTATCGCTCGGTGAGCTCCATTCCTCTGCTGCTTTTTCCAGCCTGGTCCACCCTGCTCCTTCAGCTGTATTCTCCACACAGCTCTTTGCCCAACTCCACGACTTGCTGCTAATTAATGCCTGATTTTTTGCTGTCTGAAAAAGACAGCACTTTGATTAGACATACACACACACACATATACCAACTTTAACTCTTTCTGCAGAATAAGTGACATGAAATACAGTTGCTGAAAGATTACCTCAGAATTCCCATGGGGTTCAGTGAGACTGGGGTTTCACATGTGGTACCCAGAGTTCTTAACTTTAATACTGGCTCATCAAACAATTTGCCCTAATTCATCCTTCCTGCTTCACATCCACTGTTACCCTAATTCAGATTTCATGTTAAATTCTGTAATTCTGATGAAACAGAAATATGCATATTTTGTTTAGGGCTTTTCTGAGCCAAATCCTTGCTACTGCAACCCGTAAAAGACTGAATTATGTTTGTCTTTCCAAGTTTTTCTACAACCTCAGGAGAATTAACTTGTTTGGTCTTGCTGTTTAGAGACTTACTTCAAGTTGCAGCTCATAAGAATCAGCTCCTTGGCTTTTTCAGCCATGTTCTTTTTTTCACTCAAGCATTACCCAGTCTGTGTCCAAAGTTTTCTCATGCACAAATAACTTGGAATTTGGAAAAGTATCAGGAGTTCAGACATGGAAGAATTTGATTCAGAAGCTCCAAGAAGCTCTCCCAAAATTTCCAAAGGTCATGAAGGTTATGAGAAGAAATCATCCACTGCTAAGCATAAGGACCCCTTTCAAGTCTCTAGTGGGGGGTTGTATGTTTCTGAGCCTCTAAGATTTAATCATAAATAAAAGTCAATCAAATTGTAAGATACTATTTCCAAAAAATATATGATCTTGTTGATGCCCTGGCAGGGTCCAGGCAGCATTCTGGACAGTCTGCATAAGGATCGCTCTGTTCTGACTTACCATGCCAATGCTGATTTCATGGTTTGTTGCAGAATAAAAAAAATACTGAGAGTTTCTGCTCCCACTGTTTGATACAAAAGGAGAGTGAAACAGTCACTGTTTACAAACCACCAATGAAAGAAAACATTTTATCAGACCTCCTGATTTTAGATGAGAGAACACATTGCCACAACAGATAACTGAGGTCAAGCAGTTTCCAAGCTACAAAAGAAGTCAGTTTTTTATGAGCAGCAAGAACATTCAAAACTAGAACAGTTAAACTAAAGAAAACATGCACGGAAGGAGATATAAAACCTCAGATTCCAAATCTTCACTCCATCTGAGAATAAACAAGTCAGATATGGACAGATAGGCAGATCACTGCACATCTTTACTGATGGTTCCTTGAACTTTTATTAGAAACATCTGATTCGGGCAACTACCAAAACAGATTAAAGAACCAGAGAGAACAGGAGACCTAATCCCTAAATGATACACCTATGTTTGTTTTGAACTGAGGAGAAATTGCAAATTAATGAGTTGTTTCAAACTGTGGGGTCACTTTCATCTGCTGTAAGGTACCCACCGCGGAGACATACTCTTCCAATTACATTTGTTGATGCACATGACTTGGGTTTCTCAAGCTGAGAGACTGGTATTTAGCCGCTGTACATCCACCAAAACATCCATTCGTGTAGCAGCCCCTTGTCTCACAAACTTGGCGTTTTGCTGGCTGGGAGGAGTTATTCTGCTCTACTTTGGGGCCGTAATAGTCTGGCTTCCCCTGTAACACCGTGTTAGGCTAGGTTGCCTTGGGAGAGGAACACATGGACAAGTGGCTGCGGGCTGAACTGGGATGTGAATTTGCTACAGTTCCTGATTTTCCAGCAACTCAGAACTTAAACTGGTGTATGTGTGAGGTTTGTATCCTGCTGACCTTGCTTCCATTGTTCTATCCAGTGGTTGAAGTCTCATCAGCACTCTTGGACACTAATTAATCCTTGGCGTGGCTGATAATGCCACAGGTTAGCCACTGGGTGTTTCACCCTCTCACTCTTCTGAACCTGTTCCCAGGAAGAGATGGGCAGAAGGGGCCAAATAACTGTACTGAGTGGGTGAGTGGAGATGGTTTTACACCACCTGAGGAACATCAGCACTGCATGACCCCACCCCATGTGTTCCCTCAGCATTTTGAGCCTCTCTCCTCATCCTCATCTCTTGTTCCTGTGCCGCCCACTGCATTGTGCTGGCACAGCTGTTTCTGTGGCTGTGGGCGGCCCAGGGGTGGGAAAAAGCAGCTGGAGGGGTGGGAGACCTGCTTATGCTGCAGAAGGTGCTCAGGAGTGAGGACCCTCTGGCTTTTGAGTCACACCTGAGCCACCCACCTATTTTTCTGCAGGTTTGGTGGTTGCAGCATTCCAGATGCCATGGTAGGTAAATATTGGCTTGTTCGTGGCAATTGCTATGTATCAGGTTTCAACAGAAACATAAAATCAACTCGAAGCGGTGAAAAACAGCCACAGCAGCAATTAGGCATGTGATCATCCCAGAGAGTTGGAAAATCGTGCTTCAGTAGAGCCTGAGGAGAGAGAAAGCAAATCCTTCTACAGGAATATGATGTGCTTTAGCTTTTACTAAGTGATGGCAATTATCACTGGCATTAAAATAGATTATTTTGATATTTCTTTCACGTGATTTTGTGACAGGGAGAGTTCTGCATTATAAACAACGTCTTCTGCTAATCTTAAAAACACCGCCACTCTCTAGCTGGTAATGTTCTGGAAAAACAAAACACAGCAGAAAATAGGAATCTGTCTTCCAAAATGTTGGAAAATTTCCTAAGAAAGTTTTAAACCCAGTCTCTGTCATCTACTGAAAAAAAAATATTAATTAATGAAAGTTCCTCTTAATATTTGATCCAGAGAAAGTGCTTAAGGGGCTTTCAGAAGACAAAGATTCTTATGCAGCTGATGATTCAAAGGAATCAAAGTATGCTTTTTTCCCCTTTCTTTACAAACATCTGGTAGAAAATGTGCTTTCACAAGATGCTGAAAGGCTCTCCTAAATCCCCCCAAATTTTCCCTAACAGTTTCTCTGAGTATCTCTGGAGATTCAGTAACCCAGGGAATTTTAATATTATTAAATAGCAGAAAATTTCACATTTTGCATGACTTCATTAAAACTGGGCCTTATTTAACAAGCATTTAGAAAACCACCTTTCAATTTAGCCCCTAGTTTAGCCTGCTATTTTATGTATTTTTCAGCAGAATTCTTGATGACTTCTGCTAACAGCATACTATTTTAAAGGAGTCTTTGTAATTATCTCCCTTTGCAAATACCAGAGAAAAACTTAAAGGGAAAAAACAATGTCTGTCTTCAAAAACATAGGAAAAAAGCAATGTCAGAATTCATGATTTTTCACACACCTGGCAATGGTTGTGGCAGCTCAAAGTAGTGCCACTGAGGATGTTCAGCTCAAAGGCCTGCAAGAGGAATATCTGGGGATGTTTATGGTGGGGCTAGTGGACGAACAAGCAGGAGGATGAAGCCACCTACTCAATAGTTTATGATTTTGTGTAGCAAAAAGTGGGGGGATTAATGGGAATGGCTGAAAGTCTCTGTGCATGATCAAAACTGCAAGTTAATTGGCATATCAGGCACTTGTTCAAGTAATTTACATGACTAGAATATTAATACAGAAGAGTATACCTTGCTCTGAAAGGGTGGGGAGGGCAAAGCAGTGCTTTCTTAAATATCAAGACTATACTAGAATTGTCCTAAGGCCCAGGGTGGGAAAGAAAATCAGGTTGCAAGTTTGTGGGTGAAAGTAACAGGAAAAATCGAGGGCAGTGTCACAGCTTTGTGTGCCAGTGAAGCAGGAAGATGAAGTGAATGATGTCTTTGTAAACTGATAGAACTGTGTGAAAGCGCTGGAACCTGGTGAATTGCAGAAATTTAACTGCTCCAGACATGTGGTGGGAACCCAGAAAAACAGGAGACAAATCAGCTCGAGGTTTGAAGCAAAACGAAACCAGTGGGCATCAAGAAGTCATTTACTCAGTAAAAACACAGAATTGGAAAGATTTTCTGAGAAACAGGTCTGAGCTATCCAATAGATTTGACAGTTCCTTTAAAAAAACTGTATTAAAGGCAGAACCATAAACTATGCCAATGTAGAAGCATGTTAAGAAATGAATGTAGCTAAATCAGGAGTTTTTCAATGGCTTAAAACACATGAAGAGAGTATGGGAAGTTGGAAATGAGATCAAGCTGCTAAAAAAGAAAGGGTATGAAAATGTGGGGATAAATTAAAAGGGCCATGACAAAAAAAATTTACATATAACTTGGTATTCAAAAGGTACTGTAGTAGGAAGAACGAATCAAAGGAGAAAGTCATGAGCCAATTAATTAAAATATTTACAGGCTTCTAAAAGACAACAAAGAGATAAGCAGCAGCCAAAATTAGTTTGTCAGGAGCAGACTATGTCAAACTAAACTAATTTTGCTCCATGACAGAGTAACAGGCATAAAGAATAGGAATAAGCTGTAGACTTGGTACCTCTTGGGCTTCAGTGGATTTGTGTCACTGTGACATAGAGGTCTTGCATGCAAGGCAGGGAAACATGAAATTACTAATCAGCTTCCTGAAAATGTGTTTTGAGGTATCACAGGTTCATTATTAAAGTAGAAATGGGTTATTGAATGGGATCACACACTGGCGATCTTTCCTGGTCCAATACTGTAGAGCAGTTTTTAGTAATGACTTAGTAGAATATAAAAAGTTTCTCTCATCTGAAGATAACAGCAAGTGGAGGTCATGGTCAAGGACAGGGTGATAATTCAAAATTTTGTTGAAAAATTCTGAAAACCAGGTTGAAAGTCAACTAGTAACTTCAAAATTACACTCCCAGGAAGGACACAGTGTAAGGACAGACTTTGTTGTGCAGGAAAAAATACTGGATCTGTAGTAACCCAAGTTTAACAAGACCCAAAAACATCAGAGAAGAGGTGGTAAGAAGAAGTGGACATTCTTCAGGGTACAGAGG
>JAWWES010000094.1:8345434-8357443 GCA_035583135.1 Lophotriccus pileatus | reverse complement strand
CGGGGGGGGGCGGGGGCAAGAAGTGTCCCCCGCCCTCGTGGCGGCGCGGGGGGCGGTCGGAGGGGTCTCGGTGCACGGGTGGGAGGCCGCGGACACGGGGCTGGCAGCGAATCCGGTCCGCAGTTTGCGTCTCTCCTTGGCGCTCCCCCATCGGCGGCGGCGGCGGCAGCGGCGGCGGGCGGGCGGCCGGCGCCGGGAACAGCCGGTTGTTTAAAAATCCTTCTAGAACCGTTTCTAATTCCCCCTTGCGCCGGGGAGAGGCGGCGAGAGCGGCGCGGAGCAGGGGCGGGGGGGGGCCGGGGGCGGGGCGGGGGGCCCGCTCGGCCCCTCCGTGCGCCCCGTCCATCACGGCGCCGGGGGCGGGCCCGGCCAATGGCGCGCGCGAGTGGCGCGGTCGCCGTGGCGACGGGGCCGGTCCCGGGGAGGCGGTGATGGGTTGACAGGTGCGTGACAGTCGGGAGCTTCTCCGCAGGCATGTACGGCAAAGGCAAGAGCAACAGCAGCGTCCCGTCCGACAGCCAGGCCCGGGAGAAGTGAGTACGCGCCCCGCACGAACCCCCGCGCAAATCTCCGCGCACCCCGCAACTAAACTTTGCGGCGCAGCCCCTTCTGCCCTCAACCCCCCGGGCCGGACCCCGCGGAGTGCGGGGGCAGCGTCCGCGTTCGGGAGTCACCGCGCTGCGGGGTCGCGGAGCGCCCCGTCCAGGGTGGTCCCGCGGGGGTCCCCGCCGCCCCATCGCTGGCCCGGCAAGGTGCGGGACGGCCCCGCTAACAAAGAACCCCGCGCTGGGGGGCTGCTGGTCCCGCCGCGTCCCAACTCGCCGCCTCGCAACTTTTGGCCGGCCCCGCATTGTCGGCGGCCGGGGGACTCGGAGCACACAAAGAGGGTGCGGGCATCGGGGGTGCCTGGCGCGACCCCTGGCCTGGGTCCGGCCGAGCCCCGCCGCCTGACAAAACTACTGTTAGTATTATTATTGTTATTATTCTTTATTTGTAATCGCGCTTAAAATCCCCGAACCGAACGCGCTCTGGGAGCTCCGTCCCCGCCGCCCGCGGGGATCCCGGCGGGGAGCGCTGGGGATGCCCCCGCCCCGCAAGGGAATTGGGGGGAAGATCGGGTTTTTCGGAATGGACGGCGGCTCCTCAAGTTGTCGTGTGGTGTCAGCGACTTGCCGTGACCGGGGCTGGTTTGTCACCGCGGTGGAGGGGGAGGAAAAGCCCTTGCGAGGAGGAGGAGAAGGAGGGGGACGAAATGTGTCGGAGGTGAGAAGGTCGGGGGCAGGCTGAGCCGGGGGTCCCGACGTGCAAACCTTCGTCGAGAGCCCTGGTTTGCACCTTTCTGGTCCGAAAATCGCATCGCTCCGAAGGTGGTTCAGCACCGGGATCTGTGCTCCGGGGACAGCCGATGAGTTTCCCTTCAGGCAGTTTGCCCTGAACCTTCACCTAAAAGTTTTTGTTGTTGTTGTTGTTAGTTGGTTTGTTGTTTTTGTTGTTTGTTGTTTGAGTTTCTTTTTGTTGGCTCTTTTTTTCTTTTTTTTTTTCTTTTTAATGCTGGGTTGCTTCTTTTAGTTGGTGGGTTGTTTTTGTTGTTGTTTGTTTGTTTGTTTTTTGTTGTTTGGTTTTTTGTTTTGTTTTGTTGGGGTTTTTTTGGTTTTGTTTTTTTTTTAAGGGACTTCCTAATTCCAGAGGCTGGCATGCATGCTTCCTGGAACAGGAATAGGTCAGGCATCTCTGTTGCTGCAGGAGAGGGAGATGGTAGGGGAAATTTAAAGTGTCAGTTTCGCACTTAACTTTTCCACTGGAAAGTGGAGAGTGGCAGAGGCCGCACTGGTGAAGCATTAATTGCTGAGATAGAGCGGGAGACACAACTTGGGCACTAAAATCTGATCAACTAGTGGCACTTCTTACTCCCAGTGTAGGGGTAATGTTAAAAATAATTGCTTAAAAAGAATTGGTTTGCTGGCTAGTGGAAGAGTTATTTGCTTTTACAAAATTAGCGAATTAAACCATTTCCTTGTGCTGCGTGTTTGCTGGTGTTTGTTAATACACTTGGTGAATCACTGAAGGGCACAGTGGGACCTCACAGCGGGACTAAAAACAAATCCATAGGACTGCTGTGTGTTGGATCAGATGAAGATCATGTTCTTTTTATTCTGCTCTGCAAAAACTACCTAACACCAGCCACATACACAAGTGGTCCGATCATGGGGCTGAAACTTCAAACTGTTTTCAGTCTAATTCTTTCACTGCAGCTCATTTTTCTTCAGGGTTTTTGATGTCTCAGAGGACGCAATATTTCATGTGGTATGAAAATGCTTAATAATTTGCAGGGCAAGCTTGCTAAACTGACTTGCTGCCAAGCAGCAACTGCCCTCCTAAGTGAAGTTGTAGGAGACCTGCTAGATGGTGCTGTTCGATTTAAATACACGTTGTCTCCCGTTTGTAACTAACAGCTGGAAGTGTGGATTCTCCACGTGTAGATTATTTTATGCAAAACACTAGAACGGTTTGTGTTTACACCATGGACTTGACAGGTGAGAAGCTTCACGGTAGCATCTACTTAAAAATGGACTCAGCTGGGAATTCAGAAACATCCTCTTCCCCCCCTTTTCTTTACTGAAACAAACAAATTAAAAAAACCCAAACTTTAAGACTTGGTTTATGATGTGGAATACCATTACATAGACAATATTTCAGATTTTTATTGTATTACATCTATTAAAGTTACTTTTCAGTAGATCATATCACATTCTGGCTATTTTCATATGCTTTCCTTCTGACATCAAAAATGCTGCGATTGCATTTTTTTTTTCCTCTTACTACACTGTTTTACAGCCGTGCAATGCTTGTCCCAAGGTAATGCGTGAGTTTTTGCTGTGCTCAAAAAAAAAGGCTGCCTTCCAATTAAATATCTCTACAAAAATATGGTGCCGACTTCAGCATGAGATTGTGTTACTTTGTAAACCGTAGAGGAAAAATATGTATGTCTGACTGATTCATTAAGAACTTACTTAATCAAGAAGAGAGGGATTATAATTATGTTTAATTTCAATGTTTTTTAGAACAGAATATGCAACTTAAGGCTAATGTGTCTCCTCAAGCTTGTAAGTATCTAAAATTTGTAGCCAGTAACATATCTCCAAAATACACTTGCAATAACTAAGGAAATAATTTTTAAAAAATATTACACTACCTCAAGGTTTGTGTGGCCTGATTTTGTGGAACATGTTTATTCTTCATGAGGATGTTTGCCACTGACAGGACTAGGGTGTGAAAAGAGTATTTATCAAGTGTGGAAAAGATGTGTGTTGTTCAGATGTTGTTTGCAATATTTGTCGTGATGTATTTTACAGAACAATGCAATGCCAAGTATGTTTTGTAGTGTATACATCTCGCTGCATTCTGCCTTTAGTATTTATGTCCTTTGAGGTTACGTAATTGCCGATAAAATGAACCAAGGTTTGCCAGTCATTTGTAGTTGCCCTTGGCAAACTTTCAGTTGCAACATGGCATTTGTTTTATGGTCTTTCTCTTTGTCCCTTCTGCTTGGTCTCTGGGGCAAATTGTCTGTATTATGTATCTTGACAACACGTGTGAAGTATGGGTAGATGAATTTTGGGGGAAAAAAAAGAACCCTAATTCTTTGCCGGGGACGTACAACCACGGCACAGTTGGGGAGTGCAAGAAATGAGGGCACACGATACTTGTGAGGGAGGCACAAAAAGATGGGAGAGGCAAAAATTGTAGGAGTTGTTGTGCCCCTTCCTCTGATTCAGTGCCTTAATTTTGGGCTCAGGCCTCCCTGTTTCATAAAGGATGGAATAGTTGTGATAAACAGTAGTTCTTCAACACTGTGAGGGCGCCATATAAGACCCATCTACATTGTCAAAGAAAAAAGTTTTCACACATCATCTTTTGTTATCTCTTCACAACAACTGTATATACTTTTTTTTTCTATTTTTTGTCCTTATTCCTTAAAATGAGGTTGTTTCAGATTAGGAGTTTGGGCATTTCATTGAATGGTGAAACTCTGTAAACTTCTAATTTTGGCGAAAGGAGGACCAGACCTTAGAAGTTCCATTTGCAAATGCAACTCTCTGTTTATATATAAATATTTTAATTTGAAAATGTATGTGCAGAAAAGCAGTTGAAAGGAACATACAAGGCAAAACTAAGTTCTGACTGGTTTCTGTGTTTTAAGTTGTCTTGATCTTCCAATGGTCTTCTAAACTAGTTCTTTTCCCAGGATGCCCTTAACCCTATTGGGGCCCAGCAGATTTTGGTAAAAAAATAAAAGGATGACTAGAGACTGTGATTTAATTGCTTATAAAAGGAGGTGTGATCAAAATGTTGGTTCTTTTCAGATCTATTTTGGGTGGGTAGCTATTTGGAAGTACAGTTGCTTTATATGAGTGATATTGTTGGGGGGAGGGGTATTGCTTTTTTTTTTTTTTTTTTTTCTTCTGTTCAGATTGGGAAATACTGCACCTGAGTTTACATAGTTAAGTTACTTTTTTCCCAGTAATGTTTGTAGGCTACCAAAAAAAAAAAAAAGGTACAGATAAAAAATAAGTTTTAGATTTGTTGCTCTTCTCTAGGAAATGGTGGGCATCAGGTTCAGATGCTAAAAGATACATTATCTTTTTTTTTTTTTTTTTTCATTTGAAACCAAAGCTGGTAGTTGAATCCAGCCTATTTTAGAAAGTTTAGGTTTGGCATTTATACAGTGATTTCATCCATCAGGTCTAACTCGTAAAAGTTGCAGTTGTACTGATCAGGGAGTTCATGAACAGAATGTTTCTTAGAAATTTTACAGAAAATTTTAGAGGAATATACTTCTTAATGAAGTGCACAGAAAGGAAGGTTCTGGAAATACGAACTATTTGTCAATATTTATTGTTGACCATAGTGCTTCAGGTGCTCCCTTACTGCACAGGTGTCTTGGGCAGTACATGAAGGTGTTTCAGATAATGTATGTGCTGCAGTTCAGACCATTGACAGTAACCACCTTTGCCATGGACATCAAACGATACACAGAAACTATTAATTCTGTTTAAATATTAAAGTAGCCAAAGAAGATTTTTGTAACTTTAGTGAACTTTCACTGTTTGGGGGGAAAATTTATAATGGCATACCTAAGCCTTATTTTAGTTTATTTAATTTGTATGTAGAAGTTCCTTGAAATGTGTCTCACTTTGAGAATTAGGCAAAGAAAAAAAAAGTGTTTTCCAATGTTTTAAAAGTTTTTAGAACTTTTACCATGTGCCCCTCTCCTTGAAGTGTAGTTGAAAAAGGATGAGGGATTTGATTCCAGGGATGTGTCTTTCTTCCATTTGCATGACAAAGCATCTGTATTTAGCCAGGATACAAACCTTTTCAAAAAGATGCATTTGCATATGCTTAGGGCTTACTAACTGTAATCTCTGAATATTTCATCTTTCCTGAGAGCGAAGCAGATACCAGGATCAGAGGGGAGAAAAACTGGGACTGGGTAGATACTGGGATCAGAGAGAAGAAAAACTGGGAGTGGGCAGAGACTGGGATTACAGGGTAGAGAAGTTGGGAGTGGGTGTATCCTGGGATTACAGGGGAGCAAAATTGGGACTGGGCAGATCTCAGAGTCAGAGGGGAGAAGAATTGGGAGTGGGCATATTCTGGGATCAGTAGGGAGAAAAACTGTGACTGGGCATGCTGGTGTTAAGGAAAGTGTAAATATGAGCAGTTGGAGGCTGCAGCTGTGAGATGCCAGGACACAGAGATAACCGGGGCTGGCTCCTGAAGGAGGGTGGAGGAAGCCAGGGTGGAAATGGCCAGTCTGGAGAGAGGAGGCAAAGAATTGCTCCCTAGGGGAACTGGCATTAGGATCAGAGATCTGGGTGGGGACTAGTGCATCCAGAGGAGGGAAGCAGACCTTGTGCAGAGCAGGGAGCAGAGCCAGGGCAGCAAAGGAGGCAGGTCAGGAAGTGGAGAGTTTTTGTTAAGTTGGAAGGAACATTCTGTACCTCCAGGTGCTGGAAAATGACCGTTCCTTTGTTGCCCCTGGGAGACCGAGAGGTAAATTTCTTATCTTCAAGGCAAAACCTATCAACACCTGTGAAATACTGACTGACCATGGTAGTGCTGAAATCTGCAGCTCAGAAGTGTCAGAGCTTTGGGAGGGAAGAATGGGATTTGCCATTCAAAATCATCTGGAACAGTGTGTCTCTGTGTCTGAGTGCAGTGTCTGGGTGCTGTGCTTGCATTCCCAATAAGATTCTCTTAACTTGGAAAATGCAGGTGTATTCCATGCGCTGTTCTCACTTTGCCCTCATTTGCATGTTCACCGATTTTTTTTCCTCTGGAAAAAAACCCCCACACCAACTCTAGGGTTTTTATTGTGCAGAAAAGAGCATTGTTATCATAATGAGTAGCTATTTGATAATTTGCTATTTCGCTGTCATGCAGTATGTGCCTTATGGCTGACTTGCTGTTTCATAATACTGCTGTTCCTGCAGGAGGAATATATTGTTTCTTTGGTGCCCAGCACCACGGTGTCTGAGCTTCACCTTAAAAATAGGTAGTGAGCCACTTGTGCCCGACAATCTGTTTTAGAATGGGCACTAAGGTGCAAAAAGTGAAAAGCAATACCACTTCTCGATTATTGGGTGCCCAATTTGAGCTCTGTAGCCCTGAATTTTTTTTTTTTTTTGAATATCACATAAACCAGAAGTCCGTATTTACAACTTCAGACATCTGTCTTGACACTGGTTCTGAGGACAAGATGCCAAAGGAACTTAAATGTAATTTTTTTTGCCATCTTTTTTGGACATACTGGAAGTTGGAAAACGCACTAAAGTTATCCAGCGTGGACAGTTCATACTTACCTGCAGCACAATCTCACCAACCTGCTGTGCTTAGAGAGGGAGGATTACAAACCCATGATTGTGTGTTTCAGAGTGGCACTGTAATGGAGTAGAGCCACTCCTTGAGAGGGTTGTGGTCCTGCACAGCCTCAGATGATGCTGTTCGAGGGCAGGAATCAGCAGCTGATCAAAAACACTATCTTTTAAGAGTTTTATGCTAAAGCTCCTCTTTAAAGCTCCTCCTTTAAAGCGCCATCAAGAGCACAACAATTTTTTTTCCGTGAATGTTCAATAGCTGCATCTTCAAGGCCTTCCAGCTGTGTTGCTTGGGATTGGGAGCAGTTGTTCCCTGCCTTTTTTGGTGTACAAACAGTCGAGGTTGAGTCACAGCTGAAGTTTTTTTATTCCTACTGTTAATGAGTTAAACCGCAGACCCCTAAGTCTATGTTGTTTAGGCAGTGGTCAGGTGTTGTTCCAAATCCTGAGAGAAAATCTTCCTCAGATAGCAAAAAACATATTAATTTAGAAATCTTGATGACCTCTGTCCATGCTTCTCTATTCTGTCAGATATTTCTGACTTCCAGGCCCAGAAAGGTAACAGGTGAGAACACAAATTGTCGTGTTCTGAGAAACTGAAAGATGGCACTAAGTCAAGACCATTGTGTGTTAGCTCTTCTCTTTCCAGCTTCATTAAATATAAAAATACTCTAAAAATTTTTGTTGTGGGTCATTTTTTTCCCCCTTCAAACCTTCTGTGATTCTTGCCTCCAGAGCATTTTTATTTTGTCTCTGTCTTATTAGTAGCGCGTCCAGAGCATGGAATGAAGCAGAATGAAATAATTACTTCTCTTTTGAGATAAAACATGTATAAACCAGTGCTGATAATACTCCCTGAAACACTTGCCTGTTTATTGTTGTTGGGTTTTGTTGGTTTTTTTGTTTGTTGCTTTTTTGTTTTGTTTTTGTTTTGTATTTTAAATACTCCATTTTGCAGTCCATATGCCCTCCAGGTTCTTTTTACGACACAGCTGCCTAGCCAATTATTCCCTATTTCGTATTTGTGTATTTGATTTCTTATTCCTGAACACAGTACTCTACATTTGCCTGTATTGAATTTTCTCTTATTAACATTCCTTATTCTTTTTGTGTCCCAAGAAGGTCTTACAATGTTTACTCATGTATCACGTACACTTTTGTTTTTCTACATACCACTCATTAATGGAAATTTAGTGGAATTGGCTCAGGGTAGCAAGAATTTTCTTGAAACATTCTCTTGTTTGTAGAAACATTCTGTTAATGACTCTTGCATTATTTATTTCATGTGATTGTGCATTATTTTTTCATTTCATGAAGGTGTTAGCTGACAGAGATGGGATGTGATAGGCTAATAATCAAAACTCTTAATACATTAACTTTCCCCGCAGATTCCTCCTTACCCACTGCACAATCTCCCAACTGAATCAGAGCTGAAGCTGATCACATTTTTTTTCCCCACTTTGTTTCCTGTGCAAATATCAATTAGGAAATGACAAATTGGGAAAATACGGATTTCGAAAATCACATTTCTGATGGCAGGTATAATTTGTCAGATGTGGCTGTGGATAGTGAAAGTTGCTTGGCTCCTCTTTGCATTGAATTCATGGGCTGCTCCATCCCATCCTTATAGGCTTTATGTCTGCCTTTGGGCTTGTCTTTTGGTGTTTTTTTGGTGTAAGTTTATATGGATCTGACTGAAGTACAACCCTTGATATTAACCCCAGACTCTTGATAGGATTGATCAGACCGAAGTGGCCAATAAAAGTGCTTTGCTATTTAGGCTTGACTATTTTGTTTCCTATGTCCCGTTCCTAAATAAAGTACTGTCTTTGAAAGAGAAATTTCAATTTTGAAGAAGAAATTAGGAAGTTACTGATTACAGTGTCCCATTTTATTTCCAATGGCTTTGATTTTTGAGAGAAATTTCACCTTAAAACAAGACCCTATAACTTTTACAGAAAGAAGTCAGTGTTCTGAAGACACACAAGCAGTAAGCAATCAGTAGTAGTAAGTAGTCAGTATATGTAAACTCCGGTGCATGCAATTATTTTTTTTGATATTGATAATGCAAGATGCATTTTTGTATTGATCTAATGAGCTGCAAAAGCATTTAATTCCAACAGTGGAACATTCTTATCAACATTAGTGGCAACGTGAGGTAGCCAACTCGGAGAAAGATACTTGAGTGCAGAAATGGAACTATATAGTTCCTTAATATTTTGCTCGTGACAGTGTTGGGACAGAATGCATCATGGGCTGACAGGCTGCAGGATTGTGTCGTTAATACAGTGATTTATGAGGCTGGAAGTGAAGATGCCACCTGATACTCCTGCCACAGAGCACCTGATAAACCAAAGCCCTTTGATTTCTCCATGCTGAATATTCTGTTTATCTTCTCCCAACTGACCCTCAAAGGGTGGGGTCCAGTCTTGGATGGCTCCACTTGCTCCTGTTAGGTCAGCCCTTCAATTGAGGTGGTGGTGTGGAGTTACAGGGGGTTTTTGTGTGGTTGGAGTGTGGGTGAGCTATTGGAATTTCATCAGGTAGGTGTATCAAAAATAATGAAGTTCCTTTGCCAAATCTGAAACTGCCCTGGAAGTGAGGGTTACAACTCCCATTGTCTGTCTCTTGTACTGTTTGATTCCTTAAGTTACTGCTAAAACCCTTTTAAATAATTGCAACCTGTTTAATATTTCTTGAATATGAATCTGGAAAGGATATGTACATGTGGAGATGATATTTAAAAAACCTGAAGGCATATATCCCAGCATGAGGAATTGTTTGGTTTTCCTGTGTGTTTATATAATAAAACAAAATAATACAAATGAAAATTGATTTTCTGCATTGGAATAGGAGTATATGATCAACAAATAAACACCCGGAGCTTGCACACAGGACTGTTTGTTCAAAAAACACCAAGCTGTGAAGCATAAAGGAGAGTTTCTGATCAGAAGATGAAGAGCAGTGTTGGAAGTATGGAAGTGTGCCTCTGGTAATGGTAATGGGCTTGACAAGCAGATCTGAGAGGTGCAAAACACTGGTGTTCCTGAATTCTGCTGCACCACCTCAAGTGCAGTGTCACTTCTCATTTTACTATCTGCACATCTAATTCTTTATAAAATAAAGGTGTTTACTCTTACACACAAAAAACTGTAGATGTGTGCAATTTCAAGCCTAGTTATATGTACTTTAAATTATTTTTAGAAATAATGTAAGGTACTATAATGCAGCAAAAACAAACAAACCACCCCCCCTCCTCCAAAATATGTCTTACGCTTTAAAGGTGCAAGACTTAAATAATTTGTCCAGCTGTAGCTGGGGAACATGAAACAAGTGATTGAAAATTTTATTTTGAATGATTTCACAGAGCATCTTAAATAGATATTTAGAAAGAAAAACCAGACTGAAGCACTGGATGCAGGTGTTTTCCTGTTAATTCTAGTAATTGAGAAAATTATTTATAAATTTTTCCAAGTATTCCCCAAATAGATCTGTGTCTCCATAGTTAATTTCTCCAAATCGGAGAAAAAATGAAAGATTAGAGTTGCTTGGTGTCAGCCTCCAATTCTGTGTGGGATTACTCATTTTGAAAAAAAAAGGGGTTAATAGAAGAAGCTTTCCTTGTCATAAAACCATAAATATTTTTCCTGTAAAACAGTGTAAAGGGATTGAACAGTCTTTCACTCATATCACTATCTAATAAAACTGTTATGAAATACTTTAAAAAGGTCAAAAAAGGGCTCAGTGGTTTTAATATTCAGACTGTGAGCCAAAGAAATGCATTTGAAAATGTAGGGTCATACCTACATTGTGGCTGTACCTGTTCCATATTCCACAGAGAAAGTTGTGCAAAAGGGACTGGGGATGATAATCTGTTTAATTTCTCTTTGCACAGTGTGTACATTCAGTAGACAAAGCACAGTTAGATAGGCTCTCTGATACAGTGTGTTTTATTGAGAGAGCTTTGCGTTCTGTAAGTAGTTGTGGGCTTGTAGTGCTCTGCACAAATATTAGAAATCCTCAGTAATTCAGGACACAAGTGAAAAGAGGTAAATGAAGGGAAACCTGACCTGTGACTATGTCATATACGCAGTCACACTTTATTTTGTAGAATTCTACTGGTGTTGTAAAGGAAGCCAAGAAACTACACTGAAGAGACCATTAGTGGAATTTGCCAAAGTGCTTGCTTTGTATTCTGCAGCATCCAACTGGAAAGGTTTTTGTGTTCTTCCTGCAGTTGTGATTCAGTTGTGGGTTTTAGCTAAACTTAAGGCCAAGTCTGTGGATGTTACTTTTAAGCATGCCCAAAAATTCCTTGGAACTTTTTGTTTTCCAGTATAGTAGCATACTTAAATGATTGACATAATTGAAGAAAGAGGATGATTATGTTCTTCCAGCACTGATTATTTTCACTGTGTTGTATGCATGTGTGTTTTTATGTGTATGTTTGTACAGATCCATGTATATAATTAGGAAGGGAGGGTAGAAGAGGCAGTTGGGCATCACCTGCACATGCTGAAGCACAGAAGTAGGTTGATTAAAAAAAATCCCACAAAATAAACAATAAATAGTTTTGATTCAAATATGGAATAAAATTAGAAGAGGCATTCTCAGAGATAATGGACTGCATTCTTTGTCCACTTTTGAGCTTATTTAGTGTCACTCTTACACCTGTTGGTGTGAAAACATGAAATTTACTGTGTCCTACGTGTTGACTGTATAATAACTGTAGTTACCTCACCAAGGCTGTTTTTATATTCAACACCAGCATTAATTTCTCTGTAGGAGCACCCAACAACCAAACTTCTTAAAGTGTTTCTTTGGATCAATCTCAGTGAAAGCTTCTGAAAACAGCAAAAGTAGTCTATATGTGTAATTTCTTTCTGCCTAAGAGTGTAGTACTCCCCTAGTGCTTATCTGGTAAAACAAGCTTTTGATTTCTCCAAAAAGCCTCCATCTGTGTTTCTCCCTAGCCATTAACACAAGCTTACCCCCCCCCCCCCAAAAAAGAGTTTTTTCTTCCCTTTTGGCAGCCCAAGTGACCTGAAAAAGCTTTTGTGCCCCAAAGGTTTATTCCTTTTTCAGTTGTCTGGTTTTGACTTGTTTGTTTTTTTCCCCATAGTTCTTTTAG
>JAWWES010000094.1:8323128-8338040 GCA_035583135.1 Lophotriccus pileatus | reverse complement strand
AATTCACTTTTTATGCCTCTGTGACTGCTTCATTAAATAATTAACCCAAATTCACTGAAGAATTTGGACTGTCCTCCTAGAACTTCCTGACCTTTGGGTCATCTCTCTGCTGCTGTGTTGGGAGGGACTGTTAACCACTGTAGTCACTCTGCAAATTCCCACCTGGTACCTCCATCCATCCAGTTTAGGCTGTCTTGAACGATGAATCTTGAATGCCACCTAATGTTTCTCATCCCCAGGTTATTTCCTCAGAAAGTGTAATTCCAAATGTTTTCTCTTACCTAAATGTACCTGGTTATTGCGTCCTATGTTTGCTCTGTTTCCTTTTTCCTCACATATCTTAAAACGCAGCGATTAGTCTGTCTTTGTTTTATGAACTTCTTTTCTCTTTTATTCAAATTTTGTAGTTGTTCCTTTGTCAACTTTCCTGCGAGCTTCCTAGGACAAGAACTTGGGTATGTTTTACTGTTCGTGCTTTCGTGTTGAGATGCCACATAGAAGGCATAATTTAAGTGTGAAAAGAACATTTTATTATAAGGGACAGACATTTTTTCAAATGTACAAAGAGCAGCCTTGACTGTGACTTATATTTCTCAGTGACTTAAAATAGATGAGTGGTTTCGAACTGCGTGAGTTAATTCTACACTTTGCCTTTGTTTTTTTGTGTATTTTATGTTTCCCTGGTGCAGTGTCTCTTTCCTGAATGAATCTAGACTGCTGGGATCAAGAAGTTAAAGGCTGTGATGTGTTACTCTTGGTTGGGGAATTTTTTTGTGTATGGTGTTACTTGCAGTTGATGTTTGTTCTCCTGACTATGGTTTCAGAGATGAACAGCACAGGTGACATGTGTTACACCACTGATATTTGGGGATGATGCTCCCTGTGTTATTCCAAAAAGATCTGTTCCATAAGGATAATTTTAATTTTAATCAGAAAAATGTTTAAGCAGTGTTACAAAGCTGTGGTTGATTACTCACTGAGATGCAGAAAAATCCCAGGGAAAGGAAGTGCAAACACCAGATTGGAAAACTTGTGGAAGTGTTGTGCCTTGTGTCTTGCTACTAAGGAACTTTTCTTGTATTTTGCTGAAAGAATTTGGTTTGAATTTAATGCAGCTCTCATGTGAGAGGAATTAACATATATCCAAAAGCCAGAAGGAGTCACAAAACATCTTATACATACTAAAACTATTAAGTGATTTTCATACTAAAAATATAAAGAATGCCAGCCACTCTGAAAGAGAAGATTGACACTCAGTTAACATTCAGTATTATTCCCAAAGTCTTAAAAACTAGAGCAGCAAAATACAGTTTTCCTAAAATTTTCACTCCTGCCTTTTTTGGGCAAGCTGGACGCCATAGGCAGCCTTGGCTGAGGTATCTTGTTAAAAAAAAAGTACTTATTAGGACAATCCAAGGTGAAAAGCTAAACTTATCCAATAGTTGCATGACAGAAGTATAAAAACTTCTTCTGTTGCACCTAAACATGACTTTTAGTTTTGCTAACTGTGGCATTGTAGGCAATTCACATAAATATTTTGGGAAATCCACTGCATAATACTGAATTCTGACCTAAATGTTAGTCAGGCTATTTGGTTATGTTTTTATGTCACAAAATGTATCTCTGTTAGGCTCTTTTTAAGTAGGGTTTGCTGCTTAATGCAGTAATTAAAATACTGCAGACACCTTCGTTGTGGGAGCAAAGGCCAGACCAGTCATGCTTTATGGTGAGGGTACATTTATAAATTGTTTATAGAGGGGCAATAAATAATTAATGTCTGTTATTAAATAGGTTACAGGCATGAAGGGTGTGTATTATGTGTGGCAGCAAGCACACAGTAGAAGGTGTTAAAGACAGTGTTTTGTGTAACTGCTGCCCTAAAATCCATAACAAATGACCCTTTTGTTAAAATATATATTAAACATTTGATTTACTCCATGCAGATTTATAAATACTTTATATTTAGTACTAAATATAATTCCAGCACTTGACTCCAGCCCTCCAGTAAAACGCTGCTGAGGGAGGGAATGGAGCAGGGTTGGCTTTTTGAGGTGAAAGTGAAAAGCAGAGCTGTGAATGGCTGGTGCTGTCTTCTTGTAATATACTAATAAAAGGATATTTTAAAAAACTAATTGATGTGTTTTCTACATAGACATAAGGCCAGGTTGAGCATTAGTAATTTGGAAGCTAAAGAAGAGTACAAGACTTAGTTTCAAGGTTCTCTTTGAGTCATGTCGAGGGTAAGAAATCGTGTTCCTAATGAAAATTACGTTCTGTATTTAAACAGGCAGTTGAACATTTTGTTTATCTTTGGTTTTAATGCAGCCATCTGCTGATGCAAATAAAAATGTTGCATTTAATGCAGATTTGTGAATATATATATGTGTACAATTTCTTGTGAGATATATTTCTAATTTTCCCTTTTCTTTCAAAGACAGAAATTTTTGCAGATACATTTCACATAACACTGAGTTAATATGACAGAGATATCGTGAATAGTTTTTTTCCAGTCATTGGTCTTTGTAGTGCCCCTTCCCAAACATCTTTTCTTTAATGGTAGCTGGTTGATTTTGTTCATTTAAGGTACAGTCTGTTTTTTTCTCTGTTTCAGTCTGTCTCAGCAAAGTGTGAGACAAGTCTGAAGGATATTCAGCACTTAGGTGAGAACTGAACTTTTTGTGGGTTATTTACTCCATTCAATATCAAGGGAACAGTTCATACAGAAACATAATAGTTCCTTAATAAATCACAAGTGTTGCCTTTCTTTCACTTCATTGCTATTCATTGCAAGTTTAATGCCTTTTTCTTCCGTCATAGTTTTTGCTGTTATTCAGAAACTTGTATCAACACTTTTTCAAAAAAGTGTATGCATGCTGCAAGAGAGTAAAGTTTGAGTCATAATCTTAATTTCTCATTATAAAGTTTTATATAACATAGTTTATTAATAATTTGAACCTTATGCCTTGTAAAACTTAAGTGGTTGTGTCTGAAAAGCCCTATCTTCTGCCTTTTTGTATATAAAACATGAAACAGGGAAGTCATGAATTGATTTATTTACGTAAGCTGGTAAAAAATTTGTAGGTTAGTAGAAACAATAAAAGAATGTCACTAGTCTTTTTTCCATCAGCTGGTACTGGGAGTGACTTGTGCAGTATCTTTGTTGGAGTCTTGCAGTGTCCCCCTCCTCTCTTTTCCACCCATTGTAATTTCATTACAGTGTTCTGAGATAATGCCAGTAATCTGTAGAAAAAACAGCAATTAAAAATAGTATTTCCCCTTTGCTTCTGCAGGTAAATCTTGTTTGGGATAAGGATCAGCAAGGGCAGGTCCCCTGCTCTCTGCTAATTGTAATTCCCATATGCTGAGCAGACTCCAGCTTCTTATACTGGAATCTGCTTCTAAGAGTTTCCAGAGTAATTCAAGATTAGTTTCTCCTTTACTGATGAGAAACAGGAAAAATGAAGAAAGGATGATGAAGGTAATAAATGAAGAATTAACTATTGAAATGTCAAGAAAGGCCAGGTTGGAGGGGGCTTGGAGCAACCTGGGATGGTAGAAGGTGTCCCTGCCTGTGGAAGAAGATGAGTTTTAAGGTCCCTTCCCACCCAAACCAGTCTGGGATTCTGGGACTCTTTGCGTGTAATTTTGTCGCTTGAGATCCAGATCTCTTTAACACCGTGTAAATATCTCAAGTCAATTTCAAATAGCGTGAAAACAGCATCTTAAATACAAATATTTGCTGAACCTTAATATTCTGTTCATATTTAACTGAGAAATGGAAAATACATGGAAGTTTTGCAAGTTTCTTTTAATCAACTTTTCTGTGTTCTCAAGCAGTTCGATCAGAATTCTTCAAAATGTCACTGAAAAGAAATGAGAAATGCTGCCTAGGCAGGAGTTTGAACATGAGCAATAAGAAAGTAGTGTTTATATTTAATAAAACATTTTGAAGTACATTTTGAAGCCTTTTTTTTTTTTTTAATTTTTTTTTCTTTTGGCACTATTATTACAGAGGATTTTTACATAAAATTCTTTATCACTCGTCATTTATTGGAAAATGTTTTCTGAAATTCCTTAGCAAAACTACCTCCACACTTTCTTCCCCCCTCCCCCCCATTTTCCCTCCTCCTCGTCTTCATTTATTTATTTTTACTTTTTAGTACCAACTCCTGGCATCTTAAAACCTGTCCATGCCCTGTTGAAGTCTCCGATTTGTCCATTTACTGTCCTGCTTGCAGCAGCTGAATCTCAACAATGTGACATTGACTTATATCTTGTATTTCCTGACTTGCCTGCCTACGAAGTCATCCATGAAGCTAACTCAAAAGCTGGTTCCAGGATGGATTATAGTATTCTAGTAATATATACTTATAGTATTCTGGTAATATATACTTAAAAACCTTGTAAAATAGAAAATTATCTCTTTTCCTGTGTAAACCAATTGGAAGACAACCTTTTCTGAATTGAAGATATGCTGTACAGGAATGCATTCATAATGGCTAAGAGCAGAAGAGCCAGTCTGAGTTATGTGCTGCACGTGGTAGAACTGCACTCTTGAATGCTCAAGTCCTTGACATTTTGATTTAGAAATAAGTGCTCAGCCAGAGATTGAGAATTGATTTTGCCTATTTTCCTTCTTTTAACTAC
Organism: Lophotriccus pileatus; assembly: GCA_035583135.1. Classification (NCBI taxonomy): domain Eukaryota; kingdom Metazoa; phylum Chordata; class Aves; order Passeriformes; family Tyrannidae; genus Lophotriccus; species Lophotriccus pileatus. The sequence goes on along the minus strand of JAWWES010000094.1, from coordinate 8,333,393 downwards.
GAGCAAATACGCATTTGGGTCTTTTTCCAAACATCGGCTGTCAGTGCAGAATCAAATTCTTTCCATCCCTTTTGTCCAGTACCTGGTTTCTGCCTTTCAAACACTATCTGGTGCAAGAGGTTTGGAGAGTTAGAATTCAGATTTTCTAGAATGACAGTCAAACATTTGGCAGTATAGCTTCAATACTGCAAGATTTTATTGTTGCTGGAGGGTTTTTTTATTTATATTTTTTTAATGTGTGGGTCAGCTCTTTGTTAGCCAGATTTTTAAACATCGTCATTCTGTTGCTGAAATTCTTTCTACTTGGAAAGTATCCTCACTATAAAAATATGGTGGGAGGATACAGAAACCAGTATGGGGTTTTTTTTATGACCTGCATTTCAAAAGGAAGGCATTTCTTGTAACTTACAATCTAGAGTCCAAGCAAAATAGCTGTAAAGTTGTGAAATATGTGTATTTGGGGTAGTAGACCGTCCCCTGGGCAGTGTGAGAGAGGAGTTAAGGCTCAGCAAACTTGTAATGCAGGAACTGTAGCTGGAGGCTGGTGCTCCAGCTAGTCTGGAGTGGAAATAGGGACTGAAATGGAGGTCTGGATTGGTCCATCTTGGCTATGGACCAGTGTGGGAGAGCAGCAAGAGATTCCCTCCAGTACCTCTCGATCAGCCAGGGGTGGGCATGAATAGCAGTTTTTTGAGGAGAAACACAGTGCTTCAAGTTCTGTACTGTCAGTTCAGGTGTGCTGAGGATTTCCATAGGTGTATTTACACATAACAGCTATGCTTATAAAGACCTCCTTTTATTTGGGGTGGATGCACTTTTTTTTGTTTTTTCTTTTTCTTTAAGAGAAATTCCTTGAGTTCTTGCACCTCAGTCCCAGTGGAGTGCCCCTTTTGGAAGGGAAACTTTATGGCTCAGGCGGATGCTTAGTTGTCATCTACTGGACCCAAATTTGGCTAATACTGTTGTGTGTCTTTACTTTCTTCATTGCTGTTGTAATTCTTTTTTGGATCACTGAGAAATCTTTGATGCAACCAGAGTTACCTCATATTGTTTCCTGTGTGTCTTCCATTGATATTTGCCATGAGTTTTTTAATATAGCCTGAAGCACCTGATGTTTGTCTTGCATTTCTTTTCTTCAGGTTGTCTGCCTTTCTGAAAAAACACTTTCCACCAATTCCCCGAATTTCTTTGACTTCTGAGATCTGTTAGTTTTACTCTCATCCTTTCAGGACTTACTCTCCCCAGAATAAAATATTACTGGTTCATAATAAGTCATACAAATTACTTTCCACCATTATTTTTTAGATAGATACTCAGAGAAATTCATCATCTGTTTCATCATTCCTTATGATTCCCATAAAATTCATAAGGTGACCCGTTACTGCTTGTCTCTTCAGAGTGCCCTACCAAGGTATAAATAAGGAGTTTCTTCTTAAGAGAGAACACAGAACTGGAGCACACAGTGAGTGGGGAGGGATGATACAGTCTTTATTTGACTTAATATCTGCCACTGAGTTGTCACCTGCTCCAGGTGACCCTGCCTTGGCAGGGGGTTGGGCTGGATCACCTGCAAAGGTCCCAAACCTTTTTGTGATTCTGTGAATAGGATATTCAACTTGTACTTCCTACAAAAACAGAGGAGCTTTTTTTGCTATTGGCAAAAACATGGGTCCCTCTAGGAGCCAGATACTCAGAACCACGGATTTATTTGTATGAATGAAGGTTAAATTATGTGGTGCTGCTTTTGTGAGGCTGATGGGCCCTGCATGATCCGTTGGTGCTGGTCTGAGTCTAAGTCACCTTTGGTGATCTGAATGTATTACATTCATGCTTCCTCCTCTTTCTCAGCGTTTTCCAGGTGCTGCTGGAGACAGTTTTTTCTACTCCAAGGAGGCAGCTGTTTTAGGAACAGATATAATGTTTAAGATATCATATACCACTTGCATTAAACACCATGTAAAAACCCACTGCTAACCTGTTGAAAGCAGCAGGGAGGACCGGAGTTACCTTGGTTATCAGGAAGAGGTGGAACCTCATGTATTTTTATAAAAGTCTGAGCTTACACTTTAAAATATATTTTATCAAGTAACTGGTTTTTTAGCTGCCATTTTGGAATATATAGGTGTGAAAAGGACAAAGTTGTTTGTTTGAAATCTTGGAGATCATCAGGAAGATCCACCTTTTGATGAAGTATTTGGAAATGGATGGAAATTATCCCATTCCAGATGGAGTATACAGAAGAGTGTTTTGATTTTATAATACTTTGGATCTATACTAATTTCTACAACCTGAGACCTGAGACAAAAATGAATTGAAATTCAACCACAGTTAGATGAAAGTAAAGTGGGGAACACTGCACAGTGTGACATCTTAGCACAAACCAAGACATCCTTAGCAGATGAAAATATGTAAAACCATGCAATTAAGTGCTTGTGGGAGAGACTGCAGACACCACCAGTGCACACATCTCTGATCTTTTCCAAGAGATCAGTGAATACCAGATATCTGCTCAGTGTTTAGTTATTTACTGATGCACAAGTTAACGTGTTGTTGGGAATAGTAATGACAACACTTGAAGTCTGCAGGAGTTTTAGTAGCAAAAGCATATGAAATTAGGACACAATTTGTGAACTGCAAGTGTATGGGTGGACTGAAAAACCCTGCTCTTGTTTTTAGTGCTTTTAGAGTAATAAGGCACTCAATAGATCGCAATTGTTTTAACACTTGAAGCAATAAATGTAACCAAGGAAAGGGTGAACAGATTTTAAGATGCATTGTCTCAGGGCGTCTTGTAGGGAATCAAGTGGAAGAGAGACTAGAGGTGAGTCTACCCACCCAGAATTGTGGTAGGTGAAGGCTCTTCCTGTCTTTAAAACAGAGATAAACAAGGAGAAAGGATCAGCTCACTTGGAAAGCACCATCAGCCTAATGCAAGGCACCAAGGCCACTGTTCATTGTAGCACTGAGCGTAAACCCCACGTATTTAGAGACCTGCAAGAATGTTTTCTGCTGTCTACAGAGAGAGGGAGAAAGAAATGGGTGTGAATCATATTGAATCCATCCACTTTTTTTTCTTTCTGTGTTTGCAGGGTTGTGCAGGTGCTCTCGGAGCAGTCAGTGCACATTCCCAAACAAACATTGAGTAACTCCTCCGGGACGTAGTGTTTCGTCAACCAGTTTCTGGATTTCATTTCATACCCAGGTCTTTCCAAGAAAACTGTCACAAAAGTCACACTGTTGAAGGGATACAGAGGACTAACATTAACGTAGATCACGTTTTGAGCTATTAAAAAAAAAAAGGCAACAAACTGGGATGATTAGAGGCTCTTGGAAAGGGCAGCCTGCTGGACTCAGGGTAAAAACCTGAAAATATCAATGGTTTGTAGGTGAAAAAATGTGTCTGGGAGAGCTAGTGTGCCAGGGGCCATGTGAGTTGAATCACTGCAGTGTCAAGGCCATTAATGAAAAAAAATATTAAAAATATAGGGGAAATTATATTAGCATATTAATATATTAAATAAGGAGAGAGAGAGAGAGCAGAGAAAATGACTGTCAGTATGATCAAATAGGCCAGAAAGAGTGGTTTGGCATACATGTTTGTTAAAAAAAACCCCTCTCTTAAAAATATTATTTGCCATTGCTAATTAAAATTTAGTAAAACCAGCTCATCATCAAGAGCTTCAGAGCAGGTTTAAAAATATTGGATTGATGGATTCAAGAAAATTTGTTGTAGAAACTCCCAATTTTAATATATGGATTCAGTGCTATATTCCCTTATTTCAGAGGGTGAGATTTGTATTTTGATTATGAAATGAGTGAGATTCTAAGGAATCTCTGGATTTGAAATGGAGTCTGTACCCCTTTTTGCAAATAACAAAATAGCTACTTCTCTGCATAGGTCAGAGATGTGATTTTACTCTTCTGAAATGTGGAGAGGAATTTAAGATTTTCTATGGAGTTATTTTTCACTGTTGTTCACTCAAAATTATATATGGATATTGATTTGCTAGTTTGTAAATGACTAGTAAAAACCCACAGGTTAAAAAGACAGTGTGCCATACGCAGAGCTCTCCATACATGAATAATTTTTTAAAAAATTAAGTCTTCCCAGTCTAAAAACATTAAATGTCAGCATCATGCTGATGCTCAGATCTGAAACATTCTCATTGTAGGTACTTTATTTTTTTTACATCCAGCATCAGATGTTAACAGCAAAATGTCTGTTGATGACAGAGGAGGTGCTAGCATCTTAGGGACATTTCTGTGATGTGCAGTCTTAGTCTTTTGGATTGGAATTGGGTGAGTTAACCACGTTTTCATCGATGGAAATACTGCTGCAAGGCTTCAGTTGTAAGCTTTCATTAAGCTAATTGCATCTTCCCACCTTAACATGTAAGAATGTCATTCCCACAGCATAGCAAAAGGGATTATTGTTTATTTCCTGGTAATATTCTGGTAACTGGTTGACTCAAACCACTTAGATGGTTCATTTCTTTGGAATTCAGTAGGTGCTTGTACAATGTAAGAATGCCTTGTCCAATTACAACAGAAACTTCAGGCAAAGTGCAGTAGGTTAGCAAAATGAGCTAGACAGTAACCTTTTTTGTTTGTTAATAAAGTTAACGTTTCATCAGGCTACAGATGAATGTGTGCTCTAATTGTCTTGGCCGGGAGCGAGGAATTCTGGCCTATATCATGTCTTTAAAAAAATTCCTTCAGCATTGTCATAAGTTGATTGGAAATATTTTTTCCTCACATTACTCGTGGGATGTCAACAAGTATGCAAATGTGAAAATTTAACATATGTGTTCTCACTGCTTTTACATGTTTCTCACACCAATTTAATGTGTAAAAACTGTCTTCTTAAATGTCCCTTCAAACTCAAGTCCTTTATTGTCAAAGACCATCTCACTGTTACTTTCTGCCCAGATGTTAAATAGTTTATTCATTTGTTCATTTTACGTATTTGAAATGTAGCCTGTTTTTTTTATCTTACTCTGGTCTGACCCTGTAGTTTCGTGTATCCGATACTCCTCCTTGTTACACAGTGTTGCATCTTTTGGGTTGTCTCTGCTGCCTTTCCTCAGAGCATCAGTTTGCATTGATCCTTTTTGCTGCAACACCATTAAACATTAGTATCTTTCTTTTGATCTCCGTGGTAAATGCATTTATTTCTGAATGAAGCTATAACATTGTTAACTTCTGTAAAGACTTCCTGACATCATAATAACAAGGGATGGATCAGAGATACAGATCTAATAAGACTCAGTAAGGCTATTTTGTGTTGTGCCTTCTGTCTCACAGCTGTTTGTGGAAGGTGGTCCCAGCTTTCCTGGCACAGGAGGTAGCCAATCCTCTTTGCCAACGTGGGATTTACCACAGGTGGATCAACTTGGAAGCCTAAAACCTAGCATATTTATTTCTAACTGAAATCTGTCACGTTTACACCCCGCCCCCCCACTTATTAAACACCATTTAATTTCACTGCCAGTGTGTTTAGCCCAAGAGGTAATAGGGCGTATCAAAGAGTTGGAGATGTTACAGTTACCATAACACTTAATTAGCACATTCTGTATGTTTAAGTCAAAGTTTTAGGTCTCTCTTCTTTGCAGTGTTAAAATGTCTTCGATTTTTGGACTAGAGATGATGGGAACAGGGTCGGAGTGTTGGGCTGTGCTGGAGCTTTTCTGTGTTTCACAGGTAGCCCCCAGGGGCCCTGAGGTGGGAGTCACAAATCTCTCTGGATATTACAGTCTTGTGCTGTCAGTTTTGGGTATCGTGGTGCTGTATTTGCTAAAGCTTTCAATGGATGGCAGTCTTGTGGAGGTGGTGAAAACCCCTGCAATAAACTCCAGAGTTTTGTGCTGTTCTGCTTTCGTTTGCGGGGCAGAAAGGATACAATCACACAAATCCTTTTTTCTGGACTGCAGGCTTCATGCTTTGGTAAGAAGAAAAAAGGAAGCCTCATAAGACAAATGAGGTGGTTTAAAGCATTACTGGGTATTCAGGATGTGTTGGCTGTGGCAGAAAAGCGCTTCCTCTCTGCCCGTTCTGTCTGTCTTAGATTTCGTCTACAACCATTTATTGCTTAAAATTTGGATGACAATCAAACTGGGTAGAATTGAGCCGACTTCTAAGAGATCCTCTCTTCCTACAGTACTCACAGAGTGCAAACTACAACCAGTCATGTTTGAATATGTATTTGTTTTAAGTTTGAGGAAAAAAGTGCATTTTTGCTTTTGAGGTTGGACAGAGAGTAAAGTAGTGTGTATGTGTGTCTGTGTGTGCGTGCGCGTGTGTGTATTGCACTTACAAAGTATAAACAATAATATGTTTTCTTTGGAATGCCTCTCTGAGATTTTAAAATTTTACTGCAATAACTACTACTCTGTCAGTGCCACAATGACAGTGATGGCATTTAACATGGGGTTTTGAACTGTAACAGGAAGACACATACTCTCCTTCTCTACTGTGTGTAGTTAACTGCAGGTTTTTGAATATGATAACTAAAAATGTTTCAAATAAAAACAGGCATGTATCAGTAAGTGCATGCAAGTACATTTTACTTCTTAAATGCAGTTTACCTACTAAAAGACACTCCCTCTTCCTCCTCTTTTTCTTCTTCCTCATTATCCTCTTCATCTTCTTCCTGCCTTTGCCTTTTTCCCCTTTCCCTTTTCCTCCCAAAATGTTTTATAGACCATTTCCAATCATTATTATTAAATTATTCTTTTACACAGTGTTTCATTTTGAAAGACTTAAGTGCACTGACAGATGGGAGTCCCTCTAGAGAATCAGAGGAATAGGAAGTGTTGCTTCTTTGGTTTTCTAATTTAAATCTTGCCTACATGGCCTGTATCAATTGGATCGGGTTGCTGTTCCTGCTCCCCTGTTCCTGGGCTGCTGCACAGCCTTCCCAGCCCAGGTTGTGGTGGTTGGTTGTTCAGGGAATGAGTCCCCTTGCTGCAGTGAGATCCTTATTGCAGCTCTTTGTCTTTCCTTGGAGATGTGTGGAGATTTGTCTTTCCTTTCTTTGGGAAGCTCCTTTAGGAGCCGTGATAGTTGTTTGTAGCTCTGTTGTCATCATAGCACAAGTTTGAATGAATCTGAAAGCCTGTTTGTGCTTCTTTCGAGAGATGTGGTGGTACTGCATTGATCAGGATTGCTTTTCCTGATGTAGCCTGAGGTTTGCGTGTTATTTGGATAAACACAGGCTATTTTTCAAGTATGGTAATAGCTTGACACATTCCACATTTAAAAAATTTTCCCTGGAAAAATCATCAGTGTTGCTGTACAAATATCTTGCATTTACAGTAAGCATGCTCATAGAGAGCAGTGGTAGGTCAGTTGTTAACTCACTGGGCAATTGTCCAAATATCATTAAAAATGTTGACATTAAGTAATTTAGGGGTCTAATAATACTTAATTAACTACTATTTAAACACCTCTGGTCGGATTGACCTACGTGTCTAGTTTAAAACCTCTGGTTCAGGTGATAGGTTTGACGTGTTCATTACACCGTGGGCTCTGGGAGGCAGTGGGGTGCACCTTGTGCAAAACTTGTCATAATCCTTTGTCTCTAAAGAAGAGGAGCAAACAAATGCACAGTACTAAATCTTGTCCTTTCTGTTTGTTTTTCAGATTAGCGCTGTACGTATATGAGTATCTGCTCCATGTAGGAGCACAGAAATCAGCCCAGACGTTTTTGTCAGAGGTACGTTTTCTTGCACGACTTCTTAGTGAGATAAACTTAATTGGGTCTAGAACAACAGTAGTGAGAACCTTGGATACCAGTTTGCCTTGACCAGCACAGGTTTCTCATTCTGTGGAAGCTAGTTTGCCATGTCATTTTACATGACTTAGTGTAACTGCTTTTGCTGTGGTTTGTTATCCCCATTCCACGTTCGGGAAAGATTAATCTATTTTCTCTAATAAATGTGCATGTTAGAGAACACACCAATGGTACTCTCTTTTTATGACTTTTCAACTTACTGTTGATATTTCCAATTGTGAATGATGGCCCCTTCCAAAATACACCACCATAATGTATTTTAAATCCTACTGTCACACAACTATCAGTTCTCCTGTTGAGCATCTCTCTGTGCTCTTACCATGCTTTTAACCACTTCACTTTTGTTCATCTGTTGAATGAATGTTGCCTACAACCATTTAGGTCCTGTTTTTTTAAATATTTTCAGCTGCTAGTGGAATTTTTACCTTTACTTAATAGGGGTTTTTTTTCATAGTCTTTCAAAGAATTTGTGTGCATCTTTTGAAGGTTGAAGTAAATTATGTCTCCTTACCATCTTATATTTGACCTAGGATATAAATGTGTGCCAAACATATTGAGGTCTTTTGGATTTATTGTTGTTTTTAAGCTTTCCTAAGGAAAATTTAAGGAGTAATAATAAGGAATAAGGAATATTTAAGATAATAATAATAGCAATTGAATAGTGAGCAGAAGTCATGAAAAAATAGGCAAGATGTTGTACTAGGAAAATTTGCTGATTCAGCTGATCCTCCTCCAAAAGCTAATAAAATTACTATGCTGTTGATGCCATTTTGGAGGTTGAAGAGGGAAGGATGAGAACCCAGAGTGTTGTTTGTCATGTTTATACAAAATTCATGGAGCAGAGATAAGGAAAAAGGGTAGAATTGTGGTAATATCTGTTTGAGTTTATAGTAAAGTATATTTTTGACATTTTTTTTTTCTCTTCAGTAAAGCAGTGGAAAAATAAGAGAGAAAATAATGTGTCATTTTGGCTTTCCTAAAACAGCTGCCATTTGTAAATACTACACTGCACAAGATAAATTTTTCTCACTTTGTTTTTATAATGTCTTTGCAAAATGAGCACTTGGCAGAAGTGTAACTGGTATGACATTTGGATTTCTAGAAAATATTAAATACAGGGTCTTGAAACGTAGCTTTTAAAACTAATTCAGTCTTGAGTTTCAAAGAGACTCTCAGGTCTGGACAACGTAATGTGAGGATATAACAAGTCTTTCAAATTAAAAGTGGTACTATTTAAGAGTTAGCAAACAAGGGTCAGGGACAATTAAAAATATATAGAGTTAGTGAGAGCTGTGAGTTTACTTACCTGATTAATTAGCAGTGCAGAAGGCTAAATATGGTGCTGACAATACTTGTGAGTGGTTGTGTGGCTGTTGGAGCTCAATGCCCTGTCTGCTCTGTCATTTTGGGTGGATTTCATTCAAGATTAAATGGTTCAGAGTAGCTCCAAAACTGAATGTATACAGCAGTCAGTGGTATGTATATATGTATGTAGAAATGTCAAAGGTTAGGAGCCCTTCCTTAAAAATCTACCAGGCAGTGTGGCTCACAGTCATGGAACCAAATTAAAGGAAAATTTAAGTTGGGTATCATGGAATCCACTCTGATACTGGAAAACTTGTCCTGAGCATCCCTATATTTTTGCGATGCTTTGTGTATACTTTGAATTATGTACATCTTCCCTTGAAGATCTGATTCTTATCCCATGTATTTTCTATCCTGGCAGTTAGATTTTAGCCTTGGAGGAATAATTCTATTAGCTTGGACCAGGAGGGTGAGCATTTCCTAGTTAATTATTCCCTGGCTATGAGCTTAACCAATACAGATGAAAATTAGTTTTTTTGTTTTCCTAAGATTAATAATTCTTTGTAAGTCTCTGTGGTCAGACTGACATCTGCCATGTGAAGCGAATATTTTGAAAAAAAGGGAACAAAAGTTCTTGAAAAGAGCACCAAACTTCCACACTCCCTTCAAACTCCTTCTCGAAATCAGTTTCTCTTGGTGAAATATGTCCGAGGTCATAAGAGGAATTGGGTAATTTCCTCACTAAGCTCTGCTTTGAAGAGCATAAATACTGCTTAGACATAAGGAGGGTGTCCCACAGACAAAATTTTTACTCTTAACTGAATGGTTTTTCAACTTCAGAACCCCCTTTTCCCTTTGATTGTGCAGTGCATCTCTTCATGATGTTGTTTTGGAACTTCTCAGAGGTACTGTGCATTCCAGATTATTCATACAACTCTTTCCAAGCCATTCCCAGTACGCATGAGGAGCAGTCATGCCTCAGAGAAGTGTTTTTGAAGAATATGTAATACCTTTATGTCGGGGTTTGAAGTTTGTAAGCTCGTCTATCGTTGGTTCCTGTGTTACCATGGTTGTTATATTGTCTCATTACCTTGGCCAGCTGAATAGCCAATCACATCCTTCCCCTCGCAGCCTATATAAGCTGCGGGAAATTTGAATAAAGCTCTCT
>JAWWES010000094.1:8273543-8305731 GCA_035583135.1 Lophotriccus pileatus | reverse complement strand
CTTTGTGAAAAAATGGATTGTGCACTAAAGCCTGTAACAGCACATTATATCCTGCATCATTCAAAATTCCTTTAACAGCAAACCACTTATATCTTTATAAAAGCAGCAAAGAAAAGTCTGAAGGATTGCTCTCAGGCATTCTCAAATGTCTGACTCAAAACTGGCTGTCAGCTTTGTCAAAATATACAGATTTTCTTCCTTTTCTCACCCCACTGTCACCATTGTGGTGGTGATCCTCTACTGATCAATGATTTTGCTTTTTAAATACATGTTTACCTTTTTTCCTCCCCTTAACAGCATGAATCCCTGACATGCCAAGACCTCTGCTTTAATTTTTAATCCCGACCTGACAGGCATTCAAACTCACTCCCTGTAGCTGCACTGAATCAACATATTACTGAGTATGTTTGATGAACCATAGAATTGGTTCAAGTCTTGTTTCCAGTTACTTGGTTTCTAAATGTTCTCTTTGGGGACCTAACCAGTGCTGTCAATATTCTTTGTTCCAGTTGCTCAGCAGTTTGCAGCTTAATCTTTTTGAGGGTTTTTTTTTGTATTGCAGCAGCTGCTGAAGTTGAAACTTAGCAGTGGAAGAAATTTAGAAATGGGCCCCATATCCAGTGTCAGACTGTGGAAAACGTTTTTATTTTCATTTCTTTGTTGGGTATAGGTCAAGTATCTATATATCATATTTCTCCTATCTGTGGTCTTCTTGGTAGCTTTCTAATTAAACAGCACCCTCAAAGTTAATTAGCTCTTCATTATATCTGGAAAGTTGTATCTGCTGCTTAAAGTAGTTGAACTTTTTTTTTATGTATTTAAGTTTTTCCAGTGTTTTTTTTCCCCTTTTATTTCTAAAACTATGCAATCAACACATGCTGTGTCACTGCAGCGCTTTTGTATTTTTAGATGCAAAGTGAAATGGTGAATTGTGTTGAGTAATTCAGGTGCTGAGATACTTTTGTACTGTTTGCTGGAACCAACCTTTCATTTGCTGATGAGTATAAAACCCCTTTTATTAAGTTTACTGTGTATGTACCTCATCCTGAAACACCGTTCCCAGTATGAGGTCTATCTAATAAATAAAAATTGGTAAATTCATTGCTCTCCAACACAATCTGACTTCCTGTACTATAGCAAAATTCTTGGGAATTTCAGGAGGATTAGGGAATAAATAAGGACCTAAATTGTCAGGTCCTGATTTGCATGTCTGCTGCTTTCATGTTACTATATTGGAGATTTGGAGAGTGCTGCAAGGTTGTTTCAGGATTGGGAGGTTTCAGAAGAAAGGCTGCAGTTTAGACTCCCAGAAGAATTGATCTAGACCTAAGATAATATTTTTCACAGGATGATGTATGGTCTCCTTACACAAAAGATCAGTGTTGCTGCACTGGAAGTTGAATTTTCAAGGTGACTATGGAAAAAGTAGTTTTTGGAGGTAGTTTTAGAAGCTTTACTTATTTTTTTTTATACTATACTTTTTTAACTATTATTATTTTTCCCCAACAAAAGATAGCACTGGCTGCTGGACTGTACTACAGTGAAACTAGAATTACATTTCCAAGATGTATAAATGTACATATGTAAATATATCTGATGGATTCAGGCATTATAATCTATATGTCTCAGAGTAGAGTGGTCCCCAGTTCCAGTTTCTACTTGGTGAAATAACGTCAAGCCTATATGTTTCAGCAGCACTCCTGTTGGAAACAATCCCATAATCTGTTTTATATTACTGCTCTTCAGGATGAGTGAAGGAGGAGGAGTGAATATTTAAGTGGTTGATGGGAGCAGAAACTGCATGAATGTTGACATGCTGGTATGTGAAACTGAAAGTTGAAAATTCATTGTTCTTGGTGAGGACTTCTTGTAAAGAGTGTGGGATCAAAACCATTTCTGCATCAAGGGACCAGTGGCTTAGACATGCTCATAAGCCTCCAAATCTGAATGTAAATACTCTATTCCATTGAGAAACTGGCATTCCCCAGAACAAAGGGGAGGTTTTCTGGAGATAATTGTTATTTTAACGTAATTAACATTTCAGTTTTCTGCGTGCTAATCCATCTTTTCCTCCCCTTACCCCTCCCATATGTCTCAGATGTCAAATCCCCTGCAAATTTTGCTCAGCAGGAGCAAACACTGTGGGTCCTTACCTCTGTTTGCTCCCACTCCTGGGTTTGTCCTCCTTTAAACACATATTTGAACAGAGCGCTTGGGTAAACTGCTGTTCTCTCTCTTCCCCCCCCTCCCCCCCCTGCTCCTCACCAACTGCTGGTCCTGGCAGCCTCCCAGCATCCGCTTCCTCCAACCCTGCTCTCATGGAGCACAGAATCCCTTGCGGAAATCCTGTGACCATCCCCACTTCCCTTGGCTACAGACCCATTGCTTTTTTTCCAGCCCTGCCATCTTTGTCCTGGAGCAGATTTACACCCAGACATGATCAGATTCACACCTTTTCCCCATCTCGGTGGGTTCTTCCCTGTTTCAGGATCCTTGCTGAAGTCTTTGCCTTCTCCCTCTCATGTTTCTCCATATGTAATCTCACTGAATTTCTTTTTTAAATAAAATAGCAGCATGGTAACATACAGTGTGACCTTTCCTCTCCTTTGGTTTGCCTTCTCCCCTTTCCCTGTTTAGTTTTATTCCACCACAGGTTCAGGAAGGGGTTGTAGCTCTCCAGATGCTTGTTCTAGTTGTTCAGTTCCCTTCTTCTGCATTCTCTGCATAATTTTTTACCTTTCTCTTCTTAATCTACATTCTCACCTGATTTACAGCTAAAGGTTTTCAATGTGCCTTGTCTTTAGGAACATGCCTGAAAATATCTTAATATCATTTTCCTTGAGTCACATCACTGTGTGTCACCAGCTTTTCACCCCTCACTGGGTGTGTGGGGTGTCTCTCCTTCACAGGCACGAGGCACCTTCACCAACCCAGATTTCACCTATTTTTTTTAAAAGGGAGTGGAATCTCATGCACTCTGGACTTGATTCATCCAATCCCACCTTCAGTGCCATTGATGGCTTGGCTGTGCTCACCTCATTCACCTCCTGACTTGCCAGATGCTCCTTTCTTTTTTTTCCTCTTTTTTTTCCTGTTTCCTGTGGTGACTTTTCCTGATCTTTTTACCTCTGTTATCTTTCTGCCTTTTTCCTCTTGGTATATTCACTCTTAAGTCAGTTCCAAACACAAACACAAACTCAGCTATTATCTTCATAACTCTACCTATTCATTTCTATAAAAATTTATTTTCTCCAAATTTATTTTTCTCCTTGGCTGGCTTTTGCATCTTTCCAAGCTCATTTTGAAGGAAGTGGGGGAATTACGATCCCTGTCTTTGTCTTTTCCTATTTAAAGCAATAGACTGTTTAGCCCTTAGGCTCTCAAACTTTGTGTAAACTTTGTGTTCTCTTTGCCTTTTTCTTTTCATAGCCAGATATGATTTGAGATCTGCAGGTGTTTTCCAGCCACTGCATATGTGCTTATTTTTGTCTTCCTGTAGCGCTAAATCACTGCCTCTGTGCTTAACCAGTATATTGATTATGGAATTGTGTTCTTCTCTGATGTTCAAACATTTTGGTTTACTATGCAAGTATTCATCCAGAACACCTCTGTTAAGTTCCTGTTTTTCACTTGCTACTCACTTCTCACTTCCCATCCTACATGCTGCTGGTTGTCAATCCTGTATTTCAGATAATAATAACAATATCAACAAATTAACAATAGAATAATAATTCCAGATAATGATAAATTCTTAATAAAAATTTAATCACCTGTCATAATACTGATTTTGTCCTTCCTGCATAGATTTTCAAACTACCACTCCAGAGATTTTGCTTTGTGTTGAAGAGAAACTCTCTGAACATACTCAGACTTTCCTTGTTACCATTCTTCAGTGTGGTTATAGTGTTTTGGTTGGGTTTTTGTTTGTTTCTCTTTTGTTTGTTTCCCATTTTTTATACATTATATATTTTTCATATCTATTTATATATACTTTATATATTTATATAAGCCTTGTACAGACACCTCAACCTTCTCCACCATCAGTCTTTAAAAAAAGGTTAATTTTGCTCTCATCATGTATATCAATCACCAAATAAGTCAATAGCAAGACAAAAACCTTTGACATTATTTATATAAGTTAGCTCTTTTTGTCTTTAAACCAGAGGAGTACACACTGTTTTCAGTTTTGCGGAAAGGTATGTATCTTCCCAGATACTCACAGCTCTGTTTGTTGCAAATATTCAGGCCTTGTAATTGATTATGTCATAGGTACTAAGTGGAGGTAAAAAAATAAAACAAAAGCTGTTAATGATCAAATGGAGACTCTTGGAGTTTAATATAGTTGATCCTCTAGGCTGGAGAAGGAGTAAGACCCTATGACCAGAGGTGGTGCATGGAAAATGTATAAACCAGTACACTGAATTAAAATAAATCAGAGGAGTCAGAAGCATACCCCGTTACATTACTGTGTTTTTTGAAAAAAACCCACTGACTTGCCAAACAGCAAATCCTCAGTAGAGATGTGATCAATAGTCTTTAATAGTCCAAATAATACTTTTGAAAATGAGGTACAAAGCCAACAAGAATTATATGTCATACAGAGAGATTGAGACAGCTATGGAGAAAGGGCTCAGAGAATGATACCAACCGCAAGGGGAGATGATTTTATGAGTATTGTCATAGCTAATATAACTTGAGTTTGAAGAATTTTAGCTGTTACTGAATATTCTGTTTGTGTTAGGAACTTTCTTACCAATTCACCGGTGAGTGCTGTGTGGTTCAAATATGGGAACAACATTGATTTGGAATTTAACATAGATCCCTGTTTGTGATTTAACACCTTTTCTGTTCTTAATCCTGTTAAGTGTTGTCAGGTTTCCCAAGAAAGTCTTGTTAGTGTCATTAACAATGCTATTGTAGAATACAAAGGGTGCCATTAAAGGTATTAGGATTTTTCCCCCTAAAATTCATAGCTTTTACTTTCAGCAGTCTTTGTTTTGTTCATTCTTTACAGCTGCAAGCGCCCTGATTATGAGTCAGCTCCATCAGTCTTATGTAGACAGACAATCTGGTTTTCTCATGTTTCTCTTACGAGTCTTTCCCTGCCACTTTTGTACCAGTTCTGCCACTTTTGTACCAATTCTGCTGGTTTCATACCCTTTTCACACAGGGGAAGCGAGATGATCCCTTAAATCCTAAGCATGAAAACCTCTAACCAATCAACCTCTCATATCCCTCTTCAAGTGCAACTTAAGTGTGTCTCAAACTTCGCAGAAGTACCACAAAACCTTAATATCAGTTTGATTTGCCTGTCCTTTTCAGCAAGGATATTGAGGGAAGATTAATCCCTCTTAGAAAGGAAAAGTTGAAAAAGCCTGTTTTTTTAAGGTTATAGTGGAAACTCCTGAAGCAGTTCTAAACATCAACTAAAAATAAAAGAGAAAACCCTAAACATGAAGAATTCAAGAGTGTGTGCATCTGTTTCTCTCTCGTTTGTAGGAGAAGAGTTCTCAGAATTGGGCCTGAGTAGATCTAAGGAAGAAATTCAGGAAGGATTATTCCCCTTGGGTGCACATGTTTGTTTTTTAAAACAATGATTGAGTTATTTTAATACTCTGGATGTTCATCCTTATGTACAGCAGAGGAAAAATAGAATAAACAAAGGAGAAAATATTTTCCACTCAGCAGCATTAAAAAAAGAGTTGAATCCTTCTCTATGCAGATTTGGAAGAGTTTGTCTGAGTAGGGTAGGAGCACAGTAAAACAGAAACCCCCAAACTTTTATATAGTAATTATAATAATAAAAATAAAAGAAAAGCTTGTTTGAACATAGCTTTAATCTCTTTAGTTAACCATAGAACAGCCTGAAAGTTGGTTCTCTCCCAGAGATTCAACTCTGGAAGAATAGATCTCAGGTAATATCTTAGTATCAATATATTTTAGATGAGACATTCTCAGATTTTCCCGCTCTGTAGCCATTGCTGTCTGTTTCCTCTTCAAAGACTTACTTCAGTAGCAACAAAACTCTAAAAAGTTTTCTGTTGCTACACTGGAGAGTGAAATAAATTTCTGTTTATCCTAATATAACTCTAATTACTGTTTTGCAACAAGAAAAAAACCAGCGTTTTTTTAAAGTTGAAGTAGTCATGTTATAGAGAAACTTAGAAAGTCGTCTGGGAAGGTATTTCTGGCATTGTCAGTGACACTGTTTTCCAGTTTCAAAACCAGTCACTTCAGTGTGTGTATGTGACTGATTTCTTTCGTAATTCACAATCAGATTTTTAAGTATCAGCATCACTGTGTCTTATATATTGCAGAAATTGTATTTGAGGCAGCACACAGAATGAAGAACATGGAGTATGATTGCATTTATAACATTTAATCAAAGAATGTGGAAAGAAATTCAGGCAGTAAAAAGAGACAGTGAATGTTGACAATTTTCTTGTTGTCTTTCAAAGTAGTCTGGGTATAAGAGATTTACTAATTTCTTGAAATGGCAAAAGAGTAAATGTTAAAAGCCATGAAAGAGCGTACTCAGATGTTGTTATGTTTAGTTTTCAGTTCTTGTGTATGTTAATGAACTTTTCCATTAGTAAACTGCTGGTTTAGAGGTAGTGGGAGAACTTCCAGTGCTTTCATTTTATTCCTTCCCTTATAATGCAGAAAGAAAGCATAATCTGTATTTAAGTGTATATAAATGTCTGTATACGTATAGGAGTCAAGGGAGAAGGACTGAGGAAAAAGCCCAGCTTTAACGCAGAATTATGTATAAAGAGAACTTTATTTCTTTGCTTAGTTTTTGATCTGCAAAATGGACACAACTGTCTTTTTCTCAGATCTCTTGTCTCTAATATTTAAAGTGTAAATTACTTGTGGCAAGAATTACCTCTTCCTCTTTTATTATGTAACATCTCTAACCAAATTCTGTTTTGGCTAATTTTTTTATTGAAGTGCAAACAGTAAGTAATCATAGGCACAGGGAGTTCATTGCATATTAAAAAAAAAAATCTTGAGAGAGGCTGAATGTATTAGCCCCCAGAGACAAAGATTATAGAGAATATGCAGGGTTTTGGCCACATTTTCTTCTGTGGAATGCATTTACGTATGGGAATGAAAAGCGAGGAGTGGCAGTCAGTCCTATAGCTCAAGAAATATTTATTTTATTCAAGTTTCACTTATTTCTTTACACAGCCATTGTTAGCTGGTGGATTTTAAGCTCTTGGTTTTCAGATTTCCATTCCCAGCTAAAAGAAGCTGAACAAGCTGCATAATTCAGACATGAGTCAAGGAAAGGATACTGGTATACCAGCAGAGAGGGTTGAAGAGTCTGTGCAATCTTGTCTAAATTGTTACAGTAAGGCAGGACTTCAGTCAGTCGGAATTGAAGCACAAAAACTTCTGGTATGCTCTTTAGCACATTAAAGAACTTCTCCAGAACAGTTAGTTGCAGAACCAACATTATTCTCGGTTTAATATTAAATAGCTAACTGAAGTTAATTTGAGATGGAATGGCTGAGCCACCAATAATAATTGCAGTATAATTAAATTCAACATCATAGGGGGAGATACAGAACGAAAAGGCAACAGAGGGGGAGACTAAGTTTTAGAGGAAGTGATTTCAATAAAATGAGAAAGACACTGAGGTTGAAAGTTAAAAGGGAAAAAACAACTAGAGGCATGGTCTAAGAAGAAAACAGTTTCTTAGAAGTTGTCGTTCCGTGGAAGGGAAAGGAAAGGTGGGATACTCAGCCACTAAAGTGTAAAATGCTTTTCAAAGAAAAGCACGTGGAAATTTGAAATATTTGCATAATGTAAACACTAAGGAATATTAATTTCAGCAAGAAGTGTTCAGGGAAAACGAGAAGAGAGTGGATTTTCAGGATTATGTGGGCAAAAGTAGAAAACTAAACCAATTTTTTACATTTATTCGAACAGCCTGGAAAACAATCAGTTCTTTAAAAATTAGGATTAACCCTTAAAGCACTGAACTGTCATAATAAGGTGTAATAATAGAGAAGAAAGTCTGGACATGGATGTTTAGTATCATAAATACTCAGTTCATAACCTCAGTGGTTTAGCATCTTATAATAACTTTTCATAATTGTCCTTGAAAAGTTCCAAGATTTCCAGAACTGAGTGAAGTATTTTAATTGTGGCCACACTGCTGTTTAGTTTTGCACTTTTAACACTGAAATATGTAATCCTTCTTATATTTAAACAATTACATATTAATATAACTACTGCATAAATTAATATAGACAGAAATTATTTTGAAAAAGTTTGACAAAACACATCATCTATGAAAAACACTAGTTAATTGTTCACATCCTGTATAAATCCAGGGCTCAAACTAACCAGCTTTTCTGACACAAGCCTTTTGTATTTAATATCCTCGTGTTTTATTTGTGAAACAGTTTTTTCACTTTCGTTTTTTTTCCCCCCAAGAAGTTTGCTCCTTCTATATAAAAAAAAATTCTTCCATTTGTAATCATTTTTGATAATACAGGAACATAAGCTAGTGTAAGGCTTGCATAATAAACAGAGGGGGAAACAGAATGGAAGTTTTTATAACCTCATAATGAAAAAATGTGTGTTATGGCCCCATCTGGCTTCTCTGTGCAATAGTGGTCACTACAACCACGAGAAGTTTTATTCCTTCCAACTCCCTTGTACATACACTTGTGATAAAGTAAGTGCTTTTTGGACCATTCAGAATAATACAGAACCAGCTTTGGGATTCTTTTGCAGAAAGTGTTCTAAACAATCATTCCAAATGTTAAATTTGTTATGGGAAATAATTGCACAATGAACCAGATTTACAAAATTAGATGTTATTGAGTTTTTTAAAAATTGAGAGTAATTTTGATACTTTTAGGCTGGGTGGGTAATTGGACTTTGAATGGTGAAGGAGGATGTTAGTTTTCTTGAAACTGTACATGCAGTGCCTGTTCCTGCTGGTGGCTTAGCTCGTTAAATTATTAATGTTGGAGGGCTGGAGTGTGCTCAGAGTTCAAGTTGCCTGTGTTCACACAATGGGATGCTCTTCAGTGGAGAGACTAAACTCAAAGAAGCCATGGAAATGTACTGATACCCAAGTACGACCATATAATTTCAGCATAAGGTTCATTTTTTTAATGCCAACAGTAGGAAAAGAAATTTTCTAGTTTAACTGTGACACAGTTTTTCATTTAACCCTTTCTCTGTTGAGTTACTTGTGCCAACAGTTGATAACCTCTTAAAACCTATCTTCTATAAAGATAATATTTTCTGTTCAAAATCATTCCTTGGCATCCTTTTGTGTAGCAGCACACCAGGTTTTTCTTCACTGTCCAAAGAAGTATCTGATTATTTTGTTTTCACGTGAAAATGTTCCTAAGATATTTTTTGCCTTTTAAAATACTCTTTTATATTTGATACTTTCAGCTGGCTTTGGGTGAAACAGAAATAGTGAGATTTTTAGCAGTGGAAGGACTTTGTTTTTCTTTAAGGTAGTGTTCATGCCCAAAACCCCTTGTATAAAGTAATACTTAAGGTAACTGCAGACAGTCTCTTCAAGAGTGATTTTTTTCCTGAATAGCGGTGCAGTGGTACAGGGAGAAGAGGAGAAGAAGAAGAAGAAGAAGAAGAGGAAGAGGAAGAAGAGGAGGAAGAAGAGGAGAAAGAAAACATTCTTGATTATTATTGTTTGGATCGTTTATGGGAAATTGTACTTTATTACAAGCTCAGTTGCATTAGTTCATCAGGAGATTATGGCAGAGATTTTTGCTGTTCCTTTACCTATTGCACAGTAATTCTAGTGTTTTAGGGTTTGTTTTTTTTTACCTCAAGAAAAACATAAGTAGGCATCATTCCGTGTTTTGTGTCTTATCTTTGAGAAACAACTATTTAATTGGAATTTATTTTCTGTTATTACGTTAAATAAATATAATCACAAAATAGTTTGGGTTGAAAGGGTCTTTAAAGCTCATGTTGTTCCACTATTCTAGGTTGCTCCAAGCCCTGTCCAACCTGGCCTTGGACACTTGCGGGGATGGGGCAGCCACAGCTTCTCTGGGCAACCTGTGCCAGGGCAGTGTGAAGCCATTCCTCCTTGTCTTGTCTCTCCAGGCTGCTGTAAAAAGACCCTCTCCATCTTTCCTATAGCCCCTTCAGGTCCTGGAAGGCCACAGTTAGGTCACGCCAAAGCTTCTCTTCTCCAGGCTGAACAATCCCAACTCTCCCAGCCTTTCCTCACAGCAGAGCTGCTCCATCCCTCTGATCATCTTGGTGCCTCCTCTGGACTCGCTCCAGCAGCTCCATGTCCTTGCTGTGCTGGGCCCCCAGGGCTGGAGGCAGCTCTGCAGGTGGGGTCTCACCTGAGGGGCAGAGGGACAGAATCCCCCCCTTGCCCTGCAGCCCACACTGTGGGATCAGCCCAGGGCACGGGGGGTTTCTGTGCTGGGCCATGTCCAGCCTCTCCCCCACCAGCACCCCAAAGTCCTTCTCCCCAGCACTGCTCCATCTGCTCAGCCCCCTCCTGGATTGATCATGGGGGTTGCCCCGACCCAGGTGCAGCACCAGCACTCGGCCTTGTTAAACCTCAAGAGATCCTGGGGCCACTTCTGGAGCTTGTCCGGGTCTCTCTGGATGGCCCCGTCCTTCAGACGTGTCACTGCACCCTCACCTTGGGGTCACCTGCAAACCTGCTGAGGGTCCCTCAGTCCCTTCATTTGTGTCATTAATGAAGATGTTAAATAGTCCCAGTACAGACCCCTGAGGGCACCACTGATCCGTGATGTCTATCAGGACTTTGAGCCATTGACCACTGCTCTGCATGTGACCATCCAACCAATTCTTAGTCCACCTGACCTTCAACCTATCAAATCCATCTCTCTCCAGTGTAGAGAGAAGGATGTTGTGAGGGACCCTGGCAAAGGCTTTTCAGAAAGATAAATGACACCTGAGGCCTTTCCTTTTCCATTGGTGGAGTCACTCCATCTTGGAGGGCCACTACATTGGTCAGGCAGGACTTGCCTCTGGTGAAGCCGTTCTGGCTGTCCCCAATCACCTACCACTCCTTCATGTGTCTCAGCAGAGCTTCTGGGGAGATCTATTCCAGGGCCTTCCCAGGCACAAAAGTGAGGCTGACAGAACATTGGTTCCAGAGTCCTCCTTTCCACCCTTTTTAAAGATAGGCACAATGTTTCCCCTTTTTCCAGTCACCTGGGACTTCCCCTGGCTGCCAGGACTTTTCAGATATCCCGGACAGTGGCTTGGCCACTCCATCACCAGTTCCCTCGGGACTCTGGGATTCTTCTCATTGGGTCCCACAGATGTGTACTTAACGAACCCTGATCAGTTTTTTCAGATGGTGGTGGATCTGATCTTTACTGTATGGAAGGCTTCTTTAAAGATCCTTAAAATACTCATATTTAACATTGAATCAATCAGTTACTGGCTTTTCCAGTGTATCAGCTGTAATATTTTATTTTAGAAAACAACATCATAGATTTATATGGAAATTCAAGAGTATTTGCTGAATTTTGGAGCCTCAGAGTACTTAAGTGACTTTCACTGAAATGGAATCTTCTGCTTCTCTAGGTTGGTATTAGGAAAAAAGTAATTTTGTTCTTAATATCTTCTACTCCTGTAAAATGGGGGAAGTGGTTATTACCACTTCTGAAGGTACTTGGAATTTTTTGCTAATCTTAAATATTAAAGAACAAACATTATTATTATTATATATAAGTATTGATGGAAACAGTCTAATTTGAGGAATAACTTCCAGGAAAAAGTGCTTGGGTTTAATTTTCAAAAACCACCTTCCCTTAATGATTTCAGACTTCTGATTTTCTTTTCCCAGCCTGTTCTGTGCTACTGGAAACAGAGTTTGACATTAATATTTTGGGGCAGCTTTTCAGCCAGGGCAATGCAGTGTAGCTTGATCAAAGTCAAAAGAAGTACAACAGTATTTACAGTTCTGTTTGCTTGGAATGTATTTGGAATTATTCTGGTCACAAGAGCCTGTGACCATATTTCACAAGAGTGTTACAAAATGCTGTAGTATGGGAACACAGGCGTGAGCGTCTTTAGCATGTTTTTCAACTTAAAGGAAAGTGGCAGATGTGAAGGAGATAGAATTGTTCATGTTACCCTTTCATGCAAAACACAGAAGCTGAAACAAGCCTTTCTGTCACTATATATATTTATTTTCATTTTAATAGCTGATTTTGTAATGTCATTTGGGTGAACCTCTTGTTAAACCCCCACCCCTCCACCCCAGAGCAGGAAAGGGGCTGCACTTGTTAATTTTTGTTTGATTTTATACAGACGTTTTGCTTCAGAAGATGTCAAAGTAAACAGAAAATTAGTCTGTCTGAAAATGTACCATCTTAAATCGGTTCTGCCAGTTTTCCGAATGTACACTGTGAAAATAGTCATAGTCATGGTTAATAAATGGCCATATAAGCCTGATTAGATCTCAACCACCACTTAATGACCAACCTCTTCTCATTGTGTTTCTTTAATTCTGTTCTAGCCCAAATTAATTATATAGACTGAGTGGTCACAGTTTTCACACTGTCCCAGCTGGGATATCCTTTCTGGATTGACATCAGTCTTTTCTTATGCTTACCAAAGGGATGAAAAATTTTAGATTTCTATCTGATTTCATTATCTCATAATCAATCTTTATTATTACAAGTTTATCCCATTATAGTTTAATGACTGAATTAAAAAATACTTTCTATTAATTTGTAGGTGTGCTATCTATCTTCAGGTTTCAAGTTTACACTTATTGAATTTTATCCCTTTGAAAGTCATCCTGTTCATCTGTTTGCTTACCTCTGTTCCTTCATTACCGAAACTTCTAGCTTCATGAAACTATGAACTTAAGTTGTCCATAAATATATGAATATTTTTCAGTTTCCCTGTGTTTTGCAGTGTTTGATAAAGGTTTTGCACAGGTCATCTCTAAGCTGCCATGGGCTTGACCTCCCTTGGGTAAGAGGAGTTGTGACAGTTGTTTGAATTTTCAGTTATGCAGAAAATTTCTTTTTGAGCTATAACTTAAAATTTCTTGGATAGAGAAAATATTCAGTGGTTTCCCAAGGTGAAAGACATAGTAAATAAAAGGGAATATAAGTGTGGGAAGCAAACATTTTTTTCTCTGAAATTGTTCACATCCTACTCCTTTAAAAGTCTCAGCCATAGAGCATGCTGGTTCCTGGTGTCTCAGTAAATGATGTACTTCAAAGCATGAGTTGTTTGTTTTATTAATAATAATAAAAAATCCATTTTATGTACTAGAAGAATCTCAGTAGTTTGACATTAATAATCTACGTATACAGATCTGTTGCCAGGAAAAAAGGGTATTACTGTGAATTTTATTTTTAGTTCAGTCTTGCCTAATATTTACAAATAAGAACAAAATGAAGGTGCTATTCTTAATTCATTTTTTAGTCCTAGTAAAATGGTAACATTTGTAGGTTCTGACATGTCCATCTGCCTACAGGTTCATACTATACTTTAATCTCCATTTTTAAATGTCCACTTACAAGTTTTTCACTCAAAGTAGATTTTTAGCACAAAATCAAGAGCTGAAGTCTTGGGCAGGCTCACATCAGAACTCTTCTTTACATCCATGAGTTCAGAATTTACGAGTATTTTGTACTGAATTCTTGCAGCCCTGTCCTTATATAATAAAGTCCTTAAATCTGGGAAGATAAGGTTTTGAAGCTCTTCCTTTACAGTATATTTTCATGTCTGAGCCATTGAATCAGTTCTTGCATTTAACAATTTAAAAACCAAAAAGGAAAAAAACCAACAAAAACAATTACAACAAAACCCATAAATGTGCCTTTGAAGAGGATGAAAAGAGAATTCCACTTAATGCTGGCAGATTGTGGGAGGTGTAATGGCCAGTGAGATCCCATGTCAGATGAGCTGCACTGACAATGGTTGTCAGGGAACGGCTGCCAAAACTGACATATGGTGGGACAAGAGTAATCATTACAAGATGTTAAAGCTTCTTGGGAGCAGAACCATTGGACATTTTGGTGTGCACTTCATTTCTGTGCATCATTTTTAACTTGAGCAATTGCTACGTAGTTCAAATATTTTTTCTTTTTTCACCATAATCAGTAATTTCATTTCTTTGTGCATTGTAATAACATACTTTAGTTCAACAGTGAGTTAACTCAGGAAATCATATTTGTTAATTACTTAATTTGGATCTGTGAATTTTAATAGATGTTTTTACCTTGTTCCTTTCTTCCTAGTGAAATGGGATTTTAAATTCAACTTTCTATACCTTGGATGGAATCAGTGCAGTTGAAGCCTTAAGTTAGTTGCATGAAAATACATGAATGGTTTTGTTACACTTTGCACCCTGACACTCTCCCTTCTGGTCTTTGCTCATATTCTTGCCTGTCAATTACAGAGTGTTCAATTAGTCTAAGATTCTCATATAACAATGAATTTCCTCCTCTATCTTAGAAAGAAAACAGGAGTGTAAACAAAATGCTCAGAGAGCATGTGTCATGTTTTTTCAGGTAGTATAAACAGTGAAAATTAAGTGGGCAAATTACTTGAAGAATCATTCCTACAAGGTGATTTGACTTACATAAGAAATTCCAAATAAATATAAGGAAAACTTCTTTTACAACAGCTGTGATAAAACACTGGCACAGGTTGCACAGAGCAGTCCTGGCGTTGATTTTTGAGATACTCAGGGCTTGTTTGGGCAAGTCCCTGCTCAGCTGAACCAGCTTTGTAGATGAACTGAACAAGTATCTTCCAACATAAAATACTTTGTAATCGTGTAATAAATCTTAAAATGGGGATGTTTCTTCTCAGTAGCAGTAATGCTGCTAGCACTGCAAGCTTTGCAGGAATCAAAAATGTGCATATTTTAAGGATAATATGAAGACCAGTTGGAAGAAACTGGGGACTTGGTTTCAAGCCATAGAGAATTTATGGAAGCAAAAGGAAGTAGTTACTATTTTTGTTTTCTTAAAAAAAAAAAAAATCCATGTAATATTAATTTTATTTAGATTATTTCCTTCTATGTGACAATTTAAAAGAATTACTTTTAGTTTATTGTGTGCCTTCCCGTTGTCCGAGACTACCTCATATTAACCAAACTACTGGTTCCGGGCTAACTTGCCCAGTTTTGAGAGATTTTACATGATGTGCTTGTCGGAAGAACTCTAACTGGGTAGTAACAAGAGTTCAGAGCAGGAGACCTTGAAGTGGGCATTTCTACAGCTTATGTGAGGCATTAAGAACAATTAGGATAGTAAAATTCTACCTCTGAAGAATTCAAAGACAATGATTGCCAGTTTTCAATGCTGTGTGTTATTAAAAGTAAAGCATAATGTGATTGAACTATGTGTTACACACACACACACACACACACACATTCCCATATGAATACACATATATGTGTATTCATATGGGAATTTTAAAATTAGTTTGTTTTGGCTATATAAATGTAAAGATGTGCATCATAAATTACATTAAGTGAAAATCAACTCTTCATATAGTAATATGTCAAAATGACAAATCCTAATTGAGATCGCTGCAAATATTTGCATTAGTGCTTCTTGCTGCCATCTGCTTGTAATCTCCAGCTCTGTAAAGTATTCTGTTTGGATT
Source organism: Lophotriccus pileatus (assembly GCA_035583135.1). Classification (NCBI taxonomy): domain Eukaryota; kingdom Metazoa; phylum Chordata; class Aves; order Passeriformes; family Tyrannidae; genus Lophotriccus; species Lophotriccus pileatus. The sequence continues at coordinate 8,290,095 of JAWWES010000094.1, read as the reverse complement.
ATGATGTTCCTTACCTGTGTTCTACACAACTGAGATTCTTAGGTTCAACTTTTTTTTAGTGTGAAAAATGTAAAATAGTGCCATGACTAAAAAACTCAACCATTTTAGCAATTTGGGGTAGTTAATTGCAGAAATCTGAACTTTGACAGAGGGATACCTTGGTTTAATTAAAGATTCATGTTTTTTTCTTCAAAACCGGTGACGTTTCATCTTAGGTAGCACATTTTAGCAAAAATAATACAGCATGTTGTGGATCTGCAGGATTGTCACCATGACATGTTCTCTTGTACTCCTGTAAAAGTACAGCTGCTTTATTGAGTTTGTGTAGTAAGATTTTTTTAGAGCCCTTGGAAGTATATGTATTTGTCAAAATCTCACATTTAGCTGATGTTGCAGAATTTTTCCTTGAATTAAAATTCATGAAAATTTAAAAGGTGCAGAAGCAACAGCATCTGGACAATGGTTTTATGAGCAGCAGTCGGATATTTCTGCTTCTGCGCTAGATGTGTTCCTTTGCTCTGCTGTCGTGGCTGCTGAAAGCACTCTGAGGTCATATAAAAAAAATGTATTTGCTAAGTTTGATACAAAATCATCTTGGATAGCAGAACATCAAGTGGTTAAAGGTGTCAGTGGGGACTTGCTTATTGATGTAATCTTGCAGTCTTTTCTGAAGGGAACTATTCCTACCATACTCACCTTGAAACGGAATTATAAATCTTCTGAATGATCATTTATTATGGAAATAAGCCCCTGAAAGCAGCAGTGTAAAACAAATTGTTGTAACATGGTGTGCTGACTTGCTGTCACATGATCTGTTATTTTGGGTGATGGTTTACATTATTTTCATCATATTTTGTCTTATGTCCCTTATGTAAAAATACAGATGTTACAGATGCGATGAACTCATGATTTTCTTAAACCTCCTCAGGGAATTTTTTTAATTAATAGGTGATAGGTAGCAGAGGTGTAATTAATTTTAATTTCAGAAGACACAGTCTCTAAGTACCATTTAAACACATTATACTGCCATTATTATGACAGTAATGAGCTTTAATTTATTTTCACTTTAAGTTTTGGCCATCTTATCCAGCAGCACTAAAAGAAATCCTCTTGTGTTTAAAAATATGCAGCAACAGCTGTTGCTCTATCAGTATGGAAAAAAAAAAGTGACAAAGCATCTGACAAGAAGAGGTTTAGATGCTGGATTTTGAGTTTAAATTTGTTCTTTTGTTTGTTGGGTGAAGGCACAAGCAGGTTCAGGTTCAATACTTTGTTAAATAGTGAAATGTTGACTTACTGTTTTAAGTTGTGCAAGGAGTATATGTATGGAAACACAGTCTGAAACGAAAAGAAGTGCACCAGAAACAAGCTGGGAAGAGGGGTTGAAAATACAGAAGGAATCGAATGCAAAAGGCAGATAAATAAGAGCAAAGAAGTTCCAACCATTTAAATAGAAGAAAGGGTAGAGTCAGAGGAATCCTAATGTATCTAATTGCCATCAATACTCCCTTTGCTCCAGATAGTTTGCTGCTCTTCTCACTGTAACTCTCTTATTTGCTGCTTTTACTGAATTTGTGGGGGAATGGCACAATTTTCATTTGCTGTCAGTGTGGACTCTGCTACGTTTCAGTGCTCAGTGTAGAGCCATGAGAGACAAATATTGGATGTTGTTGAGCAACCAGTGACATTGGGTTTGGTTTGGCTGTAATGTAAATTTGATAGACTATGTATTCCCCAATCCCACATTATTCCAAGACCAGAAATGTGCTTGCAGAAGCTTAAATATTGGCAAGTTAGACTCTTAATCCGTGTGACAAGTTCTGCACTCTGGCTGTGTCCAGGTCTTGTTTATATTAATAAATAGATTATCCATATGTGATTAATGGCTTTACATGCCTCGGACTGTGCATGCTTAAATTCACAAAAAAAGAAATAAACAGGGTTATCTATCTCCTTGTTTTACAAAAGGTTATTGTATTTATAACTACCGGGAACTCCTGAGTTGGAACTTTGTTTTCAGTAATTCTAAGAACCAGAGTGTGCTTATCTTAGTTTAGTTAATAGGCATTAATTTGAGACAGAAGAAGGATTTTGGAGGGATTTGGAAAAAAGATGTAGTTTGTTTAAATATTACCTAAAGAACACCCAGTTTGGATTGTTAGCAACCACAAATACATGATGTTTTGTTAGCTGTAGTATATCAAACCTTAGGGTTGAAATTCCAGTGAGTGAACTTTGCAGACTTTAGAAAACTCAGTAGAAATCTAGAGTGAAATTTTCACCAGTTTTGGATAGTTCCATGATAGTCTTGTGAAATTGCAGACTGTATGAAAAGTTTTATTTTTGCTACCTTTGAAACTGTAAGAAAGACTTGGGTAGAATCTGTAGATTACTTGGGTATGATAAATCTTGCAGTTTAAAAATTTTATTAGTCTCACAGAAGTCATCTGTTGACAGTTTGACTGTCAGGTTTTCATCTTTAAAGTTATTTAAAATTACATTTCTGTTAAAGTTCTCACTGAGCATCCAAAATGCTATTTAAAGAGTAAGTTAAGCCATGCCCCCACAAAGTATATTATTTCATTTACAACATCGTTTGTGGTCAGTAGAGAGAGAAAAGGGTGTGGAACAAAAAACTGCTATTATTATTGATTCTGATAATTACAGTTATTCTAAAAAAAGTACTCTCTGTTTCTACTGATTACCTTCAATAAACTGTTGTATTTTCTTGCCTTAGAATTAAAGTTCAGAAGAAGTTTCCCAACAAAATCATGGGCAACCTGATGCTGTTGGGTCACTTCAAGATGATTTTGAAAAGAATACCCTTAAAATAAGGTTTTGGATTGCCAGCCATACGTGGCATTTTAAAGTATGAAATGGGGGCTCAAAATAACCCGGATAGGCAGCCACTTCGTTAGCATCTTGATAATTCGTTTCTGGGTAAACAGATGTCAGTGAAGCAAAACCACTTTATAACTTTTGTCACTAATTACCTAAACTCTCATGGAAAAGCAGAGTGAAATATTCATGCCCTGGGAGGAGGGTGTATTTTCTTCATAACTGTGCTATCTACTGACTTTATTTTTGTAAGAAAGGTAAGATTCTGTGTGGCTGTGGAAACTGAATTACTGTGAACATCAGGTTGATTTCCTCTTTTAGGTGATTTTCAGCAGAGATGTTCAAACCATTGTTCCACAAAAGCTCCAGAAGCAGAACGGGTCATTGAAATATGTTGCAATTAAATATATTAATCTTATCTGTTGAATTAAAATAATCAATTTCTAGGGTTGTCTGTCACAATGACTACTAGGTGTTTCACCACCAGCAGTTCAGAGGCTTGCAAGGCTCCGCAGTCCCATCACCACTGCTTCTCTACCAGCAAGAAAGTTCTTTTGTGATGTTCCTGTGGGATTTTGGCAGGTTTTGTGCAAGATTCCTGCACTGGGACATGCCATGCAGAGGTTGACCAAGACCGGGTGTATTTTTTGAGCAGTCTGGTGTCAGCCAGTGAGTCAGAAAGAATTAAAATTTGACCCTCAGAGTTGTCTTCTGCCTCTCTTGTTATTTTACCTTTTTGGTTGCTTAGCATTTTGTCCTCCTCTGTGGAGGCTGAAAGTGCTGGTCCTTCAGAGGAATGTTTTTTTGAGACTGTGTCTCCTGGAGTTGGGAGTCGAGGAAGCAGACCTTTTACATTTTCACCAGGCTCTTAATAAATGCCTTGCTGCACGGATGTTCTTGACACAGTCTGTAATTAAAGTATTTGAGAAGCTTCTTTTTATCTACTCAGTAGTCAGGCTGGTATTACTTTTCATCAGCCTGCTTCCTTGCTTAACCATAACTTATCTAGATCCTGGAAGCTCTCTGGTATTGTTCTTTCTGTGCTACGATGGTGCATTTAGTGTCAGATATCTGAGGGAGAATAAGTCTGAACCAGGATGCCATGTACTGTCCAAGAGGACTGAAAAACACTAAGAATGAGAATTTGAGGAAAGCTATTTTGTTTCATTTGAGAGGGGATATCCTCCTACTGAGGAGGTTGATGTAATCATCACCTCAGGTATAAGAGTTTTGCACAGTGATTCCTGGAGTGCAAAGAAAAAGCTTTATTTTTGCTTTAAAATTGCATGATCTGAGAAAACTTTGGCCATTTGGAATGAATCTTCAGCAGTGTTGTAATACTGGGCAAAGCAAGTACACTGGACACTCTTCAGCTTTTGTTTTTTCTTTTATCTAAAGATTTTGAATTGATGCAACAAATACATAGTAGTATTCTGTAGTAAATATAAGCGCTGAGGTCCAGAAATGAGTCAGAATAATGTGTAGATTTGAAGGTGGTGGAAAATTAGCCAGAGGCCAACATCAACACTCAGATTCTTCCCAAATTTTTAGAGATTTTGTAATTTTCATCTTTTGATTTTTCAGTTACTTGATTCTTTCTGTCCTCTTCTGTGACCTGCCATTCGTCATCATACGTGCTTGGAGATTTTGTAACTTCGCACATTGGCAAACTCATAATTTAAATACATTTCTTACCTTTACTTAGTAATTTGTTTTAAAAATTTGGCTGGTTTTAGTGGTGTTGAGTGGTGGCCATGCTCAGTGTGATGTGGCAAAGAATTTAGGTTGTCTTTGCCGTTAAGGGGAATATGGATACTGGTATAATTTGGATCTAGCAAAATGCAGTATACCTTTGGGATAAACTGGTTTCCATGACGACATTTTCTTTTGTGTGTTTTAGGCTATAAAAGATGGTCAGAAATTGCTTTATTCAGCAGTGATTAGGTCAATAGCTGATTTTGGTTAATAAAACAATGCCAAAATTGCTTCCTCATGGCCCTCCCTTTAATCTGGCTGTAGTAGTCAGGTAGATTGGAAGGGCCCAGTCTTAAGGGGAATTGATTAAATATTGGCAATTCTTTTACACTGATCATCATTTCGCTTGGAAATAAATGGATAATCTTCCTTTTTCCAGTTCTTTAATCAGTCTTTTCAGTACAACAGTACAGATCAAGATGCTTTCAGTACTGTAGTTGCTTTAAAGCACCATATGAGCTTTGGCTTTTAATTTCAAATATCCTAATGACCCCTATTTATTTTTATTCTTTACACTTTTAATTCTCTTTTATCTTTACTCACCTACTGTAAATTGTTGTCATATCCTGTGCATACACAGATATTGCAAAAACATAAGGTACCACAGTGAATTCTTCCAAATCCTTGTGACTCAATGTATTTCTTGCCGTGGATTTGAAATTCCCATTGTTGTTAATGAGATTCCCATATATGTATAGAAAGATAATGATATTAAGTGGTTTCCTATATAGCTGTAAAATAAATTGAATATAAGGACATAAATGACCCCATTTGATGAGAGTAGGATACTGATTTTCTGTATCAGTTAGATTTGGAGAACTGCTTTGCCATATTTTAGAAGACTTTTACCTAGTGTAGTTTTGTTACAGATCCATAATTTCTACAGCTGCAGGGGGGGTTCACCACCTATACACAAATGACTCTGTGGACTGACATTGTATAAGATTCCTTGTGTACAAGTTTTTTAGGGCTATTCCTTCTCATTATGAAGGTTCTTCAGATGTTGTCAAGGGTTGTATGATGTCAGTTTCTTTCCTTTTGAATCTGGTCACAGAACATGTGAGTTGCAGGCAGGATTTCAATATTGCTTGTTCAAATGGAAAAAAAAAGGCACTCTTTAGATTTAATGGATTCTGTCTGTGATTTTTGTACTTGTCCCCATACAGCACCTTAGCAGTGATACATGATGATGTTTCAGCGTCAGGTGAGACTCTGATTTTAGTTATTTATCATGGAGTCATGTGCTTCCAGATACTTCCGTAGCCTTTGAGGAATAAAGGTACTGCATGATAATTAAAAGCTTCTTTTTAAAATAATCTAATAAATAGTGTAAACATTTTTTAGTTCTGTTTTAGGACTTGCTTTGCATAACTTCATATTCATACCTGTTCAGTTAAAGACTTAAACATGCCTTTAAACACTAAATTGAGTTTAATTACAAAGAAAAGGCATTATTGACGATGTAATAATCTTAGGCATGCTTATACTTTTCTTTGAATCTTATACCTCCAGGGAGTTCTTTTTACCTTTCTCTCTTTGGAATTGGAGAAGAACTTTCTATTTCATCTTACTTTCAAGCTTATGGAAACTTCGTAACTCCACAATATTTTCCTGGAAGGTGTTTTTATTTAGCAGCTGGTTTCTTCCTGCTGTGTTTAGATCCTTGTAACACACCATACCCGTGAACTAGAACTTTGCTCAGTAAGATTATTCTTAAAAATGGAGGATTTAGTATTTATTTACTTAATTTTTGAGCCCTAGTCACCTTGATAGTCTTCTAAGTTTGAGGTGAGTGGAGTTTCAGTGAATTCCTTCAAAAAAGAGGTACTAAAAAAAGAGAAACTTTAGGAAGCACTATAAAAAAATAATCTTACCAAATAATCAGCCCTGTTTTTTTTTTCTTGAGCTTGGATTCAGACTTCTGAGCTGTACCACCAGCCCTGGAAGGGCTGGTTTGTTGGCTTTGTGAGGCCAACAAACGTACTTTCTACTCATGAATATATTTGGTATGTTTCTATTTGAAGTTTGGTGGAAAAACATCTCTTCTCAAAACTCTACATGAATTGTACTGGTTACCCAAGGAAACTCCTTAAGGACTGTTTATTTTACTATCATTGACCACATTTTATTCTTCTACGTAAGATGACAGCCATTCATGTAGAATTTACTGATGCCACGTGGAACACTGGAAACTTGCAGGAGTACAATGTTCTAATTTATTTTGATGTGTGGTTATTGTAACTTCAATATTGAGCAGATTGATGCAAAATCTTGCTAATAAAGGTGAGTTAATACACAATGCATAAACTGAAATAAAGGAATTTCCATTTAGGCAGCACAAGAAACTGTTTTACTGTGGCAGTAGTAGAAATTGAGCTTGACTTCATCTGTTTCTCCCAGAAGAAGAGCAATCTGTTGTGATCATTCAGAGCCAAGTTTTGGTAAAGCCCTGCTTTGTTTTTCTGTCATTTAATCATAATCTTTGAAGTTTATCCTTTAATCCTCTCAAATGAGGCTACTTCCAAGTTTTCTTGAATAAAAAAAAAACACGGAGAAGCCTCTGTGGAACATGTAACATCTTTTAATGCTGGGAAAGACCTTCATGTCCTCATTGATTTTGCAGAGAGAACCATCAAGGATTGACAGTGCTCACACCTGGGCACAGCCACAGGTGTCAGGTTCCCAACTGAAGGTGCTTTTCATGGTGTAAAGGTTCGTGCCACAGAGGTTTTATCCTTTCTGTGAACAAAGACTTCAAGCAAATGTCTTTGAAACAAATATTGTCTTTAAAATCTCTTGAAATCCCGTTGTGAAAGGAAATCTCTCTGAAATGGCTGCGAAACCACCACCGGCACGAGCTGCTGACTGAGGGCCTATGTTGGTCTGTCACAGACACATTGACTTTGTTCAAACCGGAGGGAAAGTTTACACCAAGAGTCAAAAGTGTCTCTTAGATGGTGTCGAGTTGCTCCTTGGACCTTTCGAAAACTGTCTCTCAAAACTCTTAATGTCATTTGCTCACTTTAGTGAAAGTAAATATGTTGCAGGGTCAGATGTTCTGTGCCTTCACTGTTGTCTCCATAGCACCTGTGACCCCAGGAACTACTTGACTTGTAAGTTGTAAATTAAATAATTTCAGATTAAGAAGTTCTTTTTCCAACATAACTTAATTTTGAATGAAGTTGACTTATATCTCATTAAGTGAGATTTAGCTGGCACAGATGTAAGCACTGTGGTTGTAAGTGCATTCTTTTCCCTTAAATTTTGGGAGGGCTTTTACTCTTCAAGTTGCTCCATTTCTTAGAAACAAGTTTATCTTGAGGGTTTATTTCCCCCTTTGCTACCAGGCAGTAAAATAAATCCAGTTGCACATATTTATATTTACACAGTGACTGCATTTACTCTACCTTTCTCTTCCTTTGGTAGCCATATTGTAATTACAGAACTTCTGTTTTTCTCTCTTCCGAATAAAATAAATAATTTCTGCTCATGATACAGGTATTTTTTCTGTCGTATCTCTGATTCCTGGCGTTTTTCTGTAAGAGAAGTAAGTGATGTCCCACCCTTAATGTTCCTATCCTGCTGCTGAGGTAAAAGGAAGGAGTTGACAGTTTACACACAAGGTCTCCTCAGTCCCCAGAGAAGTTATATCCTGCTTGGTCTGGATTTTTATTTTTCCCAAGTACTGACTGCTGATTTATATTAAGATACTCCTTATTAGTACACCAAAGAACTGCTATTTATTTACATGCATAATGGATGTGCAAGGTTGTAGCTGCTAGAAACCATGTAAATAACAGGGTGACTTTGCAGGGAAGCTTGGATTGCTGTTTTTGAAAATACATATCATGAAAGGCTTTAATTTCTCTTTAATGATAAAATTTTTTTCCTTATTTATTTACTTATTTAAGTCTTAAATAGCCATTGCAATCATAGCCATTGCTATGAAGCTGAAATAGTCATTACTATTATGTACCACTGTCTCAAAGTACTGGATTTAGCTTCAAAACAACACTGTAAAAAGCTGTAAATATTAGGGTTACAGTTTGAGTGGTATTATTTAAAGCCTTAACTGCAGTAGCTAAGTGCAATTTGACCCACTTTTTCAGGACTGTTAAATGTCTTAGTTCTGGAAATGCGGTTCACAAGGTTTTTGCTGTATCATGTGGCTCTGAAACAGTGATTTGGTGCTGCATAAATCCTGTGTTTATGCGTTACAAAGCAGTTGAGGTGACGCAGAACAGGTGGGTCTCCCCGTGAGATGGAGTAAGAAGTATGAGGACAAAATGTACCTCATTTTAAATAAGGGTTAAAATATTTTCTGAGCTTTAATGAAATCACTGTTCAGTCTTTTCCATCTTCTGAAGTAAAAACAGTACACTCAGAAATTCAGAAATCCAAAACTGCCATCTCCCGAGTTCAAAATATACAATGGGAATGAAACATCACTATCTTTAGGTTTGGTGTGGGAGGTAGTTATTTGAATATTCGCATCTTAATTTTAAAGATGTTAAGTACCAGAAAGATAAACAGAATTCTGTGCCCAGCTCTTCGGAGTTTTCCAGGTGAAACGCAACTTGCTCTTCATATGGGTATTAAGTGATAACATCAGTATAATAGTCCAAAAATGAAAAACCTTACTGAGTTAAAAATGGAGTTTGAAGCAGTTCTGATTTTTTTTTTTTTTTTAACTTTTATTTCTTTTAGAAACACTGGAGCAATTTTCTCAACCAAAAGCATGACAGGGCATGTGAAATGAATGATAATGCAAGAGTAATTACAGCTTCATTACTTCACTATTAGGAAGTACTTTCTTTCCGAGGGGAACAAAAAAATACCAGAATAAATTTTCTTGCTGTCCTCATCTTTTTATATACTCATAATTTATCTGTATCTGGGAATGCACAGTTTGTGTTTGGACTCCAGAGTTTGTGTTTTGGACTAGGGCTGCAGGCTCAACATCACCTGCAGGCCAGGTAAAGGATTATCCTCTGGAGAACAGAAGAGTTTAAGAATTCCTGTGCTACCTAAAAAGCCATTCTAATTTGAGGGTGATCTGTAATCTCTTTTGCTGTTTTTGCAACATATTATGGGAGAGGGAGGGGGAGAACAACTAACCAAACCAAAACAGAGAAATTGAATGGTTTAGTACATTCATTTTTTAACATAATGTTCATTGGCTTTTAAATGAAGAAAAAGATGGTTGGTAAGTAGTGGGGGGCTGTGTGAAGGTTAGGTTTTGTTTTTGCTTAGCTGCAACTGATAAGAAAAAATGTGGGTAAACGTTCTGTGTATTTACAGTTTAGTCTGGTATTAGGACAATATGCTGGTATCGGGAACCACAGATGCAGAGGGTCTGTGCCATGAGAAGCTGTGAACTGTGAGATGTTTGGCAGGTGATTAGTGACAGGTCTTATAAGGAGTGTGAAACAACACACTCAGATATATTTGTGCACAAATTTAGAGTATATAATGTTTTGAGTGATGCAAACATAAAGAAAAAAGCAATCCGTTTCAGAGGAAAAAAGAAAATACTATTTTTGGTTCATTAATTCCTTGCGGAGTTATTGTGCTTTTTTTGTAGAATTAACGTGTGCTGAAATTTAACCCTTCGCTAACATTTAATTTCTGGAGAGTAAGGAACATGAGAGGGTTTACGCATGTATGTACTTTTAATTTTGCTGGGAGTGATTTATTGACTCTTTTTGTCCAATAATTCTGACTCTGCAGGGCTCCATCTTAGGCAGGGTGGCTGTGATGAAACATGATTAGAACTGACTAGTTGTGTTGGTCCAGCTTGTCTTCCTGATTCACAGAGGATTCCTCTTTAACAGTTTAGACTTGTTTTGTTGTTCAAAACACTGTATAGATATGTTTAGAAACGTAGCTGGTTTGGGTTAGAAACCATAGATGTGCTCTTAGGATGGGTGAACAAATTGGAAAGAAATATTCTGGGCTTTTTTTGTCTTTTATTTTTGCTTTTTTCCCCCTTTTAGGTGTTGTACATTGGCGTCACTGGCACAGTGTTGATCTGCAGTGAGTAGCAAAGGAATTCAGTCAACACGGGTTAAATCACATATTTCTGACGCTTTAAAACATGGTGCAGGGACTCGTGTGGTTTCTCTTTTAAAAATTAAAGTCATGTAATTAAATCTTGAGGCTCCACACGCACCCGTGTAGTGGTGGCAAATTTCAAGATTTTATCTTAATTTCCTCGGAAAGACAAAAAGCCGAGTGTCTCAGCTACTGGTGAAACATGAAGATCCCAGTGAGAGACACACTCCAAAATGCCTCAGTGTGATTATGAAATGGTCTTGTTTTATAGCATAAGTCCAATAAAATAATGTGTGTATTGTAACAATGGGGAGAGGATGTGTAAAATTAAAATTACATAAGTTAAGCTCTTAATTATTTTGCTTTCTGAATTTTTAGGTCTTGTTTGAAATTAAAACTTAGATGGACGGCACGTATAATAGTTCTGAGCCAGTGTTTAGGTACAGAAGATGTTAGGGAATGCAAATACCGGAGAAGCTGTGGCAAAAAATCACTCTCTTATTAACTTTATCTTCTTTTGTGATATGGCCTCTGTGTGTGGCCCAGACAGGGTACCAGTAGTGACACTTTTATTCATTTTTGCCAGTAGGAATTAAAGCTCAAAAATGTGGTTCTTTTCCAGCATCATGTTAATTAAATCTTAGCAACTAAGTCAGAAGAGGTGAAAGGATGAGCAGATCAAGGAATTGTGAGGGGCTAAAAGAATGCAAGAAAACAAGAAATTTTAAAAGGAATTGAAAGAAGAGTAAGCTAAAGTAGAAAAAGTGGGTTTTGCGAGTGGTGTAGCCTTCACTGGTCATGCTGAGGTGGTCAAAAAGCCCAACTGTGCTCAATAGCCCTAAACTCACGTATTTTATGTGTCTGGTACTTCTCTACAGGGATGGTTTGCTCCTGTGAGGATTGTAAACAGGTGCAAAATGTCACTTGTTTGTTTCTTTTTTTAGCTTCAGGTGATAGTTGCTTACATTTTTGCCAAATTACCCCTTCAATTACTTACTGTAACCTGATTTTAAAATGAAAACAGCATGCCAAGAATGAATTGAAGTAACTGCAGTCCAAAGTACATCATACAGATGAACTGTGTGGAAATTTGGTGATTTTGACACAAGTCTTAATATAATTTAATATAGATTGACACAAAAAATATTCACATTCTGTTCATTGAAAAAGTTACTGCACTTTTTAAAGCTGAATAATGCTGACTGTTAATAACACAGTGGGGTCAGTCACTGAGCCTCTATAAACGTGGCATTTGGTGTTTTGTTTACTTTTCAGGCTTTGGATGTTTCCCAGGTTGGGAAATCCCTCAGACCTAAAGAACATCCAAAACAAACCAAACAACAGAAGCCCAGATTTTGGGGTTTTATGAAGCGGCCTCTGATTTTGAAACAATAAACCAAATGAATAGAGTAAGTCATGAATAAGGACTCCTTACAAGGAGTTGTTTTATCTCCTGGCATTGTCTCCCAGAGGAAGTGATGAAAACATGTCTGATTTTAGGTCATTTAAAAGTAGAATGAACAAAGCATCCCGGCAGAGGCATTTTGAAGTGGTCCAGCATAGTAGCTGACCTGGTATTCCTGGTCCACCCAAAGAGGGAATGTGCCTTTAACTGTGGAGCAGCTCAGCTCTGGTCCTTCATATTAATGTGCTTCTCCTTTATTCAGGAAGTGTCTAATGGCGTTTGGGGGAGGGGAAACTCATTAGCTTCCTTCCTGAGTAATATAATTTTTATTTCCTGTTGTAACAGCCACCTCAGCCAAAAGCAACAGCTTCAGCAGCGCGGGGGGGAGGGTTTGCCTGTGCAAAACGTTCCCATCTCTGAAGGGAAATCTTGGTTATGAGACAATTTTAGGCCCATGGGCAGTTTTAACATACTCTTTGCAGGGGTATTTTGAACTTTCTGTCCTTATTTCTGTAGTTATGGGGCATGGAGGTGACTCAGAACTGCTCTTATAGGAACATTTGCATTCACCTTCCATGCTGTGAGCCCTGGTTGCCTCCCCATCCTCTCCTCTTCCTGTGACCCCCGAATACCACCCAAAATAATCCCCATCTCAGGGTCCAGGTGCTGGTGGGAGCTGTTGGGTCAAAACCTGGCTAGGAACACCCCAAATTTGGGGTTCTGGATGTGCCCCGAGCCTCCCTGCAGACAAACACGTCGTTCGCTTTGCGTGCCAACTGTGACACAGTTTAAATCAGAAAACTTGGTACAGCCCATCTTTTTCTCTTGTAATGTTGCCTTGACATTGTATCACGGAAAAATCACTGTATTTTTTAAATTTTAAAACCTTGCTTACTCCCCCCAAAATAACTAACACATTCACAACTTGAGGGCTTGAGGAATATCACAAGAATGGACACTGGGAGAGTTGAGGGTTTTTGACGTTGAGAAGGATTTAACAGTTACACTGAATGAGGTAATAAAATACTGAGGGTTTTTTACAATGCTTTTTGATGTGTGCCTATGTCATTGTCGTGCTAAAACTGCACAGTGTTCTGGGCATAAAGAAGATTTTAAAAATAATTGGAAAGCTGTGTAAGTTCATTGCCGTGGCTGATAAAAGTAGTGACAGTGTTACCGCAGGCTGAGAAGTTGAAAATGTTGTCCACACTTCATATTGTATATATTTAAACCCAGATATTTGTCAACTTTTCATCTGATTATTGCTGTGTTTTGGACTGGTTTTCTGGAAATTACAGTTTGTTTCATTCAGTCTGCTATAGCAAGACTTCCACTAATCTGAAACAATTGAGCTGAATGTGCTACAGCCACAAGTTTATACAGGAACTGGGGCCACTAACAGAAAAAATTAAGGCATGGATTATCCTTCACGATACAAGCTCTGCACCTTTGTCTTGGATTCTCAGACTGGAGTGGTAACATTTTGATCAGACAGCAGATGAAATAGACCTGAGTAGGAATTAAATACTTCAGACATTTTAAAGAAGTAGCAAATGGAGTGCTTAGAAAATAAGAACAGGCTCTGTTGTATTTGATTTTGATTAGCCAGAAATCCATGCAAATAGCAATCTCAAGGAATAGCAAAAGAGGCCGTTTTCTGGAAAACAGACCCTGGAAAGTCCCTTCCATGAAGTGGTGTGTTATTGTTGGGAGTGTTGCTTACAAGGAAAATTAAATGTGTTAGCTGCTCATTTCACGTGAAGTTGGGGGATGAGGGACGTCAAGCACATGGGTGAGCAGGTTTAAGGTAATTTGCAGAAGAACCAGCCTCACCATCCCGAAAATGTGTCCTTCCATCAGCACTTGCTATGTTGAGATTATTAGGGTAGATTAAGCAGTTAAATGAAGTAATAGTTAATTATCCATGGTTACATGACACTTCAGTTTTGTCAGCTTTTGTGGGAAGCCTGGATATCCCTCCCATGGGACCCTCTGCCTGCAGAAAACTGCTTCTTTTTTTTGTGATGTGCTGGATTCCTTGGAGAGTGAAAAACCTAGAGTTGCTTTGAGGGGTTGGAAGACTTAAAAGTAGAAGAGAAGAAAAAGAAATGGTGGGATAGGTGAGGTTTAAAGTTCTGTGCCTTGGCTGTTGCTCAGGAAACCCCAATAAATGCCATGTTTTCCTCATCTCTCTGACAAAACACCTCGTGTCTGGAGCTGTCTCTTGTAAATGGAGATCTTATTTTGTCAAAACCTCCCCTGTTTCAAGCTGAGGAATCACTGGGTTTTCTGTCTCAGAGATGGGGGAAACAGAAGGATGTGCTGGAGCTGAGAATGAAGAGAAGGGAAATGCCTCTGCTGTAGTTCAGAATGCGGAGAGTGCTTCAAGTTATTTTAATTCTTACTTTTTCTTGTTTCCAGCCTGTACATTACACAGTTCTTAGACTGTTTTGTTTTAACCTGAGCTTAAACTTGTAATAGCACCATGGACCAGGAGGTGTTAAGGTGTCACTTGGCTATCTCATGGCTCTTCTCCATTTTAGATAATTTTTTTTAAATTAACAAAGTTAAATTAGGTCTGTCTGTACTTTCCTTTCTGCAGGCCTTTCTGTGCTAGCTGAGAGCTAGAAGCCAGGTTTTTTTATACATAGTGAAATATGGATTATTTGTCTCTAGTCTTTTAGGTCAGCTTGAACAAGGTGCTGAAGCAAAGGTGACACTGATAGCTTTGCACTCCCAGACTTTGTGAGGGACCTTGGGTAAACATGCTTCTTTTGTTTTGGATTGGTGTTACGTGCTGATTTATTTATATAAATTATGGTTTATACTTGCTTTACTTTATAAAGGTTTCTTGTCTGCAGTATGTGCATTTTCAGTGAAGATACATATACCCATAACTCACATTTAAACCCAATCTGTATCTATCTGCAATCTGTGCCTTTATAAATGTTCATTAAGGCAATTTTTCATACCATATTTCTGGTTTTATCTGATTTTCTTTCTTTTTTTATCACAAAGTGCAGTGAAGGATTACATGGTGAAGCAGTTTTGGTGATCACTCTTACATCAGCTGAATTTTGTCTCTTGTTCCCTGTATAACACAAGTATTTAAAAATATCAGTGTTGGTGTTTTCCTGGACCTGATAGTCCATGGACCAGTCAGGTGGGATGGTTGTGCATGGATTGGCATCCCCCCAGTGCCTGCGTGGGCACTACTTAACAACAGGAATGATAATAAAATAAGCAAAGCATTAAGATATTGAACGTGTGTTTAGGGGCTGTAGAAGGCAGTTAACCCTAAAAGAGTCGAGTTCTCATTATCACCACTATGCATTTTCACACCACAGGGTGTAAAATAATTGGTTCTTTAAGGAGAAGCCACCTGAGACAAACCCTTGGGTTCATCTGTCTGCTCTGCCTGTGGCTTGGAAACACAGAGGGTTTGGTCTCAGGGATTTTTCCTCTGCTCCTTGCCCAAATCCTCAGCCTGCCATGGGCACTCACTGGTTTTGTTTTCTTGCATGTAATTCCCAAAGAAGGTGGGGGGGGGGTGGGGTTAGGGTTTTTCCCATCAGGACATCCCAAAAAGCCTTCCTGAGGCAATCCTTAGAGGACTGAGCCCTTCTTTGCCTCTGCTGTCACTGGAGGATGGATGGATGGATGGATGGATGGATGGATGGATGGACACCAATTTCTTGAAGTCTGGTAATCCTTGTGGTACCATTTTGTGGTCCAGTTACCCGCAGACTACTCCATTTAACTACTTTATAGCAAATAAACACCAGCATGAAGATGTTAGGTTTTCATAAGCACAGTGCCTAATTATGTTTTAGCACTTGGAGGTGTTAACTCTCTGCTCAACAAGTTACATTTATCCAAAGATAGATGTTCAGTCGACTTGAGAAAAATGAGATACTTTACAGACCAGCTTTCCATGAGTTTTGAATTTATCATGTTTTTTTCTTCAATTGAACATGTACTTGTTATAGAATTAAGTATTTATTTTTCGGCACCTGCATACACAAGAAATACCACTGATTTCGAAATTCAGGCTAGAGACTCAAAAGTACGTGTTGTGCTATGTACCACTAACTCAAGCAATAATGGAGCCAATGTTCAAAAAAAAATCAGCAAATGGCTGCTTCAGTAAGTTTTCTCTATGGAAGTGTGCTGTCAGTATTGCAATATTATGAAATCACATTTTCATGTTTTGGGGCCAAGTAATAACATTTAGAGCGCATGAAAAGCAGTGATATATATGTATTTGGTGTTTTAGTAAGTAGTTCTTGAAGTGGAATTTTATGGCATGAAGGTACAGACAAGGATGAAATTTCTTGAGAGAGGAAGAGGTTTCTTCATGAAGTAAATTCTGCAGTTCATCTCCCTCTGAAAATTTTGGTTTTTGTGCATATGACTTTTCCAGCTAGCTTCTTATGCAGACAAAAATCCATTTTGTATAGAGGGAATTACTAGGGGGCTTTTTTGTTTTGGGTTCCTCGT
>JAWWES010000094.1:8256750-8271794 GCA_035583135.1 Lophotriccus pileatus | reverse complement strand
TCTCCTTGTTCAACTCTTTCCCCCCCCCCCCCCCCTCCGCCAATATTATGTGTGATTTTTTTCAATCTACATTGATTACACAATTATTATTCTTTATCACTCATAATAATGTGTAAGATGGGATGGGCAGAAATACAGTGCTAGAGTCCGCATGAAACCATAAGAAGCTGCAGTTTGAGGAGAACTGAGAATTTACAAGGAATGACCTTCCACAATTACACTTCTCAGGCTGCTGCTGTCACGTGAATGCCTTCCTGTTACACAACAGAATTACACAGTTTAGACAAATGTATAGCAGTGGAGCTGTGCCAGCATTTAATTAGATCTCGTGATCCAGATCTTTATAATTACTTGCTTCTTTCAATGTGATGAATTCACCTTTTTGGGCACAGTCTTATAATTTGATTTGAGTAAACCAAGGCCACTCATTTTATGGCTCTTTTGTGTACAGCTGAGTGTTCAGAGGCTTTGTAAAAGGAATGGAGGCTTGTTTAAATTATTTTTTTTATTTAATTTTTTTTATGCATGGTGATGAGTACTACTATGTTCTATCTTGAAGAAGATGAGAAGGTTTCTAGTGGTTATTCAGTGAAGTTCCTCTTGGTACTTCTTTCTCTATCTTGTGGTAGGTAAAAATAGTGAAGGGCTATTACAGTAACTGTCTTAAAAACACTTGATAAGTTACAAGTTTAAGTGTTTACAAATGGAAATTTGCCCTTTTTTTTACAATATTGGCTGCAGTATGTCTGGCACTTCAAAGCTGTCAATGGCCAGAAATTAAGCAAGTGGTGAAATAGTAATCATCCATCATTCGGCTTTCCAGAGGGGAGAAAAAAAGGAAACAACTACTACATTTAAATTCCTTAATTCCCATAATTTCCTAAATTAATGAACTCGAAAAACCAATACTAAATACTAACTAAATACTACTAATAACTATTAATACTAACTAAAACTAGTACTGAATATTTACCCTTTGTCCTTAGGAAAAAAAGGAGAAACAGCAGTTTTTAAAGTGCCCTCCTAAAGAACACAACATATCGATAATACTCAGTAAAATGTTATAAAACTAAATTAATTGTATCTGTGTCTGTTCAGTTAGTTTCCTGTTTGTTTGCAGCAAGTGGAGAGGGCATGAAATTCTGTGAATTAGAAGTTATTTTTTAGGATAACAGCTAGTAAGTTAGAAATATGGATGTAGTGCTGGTTTAGGAGGTTTGTGGAGTGTTGGGTGATGAATTGAGTGGCCAACAGTGACCATAATAATTTTTATGTGTAGGGTCCAACTCCTCCATCATCAAGTAGATTTCATCATTTTTCTTCAGTCAAACTTCTTAAAAACAGAACTCTCCCTTGACTGGACAAATTTAGTAACATGTGAAAAACTGCTAACAGGGGATAAAAATGAGGATATCTTATGGTAGGCAAAATACCTGGAATTAAATGCCCTGATCAAAGAATGAGCCAGATAAGGATAATTTTTATAAGTTGGAGCCATTTTTTGGTAGCATTCTTTAGTTTCAAATCAGATTCTTCTGTGAGCTTCCAACATAAGACACTTCTTGTGATAGCCTCTAAAATGACCTATATCTTGCAGATTTCTCTCTGGATTTTTATACTTTAATGAAGTATATAATACATAATGAAGTAGCCAAATGATTCTGTTTTTTATTTATTGGTGATTTCCTTATTGTAAAATCCATCCTAAATCATATCTGGTTTTATTTTTTTAATACAATCATCTACTTCAGCATTGTGGAGAGTAGCTTGGTTAGAGCAAGGAGTGACCACAATAATTTTCATTCAAGCACATAATTTTAATTAATAATTGTAAATTTTACAAATTCAGTATTTCACCTACAAAAGGAAATACAGTTTTCCATTTTTAAGGAGATAAGATGCTGTACAAAAAGATTATACCATTTAAATTTTCCTATTTCATCATTTTATGGAAAGAAGGGAAAGCAAATTGGAAATATTTAAAATGTCAAACTAATGGAGTTATAAATGATGAACAACTTGTAAGGCATGCAAAAGAAAGCCATGGTTTGCTGTGGGACTGTGAAAAAAGAACTGAATAATTCATTGGGATAGAATTAATAAGAATATTTCCATGCAGCAATGGCAGGTTTGTTTATTGATCTATCTGGTATAAATTCTTAAAAGATTAATTATTTAGCACAAGGGAGAAAATGTAATACACCTAAAATACTGAAAATGCTTTCTTTCTGATTCTGGGACTTCATTGCCTGCCAGGGAAGAAAATGCCAGGGAAACATGAAAACAAAAAAACCCCCACAGTACATTGCATAATGAAGGTTGGAAATTGAAGTTTCTGTAACACCCAAGACTGGACTGTGGCAATATGGTTGCAGCTACAGAATGCTTACGATTATTAAGCAGTACCAGAAATGTCAGTACAGTTGACCTGCTGTTATGGCCTTGTCCTGCCCTCCCTCCTACTCAGAAATACAGGGAAGGGGTGGTTTTGATCAAGTGTCTGTGAACTGGATGGTGTAATTGACTCTCAAGTAACTTGGTAAACAAATAATTAAACCCTACACAATTCAGTATCTCCCTGGGAATCCCTGTGGATTCACCAGGGGTCAGAGGTGGGTTCCTCTGGGATCAGTGCTGTGGCAGATTCAGAAAAAGGAAAAAACTACTCAAATTCAAAATTTTGAAAAACCCACCTCTATTGAGACAATTATGAAAATGTTATTTTCAGGTATATTTCTTATGAAGCCCTCTAAGACATTTAATGGCTAACAGTTAAACTTTAATCCTTTTCTCCCCGTTTTGGGATAATTGTTGTTTTCTTCTCTCTCTGTTTTTTAAAGTGCTGAGTTTATTTTGCCATTTTACTTTTTTAAGTTGTTTTCTAAGTGGGGAAAAGCGTGAACTCAGCAGGGGCAGGTCCCTCTATCCCTGTGGGACCTCTGCATGCCCAGAGGTTGTTCCCTTCTGACAGAGACCTCGACCTGCTGGGATGTGTTTGTCCAGTGATTTGTTGGATTCTGTTCCAATGCTTTTGTGCTCCACCGGACATCCCACCGTGCACATTCCAAGACCAGCAGAGGTGGGCTCAGCTTGGGCAGCACAGGGACAATCAGGAATTGCTGTGCAGGGAGGTGTGATGCTATAATAAGGCTCATCATTATTAGTGCCCTTAAATGGACTGCTCCTTCCTGGTCAGGGACTGCAGCAAAGGCTCTGCTGGACATTTTAAAATGCTCAGACTTTTAACATTTTTCTCCATCAGTGATGCCACTGTTGTCATCCTTCACCTAGAAAACCTGCACATACAGAAATAACATCCAACATACTTCGCTCAAAATATGCTTATCATGGTATTATTGGACATTGTTGCCTGATGCTCAGCTTAAATAGATAGTATTTTGCTTAAAAAACCCAAACAAACTCACCCTAAAAACTTTCTATTCTGTTTTCCTTTGGAAATGGAGATAATCTGGCAGCAACTAGTCAAGATGAATGGCCGTGGCTCTCAGAGAACCACCTTTATTTGCCACATCTCCACAGTCTGTTTGGTTTGTGGTGGTCTCTCTCATGAGAAGTGTATTATGATTGCAGAATACTTGCTATACCAACTTACCTGGCTGGCTTTCTCTTGCCAATTTTAATTATACAGTGTTTTAACACTGATCCGTGCATAACTAATACCTTAGGCTTTTTTAATGAATCAAAGCCTTGCACTCATATTGAAAGCCATCGCTTTCTGCAGGTTTTACATTTGAGTGATATTTCTAGATTTTTCCAAACAACTTGGAATGGAATCCAGTCAGCTTGGATGCTAAATATGTTGCTGCTAGTTACTCATAACTTTGACTCTAAAATACAGTTTAAGCCATTGACAAAGAAATAAATCTGTGGTAATTAACGGAATATTTCCTTTTTGCTTGGTTTCAAAAGGTCAGCCCTCCTTTGTGCCAGTTTTCAGATCTTTCCAGCACATTCCTTAATTTCCTAGGTAGTTTGCCAAACACCTGGAAATACAGTTTCCATATCTGCGTCTTTTGGACGTTGAGTGTAAGCACACAGTAAGTGGAGTGGTAATTGAATAAGCATCAGCCATGTGTGTTCTGCAGGGCAGGTATTGGCAGGTCATTAGTAACCTGCCAGTGGCTCTGGGTGCATTTTGTGGGCTTGAGTACTTTCTCAGGAGGTTTTCAAGCCTTTATAGGTGATTCAGCTTCATGCCCTACAGAAACACATTGCAGGAAGGAAGACTGCTAGAAATTAAAAGTAATTGAGGTTCCAACACATGACAACAGAAGCAGTTTGGCTTCTCTTTTTGTGTGACAATCTCCTGCTTTGTAAATTGCCAGGAGCAATATTCTTTACTCGCTTATTCCAGCTGAAGGATTTGCAAAGGTAACTAATTTCATCCTCTGATTCACTCCTTAGAAATCCCTTCTTTCTTTTCCCTTCCAAAAACATAACCCAAATTCTTCTAATTTGTCATGGTGGTTATTTTTGGGGTTGGTAAAACCCATGGGCGTTACCAGCAGAATTGTGAGCATCCCTTCTTGTGCTGTTTGTAACAGAATCCTGTTTTGGAGCTTGTTGTTGTGAGAGAATATTGCAGTCCGATGAAATTTCTTTAAAGTGCTTGGAAATGGCTGATAAAAAGCATAAATTACTTAGTTTATGCTGTATGTATATCCTTGTGCATGTGTGAGGCTGTTTATACACATAATACGAGAAAAAGTGTGCAAGTTACACTCATATTTGTGTATGTAGAGACACTCAGGTACAGTATTTTTTAGAATTCAGTCAGTCTATCTAATGGATGCATGCAGTCTCTGGCATCCTTCCTGTCATTTGTTATTTTCACAAATCATGATACTTGTATAGGCGAAGACTAAACAATTTTAATTCAGCTTCAGATGAAACAATGACATAATGACCTATCCAGAGAATTACTTTCTGCGCTTTGGTCAGGTTTTGGGCTTTTTTTTGGGGTGGGGGGTTTAATGCCTACCAATGCAATGACAAAGGTTTATTTTCCCTTTGTTCTTTTCAGAGTGCTGCAGCAGCTCCCAGTCCAGTGCTAGGAAACATTCCCCCAGGAGATGGCATGCCAGTAGGTCCTGTACCACCGGGGTTTTTTCAGGTATTCAGAAAAAATTATGATTACAGGCATTTCAGGATAGAAAATCCTCTGTAATACTGTTTGCAAGTCTGTAGAAAAGGTTCTTTCCTAAACTATGTCTCACTATATGGTGCAATATTTGAGTTTATTTTTAAACAGGAGTGAATAGGTGGAAAGGAAGGGACCTGACTGTAGTTTATGAAATAGTACAGCACAACTCCTTTCAAGAACAAGAAACGGTGCCATTTTATTAGTAGAGATTGAAAATGCTTGAGTGAGTATAGTATTAAAATAATTTCTTATGGTAATATACATGACATTACATGGCAATTTTAAAGTGAGAATGTTGTTGGTTTTGTTCAGCTCTGTGCTAAGCCACAGGCCAGATCTCTCAGGTCTTCAGGCTTCAGTGGGAATTAAGACTGGGCAATTAAGAGTATCCCACTGGGCATCTCCTTGCACACTGGAGATCCCAACCCCAGTGCCCAAAAAAAAAAGTCCAGGATTTATACCATGTGTTGCTTCTATTATGTTTTGTCATCAGTGAAACTAAACACCCAGTGAGGATTTTGGGCACTGGCAGTGCGGAATATTATGATGGAAAAAGAGGCATCTTTTAATGCAAGGCCAACCTGATACTTGTAATCTGAGTCTGGACTGCTCCTGGGGTGAGGTTGTGTCTCCTCTTCGCCAAAACTCCCGTGGTTTTCTCCACATTGGCAAACTCAGGCATAATTTTTTGATACATGAATGAAAAGATACATGTGCAAGTGAAGTGGAAAATATGTGACTGCTGCCAGTCACAAAATCCTCAGGAGTTGGCAGAACTGATTAATTAATTTATTTCTGCTTTTCCTGGTTTGAACAACTGGTTATACATATGTTTTTTACACACAGTTTTAACTTAATTTATACAGTGTATCAATATCAATACTTTACTTTTTTGTCTTTCTTTCTTTTTTTTACTTATGTCGCCCACTCCAGTTGTGATGCCAAAGTAATTAACTATTTTTCTGTCATTGGGATGACAATTAAGAGGGGGAAGGGGCACCAATAGGACAAGTATGTGAAGTGCAGAGGAGAGAGTAACTATTTTAAAGGTTTTACAGAAGGAGGATGTGGGAGTTTTGTTTTTAGAAGCGTGAAAAGACTTGCAGCCACTCTAGATCTTTTAAAGATGTCAGAAAGACAAGATGACAGAAAGTTAAGTGTGGGTAAAATTTCCTTGTCTGCCAGTATCTGGCTTGAGTCTTACTTGAAGCCACAACAACAGCCTGCTCTTTTTGCAAGGCATGGGATTGAAAATTAACTTTTTTCCCCCCAAAGATTATTAATTCTGCTGCAGTCATCTTCTTAAGAATACACGTAGGTTTGCAAATCCAAGTGCAGGTTTGATAGTGGGTGCATCAATACGGTTGGGAGCAATCTCACCAAGGGGTGCTGAGCCAAAATTCAGTCATTTACGTCCCAGTGTGCTGGAAACTGTAAGGTGTGTGTAAAGCCGTGAGCGCAGACAGCCCCTGACAAGGTGTGGTGGTGTTGGAGTGAGTGTTGTCAGGCAGCAGTTTAATGCCAGATTGTGAAACCCTCAGTGGGAGCTGAGTCTCACCAAGGTCAATTCATCTGACAAGAAAATGTATTGGCAGACACAGCTCTGCCTATGAAACCTGAAAATTGGGGAACATCATCTGCTGCCCTGAAACACAGGTGAAATCATAAGCTAGGCAGGGAAACTCATGACGAAAACTTCCTGCTTCCTTCGTAGGTGCTGTTTTGCTTGTACACCTTTAATTAGACAGTGCATTTCTTTGTTCTCTCCTGCAAATTCTCTGGACCCAGCTGGTCCTGAGACAAACCAAACCACAGAAAACATCTTCATCTGCCTTGATCTGAGTACTGACAAACTCCAGTCCTCTTTCACCAAGAGTTTGCAGTTCAGACCTGCAGCTCCCTCTTGGATGATGAAAGCAAACAATTTTGTTCTTCAGGAGAGGGAAGATTACGGGGAGAGCAGAGAGTGGTGCTTGTGTCTATATTTAGTTCTCTGAGACTTTGCACTACAAAAGCACTGTAGCACTTCAACTTCTTTTAACCTTAAATTTATCTAAAATTTATCATCCTGGAATGATAAGGATGCCTTTTGTTGCTTTCATGAGTTGTTTGGATTGGCCTAAGGTGAAGCTGTTGACAGCCACTCCCGTCCAGCTCTGCTTGGAGAGCTCAGATGATTTAGAGTAATTTCTTTTCTCTTGGTTTTGCACTGAAACTGCGTTTCAAGTGGTCATAAACCACTCATAGCGATGTAACCAAACTGGAAGTCATTGCTGCTGCAGTGGATTCTTATCAGACAGGTCAGGGGAACATGCAAGTCCAGATGGGGACTGTGTTGCAAACGAAGGATTGTTACTGAGGTTCTCTTATGGCTGGCTCTGCTGATCATTAACATTATTTCTGAAAACTTTGTTTAATTTTTTTTTTTTAACAGAAGAAAAGAAATATATTTTAATTTTCTAAAATAATATAGTATGTTGGTGTAGCAGATGGAGGTAGCTAAATAAGGGAGAATGACGGTTTCTCAGATAGTATGTGGTAAAACTCTGTAAAACAAGGTTTTCTTGCGTATTTAGACCACTAGCCCTGAAGTTAATTAGCAGCCTCTGGTGTTTCATGCCTGGTGCATAGAGGTGGAGTTTCTGAAGCCATCAGCTGAATTTTTCTTGAGTCTGTATACCTGTACTTTTATGCTTCAGTTCAGGTGATGGATGATGGCCACTGCAGTGCTGGCAGTCCAAAACAATGATACAGTGAAGGGAAGGTGGTGGAGTTGAGCATTCCTATTTTCAACTAAATGACTTTTTTAGTTGAAAGAAGTTAAAGACTCTTTTAATTCAAAAAAAAAGGGAATTGTTTACAGTGTCAGTGAAATTTGGGAAATCAAGAAAACAGGTTTATATGGAGGTAGGACGTGCCTCAATTTCCTCCTCCTGTGTATGTGCTTTAATGTAATTTTAAATTCATAGGTATGTATTTTTTGCCCTCATCTTCTTTTAGTCTGTATAATAGTGAGACTCTGGAAATAAACAGGTATGATACAATAACTGAGACTGCTCTTGGTTCATTAGCAGCAAAACTTGAGGGTGTGGGACTACAGGAGCAGCGAAGGCATTAGTTCTGCTGTACAACACTCTGAAACTCCAAATAGGAGAGCCCAAACAGTTACTTGAGCAACAGAAATTGTAAAACTATATTAGACTGCATAAAGTTAAGGTGATTTGACACATTTATAAAATGCTTATCTAACTCCAGTCTGAGTCAGGAAATCATTTTACCAGTTTTCCCTTAGACCACTTCCTGTCTATGAAGCTCAGGTGTGAGGAAGGCACTTTGCTACTGTGTTAGTAAAATAAAGTCATTGGGGAAGTTTTCTGTGTAATTTTTCAGACATTTTTTAGTCTATGTCATTTGTAAGTTTCTTCATATATCCAGCCACAGAGATCAGCGTGATCTGGTCCGTGTCCCTCTCTTTGTAACTTGATCCTGACACAGGGCAACTAAAAAACTGAATAAAATTGTAATAAATAATTACCTTTGGATCTGGGTGTTAGTGGTTACATAAATTGTCACCAGCCAGAGCTTTACACAAGGCTCTTAAAAACTCATTTGCAGTGAGTCAAGGTCTTTCACCTGTGATCAGAGAGGTTTCGGTCCTAGAGTTCAAGGACTCAGATTTTCACATCCAGTCCTGCAGGTGCAAACTGCTGCTCTTCAGGTTCCTGACCTGTTTCCATCCATCCCTTCACTGATCTTTCAAAGTCAGCTAAAACAATTGAGAAAAGTTACATTTCGATTTTTTTCAGAATATGATTATATATATAATTGTATATAATGATATATATATATCTCTATATAGTTACATTATATATAGTTACAGTATAAATAAATAAATAACAATTATGTATTTGATCTTTGTGGCCAGTATTGGTGTTAGTAAGGAAATAAACAGAGGCCAGAGGGAAATTTCAGTGCATGCTTTCACTGAAGTATTTTGAATTTTTAAAAAGAATGGAAAGTATTGATTTCTCAGGATTTTATTTGCCTTTTAGTTAATTTTTCAGTTTTAGCACACCTAAATGTTAAGTTTAAAATAGAGTAGCATAGGATGGTTTGGAAGGGACCTTAAACACCATAGGGAGAAGCAGGTGGTTTTATAAATTGATACTTCACTCGTTTAGTTTGGTAATTTTGTTAAAAGTTAAATTTACCACTGTCTATACCTTTTCACATACTTTTTCTTTTAAACTCATTAATTTTTCAGCAAATCTGTTAAAATTTGTTCTAGTTGAGCTTACCCACTAAACATTATTTCCGTGGTACCTGTATTTTCTACAGAGATTTTCAAGTGGTTTGCCTCATTCACCAATTTAAGATCCTCAGATAAACTAGGAATGTCATGGAAAAGAAGTGTCGACACCATGTTTGAAATACAAATGTTACATATTATTCTTATATAAAGGGGAAAAAAACCACCCAAACCAGACCAAACCCAGCCCTCTAAATTACTGTGAGCTTGTCTTGCCATCTAGTGGCAGTTTTTCATGCTCATTTTAGCTCAATCCATGTTATTCTAAAGTATTATTTTTAGCCTTGTTTGTCATAGTAGAGCTGACCTAATGATTCAGGAGAGCATCATTACAGTGATGCACATAAGCAGAAAGGACTCTTCAATTTATCTTTCTACCTAGCATTACTATTTATATAAATATATAAATATATTAAAATACATATATAAAGAAATACATGTAAAGCTAAACATTCAGATAGTGGTAATAAACTCAGTGAATTAAAAAAAATCAGTAACATACATCTCTTGCATTTTGAAACAGAAATTGTGAACTACTTACCTGCGTAAAGGAGATAGGTTTCTGAGCTGCAGTGTAAGGCTGTAAAACACCTCTGTGATGTTGTTTTAGTTCACATTTAACACTGACAGTATTTACAGTGAAGTCATGGCACGATACACTTCTAAATAATAGAGCTGCTGTTACAGATTCAGGAAATGCAGCATTTGATGAAAACAGTTGCAGTAGGGAAGATGAGGAGGGAAGAGTCTTCCAGCACCCCTTTAAAACCATTTTGGAGTGAATTACCCACAAAAGAGATTGTTGTTTGTGCAAGGGGTGAGGATTCCTGGTTCCAAATGTTCAAAAACATTTTGTTTATTTTTACCCCCCTTTGATCTGTTCCAACTCTTGTCTTCCCTTTAACACTCATGAAGTTTCCTGGTTTTCCAGGAGTTTCTCTGTATTTTGTCTCCCACCTTCAAGCAGAAACACCTCATTATCCTCAGATCCTGCCCCATCACTCACCTCTGAGTCCTGACCTTCATGTTTTCCCAATTTTTGCAGCATTGCCTATACCTTTCTTCTTTTAAAGCTAAAATCCTTGAAACGAACTGGAACACAACTGCAGAATTAGCTGGATTTGACACATGTCCACTGCCAGCCTCAATTCCAGTGGAGCAAATGGGGCAGTTGCAGACGAAGGAGTGAAAAGTTGTAAGAATTTTGAGCAAAGCAGGCACAGTGAAGTCTCAGAAACTTGAAAAGCATCCTGGATATTGTGAAAATCCTGTTACAAAAGAATGAAACGTCACTAAACCTACAAACACAGCTTGTGGACAAAGACAGGAGCTTTTGTAGGCCTTGAGAAGATGTGAAAATAGAATTTAGAGGGGATTTTTTTTCTCCCTGGGTTTATATAATTGATGCTGGTAAGAAGAATTTTATTGTATTTTTAGACTCTCCATTGTTTGTAAATGCATTCACCCCAGTGTATCAGACTGGGAATACCCAAGTGCATAATAATATTGGTATGCCTAATTTTGCAGAATTCGGATCTATGCATTTTGTCCCCACTAGTATCATGCTGCATTTTCAAGTATCTAATTTTTAATATTATGTCTTAGACTATGTGAGAGGGTATAATCATTTGGCAAGATTTTTTAGTCTTTTTTTTTTGTGTGTGTGTGTGTGGTTTTTTTTCTCTAAAATACAGGGAGTAAAGTCATCTTTAAAGAGATAAAGATATCCAACATCTGCTGGCTTTGATAATTCTTCCCTGCAGTTGTGGTAATGGTTTTACTGCTCGTAACTGTTGGAACAAATTAAAACTGCTCAGCTTGAACAGCCAAATCAGCTGTGAGCCCCCTCCTCTCCTTGCAGGGGTAGAGGGCACAAGTCATCTTCCCAGGAGATCTGTTCTCAGCTTTGTAATTTCATCCTGAAAATTGAAATTCTCTGCAAGATAAACCTTAGAAATCTAAGGGTAGTGACCATACCCCAAAATTAGTGTTGTATTTGCTGCTGAAGTGATGCTGGATAGAGCAGGGGAAGGGTTGTTGTTTGTGAGTGATGCTCCTGTCTGCTGAGGTTGGTTCAGTTCCTGTCATAATCTCACTTTTTGGAGGAGCCACAAGTGCTTGGGTTGCAAGCCAAAAGGGATGACAGTGCTTTGGAATGTTTTATTTATTAAATGCAAAAGCAGGAGTAACAAAATTCAGCTTGTCATTGTCAAAGCTGCTCCAAAAGATCAATTGTGTATCACAATCAGGTTCACTAAATTTAAGGAAATGCTTTCTCAAGCTATGTGGTCTGTCTGTGTGTTGTCTAAATTTTGAAAATGCAGGGTTTTTTTTTATTTTGAAATGTGATACATCTTGGATGTTTTGTCTTGGCAGGTTTGAAATACTGTTTTTTTCCATAGTATTTGCATTTATTAAAAATTAAAATAAAAATATTACCCTGGTTTAAGGTGCATGTAGATAATAATCCTTCTAAAATTTGCATTCTTTTCAAAAATTCCTTTAAGTCTCATGTGCAAAACTTGGCCACTTTATCTCTCAGTTACTAAATCTTGAGCATGAGGTAATTATGTTTCCCATAAAGTGAGAAAGGTGTAATTACAGTGCAATTCCTAAAGATTATGAATTCCTAAATATCGTGTAAGAGCACACCTGGCTTTAGTTTCTTTTAAATAAGGTTTTGTTTCTTCATTTTTCTATACCTGACAAGGTATATATTGCAAAAATTCCATATGGTGGAATGACTCCTGCATTTCTTGACAAGGGGTAAATAATGGAATTTGTTTGAAATGCTGCCATTGCTGTAACTTGGACTTGAGATGTGGAAAGACAAATGTCTCTTGAAGGCTTTTCAATTTAGGAAAAAAAAAATTTTGCTCTATACTCTGAATTAAATTAGACCTCTTACCTCTTACTGTTGCTGTTCATAGGTTGTCATTCTGACTGGGAAAACTATAAATATGGGAATGAATTTTCTAAGGAATCTTTTTCAGAAGGACAGAGAAGAACTTGCTCATGGTAGTAGGTTTGGTCGTCAGGAAAGGCCAACGCAGAAAGAAATCCTAAGTGCTGAGGAAACACAATTTTATTGGAAATAGCAGACGTAAAACCAGCTAGTTTGGTTTGCACTGGTAGATTGCAAGATGTGTGGCGTATAACCCAAATTTCACTTCTGAAATGCTTCAGTAAAATACAACCCAAAGCCCTCTAACACTGTGATTGCCACTGGGGGAGAAGAGCAGGACAAGAAGGGTACTGTAATTAGCAGTGTAATCAACAGTAAAATGCAGCTGAATAGGAAAACAACTTGTAGTTCAGAATTGGTGATGGCCTGTCCTGGCCTCACAGAGGGTAAGTTACATGTTTGCACTGATCTGATCTCAGAATGTGTCGTTTTGGGAGCTCATTGAGTTTAGTCCTGGTTAGAATAAAAGTGTGTTAATGAAGAGTGTCTTTAACATTGTGGTAACTGTTCCTGCTGATGGAGATTCCACAGGAAAAAAAAAAAGAATTAAAAAAAAAAATCATAGTGAAAACTAAATAAATGAAAAGTAAGGTAACTTGAATAAATTCAATTCAGACTATTTTTATGGTTCTCCACTGGTCCTTTTCAGGAGTTCAAACCCCCATTCCTTTGAGAGGGATTTAAATTTCCATTTCAGAATGGAAGTAGTAGTTGTAAAGTATCTCTAAAGCATTTTCTAAAATGTAGGAGTCTTAATGTCAGGAGTCTTAACATCAAAATGTTGTCTACCATAATAAGAAAATGAAATAAAAATACCCAGCAGTCTTATTTTTTATCATTTGGATGGAAAAGAGAAGGAATAATAATAATAATAACAATAATAATAACAATAATAATAATAATAACAACAACAATAATAATAATAATAATCAACCTTTTAACCGGGAATAGAACTTGAAAACAAAAAGGGTGAAGGTTAATTATATTTTCACAGGCAGAATGTGTAACTTGGCAATTCATTTTTTAATGGGCGAGACGACAACAAAGATCTTTGGCTTGTTTCACTTGTTAGAATTTAGAACTTTAACTGAAAAAAGGAAGAGATTGGGTCATTTTCAATATTCCCATATGGGATATAACCCTGGCTTTGGCAGCTTGAACCCTCTTCCAGTATTTGCTCTTCAAGTAGCTGCAAATTAATTTAAAATTATTTGTTGTAGTGTGTACAAATGAAGCCTGTGTTCCATTTTCAGCTTCTAGTGATAAGTAGTGTTTAGTGTTTGTGCTGGTGGTGGTGACTGAATTACACAAACCAATTAATACCGTTTCATACCAAGTGCTAAAGCTCTGTCTCACCGTGTGTTTTTTAAAATGTGGTGTGTTGTTCCCCTGAGAGATGTTTTTCATTTTAAAAGCATTATCTGTCTCTCAGGGTGTGTGTTGAAACATGTAATTTGAGGAGACCGATCTCAATTTGATAATGAAGTTAAAAAAAGAAAAAATATTTATGGTCAAGCTCAATAGGACTTTAAATATTCAAGATTATTTATCTGGCCATGTATTATTGTAAATTTTGCAAGTTTACATGAATCAAAATATGATTGATAAAGGTAATGGTATGAGGGGAAAAAAAAAAGATAAAAATGTCAATGCAAAAAACCCCTCACCCATATCTGGAAGTAAGTATATTGTAATTCCAGCTTCTAGAAGGGAAGTAAATTCAAAATCAAAATAGATTTATTGAAATCTGCTATGCTTAGTAGAACACTATCTTTTAAATCCTTTGTTCCACCACTATTAGGTAAAGTTGAAAACTAAACCACACCATATTTTATAAATGCCTGAACAACCAAAAGAGAGTAAGAACTGCACAACTGGCAGAGAAACATTCCAACTTTTGTGCCTTTATGACATCAGCATCCTGCTGGATATTTTTTTGTGAAATCACATTTTCTGCCACCCACACATAGGCAGTGAGACCACTGTGCTGCGCCGTTGATTCTTCAAAGACTTCCATACTCAGAAGCTTGATTTCTGTTCATGTTGTGAACTAATCAAAAATGAGAATATTTAAGGTTTTAGCAGTAAAATTTTGGGGGTAAGCCAAACCGTAGGAACTATTTGAAATCTTTTAGTCATTGATGGCAGTTCCATCTGGGTTATCTTGTTGAAGATCAGAAGAAGAACCCTTCCACAAGCGTGTTTAAGAGGAATACACAGATTAATGAATATTTACAGTATATAAACCTTCATGTAAGTTTGGAAGGATCAGATTTTTTGCAAATCACCCACTATTACATAATATTAGTAGTGTGGTTCTACTCTAAGACACGGTTGAGTTGAGAGACTGATTTCCCCTTTGAGCTGTATATACAGATGAGTTTCATTTGCTGGATGAGGCAATCCAAACCCAAGGTCCTCACTGGAGTGGCTGCGCTTGGTTGACCTTTGTCGAAATTGTTAAAATTTTGATTTCCTCACACTTTTACTGTTTTACAAAGGCCTGGCCACGTGCACAGTCCTTCCCTCCTTCCTTCCTTCCTTCCTTCCCTCCTTCCTTCCTTCCTTCCTTCCTTCCTTCCTTCCCTCCTTCCCTCCTTCCCTCC
>JAWWES010000094.1:8220471-8255861 GCA_035583135.1 Lophotriccus pileatus | reverse complement strand
TGCCTCCCTCCCTCCCTCCCTCCCTCCCTCCCTCCCTCCCCCCCTCTCCCCCCTCCCCTCCCCTCCCTTCCCTTCCCTCCCTTCCCTTCCTGAGATTCTCCCCATCAGAAGGTGCACAAATAAGTCTCCCTCTTCTACAGCACAAGTGCCTTTTTACTAATCTTTTCACAATTGTTATTGAACTTTCTTCTCCATTTGTAAAACCTCTGTACTTTAAATTGCTTTCTCCTACTTTGTGTATGTGTTTATGTAGGTTACACTATTTCGGCTTTCATCTGATTCCAGGAAGTGAAAGGTTTCATTAATTTATTTATGCAAGATCATAGGAAAAATTCTAACTGTAATTATTGGCGAACGATGGCATTTTCTCTGCTTAGCTATTGCTGGACTTTTTGTCCCCGTGCTCTCAATCAAATCACTTTTAGCTCCTTATTTTCTCCTGCAGTTACAGGTACCTTGCCTGCCAAAGCCATCCTCTTCATCATCTGTTCAGTCAGATGTTTGTGCCTTTCTCCTGTAGATTTCACATTTAGCACTAATCTTTGTAGATTTCTAGATTATTGTCACACTTTGGGGTAGAATAAGCAGAGATGTTAGATGTGTTTGCTGGCAGTACCATTTGTTTATCATGGGGGACTGACATTGATCATGGGCTGTGAGGGAGTTCAGGAGTAGCCAAGAGGCTTTAGAACCTCGTGGGATGATATGGCAGATTTGGGTATAAATTTGGATTTGAGAGATGAGTGTGATCATGGAGGGATAGGAGGAGAGAAGCACTGAATTTATATGGCTGATGAAACTACCAACATTCTAAATATTTACAACAAAAACTTGGAATGTGTGTCCTCACAGGTTAAATTTTGTGGTTTACACTATTACGAAAAAATGAATGAAAAATATTAGTGAATTATTATGCTCTTTACTTCTGGACTCTCCCAAGAATACTTTTCCACAGTTCCCATCTTCCCCCCTTCTGCAATATAGATGTCTGATTATATGATCTGAATGGTTTGTTATTCTTCCTTGTAATGCATTAAGTTATTTATATTCTGCATTCACAGCTGCTGTAATGAAGTTCTAAGCAATATACCTTGATAGATGTATTGGCTAAGAATTTTTAAATTTATATAATTCTGCTAAACATTGTGGGACAATATCCTGAATACTCTGTTTAGGCCGGATACTTCAGCTGTCAGTGTGAAAATTACCCAGTGTGGTATTTACAAGCTAAGTGGAATTATTTAGCAGTATTTCTTTCTTTTCCACAGCCTTTCATGTCCCCTCGGTACCCTGGAGGTCCAAGGCCACCTTTAAGAATACCCAATCAGGTAAAAATTTATCACTCCAGAGTGAGTGTTTGCTGTTTTACTTACTTCTGTGTAAAGTGCATCAATCTCTCTACATACAAATTATATCTACTTCACAGTAAATATGGATGTTTTTGGTGAAAAACAGATACCATGAACTACTCTGTGGCTCTTACAGACACTCTGTGGACTTTATAAAAGCACTGAATTCCCAGTTTACTTTCTTCCCTATCAAAGGATGTGTCTGCCAGCAAGACAGGGATGAGTAATGAGCTGCTGTTCGTCAGCAGGGACCTTCAGTGGCCCATCTGTGAGACGATGGTTCTGGAAGTGTAGAGAGCCTTTGCATTTTTAAGTTCTGCATAGTGCAGATAGAGGAGCAGAAAGAGTCATCAACAGATGAGAAGTTAAAGACAAGGAGACAGAAAAATTGCAGTGGAGCTCTGAGAGGAAAACAGGGTTATTTACAATATTGGGAAAGGTTGATAGGATATATGGAAGGAGTATTTTGCTTCCAGGGCTGCCTTTCTTATTGTCACACTATACCCCAATCTCATTTGTGGCTATTTTTTATATCCGTGTGACACAGTGTCAACATAGTTGTCTCTATTTTTGGCATAATATCACCGGGAAGGATGAAATTTAAATAGTATCTTAGCAAAGGTATTTGAGCCCCTTATCCAAGTATTTGGGTTCCACATTCTCTCTGTTCCTGGGCACTGCAAAACCAGGTGGCTGCTGGACGTGCTGAGTGGAAGCACTGCCAACCTGCAGGTTTAGTTTCAGGGGTGTTATTTTGTCTGCACAGTGTGGTATTTTCAGTTCAGAACTGGAACATAATCACATAATCTCAGTGAATTACAGGTCTGGCTTCATTCACATTATACCACGTTCATGAATTGCTACTTTTAGCAGCACTGCCATGACTTAGGTTACAGTGTGGATGGGCAGTGTATGGAAGGAGTGAACTACTGTAGTGCAGCTTTAAGGCTCAAATGAGGGGGTAGTTTGATCCTGGTCTAATGGGAAGTGCCCCTGCCCATGGCAGGCAGTTGGAACAAGATGATCTTTAAGATCCCTTCCAATCCAAACCACTCTGTCATTAACTCATTGTGTGATTTACATTTGTATTGAAAATGTGGTGGTGTTTTGGAACGCTAAATAGCACCCAGTGGATCAGCCACAAAGATCCATTAATAAGAACATTCTTCTACTTGGCCAAACTTCAGTTAAGATCCTGTGAAAAAGCGCCTTAACCCTAGTTCAGCAAACCCAAAGGGCAGATTAACAAGCACATTACTCTTGGCTAAGAAAAAACAGCCAGGAATTAAAAAGTAACATATATGTGTTATGTCTTCAAGATAAATTCCCAAGCATTAAGTGCTTTTCCCCTGTGGTTTCCCTTCCTTCAGGCCCTGGGAGGTGTCCCAGGAAGTCAACCACTTCTGCCCAGCGGGATGGACCCCACACGGCAGCAGGGTGAGTTCAGCCACTTCAAATTATTACCCTCACAAACTTTTGTATTTCTCCCTGAGTTCCAAACCCTACTGCACCTCTTAATGCTTTTTTTTTTTGATAATTAGAAAGGATCAATTTGCTAAAAGTTGCTTGTGTATTGTGTAATTTTTAATGTGATGTGATTTTATTGCAGGGCATCCAAACATGGGAGGGCCAATGCAGAGGATGACTCCTCCGAGGGGAATGGTGCCATTAGGACCACAGGTACCCTCTACAAATGGGTTATTCTTACTTGACAGGCCTGTGCTTATATTCCTCTCACTTTCTATAAAGTGCCTCTTGAAGGTGCTCACTCTCTTGAAGGTGCCCAGGATTTGTTTTCATAATCCCCTTCTAAAATAAACTTTCGGTTTTACAAAAACTATTTAGCTTTGAGTTGCAGCTGTGCAAATCCAAAATGTAAAATCTGTCATTTTCGTTAAGATTTGGAATTAAAAGGGGAATCCCTTCACTTGCTTATTTCAGAAAACTGTGTGCTGTCATCAAAGATGACAGTGGTGTTTCCTCATCCACCTCATGGATAATTATGCTGATTAGGAGGAATAATACTTCTAACTTAGGAAAACTCTTTGTACCAAAATTACCCCTGGAAATTCTGTGAAGTTTTTCTTTCATACACTGTTGATCTAAATTTTTGGTGCATGCTGGAGAGGTTTTAATGTAAAACAAGATGCTCCTGTTGCCATTTCTCACCCTTGTCCATCATGAGCAGATCTGTGGCTCTGTTTCAGCAGTGGACCAATGCAGGAAACAAACAACTCTGGTGCACACTTGAAACACAAACCCAGAATACTGTTCTGCATTTTGTCAGCCCTCTCAGCGAGGGAATGTGTAGGTGGTGGTGTTTCATATTGGTGCTGCCAGTGTTTTGTTTCACAGTGTGCTTGTTTTGCCCACACTTGGCGTTTTCACTTCCCCATTTCAGATAATCTCTTGTGGCTTCTTGTTTGAATAACAGCTATATTTTTAATGATTTAATAGCTTTACTTTTCCAGTTCTGTCCATAACTGTCTCTAAAATTTTGGGTTTTCTTGGTACAAACCAGTTGTGCAGTTCCACACATATGCTGCGTGACCAACAAAACATTATTAAATACATTTATCAATCTTTTCTATAGCACTGAAATACATTTACCATTTTTGGAGGTAGAAGGAGAAGCTTTGCTGTGCTGCCATATGAGGTTGAGCTGATCCTTTATGCAGCACCATTAGTCACACAGCAGGCAAATCTCATGCCAGTTTTTTTATGAGGATAATTTTCCATTTTTGCTGTTGCTTAAAATCCAGTGGTTTTGTAAGTTTCTTCTTTCTTGTGCCAAACATCCTCTTAAAAGCTTAAGTTCACAAATCATTCTATAAATGGGAGTGTGCTTATTTTAGGGCAGAGGAGTAAATTTGTTTAGCAATAGCAGTAATTACAGTTAAAAGTTAGACTGTGAGGTGGGGCAGACTGATCTCTTGTATCCCACTGAATAAAACGAGGCATAATTTACATTTTTGTGTAAGTAGAAGAGATTAACTTCTGTCACGATACCAGGGCATAAATTCAGGCTTTATGGCCATCAGGTAGTTCATTTATTAGCATTGCTATGATATTAAATATCATATGAAATACTCTTGATATTGGTTATCATAGACCTGGCCTAGTGGAAGGTGTCCCTGCCCAGGGGATTGAAACTGGGTGGTCTTTAAGGTCCCTTCCATTGCAAACCATTCTGGGATTCTATGATTTATTAGAATAGAATAACTGGAAGAGAGATGTAAATGGTTATGCTGTATGTTTTTAAAGTTATATCATATGGTGTAATTTTATACAAGCAGAACAAAGTCTAATTTTATAGACTACAGATTGACTTCCATGATATAGAAACTTCAGAACTTCAGACCAGATTTTTGATTGTCAACTCCCTCTGTTTAAAAGTCGAACTCATTATAAAATTTTGCTGGCCATCAAGTTGTCTGCAACATGTGTAAATAATTCCTCCTGCAACAACATTAACCATTCTTAGCCTATTTCTGTCATTTGTAAACCTTCCTCCATGGGGTTTACAATATTGGGTTTTTAAGTCAACAATTGGGGTCTCCTGAAAGCATGAAAGGCACTGGCCTGTGCAGGCAGCAGTTCCACGGGGACATCATTAACCTGCTGTCCTTTCTTTCCCCCTCCTCTTTGGTTTTGTTTTTTTGTTTTGTGGTAGTCTGACCCTTGGTTGTCGTTGCAGAACTATGGAGGTGCCATGAGACCCCCACTCAACGCTTTAGGTGGCCCGGGGATGCCTGGGATGAACATGTAAGCACAATAATAACTCTTACACTATCTAGAAAATGTCATTATTTTTCTGTAGAAGTATCATTTGGGACAGATCAGACAAGGAGAATGTGCTTTGATAACTAACAAATGAAATTTTATGAAATGAACCCATAGCTCTCACAGGAAGCTTTGCTGTCCCAACAAGTCTGTACAAATACAGACTCATATTTGTACAGACTTGTTGTCTTTCATAGATCAAACTACAAATTTGGGAATATTTTGTCAGTATAATCATTGAAGAATGCTACAACTATAGTTCTTCTCTGCAAAATAAATCAGTACTTAATTTTAGCAAAATAGCCGTTGTCTGGAACTATTTAAAAAAAAGATACATTTGAAAGAAGAAGTGGTGATGATTCTTTCTCAGTTGTTGTTTTTATTTCCATAACTACATTAATTTCCCCTCTAAACAGAAGAGCTTTATATATATGAATGTATTTTTTTCAGTTTTTCTGTATAATTCTAGGGCTGGATCATCATCTGGTAAAATAAGGAAAACACAGTGATGTGCTTTTTATCATTATATCACAGACACCCATTTTTACTCTTGTTTTTTAACATAAATAAATTATAATTTTCATTTGAAGTAATGCTACCAACTTGAAAAAGTAAAAGAGGTGTTGAGATTAATAACATTAAAAAAGAATAAATCTAATCCACCACATTCTTAATTTATTCTGGTTTCCAGACATACCTTGAGTTCTTGAAGTAAAATCTAAAGTTGTGTGTTCCTCTTATCATAGACATTACACCTGGCGCTCAGTATTTAATTCTAGGAGCCTTCCCAAGGGCAGGCATTTATGCTTTTAAATTAAATTGATGTAAAAGAAATGTTTAGATATTTGAAATTCAGTGTGAGGGTAGTATAAGCACTGTAGAGGATTTCCTCAGCAGAAGTCTGAATTATAAGGTACAAGAATTAACTTTCCAAAATAAAATTATGTAGAAGTAAAACTGAGGATAGATAAGATATTTTGAAGGTATTTGTCTCCATAAATGACAGTTTACATAGGAAAAATAAGAAAAGAGGTTTCTGGATGACAAAAAGAATTCCTGGCCTACCAGAAAGAGAGAAGATGGATGGAAATGCTAATGTTGCTGCATTTAATAAGCATATTCCATCAAACAACGGGGTTGCTGTGATCTGGTTTTCTTTAAATTGTATTTTCAGGACCTCAGGGTTTTTCAGAGTTCAGTTAACACTGAAATTTCAGTGAAGGCTTGTTGTCTGGTCAGTTCCAGCATTCAGGATCAGAGTTCATCAGGGATGGCCCATGGGCAGTGGCAGTGGATGGACTCAGCTGTGCTAAATGTGTTCTCTGTTTTATCCCTTGCAATTTGTCTAATGCTCAGTGCATGAAACAACAGTGTGAGTCATTTAGGGAAATTAAATTTCCAGGAAACAAGAGAACTGCACTTAAGGGCTGTTGCCTTTTTGTAACCTACAGTTATCTTTACATACCTGTGTATTTTCTTTACATGACAATTTTTCACTCTTCCGTTCATGTTTTTGGATTTTTGTCAGTGTTAAAATCCAAAAATGTGTGCCTGCAGAAACAGTTGCCATTTTAAAATCCAGCCTTTTCTCCTCAGAACGCTCAAAAGGAAGCTGCTTTGGTTAAGAGCAGACCATCTGCCAAATATAATTGTACATTTTTCTAGGTGAAAAAGTTTCCTTTGTGGCCGAAAATGGCAGCCTGGGGGCTCATAGGCAGAATTTCAGTCCATGTACTTCCACGAGTGCAGCACTGCTAAGTAATTTCTTCCACTGTTATCAGTAATGCTGTCAGATTTGTGTTTGAAACAGCTGATACATAACTCGTATCTGCAGAATAACTTTAGCTCTAAGTTTTTAAGCTAAGATTTGGTGTAGCCATTTTTTGGAAAATCTTGTCTCTTTGTGGGAGAAAAAAGCGCCATTTTTTGGAACAAAGAGGCAGATTTCAGGGAGCAGTGTTAAATTCCATTGGTGCTTTTTAACACCCTATGTGACCTGCAGTGCTGTCTCAAGCACTAAGAATATCTCAGTCATGCCACAAAGTGTTATATTTTATCTTTTAACTTCAATTCACAAACTTTTTCCTGGATGTTTAATTGTTTAATTTCCTGATGGAATAGATTTGCCCCTTGGGAAACTAAAATTTCAGATTTTTATATTTGTAAGCACCAGGATTGACATGACAGGACAACTAAGCTGAAATTGGTCACAGTGGTAAATACTTCATTAATTATTTTGGAATTGGTACATTTATAGTAATGTTTTATGACTCTGTTGATGCTTGCAAAACAAACATTTGTTGAGGGGCAAAAGACCTGCTTGCATTGGATGGAAAAAAACTGCAGGTTGGGTTTTTTTCAGGTGTGTTTTATAAGCATTTGGCTCCACAAAATCCATATGGCTTTACAGCAGAATCTGCTGCAGTGATTTTTGTGTCTATTCTGAGAGCCGGCCAATAAATTTGAAAATTCTGATGGCTTTTTAGATGAAAGGTGAGTTTCCTGGTCTCAGGGTAAATTCCTAAATTTATCTGAGTTACTTAATTGGCACAGAAACAAGTGCAGGATTTTGGCGTGAAAACAGACTTTTAAGTGTTACAAATATTCCTGATTTCTTTCTCTGAGAGGATGCAATAAAACAAACACAGGAAAAAGAACAATGTGGGGGGGAACTTAAAGAACACTAATATTTCACCATTTCATGTTGGCACTGGAGAAACTGCTGAATGTTTGACATGACAAGTATTTCCTCCCAGTGAATAAGGCAGAAAAGACTCTCACCAAAATCCCTGATTTCCAACATTCCAACAATAACATCAGTGGAAATAAATCAGTTTTCAGTTGATTTTTTTTTCTTTTGAGCTAATTCCTTTATAGTTTCATCAACAGTATAATAGATAAAATTATAAAAAAATGTAAGATTAAGTATCAAATCCCTCAGGCAATGTAGGCACTTAATAGTTTTTAGTTTTGGAAGACTTAAAAAAAGGATAGGAAACTCTATGAAGTCATTAATCAGGCATGATTTTTTTCTCTCTGTTTAAATCACTCCCCGGTGCCTGTTGAGCTGTGGTGGTTAATGTTGCTTTTCTACAGCTAATGAGGCCAAAATGCCATTTTAAATGTGGAAGTTTTGTCATCTGCTCTGTTGTCAGGGCCTTCAAGAAGTGATTCTGTCTTGTTTATAAATAACAAGGAGCTCTTAATGCTCCCAGAAATAATTACGGTTACTGAGACACTGTGACTATAAATGTGGAGATTTTACCTCTTGTATGGCTGTAGTTCCCTCAGGATTGTTGAGAGGTGAAGCCTCACTACCAAACTATTTTTCTGAGCTCAGCTGAGAGTGAGAAACTTAAAAAAACAATAGGAATTGTGGGAAAAACATGCTCAATCTGAAGAGTTTTCTGGGTTTAATAAATGAAATTTATTATTATTGTTGTGACTATTATCATTATTACTAGGAAATATTTTGGTTGTTTTTATCATCATCATCTTGGGGTTATAGCAACATATTTTTCATGGCCTATTTTATAAATGAGGTGTTCTCAAAATATGTCTCATATAGCATAATTTTACACTTTATTCCTATTTTTTATTTATTTACATTTAGTGTATATATTTATTTTTAGCTTTACTTATTTCTATTTCTATTTTATAATATATTATGATATATAATATATAATATATAATAATGTAATTTTCTCTTTTATGTAACATATTACTAGCATAATTTCTAGTGGTGAAACCTTACTATATTGCAGTGTTCTAGATCCATAATGAATTGCCTGCATCCTCAGTTCTTTAGAGAGGGGCTTAATTATGTGAGCAAGATTACTTGTTTTATGACCGAAAGTGTATTTATTTTATTACTAATATTTATTAATTGCACAGTAAATAAATGAATCAACTCAACAAGTGATAAATGGCAGTGCAACAATGAGAATTCTACTCTAGCATTGTAACTTGGTGTAATTACGGTTTATAAACTCACTTTAGTTTGAAAAAAGCAACTTTCTTCCTTCCCTGGAGACAGATAATTTGGATTTTGTTCCCCAGAGGTGGTCAGAGGACAGGGACAGTTCTGTGTCTCATCATTCATCTTCTGTTACAGGGGTCCTGGGGGTGGCAGACCTTGGCCAAACCCAACCAATGCTAATTCTGTAAGTAAATATTAAACATATATTTGACATCTTCTTTTATTTAGGGAAATATCCTCACGTCAGGTCCAGCACTTCCATAGCATAATGGTTATCCTGGGATTCCACATGAGCAGCAGCGCATGGTGTTTCTTCAGAAAACACAAAATTTTCATTGTCATTCAGGCATCACACATTATTAGTTTAAAAATGTCCATTTTTGGCATTTGCATTTGGATGAGGTGGGTCTAGCTTGGTCTATTAAACAGCTCATTCTGTTTTCTGTTTTGGTATTTTAATTCTATTAATGACAACTGGGGGGCGGGAAAGCTGAAACTCTTCCTCAGTTTTCTTTTGCATGTATGTACATGATTAAAATGGGTATTTTTCAACTGATAATAGAAATACGTTCATTCTCTGAAATTGAGTAGTCCAGTAATAGGTGTATTTGTAACAATCAGTGGATTGACAAGTTGTCTGTCAAGAAATTTGTATTTGTCAGCAGTTACCACTCCTGCATCAGCACTGGCTGGAGCTACTTCGGAGAGAATAATTGCAAAGGCTGTCATAAAGAAGAAAATTAAGCTTATTCTCAGGATTTCTCCAGATATCCTCTCTAACAAACACACTTGAATTTGAAATGAAAACTGTCCTTGAAGAAAAAAAGAAAAAAACATAATGCAAAGAAATAGATGTTTTTTCTGGGGTGAAAGATATGATAGTTTTCTTTCCTTTTATGGTCAAGATTTTAATCAAAATTATGTATCTATAAGAACGTGCAAATTCATTTCATGCTTGGATGACTCTGAAGTCCTGTGGACTGAAATGCAAGTATGTGCTGCTGAAGCTTATAAACCTTAAAAAGTATATTGCCTTAATAATAATAAACCTTTTGATATTTTAATATTTTTATAATGAATATTTTAGTAGTGCTGAAAGGTGTTTATTTTGATGACAGAGTAATTTTTCCCATAATTTTAACTGTGTGGTTTAATTACTCTAATTAAAAAAATAAGCATTAACCTGCAGCTGCAGGGTCTTTCATGTTACTGCAGAAGAAATCACTGTTTTATCTCTGTTGATATTACAGATACCTTATTCTTCAGCCTCTCCTGGGAACTACGTAGTAAGTACATTTGTATGTGTTTGTTTGTTTGACATGACATTTTATTGGGGAAAAAACCCCCAGTCCAGATGTTGAGAGGAGGCCCCGTTTATTGGTTGGGAGCAGCACATCTGATCTGCACCGAGGTGTTTTTTCAGCCATTCCTGGTACATATTGGGGGTGTTCTTTAATAGAACCGTTACCTGTCTGGTCAGAGTTGCCCTGAGTGCCCTTTGATTCCACCAAACCTTTTTATAACTAGTACAAATGTATGGTTTTCAGTAAAAATGGGGAAAAAACCCCTCAGCTTTCTGGGTAACACAGAAAGTCTGAGCTTTGGAACTTCTCCAGGAAAAAAAGATTTATGTATAGCACTGATTTTTGTCTCTGCCTTGAGAGGTCAACTTTGTTTATTGGTTTAGGCTCTTCATTGTTGTAGTTACTGTTGTACTCAGATTATTTGTGTGTCTGATGAACTTTCTAAGGCAGATTGTTTGTATTGTTTTTATCAAATGTGTAGAACTGATGTCACAGGGTAATGGGGCAGAATTACATATTTAAAATCAATTTATTTTGTCCTTTATTTATGCAGTTAGCTGTCGAAAACATTCTGATTCCCACAAGTGTCTATAACTGTGGTCCTCCTTTTGCCACATGTTTAGAGGAAACAGCCCAAACCTGCTGATCTCCAAACCAGTTTCTTTAACTCAGAACTTCAGAAATAAATATCTTTCTTTGTGGAGGGGGTTTGTGGATTTGCTCTCAACGTTAGTGACCAGTTATTGTTGGAGATTTTGAAGGTATTTTGGGAATATTTGGCTTCGTGGAAAGCAAATGTTTGGGGATGAGGGAAGGCCAGAGAGCTCCTAAAAGAAGGCTTTTTGTCAAAGGAATTTGTGATCTGGAAGTACACACTTTGAGAACTTCATAGGAATAATCAATGTACAATATATTAATATATAAGCACTTCTAGAAATATATAAGTATCTATAACATATATAAATGCACAAATATAGAAAATA
Organism: Lophotriccus pileatus; assembly: GCA_035583135.1. Lineage (NCBI taxonomy): Eukaryota > Metazoa > Chordata > Aves > Passeriformes > Tyrannidae > Lophotriccus > Lophotriccus pileatus. The sequence continues at coordinate 8,244,463 of JAWWES010000094.1, read as the reverse complement.
TATCAATATATATATATTCTCAGGGTGAAATTAGTTGATACCAGAAGGGTTTGTAAGAGAAGAAAATAAACCAACAATGAAAGTAAATGCAAATTTACAATTAGAGGCAAAGGTAAATGAAGACAAGTAACTTTTCTGATAAGTGGTCAGTTAGTGGTTTCTACATCTCTTTATGTGATATTGAAAAATACATAGAGAGACATTAAAAAAATCAGTGAGCTTTAGTGCACGGGTATATGGATAAAAAGTACATGGGTCCATATCTTTCGTGCCTAGATATGGATAAAATATGTATATATTTGCATGCATAAAAGCTTATGGATAAAAAAGTATATGGATAGATACCCTGTAAGCAGACAGAAGCAACCAAACCCTTATATTTGCTGCCACTGAAAAAAAAAATATTCCTATCTGAAATAGTATATCTGCTGTTTTGAATTATAACAGAAGATATAAAGTAATAGTCGCATGGCAGTAGAAAAATAATGTATTACTATCAATCTCACTGTTTCTTATTACGGAAAGTCAATATTTAACTTTTACTGACATAGACATTTTTACCACAGTGGAAGTTGGTAGTTTTTTATGTTACTTAAAGATATTACTGGCTCTGCAAACATAGGAAGGAAAATATTATGGTTATGTTCTTACTAAATGATTAGGATTATTAAAATAAAATTCCTAGAGAAATTCTGTAAGAACCTTAAAACTCCTGTTTAACAACCAGCGTGGTTTGTGTTCTTAGTCCTGAATAGATTTGTGACTGGAAATACCCCAAACTTTAAAAAAAAACAGGTGTTCCTCAATGGTTTTCTTTTTGTGTTTGGTGATTTTTCTTAATCTTTGATTTCATGATAACCGACATTTTTTACTGTCTCCAGGGTCCCCCAGGAGGTGGAGGGCCACCAGGAACACCCATCATGCCTAGTCCTGCAGGTACTGAAATGTACTCGGAAATTATAAAATCTTAAGGTATTTTAGGAAGCACACAAATTATATTTTTTAATAAAGAATCACATAACAATAAATTATTTGATTTATATTTTCAGCATCCCGTTTTTCTTCCCCTGCTTGCTGTCATCTGCAGCACTGGGGGGCAGGGAAGTTTCCTAACTGGCCATAAAAACTTACCACACCATAATATTATTTTCATTAAATACAATTCCACAGATTTTTTTTTTTTTTCTTTAAAAGCAACCTAAGGTAAAGATGTTTTGAAAGTTCTAATTTCCAAAGTGTGAAGACACTTAGGAATTGGCCATCCATGAATTTTGCCAAGGTATTTACTCTCCCCTGAGACAAACAGTTCAAAATCAAAAGCCTTGATTTAACTTCCCTGTGTATACACAAATGCACTGCACGTGGAATGGCCTCGTGCAGGATCTGGGTACAGAGTGCTGAGTTCTCTTTATTCTCTCTGCAGAAAAAAATTACTTTTCCAGGGTTGCCAGTATTTTCTTTTAAATCGTGCTGTGCCCTTAGGGATGTATTTAGACTTTCCTTAGGTTTTCAACATTTTGGGGGGGGGGCGAGGTTTGATACATTGCACCACACTGTACAGTGAAGATCCATAGGACAAAGCCTCCTACAAGAGTGAGGATTGTTGCACTGAGGAGCTGGATATACCCAAAATCTGACTGACAGGCATGAGAGTCAAAAACTTTCACTAACTCAGTCTGTGTAAGGAAAAGTTGTTTATCTTTTATTACAGATGGAAAACAAATTGCAGGAAGCATTGATAAGAAACAAACTCCTGTTTTATAGAGAATATTGAAGATGAGTGAAGTAATTTAGGACTCCAGGAAACAGCATTATGGAATTAAATAGTTACAGACACTTGGTGATTTATAAACCTTTTAACAGTCATGCATAAAAACTAGAGCCCAGAAGTAGTCACTGAGGGACCATGGCAATTTTTTCTTCTCACAGCTGTGTTGTGTGGCAGCAATAGGTAGAAAGGGAATAAAATCTTCCATTATATTGCCACTGTGTATCAGGCATCCAGGCAGAGAAATTACGGGAAATGTATTAGGTGAGTAGTTTTATTGAAAAGTGTATATTAGCGCTTAAAATAATATCTTATTACAGATTCAACCAACTCTGGAGACAACATGTACACTTTAATGAATGCTGTACCTCCTGGACCCAACAGACCTAATGTAAATATGAATTTAGCTGTATGTTTTTTTGAATTATGCAGCCTTTTGTTTATCCAAACACTGCATTTCCATCAGGTGTCATTATTGCTAAGTTTTCCATTTTTATGAGTGGGCCTTCAGTTGTGGACCTTTGGGAAAAAATCACCAGTGGAACTTAATTTTCTGTAAATACTGATAAATCATTATGCAGTGAATTGTAGATTGTTTTGGCATAATGTTAATGTCTTTAATTTTGTGAAGAGCTCAATTTAATGTTAATATCTGAAATTGGACAGAAACTGCTTAAGTTGCAAAGGTAATGTGGAGCAGTCAGAATTTGAAAGCTGTTAATTATGACTTAAATGAATAATTTAAGGGAGTAATAAAGTTCTCTGTAACTTCAATGGGAGTAGGGCTGGGTCAGCACCAGCAGGTTGGAAAGTTGTACACATAGTGTTGAACTAAATAATAAATTATTCCCAAGTTATAGACCAGCCTACAGAAGTGACAGTCTCCAAAAATCATTAACATGACCAAAAGCAATGATGGTTTTCTGTCTTCACATGAAAGACCTTCTCTTAAAGGTCTGAATGGAACTTGAGACTCCCTTCGCATTCAGAGCTGGGACTGTGAATTTTTCCTTTACTGTTTTTTTTATTCCTCTTGAGGAATATTTTCCCTTTATTGGGTTGTCTAAAAAATATTTGTACGGTTTTTAATGTCTGCTCCTTTTGTAGTTTCCCCTGGGACCAGGGTCAGATGGGCCGATGAGTGGACTGGGTGGAATGGATTCACATCATATGAATGGATCATTAGGTAATGACAGTAAATATTGACAAAATGGTGCATTTTCAATGGCAGTGTTATTTTTTGTTACTGGTTCTTGGAGTTCTGTGGATGACAGTGTGTAAAAATCTTCTGAAAACTGGAAAAGCTGAAACAAAGGGAGAAATTTAAAGAGGAGGAGAAAATAAGAAAGCCATCATCTCCCTTAGCACCAGACTTTTCCTGAACAATTAAAATTCAGCAGTATGCATCTATCACTAATAAAATTAAAATTTTTTTAAAGGAAGAATGTGAAATTTTAGATTACTTTGCAGCCTTTATTTACCTATTTCAGTGCTAAAATGGATTCTTGGTTTAATTAATATCGATGCATGTTGTATTCAGATCAATGAAAACCTGTGTAAAAGGCAGCCACACCTTCTTTCTGTCACTTGCTACAGCCTGATTGCTTAGATAAAGTGAAAAATTAAATTTAAACAGTTGTGGAAGGATTTTACATGTACCTACCATGCGCTTAGTTATTTTCTTTGACCTCTCCAGCTTTTTTGACCACAACCCTTTTGTTTGATATCTGTTCTAATCTCTTGATGACTAGAAAGAAATATTTTCCCTATTTCCACCAAAAACTATCCTTTGGACTGTGAGAAAATAACTCTTGATAATATCTATGTATATGATGTTTTTATAGAGAGGAGAAATCGTACTCCTTCTCAGCTTTAATTTGCCTGGCTGTATCAAATAGTGAACTATTCGAGTCTTCTCCCACAGCTCCATTTTTTGTTTTCCTGGGATACTCTTCTAGTTTTGCATTCAGTACTCTTCCAGAATTTGTCTTTCCTGAAAATAGGTGTCTTTTGCTGCTAAAATAAGCTTTTCTTGCTACATCCATCCTAAAGTTGCATTTCCTTTATTCTTGGCTCTACCTGAGAGCTACAGCATGAGAAAAAAATTAATAGTGTCATACTGATTATATTTAATTTCATTTGGTTTCTGTTACTCTAGTTCTCAGGATCATCTGGTTTCTTCTAAGAGATACTGTCCTCAGTGCGTGTAATGCAGCAAAAATTGATGTATCCCCAAATTAATTGACTGAATTGGTTACACTGACTATAAACTTTTACTAAGTTGGTTATGGTCTAAAATATTTCTGATACACTATGTATTTTCTATGAAAAAAAGTACAGCATTAACTTCATTTCAAAACTGATTGTCTGTTTTAATTTAAGGTTCAGGAGACATGGACAGTATTTCCAAAGTGAGTATCTGGTCAAATATTTGAAATTTTTATAATATTCTACTCTAAACTATTTTCTCTTGTCTCTGTTATGAAGCTCTTTGTTATGCATCTTTATTTTATTATATCTATATTATATATAACAGTACCCAGTCCATAATCTGATTTATCATGTTGTAGTGTTCAATACTATTAAGATAAATGAAAACAGTTCTCATAATCAATTCCAGTTAACTGTAAAACTGGGACAGTGTCTTTAGGATGTTGCAGGATTGCTTTTCTCACCTCTGTAAGGTAGTGTTAATATCCTGATCATTAGGTTAAGTTCGCAAAAGCTGGATATAGAAATAGTTTCAGGAGAAGCACTATTTTGATATCATGACCATTAGCTGGAAATGGTTGTGAGTTTAACCTGCAAGGGTTTTGCATCTACAAAAATAATTCTGTGCTTGAGTGCATCACGTATATAAAAATAAAACTGTTACATACGTGATCATCATTAACTTGGGAATTAATGAGCTTGTTTGGTAAAGTGACATAAATAAAAAGGATCCTGTATTCTTATATTTTGTAACATCTTCAGGCTCTGCAAAAAGTTAAATGATGGATGGAAATGACCACATTGCCCTGGTTGTGCTGGGCTGTGCAGTGATGGGTTCAGTAAAATCCTCCAGTGAGATAATCACCATACAGCACCTTTTTAATTAATGTCCATGGTTTTTCTTCAGTATTTGATTGCAAACTGCAGCATTTTTTAAGGAAAAAAAAGAAATCCCAAGCAGTTCCTTTTCCATGGGATCATTTTTAAATCTAGTATTCAACTCACACATATTAAGTATGTGTTAGTTCAGGTGGCCGGAGCCCTGAAAATTTGGGTACAGAAATTTACCTGGAAGTCTCATAACATGTTAACCTTAATGAATATCTCACGGGAATCACATTTGCTCCATGTCTTTTCCAAATAACTGAAAGAAAAAGGCTGCTAATTTCAGGTGTGGAGAATTGTCCATAGAAAATTAATTCAGTCAGAATCAGTACAGTTCACAGAATCTAGAGTTTTCTACAGAAGATTTTGATTTAACTGGCTGAATGGCAGAACATAACGTTTTTATGAAGTAGATTGGGGGGGGGAATAAATTTACTAAAATTACACATATTAAATAAACATTAATAATCAGTGTTTATTGCAATGCCCATGGAATTTCTGCAGGCGTTAAGGACATACTTTATTTGGAAAAGCCCAGTTAGTGCTCCAGTGCTGGACCTCAACTGGCCATAAAAACAGCCTGGAGTCACTATAAAAGGGATTTTGTCAGGAATTTGACCCTTTGGGGCTCATGTGCTGTAGCAGTGGCAGAATTTGAAAGCTTAGTGCCACACAGAGCCAGATAAAACAGGGGCAAATCCCCCAGGAATGAGCAAAACTGCGGGAGCATCATTAAAATAATATGACGAGACCTTAGTGGGTTTTAAACTTTATATTCATGGATTGTAAGGCCAGAGGGACTGATGGTTGTGTAGTATGACCTCCTGCATCACACAGGCATCACAGGGGCTTCCCTGAATTAATTCCTGCTTAAGGTACAGTAACTGTAGTTGAGCTAAAGCAATAGATATCAATGTTTTTGATCTGTAGCTCCCTAAATATTTGCTATATAGTGGCTTCACTTTTCTGATGTTAATAAACTCATTAGGCTCTTAAGTGTCATGTATGTAATTAATTTTGTATTTATATTGATTGCATTCAAGTTGTCCTGGGTTAAAAAAAAGCCAAGAGAAGAACTATGATAGATGTAAGCACTTGATCATGAAGCTCATGACTTCACTCCTCCCTTTCTCTGACTTCTTTTTTTCCATCACGAGTCTTCTAAGCATCCCTGTCTTTAACAGGGATGGAAAGGGAATTGTCTATGCGCCAGGCATGGTAGGGGACTCCAAATCAGCTTTTTAAAGGCACATGACTAATTGTAGTGTGTGCAATATCTGAGCTGTTGACTCAGAATAATTTCTGTGACAATTACCTTGTTTCACCCATTCTCTTCCTGAATGTTGCAGAGGTAGTTGTGCACTTCTGTAAGAATAGAAAAAAAAAATTATTATTTTCAGGAGGCTTTAGGTTGTTACTATTTCAGTAAATTATGACCACAGTGAGCAAAGACTCCAGGGACAGGCCCTTGAAAAGGTCTGTGCAGACCAGATCCATCCTATGTCTTCCTCCGAGTGCCTGTTTCCTCCGAGTGCCTGTTTCATAACTCACGTATGTCAAGGCACACACTCACAGACATGGCTGCATTTAACCACATGACTTAATATTGTGGCAGGACTTCCTCATACACCTGCTGCAGCCTTTTGTAGATTTTCCTGACTTTAGCAGAAGCGAATGCTGGCTATGATCTGAAAACAAGAGTTACAGGTAAACAATCCTTGCTTCAGGAAAGAAAATGTTACTTTACAGGCTAAAATTAGCGAGTGAATCATGCAGAACCCTGCAGGGGCTGATTTTCTGTCCTTGAAAGCCCGTTGCATTTCACAGTGCACCTGAGTGCAACACAGTGCTGAGTGAAATGTGTTTGGCACATGTGGTGAGGCTGAGAAGTGAACTGAAATCTTCAGCACTTAATCTGTGTTTTAAATTCTTATTTAACAGAACTCTCCCAGTAATATGAGCATGAGCAACCAGCCTGGCACTCCCAGAGATGACGGTGAGATGGGTGGAAACTTCCTAAACCCTTTCCAGAGTGAGAGCGTAAGTATTTTTTTACATTGGTTGGTGGCTTTTTTTGCTTTGTGAAGTTTTATTTCCTACAAGTTTTTTAGTGTGCTTATGTTGCATGCTTTTTAATAGCTTCTAAATTTGAATAAAAACCAAAAGTTGGGAGATGTAGGTTTACTGCAGAAACCATTTTTCTGGGTTAAGAGGTCAGTTGTCAGTGAAAGAGCAGGGTTTATACACTGAATATGTGATTACAGCATCAGTAGATTCTGTGTTGCAAAGGTGCCATGTGCTAAAAGGCAAAGGTTCCCTCTAGCGTTCATTCTGGGGCAAATTATGCGTTTTTTTTTTTTTTTTTAATGGATAATGCTTGAGGCAGCAAAATGTGGTATAAAACACGTTACAGAGCAAGACTCTGGTATTTCCATACTCATGTGCCTGAAGTTGGTTTTCTAAATCCATGTTTAAGTCCTTAAATAGGAGCGGGTCACTAGTAAGTGGTGACCTGCGGCTCGGGAATTATGGCGAGTAAACAGCTTCTGTTAGATCTCAACACAGTTAAACTCCATGGCAGATTTCATGGGAATCAAATTTTGAGGGTTTTTTTGGGTTTTCTTCTTTCACTAGGAAGTGAAAGGGAGAGTTTCTGCCTGTTAGCTGTTGGTGGGCACACATTCAGGTTGTGTGGAGTGTTAGAGAAAATTGTCTTGTACAATCCAAAAAGACCAGTGTTTCACTGTCTGCCAAAACCACAGAGCCTCCATTAAATGTCATCCCCCTTCGTGGCAGCCCCTGACTCTCAGTTTGGCTGAGGTTGGTGTGCTGAGGGCAGGCAGGCCAGGTCACCAAAACGTGGGTCATGGGAAGAAGAGGACATCAGTTTTACTCCAAAGAGAATCAGTGTTCTCTGACACTGGATTCTAGGTGCTCCTGGATGCTGTTTTCCTGCCTGGAGGAATCAGGGACCCATTCTTCTCATGGTTTTATTGAGTTGTGTGCCCACAGGGCTTCCATTACACAACCCAGGTACACTCTGGTCTGCTCCAGGTACCAGTTCCTCTCCAACACGGGTCACACTGTTGTCCCTGGGAACTACCTTCTTTCTGATTCGTATTTTGCCACCTGGCTACTCATAAAACACATTATTATAAAGTCCTTTCTCAGGCAGATTGGCTGTTCACTAGGAGTTTTGGTTGGGGTGGGGAAAGGTGCTTGGCTAATAACAAGTTAAAAATCCTAAACACCTTGAGACCATCAATCAATTCCTTGTCCAAAGTGTTTCCCTGCTTGAGCAGGTGCTTTGCTTTAAGCCCTTTGAGCTGCAGTCCATTCAGTGTAGCTCACATGACAGGGGAAGACCCATCCAAAACGCTTTTTTCATATGCTTGGACACCTGGAAATGGCCAGCTTGGAGCTCAAGCCTTGGCAGGATATTTACAGCATACCTGGTTTTACAAAGGCAGATTTTTCTCTCTGCTTTTCAGTTAGTTTTCAAAATGCTGATACTTCTTGCGCTTAAAAATGTCCTCTACTTAGAGGATTTTAGTTTTAATTGCAGTCCATAGCTTGCAATTTAAAAACAAATTAGGTGTGTAGGTGTGCAGTTTTTCTAGGCATTGTGGTGTCCCGTTGATTATTCTAATGAAGTACTGCTAACCTGAGGGCAGCTGTAGCTTGTGTGAGGGCTGAAGTTTAATTTGTGTCACTGTAATAATGCGACTGTGTGGTGATTGAATTTTTGGTTCACACCAAGTAGAGTGGTCACTGGTCCCTGATGCAGCTTCCCTCCTAAAACTGGTAACATAAGATAATACAAACTAAAAGCCTAATTCAGTCACAGTCATACATATCTTTAATCCTTACTTCCCACAATATTTCTGGGGTTCAGCTAACCATGAATGCAGCCAGTCTGCCCAGCTATTCCCCAGTAGCCAACATGGACCAGGAAGGGGCATGGAAAGCAGCAGTCATGTTTTGGTTCATCACATCACCTAGTTAACACCAAAACAGCTTCCAAGGGAGTTGCCTTTATCAATAACAGCTGTATTTGTACATGAGAGAAGCACAACAGTAGTTATGATGCCACAAAGTGAACTACAGCCTTAGCAAAGGCTGCTGCACAAATTGAGGAGGAAGCTCAAGGAGTCTGTTGACATCTGAACCCACTGCTGTGGTGCAGACGTGGTTTTGGTTCCCTGGGGTGGGAGAGAAGAGGTTGTTAAAATGTGGATTCCTCTCTTTGCAGTACTCCCCTAGCATGACAATGAGTGTGTGACCAGCTCACCAGTGTCACCACGAAGACCACAGCGAGTTGGCCCTCTCCAGAGAGCTACTGCAGAAGAAAATTGCTCGTCCCAGTGTACAGTTTAACTAAAGGATCTCAGACACAATCAGACCCACATGGTTTGTTTTTCTTTTCCTACCATCTCCCCCATTTTGTCAAGGAAGTGGGTCCCAAGCTTGAGACAACTGTAAAGAGTGCTGTGACAGACCTGCCCGAGGTGGAACTGCAAGACTGTCTGTGTGTGACATGTGGGTCAGCATCATGTGTGTTTGTGTGTGTGTGTGTGGCACAGAAACACACACACACATCCAGACACCCACAGGACATTGTAAAATAGTATCACATCACATCTTAAGTAGAGATGAGAAGTAGGGACTTCTATTTCATCTTTTTTATTTTTTTTCACGTTTACATTTTAATTATTAAAATTTGCTTTCCCTGTCCCCTCTTGAACTGTTCTACATTGCATATATCACTGCTTTATAAGTTATTTTTTAAGTTGAACTCAAATGATAAATTCTTTTGATTTTGTTAATGTCTGCCATTATGGATAGGAATAAAACTGCTTTTAAGAGCTTTCATTAATTTGTGTTTGATACCAGCTACCCAGTGAATCACAAATTGTACTGTCTCAAGAAATAGAAGAAAGCTCATCTTAATTTTTTTTTTGAGAAATTTAAGAACTTTCACCTAGTTTGGGGATTTTTTTTAATACTTTGCCTTTAAAAAAAAAAAAGAAGCACTGAAGGTTATTTTTCTTCTTTAATTGAAGCCTAATATCTGCAATATCTATTTTAAATGGAAGCCTGAATTTGATACAAGCTTCTCAGTTTATATAGAGTACTATAAGGTTACTGTAAGTGAGCTCCAACTGCTTTAGAATCTAGCAATAAAGGACAGGGCTTCCCCTGCCCTTGGAAATGAGTTTTCTATTTAGCATGGTCTTCTTGGTAGTTAGTGGAAATACAGTAGAGTCCTTATCACCAAAACCCTTTCTAACAACTTGCAATTATGTTTCCCATTTTCATGATTCTCAAACGACTAGTAACTGTTCATACTTCTAATTATAAACAGTGTTTCACAAGCCCAATCAATGAATCAGGTCACCATGCTACTGCTTGGGTGTGTGTTTTCTACCATGTCTGCCAGAATTAAGTCCCTTAAAACTTTCCAGTCAGCAGCCTTTTTTGAGCCAAAATGTCGCAGTATAAAAGGTCTTTACCTTTTGCCATGAACAGAACAGGAACAGAGGTCTGGGCCATTTTAAGAGGGGGACAGCCTGTTAGGTGTGAAAGCTGGGAACAGAAGAGAGAAAAGGTCCTGAAGGAAATGCTTCTGGAAGCTGTCCCATGTATCTTCAGGCAGAGCTCTGAAATGAAGATTATGGTACATATATTTAGTTCCTAGTGATTCACAGCTCCCCCAAGAAAACAGAGGTTTTCTGTTTGTAGTGATCAGCAATGTGGGCACAAAGTGGCTCAGCAGAAATTCAGGCCACAGGCAAAAAGCAAATTCCCTTCCTTGGACTTAAAGATAGAAGAGACACTTAGAGAGGAGGAGCAGTTCTGGGGTGTGGTATGTCCATGTGCAGGGGGATTTTTTTAATGAATTGTGATAAGCATATGGGATGGGCTTGTTGTGATGGCAGCTGCACATACTGGGATGTGTAAGGTATACTACAATCTCCTAACTCATTTTTATTTCCATGTGTATACATGTGTATATAATATATGGAAATGAAAAAGATTTAACACTTCACTCTCTTGTTAGGGCTATTCAAAGATGAAACACTCAGAGGCTTAAAATTATGTTACAAGTATCAAAGATTAGCATTACCTTTTGGTAATAAAAACTACTTTGATTAGTTGTAAACATCAACTATATAGTCACTTTATGGTTTTGTAGACTGTATTCCCAGTGATTATGAAGGTCACATTCACCTGCTTCTCTTTGGGTAACACTTTTTTGCTGTCTCCAAAGATGGAGACACTACTGACTTGAGTTACAAACACAAAATCAAGGGTTAATTTCCTCAGACCCTTTGTTGTTGTCACTGACACCACTGGTGTGTTCCCAGAGTCCAGGTGTCCTTGCGGCCTGTGTTGACACCTGTATCATCCAGGGTAGCCTTCCAGGAAGGACCTGGGGATTTTTTCCTGCCCAGTTTCAGTCAGGTGATGTCACTGGCTCCTGGACTGAGGTACATGGGGGCTGTGAATCAGGTGCCAAGGGCTGTTCACACCCCAGATAAGTGTCCTGTTGGGCACCTTTGAAGGGTGGAAGTCTGACCACCAAAGCTGTCAAGGAGGCCCCTTAAATGGAATTGCCAACATATATTGGATATTGCTATGAAAATATGTTATCCTCATTTTTATACAAGAGTAAAATGTCCCTTCAGGCACCTAATTTACTTGATGTGTCCCACATTTCTCGTACCCACATAGTCCCACAAACAGCAGCAGATTCTTTTTTGTTTTAAATATGCACTGGGCTTTTTTCTTGTTCATTTTTCTTTCTTGTGCTTACAAATCCTTGTAGGGTTTTCATTGTATTTGCGAGTATCAGTGTGGAAAGAAAGACTATTCCCAAGCACTGAGCTTTTGCTCCTACTTGCGTTTCTTATGCTCCAGATATCAGCAGCAGTGTAGCTGCTGTTTGCATCTGTCCTTATGCAGCAGCATTATTGATAATGTCAGAACTTGTCCAACTCTGGGAGCAATTTCATTTTAAGTGGTGCAGGATAGTGTAGGTTTTTTTTCTCTGGGCTCTTAGATAGATTTTGCTCTTTAATATAGAAATAAATAATGGTGAATCTGTAAATGGGTCTTTCAGACTGTTAAGTAAGTCTTTTTTAAAAAAAAAAGTGATTAAATCTTAGAGTAGCAAAAATTTGGAGTAGGGCATCTGTCATACTGTGAGAACTCTGGCAAGTATATTCTGGCCTTGTAGAAATCAGCTGAAATTGGGATTCACTCGTGAATTTCACAGTGAAACCAGTATTTAACGTGCTGCATAAACCAGTGAAAATGAATATTCTTACCCAGATTTATCTGCACAACACCCAGATTTTACCACCATGTCTAAATCTTGTACAGGCAAGAACAGAGCTTGGGGCAAGGAAGAAGCTGTGTGATTCACAGGTAAAGCACATGGCCTGACGTGCATCAACAGAATACCCAGATATCTGCATGTATGCACTGAGTTATTTTCTTAATTGCCTGAGCAAGAGGAAGACCTGCAGTTGCACTCAAAAAAAGTGCCATTTTTTATTTGGTTGCAGAGCCCTAGTAGGTTCAGTATTGAACTTTTTATTCCTTTTTTTCCTTCTTACCAGTCAAAATGACTTTTCAGCTGATACATGTTTCACCTAATTTCTATTTCTCATATCAGTTAATTATTTTGGAGGGTTTTCTCCTGTTCCTGGTCAGCCCTGATCTGTTGTTATGATGGCTAAATATGGACTGGATTCTTTAATATTTGACCCTACACATTCACATTTCAATAATGTAAAATACAGCTTAATGATGTAAAAAGTACAGGTAAATTTATTTTTCTTTAATTCACTGCAAGTGATGATATAACTGTGGCTCCTGTCCTGCTTGGACCTTAAGGATGGGAATCCTGACAAAGTACAGTTCTCAAATAAACCCACAAAAACTATTTCAACAGTGACATTTCATACTAAGGATCTAACTGAGGATTTAATGATCCAAAACAACTATAAAAATTAAGAGACAGTGAGTTAGTTTTAGATTTTACTGTATGCAGCTCTCTTTACTTTCCAGTTATTATTGGCACAGTCCTATAGGCTGCTGCTCGTGCCAGTTCTGCTCAAATTTGGATGAAACCACTCACATAAGGCAATTTTTTGGGTAGGACTTCACCCTGATCTGGGTCAAATCTATAACTTACCTGAGCTGTGACATTATTTGGTAGATATGTAAACCGAGTACATAGAATGAAATACGGAGGGTCTGTTGAAATTACTGAAATTATGTTTCAACCTGAAAAATAAGAAAAAAGTATTTAAAATACTGTTTTGAGTGCATGCTTGCATATTGTCCATATATTTGAAACAAATTATAGTACCAAATTTAGAGTTAAAAATGGATCATCTATTCAGCACATTACAACTCTGGTCCTGCGAAAGGGTTTGCCTTGGTTTGAAATGATGCCTGCACATTGTTGATTTTAAACAGATTTAAGAATACAGGTAGTATCCTTCAGGAAACTAAGAAAGTAGACTGTAATATGCTAAAACCATGGTTGAGCATGGATGGTCTAGAGCTCAAATTTAAGTCTTTCCTAAGCAGACATTATTTTAAAGACGTCACCGGCGCAGGAGCATGGTCATGTATCAATACTGACATGCGGTGCAGATTTGGCTTTCTTCTGTTTCTTACTTTGTTAGAGCTTTGTTCACTTTGTTCGCTACTACATTGACTATTTTTGTGAATTTGTCCTTCCACCTTGTTTTGTGCAGCCATAGTTTCCCCAGCACAGCCAACACTGCTTTGCAGTTTTAGTCTAAACTTCTCTTTGGTCGCTGTTCTTCATTTAAGCTTGAAGTGTGTAAGAAAGCCTCTCATGTAATGGGAAAACTTGCCATAAAAATGTATAAAGGTTTTCTTGGGTACATGTTTTCACATTTAATAAAAAGGCAGTTTTCGGTTATAATTTGAGGTGGTCAGTTTCTAGCCACTATTTAATTTTTGTGTCCAGAAGAAATTGAAAGAGAAAAAAATCACCTTTTTTGGGTTTTTGTTTTGCTTTGGTTTGGGTTTTTTTGGTATTTGTTTCAATTCAGAGTCATAAATGTTTGCTGAAAAATGTGGGTTTTGGGGGAAATCAGATAAAAAACGCATTTGCTGCCTAGTTGTAAGTAGTACAGGTAGACTTGGTGTTGAAAGCTCCTGCCATATCCCCAAAAGTGTATCTCGTGACATCTGATTTGTGTGGCTTTGTATGAGCCTGATTCACAAGCAGCAATTCAATTTGTCTGTCCTGTGTTTTCAATGTGTCTTGTGGGAGGTCCAGGGTTCTGTGGTCTCAGGAGAGTGACTGAGTGGTCGAGCAGGCTTGTTCCCAGGGTCAGAGGGTTCAGGACCAGGGGATTATCCACCAGAAACAAGATGTTCGTTCGCTACCTCGCTGTTCTTTTGAGAACTTGCACAACTCTTCTTGCCAGTAGGTTCTGGGGATCCTTTAAAATTTTTTATAAATTGCCGAGACAAGAAGTTTAGTTTTGCTAAGAGAAAAATCCTGGCAGTTTTTAGCAACAGTTTTCGTAGGGAAACAGCTCAAAACATGGGGATTTGGAAAGGTGATGTGTTTTCTCAGCTAGGTTAATCTCTTGAATCAATTACCCTGGGTGCGATAGGAAATAGACAGTACAATTTAGGAGTTTGGGCTGTTACAGAGATACTGAAATCATCAGTAATTGCTTTTGATGGGAAAAATTATTGGCTGTGGAACAACTGCTCCGATCCTTGAGGAGTCAAACTGTCAACTGGGTGAACTGGGTGTTTTAGGCTTTTTTTTCTGTTGTTTAATCTTCATGTTTTATCCTCTCTCATTTGGATTTTCCCATTAAATGTACTGTGCCAGATCTTTGCACAAAAATAAGAGCATTTTGCCCAATAAACATGTAGAAAGTTGTTCACATCTGTAACTACAGCTCTGCTGAGGAGGGTTTATTTCATTATAGAGACTTTTGAGCATAAAAACAGATAAGGTGTGGCAGTGCAGCATCCTGAGAGCTCTCACTGCTCCAGATCAGGAAGACTATCATCCCACAGACTCCCAAATTAGGTGAGGTGGTTCCTAACAATGACATAAAATAGCTTGAAATAAAAGCTGATTTTTGGCATGCAGATTGGAGGAAATAAAATCCCAAATACAGGATGTATTTAGTTGAGGTAGAAATTCACTGAAGCCATCTCTAACAGGAATACAGAGCACATCCAACAACTTAGAGGGAAAGCCAAGCTAAATTGTGTTGCTAAATTGTTGTCAATAAACATAATGTTCAAAAGCAGGTATAAGCTATTTTTTGGTTTTATTTTTCAAGTCTATTGTAATTTTTCTGATTAACTTGTAGTTTTGATTTGATTTGAACTTACATTAATGGATGAGGAAGAGAAATCAAGTTCTTAAACTAGGGCTGGAATTACAGACATAAATAGTGGCTTGAGTAAAGCTGAAGCTTTCTGTTATTTAAGAATCAAGTAAATTTTTATATTATTCTTTTTCCAGGACAAAAAACATCCAAACAATAAACATTTTTATCCTTGTTCTGGCTGTTTAAGAAGTGCAAATCAAAATGCTATGCTCAGAGACCAGTTTTCAGGGCTTTTTTTTTTGTGGCAAGTATCCCCTTGCAGTGCATCTATTTTGTGCATGTTTGTCTAAAACTACCGAAAAAACCCCACCTTTTTTTTTTTTCTGAATTTCTGTACATACATCTGGTTCTGGTGGGAAGAGAAGGAAGATTTGGTAGCTGGTGGGTTAGCATATTTATGTGGATTACTTACAGCATTAGTAAACCATTGTCAACTCTGTTCACATTGCACAAGATACTCTGTGTAGTCTACTGCTGGCATTATAACCTCAGTGATCAGTGCATATTCTGTAAATTCATGTAATTCATGTAGGTTTTGTGTAAGAAATCTTGTCACCACTGCTTACTACTGTAAATTCTTGTTTTGAAGCAGGAGGAGGCGTTTAATTGTACAGCCATGTGTATTATATACTACAACAGTCCTTGTTCTGTCCTCTAGACTCGCTGTCCACTTAGAGTTGAAGCTCTGTTAAGCACGCATAGTGGCTTCAGAATTTATTTCAGACAGCAGATCTATAAGCCATTTACAGGAACATTAAATGTAACATAAGAGAATCCAACCCAGTTTGTACCCTTTCTTGAGAGCTGGGGGTTGGATTTTAGCAGGCAGCTGCAGGTCAGCAGGTTCCGTGGCATCCCAGCTGCGGGTGCCTGTACACCTGGGAGGTGTCACACCTGGGCAGGTGTCCCCTGGCAAAGGGGTGCCCCAGGTACAGCAACTGGGCAGGCTGCTGCCTTACAAAGACGTGTGAGCTGGTGTCTTTGCTTTTTCCCAAAAACTGCATCAGTGCCAAGACTGAAAACCAACTTTAAGGGCATGCAGGAGGTGCGGCGCTGCCTCCATATTGTGTCCTCCTCTCCCCGCCCACCACAGGCTCCACCTGAGGTGGTGTTTTAAGGAGAATTTAACTCTCTGTCTGTTTGTCGAGAGAGAAAAATAACCTGAATTCTTGGACTATGGATTCCTTTTTATAGTATTTTCTGATGTACAACAAAGACCTGAAAATGTCCGTGTGTTCTTCGCTGGTTTCTGACATCAGAAATTCAAGTCCTGTCTAATCTGAAAGGCAATGATGGGAAAGGTGGAAAAGCTTGGAAAATTGAAGGGGATTCTTACTTGGATTATTTTAAATGTTTTTATGGATAGTTTAAATGACTAGGTTAATCTCTTGAATCAAGTCAGTCTTAATGACTTTGCACCTTCACCGTTTCATGTGGGACTTTGAGAACTTGCAATAAATACTCCTCACGCTTACAGTCCAATATGTAGATAAATTCCCTATATTTCTAAGATCAAAAAATATTTCTACAGTTACTTCAGCCCTTACAGAGAACAACAGGGCAATCCCAATCCCATAATCCCAAGTATTTGTACATGTATTTTAGACAAAGAATGACTTTCAACATCATAAATGAAACAAATGTTCAATGTTCCAGTCTCTGGAAGTAAAGGAAACCTCAGTAATTTTGCAAACCAGCAAGAATTAAACTTGTCAATATAAATATTAATGTAGAAAGTGCATGCAAAACTTGATACTGCCTCTGACCTTAAGCATTAATATTGATAATATTGGGGATCTCACAAATGTTGTGTGTTTCAGAACCGCTGTATTTCTCCTCAGTGTGTGCTTCATCTTCATTACCGACAGCTACTGCAAAGAGCCAATCCATGCCGTAACCAAGGCGTGGAGAGACAAACTTCCCACAGCATCATAAATACGTGGACATGTGTGTGTGTTGTGTTAGGATGAGTAACCACTCCAGCTACAAACTCCTCCAGACCTTGTGTGTATTTTCAGAGCAGCCTGTGGGATAGGTTTGGGAGGGCAGCAGCCTGTGTGGATGCTGCCTGCCAGCAATCCCATCCCACACAGCCTCGGGTCTGGCTTTGGGGGATTGTCATGAAGTCAAGCCTCACTGGTTTATCTGTGAAAAGTTCCTTGCCAGACGGGGAGCTGTAAAGACACGGATGATGTGGGTCGCTGATCCAGAGCATGTCTGCATTGGAGCCTCAGGCAGGACTGTGACAGACAGTTTGTCATGGTGATACCGTGCCACCACATCAGACTTGTTTCCGCTCCACACCGTGGCCTGATTCATCCTGCCATAATCTCATCTGGCTAAAAATTACCATCCTGGGTCTCCTGTGTAAGTCAGAGGAGGGACAGGAGAGGAGATGCCTCTGTAATATTGTATGACGGCATCAGCTGCTGCACCACTGATGAACAGCTGGAATTAGGTGGGATGAATCCATGGGTTTACGGTCAGCTTACATACCTCTGCACAAAAATGTATATTTATTTGAGCTTGGTAAGGGCAAGAATAACGCAGGTCCTTTGAACTCAAATCCGAGTGGCTTACAGATGAGTTTCTGAATTCGATCTCAAACATTAGATTTCTGCCCCATAGTTGCTCTTTTATGCTTTTATGAACAGGTGTAACTTCAACTAACTTGTTGGAACATTTCCAGAAGGTTTACATCTGCCTAGAAATCCTTACCTTTACTTTTTAAGTGGGCTTCCTTGTTGCCTGCACCAATTCATTTATTGTAAGCAACACATGAAGAAACC
Source organism: Lophotriccus pileatus (assembly GCA_035583135.1). NCBI lineage: Eukaryota > Metazoa > Chordata > Aves > Passeriformes > Tyrannidae > Lophotriccus > Lophotriccus pileatus. The sequence continues at coordinate 8,226,398 of JAWWES010000094.1, read as the reverse complement.
ATTGCATAGATCAGTCAACACCAGCAATAGCATATGCAGATTTTAAATTCAGCTGTGACCTCAGAACTAAGGTATTAATGTTCATACTTTCTAGGTGTGGCTAAAGGTTCTTTTCCCGAGAGCTTTAAGGAATAAATCTATGAGCTCCTGATTGAGTATTGAGAGAATACGTGTAGCAATGGCAGTTTATGTTGGTTTGTTTTCTTTCTGTAAGCGTATGATAAATGTATTGCGATTTCACGTGCTGGTTTGGAAATGAGGGAGTATCCGGTTCCAGACAGAGCAGATCTCTCCAGGCAGCACTATGGTGGGTTGGCAAAGCCTGTTTACAGCAGGTTCCACCTCAGGCCTGCACCACACCCACCTCATTCTAGTTCACTTTGTTACTTTTCTTCACTACCTGCCCGTATGAAATCCTGACAGCAGTGTTCTTGTTGAAAGCTGAGGAACAACTGAAGTTTAAAAACAAAAATGTTGTAGCTTGCACCTTTCACTTTCATGGAGTGTCCCTGTTCTCACAGCTGGGATGGGACAGCAGCCACCTCCACTGTTGCCATGTAGCTCCATCCCACAAAATTGGGTGTCATTTTTTATGGGTTTAACAGGACCAATATTGATCCATTCACTTTATTTCCTAAATTGTGAGTCACTCGGTGCTGGAAATGATACGCATCTTGTGTAGCTATGAATAGAAAAACAGAGTTGTCTTTAGGATATGTTAGTACAATCCCATCTCTGCTGTTCAGTGTTTGGAGTGCCGAAGTTAACAAAAATGTTACCTTCATGGATTATCTCAGCTCTGCGTGAGAATGGGTATGAATTTCCTGTTGCTGTTCCTGGTTTCTCTGTGAATTCTGAGCCAAAGGTAAAACAGTGGGAAAGATGGTTGTGGCAGCCACTCATTGACAGCTTTTCAGATGCATAAGGCCATTCTGTCTGTCACCTGACACTGTTCCAGTTTCTTCACTGGATCACCGTGCTGTTGAATATCACAATGGGTGTTGTCAGCCAGTGGAGGGAAGGTGAACGAGCTCACCACCCAGGAAGGGTAGAACTGTAGCAAGTAACCAGCTGTCTTCTCCAGCATCTATCTGTAGTGCTTCACTTCTAGTTAACATTTGTACCTTCAATTATTATTGCACCGTTTAGTATCTTGAGGTCATATGAGCAGAAATATATGAATATATATATAATTTACAAGACATATAGGCTTGTATTGTGCCTTTGTAATTCTCTTCAGCTTCAGTATCTATATGCTACAAGCAGATAAACTTCCCTCTTTTGGGGTGTCCTTTACTACAACAGTAGCTGATGGCTTCATTAATACTGACTATTTTAGTCTTCTGGGGCTAATATACATGTTTTTCTGGATGAAAATGCCATAGTGCCCTCAGCAGACATAAGCACAATGACATAACACTGCAGTGCATGCTGTCTCTTAGCTTCTCTCTACATGTGCTTGCATGTTGGAAATTCAGAAGTGCTGCTGTATAAAATTGCTACATTATTTACCCAATACAGGTGTTCTTCTGCATCCCTTTTTTGCTCAAAACTCCAATTGTCTTGGAAGTTAGTGATAGTTCAAAAGGGGGTTTTGGCTGCACAAAGGATGCAGGGAACAACTCCTAAGTAGTTTACAGGCTGCTGTAAATGTGTTTTCGGCAAAGAAATGTAGCATTTTAGCTGTAATTTCCTAGTGAAAACACTGAGCGTGCTTATCACTTAAGATTTTAAGGGAAAAAAAAGGTGTCAGACTGTGTAATTGTATCTCATCTAACTTTGACACTTAACCAGTTTTACCTGTGTGTTCATGCCACACCAACCAACACAGACCTGAATGGTGACAGCCTTGTCATAGTACTACAGCTACACAAGAAGTCATGGTTTTCCAGAGGTTCTGTTTGGATTTTTTGTTCCTTTAACACATTTTCACTGCAGAGGTATTTTTCTGTAGAGTTACTTGAGGCTTTCTTTCACCAACGCAAGAGTCTGTAGCCCTCTGCACTGTGAAAGGCAAGGCCCTGTGGGGACACTCGGGCTTCGTGCTTGCCCAGCAAATTAGCAGAAATTTCACCCAAGCCATAAAACCTCTTATGTTAATCTCTATTTATGTAATTAAAGCAATTAGGGGTAGAAGCTTCAGGAATAATGAGGTCTCTCTATCAATTCATTTGCTCTCTCTCTGTACTTCATAGGGATTTAAGGGTTCTTTTTCCAAGGCTCAGCTGTGTCTCTTCAAACCAGTGCAGTCCAAGCATCGTTTGAGGTGCAGTTTATGGAGATAGCATTGGAGCGTGAAAGATTTACTTCTGGTAGCAAGGAATAACCTGTGTCCCTGTGGACATGGACACTTGCAAACAAGTCTGATACCAAGAATTTAAAAAAAAAAAAAAAATAATTCAAGATGGTACCAGTACATCAGACTCTGTTCTACAGTGGGGTTTTTAGCTTTTGTCATTTGTATTTTATTTTGTGAAAAAAGGAGTTGGGGGGATCTCAGATCACATGGGGAATATTAGAATTATATCACTCAACAATCATTTTATAAAGTCTAACTTCAAAATGCACTATGATTTATTACAAAAGTATATTTTCTTCTGTTTGCCGACATGGTGGTTCCATTTTGTGATAAGTTAAACTCAGCAGTTAATTTGTTGCACTGCCTGGCTGCATGACTTCATCCAGTGTACATATGTACCTGTGCAGCATTACTTTTGGGGTTTGTATTTGAATTTGCAGTATTGATTATTATTTTTGTATTTTACTTTGCCTCTGTTATTGGAATTGTAGTAAACATAATTTATACATATGATTTTACAACTGTTTTGCAACTGAAAAGTCTCCTTTAAATTGTAAAGTTTTATTGATGGATACTCATTAAAATGGTATAAGAATTATATTAACAATTGTTTTGTGTTTTGATGCTCTCTGTACATAAATATATGTCTATTTATCTGTTTAATGGTGCTTGTGTCTTGCAACTTTGGATACATTTTAGAATAAAGTTTCATTTTACAAGAAGTAGTTGTATTTTCACAAGCTGTGTCAAAAAAAAACCCAACTCACCTTTTTTCTGTTAATAACTAGGGTTATGAAAGACGCATACATAAAATATTTGTAACTTCAAGCAGTTATATATTTGTTTCAAAAATATAGAAGTATGCAGTCTATAGAGATGCACAGCTGTATGTGGCAGTTCACTGACTGCAGTTACTGACATCTATATTTAAAATGTTAACATAAGGATGCATTTTGGAGCACTTCATACTAGCTCTGATGGCATTGCAGAAGATTTATTCACGTCTAATACTGAGCTCATCTTGTATTAACAGGAAAAGATGCACAAAGATGCTTCCCAGAGGCTGCCTTAGGTCCAGCTACCTTCACCTATTGGTACTGCCACAGGTGCTGGTGTTAACTATGCCACAAAAGGTACTTTTTCCACTGGGAAACCATTGAAAAACACAAATCCACCCTGTGAACTGGTGCCAGTAACTTAATTTCTTTTAATTTTTCAGCTGTGAAAGGAGAACAGTATTGATTTTGCAGATTATCTTCTGAGCACAAGTGCACAAAAGGCTGTAAAATACTCCTTTACTCCAGTGGAGACTGTAAAAAGCTTCAGTGGTTCCTTTGCAGTCCATTGCACTCCTTTACCTTCTTGCTCCTTGAGCTGGAGCACAGGAGGAATGCAGCTTAGGAAAGCAGAGGCTCATTTGGGAAAGTTTTTCAAGTATCAGCTTTCCCTTGCTCTAACAGAAATGAGAGACCTTTCCTGTTTCTCTAAAACTCCTCACCCCAAGCATCTGCTCCTCCACACGCTCCAGAAGGTTATAAATTTGGATTTATACAGCAAATTTAAAGAGCAAATTTAGATTTTACTTTACCTATTTGTGATTCTAGAGGCTCTGTAGCTCCTCATCTCACAGCAGAGAACAGATCTGTACTGGGCCAAACACCTGATCAGTGGGACAGCGCGAAATGGAGGCGAAAGCCACCTGTGGAAGAACAAAAGATGAGCATTATCTTAGAGAACACCTGAGTGTGACAAGGTAAACCTGAAATTTAAAAATTACTGGCCCAGACAGGCGAAACACAAGTTAACGGGTTTTTTAAACAGGGAAAGGTATATTTCTGTTTACAGAGTCTTCTATCTGGCGTCCAGGATCCATGGTGTGACAAGCTGATAACTTGAGTTTTTGTCATCTGGACTGAGCAGATGAGGAAGGAGAAAACACTGCAAACCTTTCACAAACCCTGTTCAGGTAGTGACATTGAGGTGTGCCATTGCCACTGTCAACAAAGTCTGTTTCTTCCTGTCACAGAAGCCAAAGGAAAGAGATACCACTACAAACTTTTCTTTTTCTGAAGCCAACAGAATGAAAATAAAGGTGGAGAATAGCACAGCATGCTGATTTTCACAGCCAGCATCCTCTGGAATGCAACTAATGTGATACTACAGCCATCCTGTTGCTTGCTAAAAGGATATGTGACACAAAAACAGAGATCTTGCAATAGCTGTGCAGTGATAGTAATAAGACAGTGTGGGAAGCAAATCCCTACTGCATTGGGAAACTCTCTCTTGATTGGTTAAAACTCAGATTTTCCTGGCTGTTAAGGTTAAAGCTTGACATTGTTAAAGCTGGATCTTTAACAATGTTTAAATGAACAAGTGTTCATGATATAAACTCATTTATGTATGCTTTTAAGAAACATGGGAAGCCTCTCATTGGAATAATAACTACCAAGAGGAAAGGCTGTAAGGAAGGGATACAGAAAGCAAAGCCTTGCTGCTGTATTAAAACCATGCAGGAGCACAAGAGTTAAATATAAAACCTGCAGTCTCTCCTGAAAACCATTTACAGTTTTACACCCTCTGCTATGTTGAAGTAACACATCAGCCCCACGGACAACTGGTGACAAGCCCAAAGCATCCCCAAAGTGGTTGAGTCCTCAGTAGCAATAGCACTGTATCCATGCTAGTAGTAAAACGTTGACCCTCCTGACTGGTCCAAAAGCTGTGGCTCTGCTCTTCTTCAGGTGGTATTTTCACGGTGTGCAGCAACATCTATACCACCCATGTGCAGAGAAGGAGGTAAGAAGTATCTCTCTGTGAGCTCTCCAGTTACTAACTCCTGCAGGAATAGATGACTGGGGCCATGGTTACTGAGGTGGGCATTAAAACTTCTGTACCACCACTGCCAATGGCTCACCTGCTTCTGGAGAGGTGAATGTGTCTTCGCTGGACACGTGTGCTGGGCTGTCAAGATGATGACAATGCGAGAGAGCACGACTTCAAAAAGAGGAAATAAAAAAACATGAAGCTTATTATTACTGAGATTTTGGTGGCAGTGTACACACCAAATGCACCACGGGCTGGTGCCAGGCCATGAGGTGATCTCAGGAATCCTGGAGCAGAAGTGGTGGGACACCTACTCCATAGTGCCCTGAACACACCCAGCACTCCTTTCACTGGAGTTGTTCAGCTCGGAGAGCCAAAGGCTGCAGGGAGACCTTAGACCACCTTCCAATGCCTCAGGGGTCTACAAGAAAGCTGGAGTGGGACTTTATACCAGGGCATACGGTGATAGGACAGGGAGGAATGGCTTCAAACTGAGAGTAAATTTATATTAGACAGATATCAGGAAAAATTTTCTCCCTGTGAGGGTGGTGAGGCCCTGGCACAGGCTGCTCAGAGAAGCTGTGGCTGCCCCATCCCTGGAAGTGTCCAAGGCCAGGCTGGATGGGGAGCAACCTGGAATAGCGGAAGGTGCTGTCCATGCCAGGGATGAGCTTTGAGGTCTCTTCAACCTTTATAAACCATTTGACAATTCCCCTCAGCCCCAGCACCCCCTCTTCCCGGGCACCCCTTTTTCTGTCAGGCCCATCCTCCCATTCCCTCGCCCCTGGTAAGTCCCCTCCCTTCA
>JAWWES010000094.1:8202783-8213659 GCA_035583135.1 Lophotriccus pileatus | reverse complement strand
ACTCTGAAGAGCTAAAGTCTTTGGGAGCTGTAACGGGGTAGGTGGTGTTGGTCCAGTCCAAAGCTGTCGACCTCCAAGCAGCCTTTAGGTGAGATGCACTGAATAGGTGGAGTTCTAAGTATTTTTGAAACTTCTGGTACAAAAATAGGTAAATCAGGTGTAAATATGTTCTTGCTCTTCATATTGTAACAAGTATGCAGTACATTGTCGAGTGACTTGAAATCAGAATTGAAAATCAGAAAATTGGAAATAAGAATTGAAAATCAGAATTGAAATCAGAACTTTAGGGCTACTTTTTCTGCACTGTGCTCAAGTCCAATTCCATTAATATTAACAGGAGTGATGCATGTCACAGAGAATATGTTCAGAAAGGCTCTAAAAATTAGAAAAAACTCAGAAGCTGTGATGCACATCAGGCCTACCCATGGTAACAAGTACAGTGTTTCACGTTCAAGTGTTTAATTGTTTTTTGTACATTTAGACAGACCTCTTAGCCCATACAGAGCTTAGAAAGATTCAAATGGGGATTCCAAATGGCACACAAGTAAATGGAAAGAAGTATCTATAAAACTACATCTAAGTGTCTTTCCTGTGTTTTATTTTACCCTACGAGTGATGCTAAACAGTGGTTGTACTAAAAAAAACTTCAGAGCTCAGTGAACGGTGTGATGTTCTCATGTGTTCAGAAATATTTCAGTGATAGCAAAGCAGTTTTTTACCTTTTCTGTTTTAAGTGGAGAGACTGGACATGATTAATTTGATAAAAACTCCACCATTTTGTCTCAACTCAACTGCCAATGATGTAAATATCTTTTTTTTCTCCGTCTGTTTAGGTTGGCATCAAGGTTACAGTACAGGATGTTTTGACTAATGTTGAAAAAACTGTCAGCATGGCATATGCAACATACGTAGCCAAACCAGTTGGTGCTGGAAAGGTATTCTTTCAGTTTCTTTCTAAGCTTAAAATGACTGAGTTTCTGTGAAATAACCCAACTTTCTTGCTTGTGAAACTCAGTGAAAATATTCATACCTTTTTATTCTGATCAGTAATAGGAAAAGAGCACAAAGCCCAGATTTTACGCAGATAAGGTTGTTTTGGTTTTTTTTTGAATTCTCTGCTCTGAAATTGTTAGGCTATTACTATTATTATTGCTACCACTATTATAATTTTTCCACTTTCTTCTGCACATTTGTTTTTCATAGAACTGTAGTAAGGGGTGCAGTATTGACAGAGGCAAGCACTGGAAGAGACTCCACAGTCTCCCTCCTTTTCAGAGGCTGTCTAAATAAACCCTGAAACTTGCAAGGGTGTGGAGGTGGGGTTTCTTTATCCTTTGCTTCCCTTTCTGAGGAGGTTGTTTAGACATCGTTGTTCTGATAGAAGGCGTTATTTTTAAGCTAGCTTCCAATCCAAATTAATTCTTTGCCATTTATGTTAGTTAGTTTTCATGACAATGTTGTTTCTTCTCCCCAGTGTTTGGCTCCCTGGAGGTATTTAGAAATCAGTTACAGTACTGTTGGCCTTCACATCACTGTACCAGACAGGCACAGTTCCTTTAAAGTTTTCTTATGAGAAAGGCCAAATATTCCCCAGATTCTCTTAATAAAATCCCTCTGTATGTAGAATTCTGCTTTCTTAAGTGTGACCAGAATCATATATCTGACTTTCCTGTCTCATTGAACATGTTATGACAGTGCATTTACCTTTTTAACATCCACTGGAGGCTGGCAGAGTCATCCCATGAGCCATTAATATATTTCTGCTTTCTCTTCTGTAATGACGTATTACCATTTGCAGAAGAAACAGTCTTACCAGAACTAAAGCCCAACTTGTCTCTGAAAGGCTAATGGCCAAATTGCTTCCCTGAAAGTACTGAAATACTATAAAGTAAGAATTGTTTATTATTGGTTTGATATCATACCCATGGCATCAACCTGTTTGCCTTTTGCCCAAATTTCCAGGGAGATTAATTTAGGATTAAATTGGTGGTGATTAACTAAGATTAGGCTTAAGGCAGGAATGTCCCAGAGGGAGTTTGAGAGCTCAGTTCAAATTCCATCACAAAGTCTTGGAGAAATTAAAGAACTTTTTTTTTTTTTTTTCAAATCCACTTTTCTGAACAAGTGTTTCTAAAATTGTGGACAGAGAACCACTATGCACCCACCATCTTAGTCTGTTAGCTGGGCCATCTGAAAGAAGATGGGAAGTTCTAGAGGAGAACCAGAAAGAAAGCAAGGAAATGACAAGAGGGTTTGAGGGAAGAGTCAAAGGCTGAGAAACATTAGCAGCAAGGCAAGACACAAAATGTTGAATTTCTCTGTGTGTTACAGTGGTTTGTGCATTATTTCTGAGGCAAGACCTTGTAGAAAAATTACACAAGTGACTGTTCAGTGACAGCTCTGCTGTACTTACTCAAATTTAATAATTTCCTTAAGCCAGCACATATTTGTTATCAGTTTGTCATTGAACTGACGTACATGGGAATTTGCACTTACACCACTGATCAATGCAACTGGATTAATTTTGTAATTCAAAAATTAAATGCTCAAACCTTCATATTAAGTTGTTTTTTTTTTTAATTAAATAAGAACTGTCTTAAACTCTGTGTACATTCATGGATTTGCATTTAAAACCTAAAAGCACTTTGAGTTTTAATGAATGATTCTGGAAGGATAATGCAGAATCTCTCAAGCTTTAAATTCTGTGCTTGTTTGTATTAATAAGCTTGTCATCTTGGACAGCTGATAGCAAAACATTGTAGAAAATGCTGATGCCATTCTAAGTTCAAAGTGCACTTTGTTATGATTGTGAAATTAAGAACCGTGTTTGTTTTTTTTTTTCATTTGCATAGGTTGAGTTAGAACCTGTAAAGCTTCTGTCTGCAGAAGACCACCTGGAGCACAGCCTGGCTATTGAGAGGAGAAGAATAAGGCTGGGCTATTTCCAGGTCTTTCAGAACCTAATGCAGGAGAGTAATAAGGAAGGTGATTGCATAAAAGATGGAACAAAAGACTTGTGGGTAGTTGGTAGGGAGTAAAAAAAGCAGACAAAACATGTAGATCTCCTTGGGGTTTTGTTGTCGAGTAGAAAAGCACATGCCAGGTTTGTGAAGGTAAGACAGTAACTCTAATAGGTGGCATTTCTTTGTCTTTCAGAAGTTCCAGATTTAAAATTGCAGGATTGAAGGCCATGCATGCACTAAATAGATGTGAAATACAGATCTTCACCTAGGGTCCATGTGCAAGGTTTAACCCTTCACACAGAACTTTGTAATGCAGTAATAAAAGTCCTGTGACACTCATTGTAGTGTCAATAGAGGGATAAAATTCACTCAGGTTTATGGCTATGTATTTGAAGAAAGCACTAAGAACTATGTTTATGCTCTGAGATCATTCCCAGCAAGCAGGAGAATTTTCATAACATGAGTATCAAAACAGGTAAAAAAAAAAATTTTAAACACCTAATGATCAAATTAGAAAAGGTGAACCAAGAAACAGGTTCGTCTTTTATTCTGACAGTAATTCATGTTCTTGAAGAGACTTGTGCTCAAAAGTTGCTGTGTTGCCCTGCAAAAGAAATTATTCCCAGCAGTTAAGCAAATATGCTGGTATTTTGAAAATGTACTCCATGTATAAATAATAGGCATTATGTGGTTTTACTGAGGAGAGATTAAACCTGTTGTAAACATAGGTTCTAGTCTTAACTTTTTAGAACTGAAGAGTCTTGTTTGCTACAAGCAAAGAAGCTATTTGTCTTAACGGTAATTGTCTCACAGGGTACAGTTGAATACCCTGAGAGACAAATCAGAGGTTGATGGGTTTTATCTCCACTGCTTTTCTTGGAAACTTCCTTCAAAAGTATTTATTGTATCACTAATTCACCTTCTTACAAGCAAAACAGGGGAAAGAGAGGAGAAAACATTTAATGAAAAGGCTGCTAGCTAGAAAAATAGGTACAAATCATACCCAAAAAGTGATGATTGTCTGCTGAGTGGATCTTAGGCAACAACTTAAGTAGGTCTAAAGTACAAGTTAGTCATGCATTTCCACACGTTTATATAATCACAAAGATAGTTAATTAAAGTCAGAAGTACCATTCAGGTCAAGCAGGCCTAGCACAGATACGCACTTGTAAAATAACTGACGTCATCTCGTGCCTAAATCTGTTCCTACAAAACACCACTGAGAAGAACAAAGATCAGAGTGAGGATGTATGGCTAAATATTTGAAAGTGATACTGGAAGTGCTTAGATAATGGAAAGTGATCACTGATCCGGATCCTTTTTCTCTTTTGTCTGTTCTGTGTTGTCTCAGGTAATCACAAGATTTGTAACAAGTTATGACATAATCATGTCATACTCTAATCTTAATTAGACACATTTGCACAGTTGCCAATCACACACAGTGGCAAAGTCTTTGAAAGACATTTGAATAAGTGATGAACAGGGTTCTGGTTCTTTTCTGTCTTTCTGTTTTTATTCTTTTCCTTCTTGCCTGAAGCAAGTGTAAACTTCAGTAATAGGGTGCATTTTCTTCTGAAAAAATTCACTGATACATTGCTACCATATTTCAGATACTTTTGACGAGGAAAATGCAGTTTCGACTGAACTTACTCATGTACAGAGTATTGAGCTTGTCCTGCCTCCTCATGCAAACCATCATGGAAACACTTTTGGTGGCCAGATCATGGCTTGGATGGAGACAGTGGCAAGTATTTCAGCAAGGTACTTCCTACACCACAGTCTCTGCATGTGATTCTAAATAGATGTGCTTTAGATGTTAAGGGTTTCACAGGGATTTATTTCATGAAGAATACAGACCCAGGCCTTTGTGACTTTTCTTCCTCCTCACATTGCAGGAGACCCTTGAACTATTTATGTGATACAACTCCCACAGCCACTGTCAGAGTCAAATATTACACATACAGACCCTAAGGCCAAAGAGACTCTGTTATCCTCCTGTGAATCTCTGCAGAAAGTCAGCACTAGACACAGGAACTGAAACTTGCCCTCTTTGTGCTTGGTACAGGGTTTAAAAGCAAAGTTAGTTGTTAAAGCAGGATAGAGCGCAGTACAAAGTATTTTTTGTGACACTACTAGTCAGTGTGGCCTAGTCATAAAATCATTTAATTCCTCCTCTCCTGGAGTCAAACAGTTGTTTTTCTCCCTTCCTGTTCTTGGACACTGCACAAAGCTTCTTTGTGAGCACCACTCAAGTTTCAGTTTGAATTCTCCTTGCACAGCAAGTGACCTAATTCACTGCAGGGATGTTAGATATGTTTTTGCTTTTTATCTTTAATAATTAAATGGCTTTACCATTCATTATTCATGTGGTTTTTATTTGTAGTCAGTAGTTGTACTGATAACAACAGATTTTCTGTAGTGGTTGGATAAACAGCTTGTTTTAGTAACATCAGTGCACTGGCCTTACCCCAGTGTGCAGCTCCATTGGCTTGAAGGGATTGTTGCAGGTTTTTGCTGTAATATTTACTTGTTTTCATCTCATAAATTTTACCTATTGAGAGTCACATTTAGATTTAAAAAGGGAAGGAAAATGTCATCAAATTGAGTATTGAACAAATTATTTTTGAGCTAATGAATGTCAAACATGATTTATCATACTGAAAAATTCAGGAATAAGAGCTAGTGTCAGAGGCTGGTTGAAAACAAAGATTTTGTAGCTTTTTGCTTGAGAGATAACTAGTCTTATTATGAATCTTTTGTGAGGCCACTCAGAGCAAGACCTGACCTTTGAAGGTGTGAGGTAAGAGTTGCCATGGCTGCAAACTCTGATGGAGGAATGGAAAAGAAGGAATAACCCTTGACAAATAAATTTCTAAGGGCATTTTAAAGTTAAGTCACCTTCCTTCTGCCCTCTCCCCTCTTCACCACCTTTGTTCTGACTGACAAGACATGAAAATCTTGAAGATAGAAATAAACCCAGTTGAATTTAGTAGTATTAGTTGGAACTTGATGTGCATTTTCTTATTTCTTACACTTGCAGTAAAAGCATTCAGAGCAAACTTTACCATTAAAATTTGAATATTTAGACCAGATTTCTGTTTTGTTCCTCTCTTATTTTCAATAATATTGTGTTTGCATCCTTAACATTGTAAATAAGATCAACCTTTAACATTTTGAATCAGAAGAGCAAGTTATTTTTAATTTCATTACAAAGTCATTTGAATGTATTAGGCTATTAAATAGATGTACCAGTCAGTTAATTAGCTACAGATAATTGTGTGCATTTAACAATACTGGTACATTAGTTTTCAAAGTGCAATTGAGTTAAAGGTTTGGAGTGCTGCAAAACTGTGTTTTCAAATTTAAAAGGTGCACAACGAAAAGTCTATTTTCAGATGTGCACATGGGCTTTTCACTGAGAACAGCGTGTTTTTTCAGAGTCTAAAAATAAATGTCATTATTGTATATTGTTCCCAATTTGTGTCATGCACAGAGATCCCAGTAGAAAGTGAAGGGCTTTGACTGCATATAGAACTGATGAAGAAACCTAATTTTTGCCCACTCCAGAGAGCTTGCAAACTAGATCCCATTTACACAAACTGCATTTGGCAACAATATGAGTAGTTTTTTATTCTTATTTATTATCACACCAGCAGAAAGTGTCTAGCAAACTAGCAAAAAAAAATACAAATATTAAAAAGAATAGACAGACTTAAATTGCTCTGCTTGAACACTGTTTCTGATACTCAACCTTTCTGCTCAGGGTTCTTTTAACTGTTCAAAGACTTTATGATCTGGCATTTTTATGTATTCATTACGCATACAGAAATTAATGAAACTGTGAAATAAGTGGTTACTCTGTAGGTAAGAGATTCATGGTCTGGCTCTGAAAGAGGGTAGTATCAAGCAGTGAGAATTAATTGGTGTTTGCAAAATGTGTTGAAAAGGAAACAGCTTGACATAAGTGGCATTATTATGTTTGAAGCTCAAATTATGTGCTGTTGGAGCTGAACGTGGTCAGTGTATTCCAGTGGGTTATGGAGTAAATTAGTGTAATGTAGTGACCTTATGGGTTATGCAAACCTTGTTCCTCTAATCCCTTCCCACCCCAGACCTAACAAAGGAGGTTCTTCAGTGTGACTGTGTGTTTTGTTCTCTCTCTTGCTTTCTTTCCCAGCCGCCTTTGTCGTTCATATCCTGTCCTGAAATCAGTGAACATGTTTAAGTTCTGGGGACCCTCCTTTGTGGGTGACCGCCTCATCTTCAAAGCCATTGTGAACAACACCTTCCAGAACAAGTGAAGCTCCTCATCTGTTTGTCTTCCTTGACTTCTCTAGCACCAGCCTAAACTGTGTGTTTCAGGTTTCAGCCTGAAATCCAGGAGGATTGTGTTCATGAATGAATTATTTTTTCAGCTGGAACTTTGAAGAATATATCTATGTCTAAAACTGTCTGTCTATATGTGGGGTTTTTTTTTTGCTTTTCTCATTGGAAGTTTTAAAAAATTTATTCCAAGACTTTCATTTTAAAGATCATTTGTAACCAAATCTCACTCCTGTAAATGTAGTCACTAAATATTCCTCTAAAACTCATGGATTTCCAAGGGTTCAGTTGGTCCCAGAGCTCTGATTCTTCAGAATATTCCAGCTTGCCCTTCTTGACATCTGTTGACAGATCTGCGTTCTATTTTATTGCTTATTTTTGTTAATGCTACTTAGCTGCTGCCATTTTTTATTTTATTTCTGAAATGTGTCTGTCCAGATTGAGTAATTTATTTGGTTTGCTACACAAGGTATTTCAGTCAGGCACATCTGGGTGCACAACAGCCCTTTTTAGCATGTCTCAGGGCTTCTTCTGCACCACTTGAAGTAGTTCAATAATGAATATAAACTTCTCTTTCAGTGTGGAGGTTGGTGTCCGTGTTGAGGCTTATGACTGTGAGGAGTGGATCAAGGACCAGCCACGGCACATTAACAGTGCATTCCTCATCTTTAGTGCTGTGAATGACAAAGGGGAGCTGGTCCCCTTCCCCAGAGTCAAACCCATGACAGAGGTGAGCTCACATCCTCAGGGGCACCAGGGATGCGTATTTGAGGTGCTGTGGTCCAACCCAGCACACTTTGTGTGCCACAGACCATCACTACAACCAGGACAGGGAAGAAAAATCTGCTTTTTGGAGATTGTTCCTCTTGTCTGTATGTTATATGCAATTTCCAGTGACTGTAGATGAAGCTCTGCAGTATTAGTAGTTATTTTTAGAAAACCTTCACAAAGATGAGAATTAGAGTTAATAACGAAGGGTGGAGGAATCAAACAAATCCCATGATGTGGGTGGGCTTTCCAGTCCCTTGGACGTGGAAATCTCAGCATGTGTTTCCCTGAAAGTGGTGAAGCGCTTGAAGCAGTTCAAATACTTTGTTAAATTATTTGCTGTGATGTCACCTGTCACTAACCTTCCTGCTCCAATTAGAAGAATTTTAGAGAGCCAGCATGAGCAGAAATGAAGGGATTGTTTAACATCAGGGATCTTATCTTTTATAGGATGGCAACTAGACAAATAAATCAAGGTGTCCCAAGTACTAACTGAGGCAGTAAAGTTCACTATGCACTTTGCAGGCTGTTCCAAGAAGAAAAACTGACTTAAAAAAAATAAAATAAAATTTTTCCATGCTTCCTTTGTGATTTGGACACTAGATGATGATGAGCTGGATTGATAGTTTATTTGGTGGGTGGCACATTTAGAAAGAATAAAATATGTGTGGTTCACTGCCCAGCTGCCACTGGTTTAGGATCAAGAAGCACTTAGAGCGAGCAATTTGATACAACTCTTTTACCATATTGTTTTTTTTCAAATTTAAGGGAATATTTCCAAGCCAAAAGTAAACCACTGACCTGGGTTAATCTGGGGAAAGGTGAGGTACAGACTACAGTTTTTTACTTGCCTGTATTACTTCTATGGAATTTGTTCATCTGTAAAAAATACTTTTTAGTGGTCTTCTTTTTAGACTTTCTTCTAAAATAATCAGATGTGTTACTGTCTGGTTTACTTTTGATGAAGGATGGTATGAGAAGATACCACGGAGCTATTGCCCGAAGGAGAATTCGTCTAACCAGGTACAGCTGGGCTACAAGGAGGACTTGGTTTTGAAAACTTAATTTTATAATGCATCCTGTAAAAAACATGATCATTTGTTAAGTTATCGAAGTCTTCCTAATATATATAATGTTATATTATTGAATTTCAAAATAATTTTCAATGCTTCAGATGCATTGAAATTATTAGAGCTTACTTGTCTCAAAATTACTTTGCTCTACAGGTTATTTTGTTTCTCCATTTTCCGTGAAAAGAAGAAGGAAGTTACTGCATGTCTGTATTGCATCAAAAATTGATATAATACCTGTATTTATAAGACACTTAAGCCTATAGAAAATTATTGTTTTTAGCATACATAGAAATAAGTATAAAGAACCAATTCATATTATTGCTCTTTTTAATTGTATTTTAGAAAATGCATGCTCTCTGCTAAAGGAGACAAACCTTCTGAACCCTGGGAGAGAAGCAACCAGGTAATCTGTAGGTGCATAAAAAGGTGGTTTTTTAGACTTTTTTGGGTGTGTAAGACTGCCTATGTCATGTAGTGAATTTAGGTGGAATTTAGGTGGAATTTAGGTGGACTTACAGACAACTTTTCAGTGCCCAGTTTTGTGGCTAAATTTTCATTGCATTTCAGATCTTAATGGCTCACAGAAATTTTCATTTATCTACTCCCATTACATAAAAAAATAAGCAGTTGAGAACTATAATGCAGGAAGGGAAATGCTGTTTGAAGCAGCATTTTTCTTTTTCTGAAAAACAATGATTGTAAACATGCACACACTGGTAAACATGGCTTACCTAAGATTTATTTACTATGAAATTAAAACCTGTTGTGAAAGACTCAAGGCTCTCTTTATAGAGTGGTTAATTGAGAACTCCATCCACTGTAGCCAAGCATAAATAATGGATATATTTGCACTTCTCTGCTCTGAGCCTGCTGTGTAAAGCAATTGCCAAGAAGGACCACAGCTTGATAGCAAGGAAGAGGTTAATTTTCTAGTAGATTCTAATTACTTAGGAAGAAGATGGACAAAACCATTAATGTAGTGGTCTGAGAGGTTGCCTATGTTATCTCCCTGGTGGTCACAGTTTTTCTGCACTGCTTTATAACTGCAGAAGCTGTAAGTAATATTTTGTTGTTCTTTAATTAAGGTTGCTTTGCCAGCAGCCATGTGAGCATATAATCTAGCCATTGGAAGTGTTTAATTCAGAAACTACTGAGCTGTGTTTTCACTTATAAAGAAAATACACATTTGTTTGCGGTTGAGGGATAATGATAGAAAGAGCATCTCATTTCTGCAACGTTTAGTGAAATGTGCTTTTACCCCTTCATTTTCAGACATGTATCTTACGTTTCAGGCATATCTGAGTTATAGCAACGTAGCAGCACTGACACACCTGGCAGCAAAACCAGGATGGGAAATAACCAAGACACTGGATGATGTAAGTGCATTATTGTGGAGTCAGTGCATAGCCACTTGAGCTGTGCTCCACTACAAGAGCTGGGTGAGGAAAAGCAGTGTTTCACTGTATGTATATCTGTAATACACTGCCTTCACCAGCTCTGCAGAGGTTTCTAAGCAGCAGGGCATTATCTTGTGATAGTTCCAAGTGGACGCTGCCAGCCAGACAGCAATTTATATACCATATTTTTCATATATACCATATTATCTTCCTTCTCAAAAGGCCACTTGAGGCTGTTCCTATTCACGATTTTCTTTTCAGATATTCTTCTTCCGGCCCTTTTTCTATTAAAAGATTACAGAAGTCTGAAAGCAGAGTGTCTCTCTGTTCACCTACTCTTGTTATAAACTCA
>JAWWES010000094.1:8169517-8185019 GCA_035583135.1 Lophotriccus pileatus | reverse complement strand
CCACCACACCCAAAAACCTCGCAGCCCCCCTCACCATTCCCAATCCGGACCACCCAGTCTCCTCCCCTGTTTCCCTGGAGACAAAGCCAGGCAATTAACATATCAATACTGCTGGCTAGCCCTTTTTTCTGGGCCATGAGTCAGAAACAGTTCTTGACCAATTCCCCTCCCCCTCACAGGGGCAGGGGAAAGGGAAAATGTCAATTTAGCTGTAAGAACGCACAAACCTGTGGCAGATATAATTGATATTTTCTCATTAGAAGCCAAATCTTCTATAATAATTTATACTGAGTGAATTAAAAATGTTATTTCAGTCACAGCAATACCCTGTGCAGTAGGTGTTTGTGCCCTCTTGGAAGACTGGCTTGGTAGAACTTCTGTACCACAGGAAGTGCTTTTTTGGTGTGAGCCACATGCATTTCTGCAGGCAAAAGAAATGACTGTTTAAGTCATTTTTTTAATTAAGCCTTAAGCTGAAAGTAAACTGTAAGAGGTGTTGAATGAATGTTCAGAGTCTGTCCAGGCAGTTTTTGCTAGGACAGCAAATGATTTCAGTTGTGAAGTTTCAAAAGTGAAATCAATTACAGCTGTAGTATCTACAGACTTCACAGAGTGGTTTGGATTGGGAGGGATCTTACAGCTTATCCCATTCCACCCCCTGTAATGGGCAGGGACACCTTCCTCTATTCCAGATTGCTCCAAGCCCTGTCCCACCTGGCCTTGGGACACTTGCAGGGATGGGGCAGCCAAAGCTTCTCTGGGCAACCTGTGCTGGGGCCTGACCACCCTCACAGGGAAGAATTTCTTCCCAATTCATTCTTTGCTTCTGTCAAACTCCCTGGAATTTCCACCAATCCGTTTCTGCAGTGAAAAGCCCTCTGAAGAGCAGCCCTGCTTTCCAGCTACACAGCTGTTCCCTTTTGTTGAGCACCAGCCGTGAACTGACTGACTGTGAGATGCACCTCATCATCCAGGTTGTTAGTACAGGCATTACAACAGAATCATCAGCGCCAATACCAACCCCTCAGGAATGTTGGTAGCAAGTGGCTGCCAGCTGGATGTCCTGCTGCTGCCCATCAGCAGTTTGCAAGCCAGCAGGGGAAAAGCAAGTAGAGGTTGAAAACTGAGCACATTTGGCTCACAGGCAGATTTTGTGTTGAGCTGAGGGTTTTGGAGAGCTAACAGTGAAATCTTTTCAGTTTTACTTATTTATGGTATCTATTTATGTAAAATCAGCAGAAGTCTCTTTGCTTCCCCCAGAATTACTATTATTAACCAGTACTTGGAAAGCCAGTAGCAAAATGTAAGGGAATATTCCCAGCATAGGTGAGGAAGAACCAGCAGACACATGGAAGCTCCAGCCTGCTTTACACTCAACAGCTCTAACCATGCTCCTGATTATCAAGAGCTGCTGATTCACCATCCAGCTCTCAATTAGCTCTCAGCTGTGATTTTTAAAGTTTGTAACCAGTTATGGCCCAGCTATCCAGACACAACTCTGCAGATATGACTCATGGAGAGACCTTCCTGTGAGCTGCTGTTCTGAATGTGGTGGCAGTGAAATGCCGAGTGTGTTCAATATGCAAAAAAGAAGCAATCAAAGGGACTGTGAGCATCTGCTGGTTTTCCCTTTCCACAGAGCTGCTTCATACATGGAATCGTGGTGAGCAAGGAGATGTGTTAGCAAATCCTCAGGCACTTTGAGGATTGACAGCTGAGCTAGGTCCCGTTACCTGGAACAGACCATGCTGGGCAGGGTTATGTGGGTTGCAGGATATCAACAGACTGATTTGCCTACTGGTTTTTGGGCTGCAGCCCAAGGCCATGGGGTAGAAATGAACAGGGTGCTTACAGGAGCTATTGTAAATATGGCCATAAGTGCACGTGCAGCCAAGAACTAGAGTAGTACTACTGGAGTAGTACTTTTCTTATCACCAACCAAGAAAGAAAGGGAAGCAGTGCCCCAAAGAGAGTGTAGGGAGGTGATTGTGTGGGTGCAGCCCAGTGAAGCTGGACAAAGACCAGTTTCTTCCAGTACAGCCAGACACTGAGGAGACCTCAGATATCAGGTAGTGTTTTATTACACAACATATTTATACAGACATATACAGAGGTGCCTTCCCATCAGAATGGCAGCTACCAGTTTACCATCAGTTGCCACCATCAGCAGCAACATCATTTCCTGACAAACTGAGGCAGCGGAGGTGGCACTCTGATGTCTTGACCTCTTTCCAGTTTCTTCTCGCAGTCAACAAGGTAATTGACCCCATCAATGACAATCTGGACCAGCTCCACCTACAAAAACAAGAAGAAAATAGTAGTAATAGAAGCAATAGAAGCTTGAGCTCATCTGTTAATAGAGGCATAGAAAGTTGGTTTGTACTGCCACGACAACAGGTAAAGCTGTGAGGTAAAGTGACCTCTGAGGAGGGTCACAGCATGGAGATCACACACCCTCTGGCGCAGGGAGAATGGGTCATGCAAAGCCACAGTAATTCCCTTCTCCTCTTTGTCCCTAAGTTTGGACCACCAGAAATAGAAACTTTTAGTTAGGTCCCTGAAGTTATTTCCACCAAACTCTTCTCCCATTGGAACAAACCAGACAAAAGTCCTTACATAAAATGTTTAGGTACAAGCTGAGAGATCTCTTTCAAAGGTGACCGTGAAGCTCTTCCCTGAGTGTGTGCTGGGAAGGGATGCCTCGCACAGCTTGTTCCCCACACTCCGTGTAGGAGGATGAGAATATAACCATGCTGTGTGTACTCAGCATCACCAGGCAGGTCTTGCTGAAGCACTGAAGTCCCTGTCTGGGTCTCTCCAGCTCCAGGCCCGTAACACCCTGTGCTTGCAGGAATATTCATGTAAACACAGACATGGAAATTAATTAGCATGGCTGTTGGTGCAAGGAGAGGAAGGCAGAGGCTCATTACCCTGGTTCCCACTGGCCCTGAGTGCTGCTGGAGGCAAAGAGTGG
Organism: Lophotriccus pileatus; assembly: GCA_035583135.1. Taxonomy (NCBI): domain Eukaryota; kingdom Metazoa; phylum Chordata; class Aves; order Passeriformes; family Tyrannidae; genus Lophotriccus; species Lophotriccus pileatus. The sequence goes on along the minus strand of JAWWES010000094.1, from coordinate 8,182,045 downwards.
GTGTCCTTCATGTGGCTGGGACTGGGAGGGTGTCAGCACTACCATGGCCTTTTAGGCTGCCTGAGGAAGCTCATCGACTCAGGGACGGGTCCTCCCCAATGGATGTCCTTCTTTACAGGTATCCTTCCCACAAATGTCCTTCTCCTAGAGATGACTCCAGCCCTGGTGGATTGAATGTCCTCCCCATTCTGCCAGGCTCAGCACTCACATCTCTGGAGCAGAGCACTCATCTTGAACTCAAGCTGGCTCTGCATTATCCAGCACTCCTTGCTTTTAGCTCCTGATTTACACTGGCAAGGGTGGGATCAGCTCCAGGCCAGGAGCAGCAGCAAAATTTGTAATTCTATGTGCAGAGGGGGGACAGGGAGAGTGGTGTCTTTTTAACCCATTCCAGAATTGCTGAAGAATACCAGGAGCCTTGTCCCCAGCAGAGTTTCTGCACAGGCTGTGACATGTGAGGACCACAGGCACTGTGGCATTGTGAGCCAGCAAGCTATAGCACTGATATGTCTTAATCTTCATGAAATGGTTCATTAGCAACCCTTAATGACTGGCTTGTTAAAACCGAGTGCAAAGACTAAATCCCATTGTCTCTTTATTGTGACAGTTGCTGATTTTCAAGGGATTTGTTTTTACTATAAAGCATTTCAGCGACTCAACACTTTATTTTATTGCCTTTTACAGACCAGCTGTTTGGGGAAATCAGAGGACTGAATTTGCAGCCTCCAGGAGAAAACAAATTTCCTATTAAGTTTGCATTGACCAATAACTGAAACATAGCAAAAGTACAAACAATTTTATCTTGCAGCTTTGGGAACATAATCCAGTTCTGCAAAAGCACTTACCACGTAATGGAATTTATTTTATTATGTACTAAAAAAATTATATCTTATAATAAGACATTTCTATCCTTTGAGTATGTCTTGTCTTATTTAGATTTCAGGTTCTTCAAGGTAGGGATTGTTGTATCTTATGTGTTGGCTTAATCCTTTGGATCCTTGCTGTAGGAGGCGTCACTGACTTTAGTGGAAATCTTCATATAAGCAAGAATTTGTAGGCTTAGGCTGTCAGTCAGTAGGACTCAATTAATCATGCTGTGTAATCCTTTTGTGTTACTGATGTTATTTTAATATAAAGCATAAATGATGATGTTTCAGGTATTAATAGATGCCTTTGTCACAGACTGTTTTTGCAAATAATACAGCTTAATTGTATTTCACTCTTATTTATTTCATTCAGTCATTTATTTTGTTCTAAATCCAAAGAAATATAGATACATACATCAAACTTCAAAACTTAAAATTTCCAAACCTCTCTCCGTGATTGTGGAGACATTCAAGGGCACCTCTGAATAAGAAAGCACAGATACCTGCCTTGGCTCTGTTCCAGTGATGAGTGAGAAGGGAAACCACCTGGCTGGTGGACTGGGCTGAGTTTAGTTGTGACCAGGTGCTTTATCCCTAGGTTATATTTCTGTTATGAAAACCTACCCAGAATCAGGCTGAGTGTTGGGCCACAACATCAGGACCAAACTGCATCCCAGCTGCCACAGCCTCTCAGGGAGGGTTTGGCTCAGAGCTGGTGGGAGGAGGCTGCAGCTCTTTGACATGGCTCTTTCTGCCCTATCCTCATTAGCTTTAGTCTTGGGAACTGTTCTGCTTTATAGAACACTTGAACGTGAATGCGGAATGAGGTGTGGGACACGAGCCTCCTAGGAGGGCAGCAGCAGCACCAGGCTGCAGGGTAATTTCCATGCTCTGGCACAACAAATGCTCCTTCTGACTGAAATGGCTTTGAAGCAAATGTCTGAGACAAATCCACCTCATCATAGTCTGCAGCCCAACAGGGAGGGCTCACAGCTGGCAATTAACTCTTTGCCCTGATTTAAACTTAGCTGTCATTCAAACCTAGCTGTCATTTAAATCTAGCTGTCATTTAAATCTAGCTGTCATTTAAACCTAGCTGTCATTTAAACCTAGCTTTCCTCTGTGCTCTGCTTGGAGCCACACTGGACATGTGAAGAAGGCACCAACTCCTCAGTTTTTGTGGAGTGAAAGCCTCGTCCTGCTGTGTAACTGTGGAGGAAGCGCGTGACAATAGTGAAATGAACACAACACCCTAATCCAAGCCTTGCTTTAGTGCCTGATTCCCTGGGTGGATTAGGACTCCATCCTTGCTCCTTTCCAGCACCTGCAATACTCTCACAGAGGTTCTCAGCGCATGGTGCAAATCATGTTTGTGCAACTTGATCGGGGTTGGGTTTTTTTATTGTCATAACAGGAGTATTTATCAAACCCTCCATGTGCATTAATAATTTTTTCTTTCAATAAGCATTTCCACTGGACCAGATACATCAGGAGTAAAAACTGACGTGGATCCACTGAGGTCAGTAGAGCGAACTCAACCGCAGGGAAACTGACTTGTGTCAGCACAGATCTGAGATAAAAGGCAAGGAAAAAAAACGGGAAAAAAACCCGCAAAATGAGGACAGGTTACCTCTGAGCGGCCAAGGCGGTCCAGGTTGGAGATGTCGTACACATCAGCCACAGCTGCTGTGTCTACTCCGCCAGTGCCACGCTTCTGCAGGCGCAGATTCTCCAGGATTTTGGGAAACCTGGGGTCCTGTCATAAGAAACAGGTTTGAGCTTACTGGTTGTCAGTGTGTGTGTCATGCTGTGTCCTTGCCATGCTGTGATCCATGGATTAACAGCATTGCCAGAGAGACAGGCAGCGGTGGAGGTGGAGAGTTTTCTCATCCTTGGGTTACTGCCAATCCTGGCTGCTTCCTGCTGAGTACATTAATTTCCATAACAAAGACAATAATTTGCAGAATTAAAGCGTGCTCAATTAGACGTGCATTACACGCATCCTGCTGAAGTGCAGTCGCCTTGAGCTGTCATTTTTCATCTCTTCCTTTATAAATCAGAAGAGCTGAGTTGTGTCACTGGCTTTTTAAAGGACTCACATACCTTGCTCAGCCTGGGCAGCTTCACGTGGACTCCAGCTCTCAGACCAGTGCCCAGGTTGGAAGGACAGGTCAGGACATATCCAAGACGTTCATTCCACATAAATTCCCAGCCACGTTCCTTAATTAATCTCTCCACCTATGGTGGCAGGACAGAAAGAAAGCAAAAAGGGCAACATGCAAATGTCTCATTTTAAGATGTCTGTTCTTGGCTGAGATTCTTCTTGCCATGTGTTTGTGTTGATGAACTTCACTAACACCGGTAGAGTGGCAGGAATTCACACCTGGGTCCAGTCTGGTTTAGGTGTGACACAAATGTTTGCACTCACCAGGTACCAGAAGGATTTCTCTGTCGTTTTATCACACTACCTTGCAGACTCTTCATTACAAAGCTCCCTGTCCTGGTGTTTTTGTAAAACCTTAGTTCATGAAGCCATGTCTGAGATTGTGGCTTTTGCCATTTATTTTTAACTTAGTAATTTTGGAGCTAGTTTGCAACATACAGTCCCAAAAGACTCAATCACTATGAAGCAAACAAGGAGCTGAACCTGAGTTTTGTGTCATTTCCAAGGTGATGCCCTGACTCCTGGGGGAGGACACTTGGCCTCTAAATGTCCAGTATTAACAGCCACACTTTCTTTATAAGGAAACAACACAGCTTGTACATAATGCTTTTCATTAGTAAGCCTCTGACCAGATTAGACAGGAGAGTGAAATAATCATCTGCAGGAAAATCACAAGGGTCTGTTGACCTTTGTGTAGGCTAGTACTTTGTTCATCCATCTGCTCTTCCCAGGTTTACTTGTACAATCCAAATACAATTTCAGTTTAGTTCTCTTATCCTCCTGAGGAGAACTGGATGCATAAACCAGCTCATGCTTAACAAGACTTCTGCAAATATAGCTGAATACTTCTGTTCTGCAGAAGGACACAGATTAAATGGCCCTCTAAAATAATTTCTACATTGTGTGAGCACAACAGAACAGATGGTGGGAAACTAGGCCTGATTTCCTGCCCCAGACACCTGTCCTGGTGATAGTTCCCAAAGCTGCCTGAATCCCTTTGCCTGGCCAAATCCACAAGGTGCTGCTCTGCTGACATGGGCTGAGCACAATGGCAGTCAGAGCTGGGAGCAACCTCTGCAAACTGTGTCACCTGGGCCACCCCCTGTGCACTGCTCAGCCCCACAGGTGTGCCCTGGGAACCAGACAGGACTCAGTCACCTCCCTGATGACACAGGAGCACCTGTCAGGTGACTTTATTTTTTTGTGCCCCAAAGCCCACTCTATACTCAGACTCCCCCATGGATGCTCTGAGCTCCCCCTGCTTCCACAGTAAAGGCTCTATAGGTCCAGCTGTCCCTCCTTGGCCTTGCTTTTTTCGACTGAGAGTTGTGAAGTGATAAAAAATATTAGTCCATGGCAGGGGCTTGGAACTAGTTGGTCATTAATGTCCCTTCCAACCCAAACCATGCAAGGGTTCCATGATATTGCCCATGGGACACAGTAAAGTCCTTTTTCTCTGTTAAATCAACTTTTTCTGTGCTAGAGCAGTACACAAGACTGAGCCCAGGTACAACTTGAGTCATACCTGGATTGTCTGGACAAAGCTGTTTTAAACCACCATCTCATGAAACCTTTTTTATCATTGTGAATAGCTAGACTAGAATGAAATCCAGGATTCCTGGCTATTGGTTCTTAGTATTTTAATCATAAACCCCCACATCTCCCCAAAAGTGGTCGTGGGTCCTAAGCCTTGAGTCCTGTGCACAACCTCAGCAGCCTCCACTTATCTCCCAGCATCAAGAACAAGAACCAGGAGTCTGAGCCAAATAAACTCTTCATTCAGGCAAATCAAGCAATCCAAGTAAAATGCTTGACTTATGAACTTCCACAGTCCACAGGCCCAAAATGGCAAAAAAAGGGGATATTTATTTGTTTTTCCCTACAACTCAGTTACCAATTTGCCCATGTTTCCTCCTTTAACTGCTGTGTGGACTGGTGTTACTCCATTTTGCTGCTCCCTGAGATGTCAGCTCAGTGTGAACCACAGGGAGCAGTGCTGACAGCAATAAACGAACAGGAATAATAAACTCACTGAGATACTACCTCTTTTAAACCACGGCAGAACCTCTCAAACACTCGCTTCATGTTGCCACCCTTCTCCATGGAGATCACCCTGGTGTGGTCCTCTTCATTGATCCAGACGAGAAATGTCTTCTCATTGTTATGCCTGATTGGGGGGGGGGGGAAAGAGTGTCTTTAAAAAAAACAAGCCCTGAAAAATAGCTCTGACTAGTCTTGGTTTTATTTAGCCTGTCAGTGCAACGGAGATGTTAAGTGTGGGGAAATAACCTTGTTCTGTGTGGTGAGGGATTTGAGCTGATTTCAGTGTCAGATCTCTCATGCCAGTGGCAACACACAGGTCTCTTGGGCACAGGTGAAGCAGTTTCCTGATCACATCATGCTGCTGCAGTACTGAATGAGGGAAAATGTGTTGTCCTCTAGTACGTGTGCAGTTGAGGGGTGCAGCCAAGGGAGAAGCCAAGCCCTACATCCTCTGCCACCAGGGATGGGGTTTATTTTTCTTGGAAAAACCCAAAGACCTGCATGCTGCTGGGGGCCAAGCAATATGTTCTTACTGAAATGTGTTCTCCCCTAAATCAAATCCCAGTGCACTAGGTGGCTGCATCAGTCAAGTGCCATGTCCAGGGATTGCAGATGCTGCTCCCAGATAGTGCTGGTTTGTCAGTCAAGGCAGAAACACTGTCTCTTGCCTTGGACAGTCATACCCAGATTTGTTAAGTGCTGCGTCACACCCAAGGTCACTTTTCCTGGCTTCTTCTCCACTTTCCCTGTCTCCTACTACAGCCTTTCTACAGCACGTAGAAGGTGATTGATGGGATCAGACTCATTTGTGCCAACAGGGAAATACCAGTAGGCTTGAGACACATGAAAGTGGAAGTTCAAGATCACTTTCTGTTGCTGTTTTTTTACTGTGTCTCCTTTTCCTTTTTCACTTGGAGTTTGCCAGTGCAACACTGAGGAGGTGTAAACATCCTGTGCCCTGACACTGTTGCACTCGAGGTACAGTCACCTCATCCTCAGTCACATAAAAATGCTCAGGGGAAAGTTTTACCAATATTCTGAGCTTGGCCTGGCTCCCCTCTCCCTTTAATTAATCAAGTCACCCCATTGCTTTAAGAAACATGCATTTGAACTGTGTCATTGCTGCTGGTGATGGTGGTGGAAATAGTCCTGCAGCCTACAACAAGGACAGGATCAAATCATTAAAAGCAAAATAATTTCCAGAATCTATACTCTTTTTGACAACAATTTCTTGCAAAAGAAGGCAGGTTTTCAAAATATTACTTACAGAAATACTTTCCAATCACACTAAAATTTTTTTTGCAGTCTGCATGATGTTTCACATGTAAAAGAAGCCAAAACCAGGTCTCTTTTATTCAAGAGATCCCTGGAGAGAAATTAAATTGCTGGTCCTTCTCCTGTTTGTTTGTAGAGACAGTGAATGATGTGCCTCAAGCTTTATCCTTTTCCTTTCCTCAGATTTAGATGGGGATCAGGGAACCTGCATCTTGTTGAATCTAATAGGAAGCCTGTTGAAATAAAATAATCCTTACAGTTTTCCAGCAGGTCATTGGGTTTCATGGGTGATTAGGTTTCACAGCTAGGTGATTCCTCAGAATCCTTTCTGCCTCATTTTTCAGCATTAAAGCCTCTGGTAATGCCTAGAAGTACAGCAGGATGGATGCAGATCCTGTGCACTGCACAGCCTCCCCCATCCTCTGCTAGTGGGTCATCTCGGAGCTGTTATCCCTTTATCTCCACAGAAAATATGGCATTTGGGCACAACATGCTTCAAGTGTATTGTGACAGTAGAAACAAACCTAGAACAAAACAGGAAATTCAACTTCCCTGTCTCCTTTTTGTCCACATTATTTGGAAAGAAAGAGTTACTTTCAGCCCTGGGAATAAAACTCTTTTTTTTTTAAAAAAAGCCAGTTGGACACGCAGTGAGTATGGGGACAGAGTGGCTGCAAGGTTAGGACAAGCAAGGAGGTTTGTAACATGATCTTTAAAGCACACACAAGCTCCTGCACATCACACAACATACCAGATTCCTCTGGCATCTGGCCAGTCACGTGCCATCCCAGCACATGTTAGCAAGGGGGACACTGGCTTGTCAAAGAGAAAGTGATCCTGGGTGCCAAAACGGGGTCAAAGGGAGAGAGAGAGGGAGAGAAAATAAAACAAAATTCAGGTTTATTTGAGGCAGCAATGCAACACTGTCCAATCAATACATTTTATGTGTAGGCAGTTGAAGCACAAGCAAATCACAAGAGTACAGCTTGTGAACCTGGTTCCTTTGCCAACAGCTGAAAGCACTTTACCCATCTGATTTTCTTGATTCTTGCAGATTCTCGCTGACATGGGTAAAGTGACTGTATTTTGCCAGAAGTGTTTTTCAAAGGTAGGGAGGAGTGGAAGGTGGGACCTAACATGATGTGCACACACCAAAGGGTACTCTGGAGGACCTGTCTGCCAGATCCAGAGGGGTTCTCTGCACACACATGTCTCAGGGTAAGAGAAGGAAATGAGTTCTTAAAGACTGAAAAAAACCCTCACAAAAAGTGCTGGTTCTGAAAAGATGCTTCTCTGGCATAAAGATATTTATCCTGAGCATGAAGTCAAGGTAGGAATTAAACCGGTGCTAATCTTGACCTTTTGCAATCAGAGACTAGTTCTGTTCCTTAACAGAGATGCTATTTCTGATGTAATAAATGTAGCACTTGCTGTGCCACCAACTTGCTACATTCCAAACTGCTTAGATTTTTAAAAAATAATAGTTAGATTTTTGTTGGGTTTTTTTTTCCCCAAATCATGATTTTCATGTGTGTACTGAAAAATTACTAGTTCTTAATAAAAATACTTGAATACTGCCATATCAAATGTTGTGTGGGGTTTTTTGCTTGGCATGTTGGTTTTGTTTTGTTTTTTAAATCTCAGGTTTAACTAAGAATAGTGAGGCAATCTATCCAGAATACATATGACACGGTAGACACATTGATATGCTTTATGGTTTTTTTGCCTTAATGGACAATTTTAGGTTTCACCTTTCAATACCCTGTGACGGACATGGTGCAGCCAGAACTCCAACCATGCAGGAAGAAAAGGTATAGAGATCTCTTTGCTCATCACAGGGACAGAAAATTTCCTTCCTCTGCTGGCTCCACTTGATGCTTCTTGAAAGAAAAATTCCCTTTTTGCAAGAAAAGAGCTATTAGTTTCCCTTATGTACATATGGTCAGATCTGAAAATACTCAGCCTTCTGGGCTGAGAGCCAGTCATGTAGCACTGATTTGATTTCACTGAGATCAATCTGATCTCACTGAGATCAAATGGTGCTTATGAAAGCCTGGCACAAAGTGTGATCCCACAAGGGTTCAAGGTCCTAAAGTACTGGAGGGGGTAAGGAATGGTGTGAGTTAAGGGGCAAATCTGAGCTTATACACTCAATGCTCTGATTTCTATACATTTTTGTGAGCATAAAGCCAAAAAAGCAAGATAAAATGCTGAATCTGTGAAGCCTATTCCACTTCCCACAGCATTTAGCCTTAAACCATGAAGGACTTACATTCTGCACCCTCCTGTTTCAACCTCTGCTTTCTCAGCCTGTCCTGCTGAGAAAGGCAAGGAAATAAAACCTGCAATACCTCATCAGCATCTTGTCAATAAACATATTACCAAGGACATTCAATAAAAAAAGTTCTTGACCTTACCTAAATTCTTAACTGCTGGTTGATCAGACTATGACACCTATTTTGAGGTTATAAATAGTTATGTTACTTCATCAGCTCCGTTTTGGTTGGTGTTATGGATTAATGTACCATGAATACAGCTAAGAAGGTACAGCCATTCCTTTGGATATTTAAAAAGCACTTTCAGGCTTTGTTTGACATGTCATATGCTGTGACAAAATCCATGGTGAAAATCCTTGTGTTTCAATCTGTGTGACAATGAAAACTCTTGTTATGGGCCTGACCCTTCAAATTCTTAAACACAGTGACAGGACTGGGAAAAGGTCATCTGGTGCAGTAGGCTACAGTCATTTTAGGGAAATAAGAATTAGTGTAGTTTAGCTTAATGAAATTGCAGACAAATTTTGGGAAATTGGAATTAGTGTAGTTTTGGCATAAAGAAATCTCAGCCAAAGCCCCCCACCAGGGCAGTCTAAAATACAGATATCATGTATTGCCTATTGCAGTGTAGTACCTTTAGTTAGAATGGTTATTAATATAGAAAATAGCAATCTTTGCTTAAGGAAATGGCCAGGAAAGGTCCTGAATTCACCTCATTTGTCCAGAGAGGTGGCAGCAGCCAAGTGTGTTTGGTTTGACACAGATCCTGCTCTCTGGGGTATAAGCCCACGTTTCACACCTACACAGCGACATGCTTCACAAAAATACAGACTCTGAGTGATTTGCTATTCCACTGAAGATATTGTCAGGCCATTAACTGCAGGGGTAACGCTGTGATTACCCTCCCTGGTCATGCAAGATAGCGAGTAGCCCGGAGGAGGATGAAGTTGGAGTGAAGGTAGTGTTGTCATCGGGACTGTACTTACGTCGATGAGCTGCTGCTGCTCCCGCTCAGTCATGGTGGTCAGGCTGTAATACTTGCCCGAGAGGTCCCCCCGGAGCCCAGAGAGCGCGGTGACCACGACGTTCTCCACCTCCCTGCGCTCGGCCCGGCTGCAGGCGGGAGGGAGGCTGAGCCCGCGGATGCTGCGCCCAGTCCGCACCCGCGAGGAGAGCACGTAGCGCTCGTCGAACTGCCCGTGGGTGATCTGCGGGGAGGATGCTCTGTTAGTTCGCACACACACACACACACACACACACACACACACACACACACACATCTTGAAGTGTGCTGTTAAAGCAATCCAAACTCCATCCCACAAAAAGAGGGGCGTCTTCCTGCCTGGACGTGGCAGTCTCTTCTCCAGATCATAAACATTCGGGGCACCAGCAGCCCTTTAAGAGTTTCAGGCACCAGGATCCGTTTTATGGAACAGTGTGGTTCTTTGGCTGGATGAACATGTTGGAGTAACAAGCTCATCCTTTGTGGTCCCAAAATATGAGGGAATCTGGGTGGCTTTTGGACATAAGGGTATGGGCAAAGGCAGGAAACCAGGTGGTGAAGATCCTCTGGAAGAGGGAAGCCTAAAATGAGGCTGTAGTTGAACTGTGAAAGAAATATTAAGAAGCAGTTCAGGGTTGACCACATGTATGTGGGCATATTGGATTAAACTCCTTTCATTTCAACCCTTACACAGGTGGTTATCCAGGGATTTCCAGCCCAACAAATTGCGTTCAAGTTAGTCAGTAAATCAACTTCATCAGGGGCCCAGCTTAAATGTCTCTGTGCAAACACACTGTGGCATAGGGAGTAAACAAGAGGACTCAGAGGTGTGCCAATGCCTGCAGGGCTGTGATCTTAGTGGCATCAAGGGGATGTGGTGAGATGGCTCCTGTGACTGGACTGTTGGAATGAAAGGATACAGGTTCCTTGGGAAGGAAGGCTGGGGAACTGGGGAGGGGGTGTCACCCTTTACAACAATGATCAGCTGAAGTTCAAGCTCACTACCCTGAACTTCAGGAGAGAAGATTTTGGCCTCTACAGGGATATGCTTGTTAGAGCACCATGGAATAAATTCCTGGAGTGAAGAGTGGCCCAGAGAAGCTGGGTAATATGCAAGGATTGACTCTTCCCACCTCAGAAGTGATGCATTCCAACAAAGAGGAAGTCAGGAAAAAACACCAGGAGGCCTCTGTGAATGAGCAAAAAGAGCTCCTGGTCTAGCTCAGACATGAAAAGGAAACTTGCAGAGGGTACAGGTAAGGACAGGTAACCTGTGAGGAATATAGAGAAGCTGCGGCTCCCCCATCCCCGGAATTATCCAAGGCCAGGTTGGATGGGGCTTGGAGCAAACTGGGATAGTGGAAGATGTCCCTGCCCATGGCAGGGGGTAGAATGGGATGAGCTGTAGGTTCCCTTCCAACCCAAACCATTCCACGACAATTCTGTGATCTGTAAGCTCATGAGCAGACTCACAGTGCCCAAATGCTTATTTCCACTGGGACTGAGTCCCTGCTGTGGACAAGGGATACAGCTGACAGGGCTGAGTGGCATTCTACTTTCCTTAAAGCTGGTGTCTTCAGAGTTGGATCAGCAGTAAGAAAGGTACTGTTACATACAGTACCATCACTGTAATAAGCAGCTCATATCCTTTATTGTCTCATTGTTTTATTTCAACCCTACCTTGGATGCATCCAGGTCAGTGTGATGCTTCATTGTCCGTGGATCGTAGCCATTATGTCTCGATTTAATGACAGGGTCAAAAATCTCAGCAAACACCTATGGAGTCAAGAGAATCTAGAAAGAGTCTGCACCACAGAAATGCTTTGATGTACCAGGTCCAGACAGAACCTGTAGTTACCATAGACAGGGACTGGACGTGGTGAAAACCGTATTGTGTTTTGGGGTACATTACAAGCCAGAACAGACACACAGAACCCCCCAGCCACTTGCCTCTTAGCTTTGGGTCATGCAGGAATACCCTGTGTTTTCCCTGCCATGGGATACCAGTTCTGGTCAGAGTCACTTGTCTCAGGTGTGCCAGCACCAACCACCACTTCACCTTCAGATGAGGAACAGCGGCGGTGGCACATCTGGACAGGTAAACCAAACCCCAGGAGGGGACAGTCTGGAATGGCAGGTATCCCAGTCCACCTTCAGCTGCCCAGAGCTTGGGATACTGTTAAAAGACTGTATAATAACAGGTACCATCACAGCAGACTGAAGGAAGCAGACCACAGAGGTCAATAAAAATAAGCTTTTTCTTCTGTTTTTCTCTTGTCATTGCAGAGTTAAATAAACTGTCCACCCTAATGCTATTGGTCTTCATTTTTCCTCATGGTCCAAAAGCTGTGGCTTAATGAAACAATGTCTGGCACTTCCCAGAAGATATTTCTGTTTTGCTTGTGCTTCTGCTGTTCCACAATGTGATTTCCACATTACATTCCTTTTCTGTGTCGTAGATTTGTATAGCTTTGCCATAAAATGGCTTTAACTGTATGAAGTAGGGCAGCTGATGGAGGCAGGTAGCAGGTGCCAAGTAGGTATATTTGTTAGTATCAGTTGCAGCAGAGGCGACCTTATGTTCATGCTTTTCCTAATGTGGAAAAGTAGGGAAAACACCATCTTTATGCACATGCCCTGCCCCTTATGTACCCTCTGGGATATAATTTGTCTTAGGAACATGTACTCTACTGGAAATCTGTCTTCACCTAATGGGGAAGGACACCATGAAAACTGACCCAAACACAACAGTGTTGTGGAAACCTCTTACCTCGTAGGACTCCTCATCCCCTGCCACCATTCCCACCGTCTTAATGAAAGGGTGGCCAGGGTTGTCCACCCCGGTTTGGATGCACTGGTCCAGGGTGTACCCGTTGGGGGTCATCTTGTCCCGAAGCCGGG
>JAWWES010000094.1:8151549-8166749 GCA_035583135.1 Lophotriccus pileatus | reverse complement strand
AAGCCGGGAGTAGATGGCGGGGGTGAGGCACTCGGCCATGCAGTTGTTGTGCTTGCGCAGATCAGGATAGTCTGCACTGGGGGTGAAAGAGCCTGGAGACATTAACCTGTTCCCTCTGAACAGCAACCCTGGCTTCTTTATTACAGGGAACATGACAGAGTACATTAAAACTATAGTTATTCTTTGTTTATATATTGAATTGAATTTTAGGAAGAAAAGGAAGATTCTGGTAGCTGGAACTGCCCCACAAACTGCCTTTTGCCATCAGAAAAATGAATCCCAATGAGCTCTGAAAGTGTACTAAGCTTCATTGAAGCTCTGCTAAAACACCATTATTCAGGAATAAAAGAGATCCAGCATTGATTAGTTCAAGCAGGAAGGGAATTCAGTTTAGCTGAGGTGCTCTGTAGTTTGGAGCCTAGTTGCTGTCATCAACACCAGTGGGCCTATCTGACCTGCCACTGGGCAGCTTTTCTTCTGCAGTAACAGGGTTTGGTTTAATGGCATTGTATTTGGACAAAGCTGCATGGTGTACTAAGCCAGGGAAGATAAAGATGTTAGGCTGCTCTTGAAGACCAATGCTGGTACTATCTGACATTGGAGATATTAGTACAGGGTGCTGTTTTTCAGCCCCTGGACAGACCACACGAGGACTATGCCACTTCCAGTCATCCCCTTCCTCCCAACGGCAAGGTGTTTCTCCTACACCCACGGCCAGGGCACTGTGCCTAGCTCCCTGCCTGTTCCCCCGTTCTCACCTTGGAGGGAAGAGCTTCCTCTTCTCCTGCACGGCAGCCTTCACATTCTGCTGGTTTAGGAGGTAGCCTGTGGTCAGCACCCCTGTGCCCGCGGCCGCGAACAGTGCGGTGGAGGCACGGCCGGCCAGCAGACGGCAGAAGGTGCCAGCCATTCCTCTCTGCAAGAGAAGGCAGCCCCAGGTCAGCCCACCAAACCCTGCACCGTGCCAGCAACAAGTGAACCCTCACCTCACACAACAGTCCTGCAAGAGGAGAAATTTGATTTTATTATTCGTTTGCACTTATCCAATGTTCATAAAAATTGCTAATATTCACAGTGTATTTTCCCTATTTAATTCTACAGGGATTATGCCTACAGTACAGGAGGTCTCTAAGAAGAGAGAGTTCTAGCAAAGAAAGTTGCGTGTTCTGTGCACATTTTTTCCTCCAAGAATCATAATTTAACTACTCTTGCTGGCAATAGTGAGTTCCTTAAGAAGATGTAACTCCATTCTAAATAAAGGACACAAATTCTATGATTCTACAAATCTAAATTTACAATTACAATTTGTGTAATTTGCAGAAGCTTAATCTTAAAACTGGACTCTGGTAAATCATCTTGGGGAAACGGGCATGGAAGATTTACAAGTAAACACGACCTTTCCCCGAGAATATGCTGTTTCAGTTGTTTTTCCAAAAGTCTTTTAAAATGTGATTCTTTATGCAATCTCTTCAACATGCTTTTGGAGGTAATAATAAACACTTCAAAGCATTTGGTTTTATTTCTAGTAAAACAAGCGTTCTAATTTCCATGTTCTAATTTTCATTGGGTTAGTTATACCCAAACCCTTTACTCCTTCATCTTTCCCACTCCTGTCTAAAGAAATGCATTGTTGCATCTTAATTTTCTCATCTGGTAAAAAAATCTTCTCTTCCTGCAGGTTTTTCTATTGCAAAGCAATATCTCCTTTCTACATCAGTAACATATGTAAGATGAGAAACATGGATCTATTCTAAGTTTGGAGTCATTTGTTTCATGTCCTCTATTGTTTTGAAGCAATGTTATATCTGAATTTTTTCATGCCTTTGGAACTCAAGATATAGTTAATCTAACTTTACTTCCAGAGAAAGGTGATGAGTGGTTGACAGAAATTTCAGGGTTTTTTTCCCTGAAAGAATTTCCCTAAATCTATTAATTCATTTAGGTAAGCTGCAGGACAGGCTTTCATGACTGCAACAGGATTTCTCCCTCCCAAAATGCAGTGGGAGAATGTTTGACGTAAAATAAAAGTCAAATAAGTGAGTTCTGATGGAGATTTTCCGATTATTTATTTTCTGTGTGTTTAGCATATTGTTCTTGTACCTTTTCACAGTACAGCATCTCTGTTCTACACTTTGGAAATATTTCCTTATGACTAATCTGCACAGAACTATTGTTGTTACACACAACACCCAAGTGTCTGAGAAACATCACGTGTATTTTCACAGCAGCCCCGTGTATTTATAGCTCGGTTTCACTGATGCATCTTTACAGCAAGGAATTGGCTGCCAGTCAAATATCTGTCCTGAAAACTAGAAGCCATATAAAAATCCATTGCAGATGATGATGATATTATTTAATGACCCCAGGCACTTATCAGCATCTCCACCAGCTTGGGGTTTTTTGGAGCTTCTGAATCCTGTGTCACTTTAAGGGACATATCTGCTGCTGAATGAATAAGAGAACCCCCTTCTCACTCTGGTTTATACCTGTCTTTGACTGGGTGTGCATTGCTGGGCTTTAATCCCTAAAGCAAACCCTCTCAGTTTTATTGTCCATTTTAATAATGTCCCTTATCACAAGTATTTTTCTTGTTGGTAAAATTGTCTTCCACTGTGGCTGCGAGCCTTGCCTCCAGGACAGTCTGACAATGCTGGATCACACAAACGGTTTCCCTTACCCTGGGACAGGTTCTACTTTACCTGACAGACAGTTCTCTGGCAGCTCTTAAAAGCCTCCAACACTGGAGACACCACAGACCGTGCAGGTTGTCTACCTAAAAGAAATAAATTAGAGTAAAATAGGCTTTTTTCCCCTCTTATTTAAAAAAGTAGTGCCTAACTAAATGTCCCTTCCTGCAACTGAAGGTAGAACCTTCTGACTGGAACATGGTATTGCCATCATTTATGACTGTCACATGCGAAGGATCAAGGAAAGTTAGAATTCCTTATGAGAAGAAAAACTTCATCTCCAGTGCTTGGGAAAGGTGACTGTAATCCTTTTTACCAAAGTGATGTGACTCCTAATTCAATAAACATCTCTTGCCACAAGGGTGGGCTCTAGTCCTGAATATAAATGTACATAGTGCTGCAGCACAAATTGCTGTGCCTTGCACAGGTAGTCAAGTTCAGCAAACAGGTTTTAATGCAGGTACAAAATTAATAAGAAATTTAAGGAAACCATTGGGGGTTTTTTTCTTTTTTTTTTTTTTTTCTCTTCACAGATTACCATGATTTCTAAGTAATGCATTGCTTCAGAACAAGCATTTAAAAAGTGTCTAAATGGAATGGTTTTAAAGTAAGAAAAAACCTCATCAAAGCTCTTTTCCAAATCTGACCTCAAATCATTAACAGATTCAGCTGGTTTTTTTCCCCACAGAAATTGTCAACCTGCCCTTACAATAGGTTTGCACCATCGGTACCTCTGATTAAAGGAGTATGTTTCTTCTAGGAGCACTTTACCAGAAATACCCTGCTGTAATTCAGGTTTCACCAGAGACCATCTTTAGGCCTCCACTGCAAGGATTTCACTTTCACTGGGGAAATTTAACCACTGCACAGCCCAAGAAATGAAAGTGCACATTTTTGTTTTTTCTGAGTGTCTTCCCATGTGCTCATGATAGAAAACTCATTTTCTCATGGGTGTCTGTAGTGCTGCCATGGTGCAGCTGGAAAGGGGAAAGAATATTGTCTCAAAATCAGAAGAATGTTTTGCGCTATCAGTTTTAGTCCTTGGAAAGGAATCTAGTGCTTTCCTGAGCTGACCAGGTGCACTGGAAGGAGAACACCTGCCTTAGGAAAGCATCTGTTTTGTCTAGAGAGAGCATGGTCTAGAGGAGGTATAGGAGTTCTGAGGATTAATCAATCCCAGGTAAAAAGAAAATAAAAATCTTGTTTCTGTCCTATGTGTCTGTTCAGGTTGACTCTCTGGCCTTTGTTATTACTTTTAACAGTTGGTTGCAGAAATTTCTACATATTTCTGTACCACATGCAGCTACTTAGTAATTCATGTCTCCACATCAGGCTTTTTTAATCAAGTTTTGTATTTACTAATTGTGCTTTGGCACTGACCTGAACTCTTTCCATTGTGTTTTATCCTCAACATCCTCACAAAACCAGAACTGTCCCTTCAAACCAGTAATGTACCAGGACCCAGCAGGGGAGCAGCAGAGCATCTCTCCATTAAACAGCTCAAACATTTGGAGACCACACCAGCCCTGGGGACCACAGGTCATAAACACACTTCCAAGTAAGATTCTGTGATGGGAGTTGTCTGCAACAGCAGGAACATGTTAATTAAAGCCTGTGTCAGTCCCATAATTTTTTTTTTTTATTATTATTGCATTCATTTTCTCTTTAAACTGGAATGCTTCCCCATAAGCCAAGAAGTTTCCTCCTCTGCTGTGGGATTCTGAAGGTACCAACAAAACATTCTTAAAGGGCTCCCAATTATCATTTATAGTTTTCTACTTACTTTTTATCTATGCTAAGTGGCGCATTAATTGCACCAACCTTCCAGAAGTTTCAAGTTCTTTCAGTTCACCACAAGCTTCCTGAGAATTTGGGCTTTGTTTTACACAGAATTAGCTGCATTTAAACATGCACTGATTTTTAGTTTGTAAACTAAACCTGCACTGATTTTTAGTTCTCAGTTTGTCCAAATGAGGTTTAATTTCTATGGGATTTGACACAACACCTTTTTTTGCAGTATAAGCTTTAATGATTTTAGGTTTTTTACAGATTTGAACAAGATTCTTAGGATTCATAGCAAAGACCTCAATCATGTGTCACTCAGATAACATATATATAATGTTAAATTATATAATATATAGTAATATATAATAATCTTTAATAATAAGACCATTTTTCCAAAATGTAATGGATAGGCCCATTAAGAGTTATTAGTAATTTAATTTAATTTTATAAAGTGTTTGGACAACTTGCCTTGCATGTTTTCCCCTTGTTGTCTCAGCCTGTTCATGCTCCAAATACTTCCCACATTAATTACTCATTTGGATGCCTTTTGTGCACCCCCAGGATTAGAGATGCTTCTGGCCCAAGACCAGGACATGGAACGCAGCTCAGCACCTCTGGGACTGGATTTTGTCACTGGTAGAAAGTCCTTTAAACTTTCACTTCCAACGTCATTTATACTTGTGATATCACTTGGAGAAAGCAAAAATACTGTTGTACAGGAGAGTAGAAACATAGAGCAATTGTCCATAAACAGTTGCTGTGTGTCCTCCATGCACCAGGTTTCCTCCTTCGAGGCACAGTTTTGGTTAATTCTATAGGAAACACTGACTCAAAGAAACAGCTACTGCAGCATGTGGCATTCAGTTTGTGCAAAATCAAGGTTTTCTCATTCCACATTCCATGTTCTCACCTCATCAGCACAACAAAGGGTCAACAAATTGAGAGTCAAATCAGCATTGGCTTTCCCAAGGAAATATTCCCATTTATGGCCAGTGAATCAGCAAAATGTGCCCAAAGGTCACTGAGGTCACAGCCTTTATCTCCCTGCCCAAAGACCCAAGACGTGCTCAGTGACCTGTAACCAGGTTTCAGGACACTGATACCCTGCCAGGAGTGTATTTTTGGTTGAAAACTGTACTTTCATTTGTGCATCAGCCACCTTGCGCTAAAAGCGGAGAGAGAAGCCATCAGAAAGGTTTAAAAGAAGTCACTACTGCAAATCTAGTGCTGGCTGAGGAACAGCCCAAAGGAGTGCAAGTACCCCTTAAGGTGGAGGAGCAACCCCAGCTCAAACTCCATGAACTCGTCAACTTACAACTACTTTTAATATTGAAGGAAAAAAAAAAAAGCTTTTGCCATTAATTCTTCACTTTCTTGAACTTCTTTTAAAGAGGAAGCTGTCTTTTTCACAGTTACTGGTTACCCCAAATTTCACACTTGGCATTACATGTGCTTTTAACCCAGAAGGGAGGAAGGTACAGAGGGTTACAGTGACATTTCTAGAAATAGAACTAGATTAAATATTTGAGCCATGTCATGAGTGGTATTAATTGCCACACCATGTGATCCTGAGTGACATTTTGGAGGAAGGGCAGAATCATAGCTAAAGTTCACATAGGCTCAGTGCCATAGATGATGTAAACACGTCTTAAACCACTAAGCTGTTTAGCCAAAGGACCTGGACTTCCATTTGGTGGAGGGAGAAGGAGGCTGGCCTTTTATATTTGAAAAGTAATTCCTGTAAGCCATCCTTAGCTCCAGCTAAAGCCTACATGTGCCATTGGAAAGTTTTCTCCACCCGTCCATGAAAGGTTCTGGCACCTTAAAAACATCTGCAATAAATGTCATGAGTCACTACACGCGTGACAGACCATTTTAGATGCCCAGAAATCAGTTTACATTGCTCTTGTCTTGCTGTTTCACCTTACAGTTTCAGAGCATAAGATGCAAATTAAAACATCAGATCTCATAAAGCAATATTAGTGATTTTTTTTTTTTTGTAGTTTCACTCAAACCTTTCTGACTCATCTGGGTTTGAAATACAGCCTCGAAAAGTGCAGAAACAATGCTCCAAGTGCAGACATAATTCTGAGTGTGCCTTAATCACATCATGGAATACCTCTACCAAAAAAATCAACTACATTTCAGTTTCTTTCTCCTTGCAGTGCCAGAGGTCAGTGAATGGTTATAAAAACATATTAATTCGGGGGAAAAAAAATATCCAAGCTATGTATCTGTGACTAGATTCATTTGAATAGAAAAGACATGGTAAAAGCTGCAACTCTTCATAGATCAGACAATGACCCCTTGGTAACAACACGATCTTTGATTTCTGTCACTGGAAGATCTGGCTGGTCAGATCCCACCTTGTGAGACCCAGCAGCCCAAATTCTCCTGCCAAAGCCCAGCCAAGGTGCAGGCACTGCTCACCCTTCTGAGCCCATCTGATGCTATTTTGCAGTATAAACCTCTCATCTTCGCAGTGCAGAGAGCTAGAATCAAAATCACAAAAATCTCATGTAATTGGAGATGTTTTCTCTGAACTTATTACACATCCTATTTTTCCCTTACTAAAATTGTTATTTAAGGGTCAGCATTAACAGATAGATTTGATGATCTTAGAAGTCCTTTCCGGCCTTAACAACCCTGTGACTCTATAATTTGAAGCAGCTGCACAGTGTGGGCTGATAAATATTTCCCTGCATCAAGTAGTTACACAAGTCAATAAGTTATGGCCAAATTAACACCACATCCTGTGGCATTTTGAATCCATTTTTAATAACCCTCGTACTTGAAATCCTGTATTTTGAGGCTACAAAACCAATACATATGTAGTTAAACTGACCTTGAAGCTGGAGGTAGGGACGTCCTGCTGCCTGCAGCGAGCCCAGAGTGTAAAGGGAGCAGTGAGTTGGTTCCCTGAGAAGAGCCCAGGTAATACGAGACGGGGAAGAGGAGGTGTGGGAAACAAAAATAATTACTGCAGGGGCCAATCCTGGTTTGCTGGGTTACGTGAGTGGCAGTTGCTGGAACAGGGGTGTCCTTGAGGACACAAGGAGGATGTAGCAGCAGTGGGGTGACAGCAACATCACCCTTCAAATGCTTCTCAAGTGGAAAGTGTTCATGTCAGCAAATGGTTGGGCAGGTGGGAAACAGCAAGAGATGCTGCTCCACCCCCACGGTCCCACTTAGGAACAGCTGAAAGAGAAAGGTCAAGTCCTGCCTGCCTGAACATCTCCTGAGAAACATCCAGAGCAGGGAAATTCCAGCTGCTTGAATCCCATGTGGGAAGAGGCCAGAGCAGGGAACCAGACACTGAAGGAGCTGAGATTACAGTGGGTGATTCTGGCTATTTTTAACCTTTTATTTCTTAATTTACAACTTTACTTCTTGACTATTTGTAAGGCAGAGGGGCCCAAGTGTAAAAGGAGGGTATCTAAAGCCACCTATTTAGAATTATTATTATTATTCTATTGCATTTAGAATTATAGATACATAGCAGTAAAGTACTGTAAGAAATAACACATAATGGTTTGGAAGGCATGAAAGAATAATCAATTTCATTCACCTAGCTCTGCTCCAACCAAAGCTGAACATGTACCAAGGCTGACAGAGGAATACAGAGGGCAGCATTGTGCAGATTTTAAAAATCTGACACTTTAAAATATTTTTTCCTTCGTACTTTTAATATTCTTTGGATTATATACAGCAATTTTCTAAACCCACGTCTCAGATTTTTGAAACTTAAAAAAACGTAGACATCTCCGCTCCAGAATGTTGTGGCTTGTTTGGACTAATGAGCACCATGCACTCCCACCATAATTAGAAATGAAACAACCAGTCCAGATCAATGCATCTGGAAACACCCCTCTTTACCACACATGTTTTTAATCAAATCAACACTATATTCTTGGTACTGACAGAGGAAAGAAAAATCCACTGAGGATCTCCTGAGGTAATACGAGTAAGGAAATATGAGCACAACAAATCCGTCCCTGTGCAGGAACTGGCAAAGGAAACAGAAACCAGCTTTCTGTGTCAGCAGACAGCCCCTGCACACCAGTTCAACACATACTAATTTTCAATTTTTTACTAAAGGCAGCCTTCTTTGTAAAGCCCTTGAACAGACAAGGACCTTCCCCTCAGAGTAGGGGATGCCATGAAGTGCCTTGCTGGCTTAGAAAGAGGTTTAAGGTATTTGCCAGCTCACAGCCTGGAAGAACAGCAGATGCAAACAAATCCCAGACTGTGAAGTAACACCACAAACACCTGCAAAACACTGTTATCAAGTTCCCTAATGATTTCTGGAGAATATATAATTAATATTTCAAAAATAGTTCAGCTTTACTACTGTTCTGTAATCTATTTGGTAAGGAACTTGGGTAACAAACAGTTGGGATGCTAAGAACCCTCTATGAATAATGCCCCATTTTCACATCTATCTAACATACTTATCTAACAATTAAAATGCTGCCATGGTTTCACCGCTTGTGCCGGGGAGGCAGCAGTAGCTGAGTGTTAATTCAAGTGCAATTAATATTAATGACACCAGTCCCTGCACAGGGAGTTCAACTGGAATTCAGCACTAACTTGTGTCCCATTGGAGTTTGTCATGGGAGCTGCTGAACCTGTATGGACCAGACAAAGGTAATTATGTTTTAAGGGAAGGCCTTTCTGATTCACACATTAATTTCAAAGAAAATTTATTTGAAGTCAAGTTTCCACATGTGGGACCTAATTTATTAGTAATGAAAGAAGTGAGAACAGAAAGAAGCATAGTTTTTCTTACAAAGTCTGTGTATTGAATTTGGAATTAGAGGGTGCTGTGTTTGTTCTGAGGAGCCTGCAAGGACACTGATCACTCTCTCTCCTGCTGTTGGAGTGAGAGCTCTGCTATAGTTCAGCTGCAAAGAGCCATTTTCCTCCTTATAAAGCAGGAGTTGGATTGTTCCCCCAAAGCAGTGGCAATCCCAAGTTTTCAAGTTGGATGGGTCTTTAATTCTTATATTCAGAATAATGCAGTGAAGCACACTGTTTTGGCAATACATTTAATTGCTTACCAAGTGCTTACCAGACCTCTTAGTGGGGTGTCCTCATGGCTGTGGATATTCAAAACCAATATCCTCTTACACAGAGCACATACAGTCACTGAGATGTCAGAACTGGGAAAACATTCCATTTTGAGGTGGCATCCAAGCTCTCCATCCCGCAGAAGTTGGAGTTAAATCAGGTACTTTGTGCTAAGCATGGGAACCTATTAATCATGATCAAGTGGACAAGGAGGCACAGAACAGTTGTCCTACACTTAATATTACTCCAAAGAAAGGCACATTAATGCTATTATGTCTACTAAATAAAGAACTCAACGAGATCCCAATGTGGTTTTAAAAATAACTCCCGTTATTTTAAATTATCGAACTCACTCTTCACAGAACACCCACCACACAGTGTAGGAAACATTCTCTATAATTAGCAGTGTTTTCTGGCCAAACAGAGGAGAAAAGGTTTTCCTAGAAATGGAGCTGACCCTTTGGACATGCAAAAATGTCCAAAACTGAAAAAGTAGTCTTTTTTTTTCTTACCAGATGTGTTGCTGAGACAAATGAATCAGTTCTGAGATGATGATTGTCAGGGAGTTCAAAACAGTAATGACTGGAGAACCACAGCTGACAAACATTCAGGTGTCTTGAACTGTGGACACATTTCCATCCTGCTGATCCAGTGCTTTTTTGTCCTCAAAATTCTAGCAGGAATGGCTAGAGGAAGAAAAAGGTGCTCTTTTCCAGATGGCTCTCCCACTGGAGATGAAATTTTAACAACAAATAAAAGGGAATAAAAATCTTTGGATTTCAGGCAGAATAGAAAGTCTTGATAAGATTTTATGTCTTTTCTGGCTACACAAGTTACTACTTTTGGTCCACATGAAGCACATAAATAAAGAATCTAGACAGGATTTACACATATTGTCACCAATTTGTATAAATGCAGAGCATCCAGGAAATGTAGTGGGTGAGAACATAATAGTAATTAAACAGTAATAATTATGTCAGTGTTTCTGACCCATCTAGGCATTTTCAGATTCATGAGCATTAGTGCAGCAGGGTGGTGCCTGACTTGAAGGGAGTTACACAGTGGAATTTCTACCTCTAGGAAAACAAATTTGAAATTACTTCTGCCACTACTGCATTTACCAACCCACATGTACAGGGCTGTATCCAGCAGACACAGAACCAGAACAATGATGGCCTTAGAATAAAGATGTAAAATCAACTAACTCTTTGGCATAAGGAAAATAAAATGGTTTGGAAAACACTGTTGGGAAAACAACTTGAAATTAAAAATACTGCAGTACTTTTAAACAGTTTCTTGGGAAGGATTTTAAATTTTTTATTGCACCGACAATATCTGACAACTTCAAGGGTAAGGTGCCTTCAGTTTTTATGTGAAACACTAAAAAATATAAGCAAAATTGAGAAAATGTGACTGCAAGGTCATAGAGTACTGAATAGATATTGATTTTAATATCTATCTCCTTCTTACACAGATCTGATGGGCCATTGCTGTTTACTTGCTCAAAATATGTTAATCTAGAAACAAATGTAACAGGAATCTTTCTGTCTTAATGAAATAAGTGATTTCAACACAGTGATTAAAGCACATCACACAAGCTGGAGACCTGTTTTTTTTAGTCTCAAACTCTGTTAACTACTTTTCTTCAATTTGCCAGTCATTTATCTCCATGTGACTCGTTTTCTTATCACAAGAGGAGAGACAGGACATACTCACAAACATACTATGTTTTCTGTAATTTCTTGGGTACAAAATATGGCTTTATTACTTTAAATCCAGGGCAGGACGCCAGCCAAGAGAAGGCAAGGGATAATTAGACAGAAGTCCAAACCCAGTGTCAGTTATTTCCAGTGATGCCCAGAGCAGCTGCAATGCATCACGAGTGGAAAAAAATAATAAAATGCAGTAATTCAAGCTGTTCTTTCCCGGTACAAACCCAGAATTTTCCCTGATTTTTTGCCCTTAATGGTTTGCTTTTCTAAAAGACTTGCTAAATCAGAAGGAGGAGATTTTATTATTCATGATTCGGGGTTAAAAAAATTAACAAATTCCAGTAAAGACCCTTGAAACTCAGGAAATAAAAGAAAGTTTAATTAGCATAGAGGCACAACACCTTGCCTGATATGCCTTACTAAACAATACAAAGCAATAACCTCAGGTCAAAATATAAGTTACAATACATGCAAAACCATCTGGAGTGTGCACTAAGTAACATATTAGTTATAGGTACATCTGTCAAATAAACATAGATCTACTCTCCTAAGTAACAAAATGTCAGAGACCATTCAGGGGTAAAGTACAACAGAACAACCACTGTTGAGCAGCGTATTGGACACGAAGCATCCAGGACAGAGACACTTGACCTTTGGAGGCAAAAACTGTAACAGGCAAATAGCTGAGAGCCAGATCCCCAAATACTTATGAAAAGCTCTCGGTGAAGCCTAAGGTATTAGCAGAATGAGGTCTGAAGGGTTTTGCCCTTAATGAATAACAATTATGAGTGGATAAAAATGTGTCTATGGGTGAGAATTTTCAATCATCTAAGCTTAATGTTGCTGTTAAGACTAAAAGGAGGAAAGACTGAATATAAATACAAATAAAACAATGCTTTTTTGTAAAACCCTTAAAATAAATAATAAGCATGAAGGAGAATTTGGGATTATGAACATGTCCTGAAATCAAAATCAACATGGTTTAAGTTAATAAATAATTAAAATAGTTCCTTTTTATCCTAGAGAATAATAATCAGTATTAAAACCAGGAAAGCAGAAAGTGTACGGGGACCTTTTCCTTACTCTTAAATAAGGGTGATCAGTCCCAGTTATCACCTCTCACCATGAACATATGTGTCTGTGTGTTACAGGACTTGCCAAAAGAAAGGGGCAGAACAAACACTTACTGCCAAAGGTCTGGTTTTCTTCCACAGGACGACCAAGTCATGGGCTCAGTCCGTAACAACACTGATGAATTTGGAGGGGAAGAGAGATGGGGGAGCAAAGGTTGGGGTGAAGGCAACTCTAGCCCTGTATCAGTGTGTGACAAATGCTGTGTCACATGAAGGGGGCGTGTCTGTGCTGCTGCCCAGGCCCCCAGGTCACTGTGGGCTCAATCTGGGCTGCTACTTATGCAATAAAAAACACTGCAGAGCTCCCCTCGGGCATCGCTGGCAGGTGTGCCCACTGCAACCCAGTGGGTGAAATTTGCTATATCCCCATTGTTGCCAGCCAGTCCCTCCAGAACATATCTGGAGTGTTCCACAGGGAGCAGCCCCTCCATCCCACTGGCACAGAGGGGCTAAGGAGCTCAGGAAGGCAAGTAGAGAGGTGCTTCAGCCCTTCTCCTTCTTGTGGATCCTGAATCAGCTGGGCTTTTCCAGCTCCAATTGCAGGAAAGTGAATCTGTTTTGCTTCCACAGCGTAAAAGCTGTGATGGACAAGATCCTAAAAGACAGCAAGACTCCAATGACCAAGTCCTCACTCAGGGACACGCTCCCTAAAATGCCAGAGGCAAATGAGGCATGTTTGATGACTGAGATTTCCACCCCCATGTGTTATGTGGCTCTGGTGGAGTGGCACAGAGGAGCTGGTGGCAGGAGCTCCACGACCGATCCCTGTGCACCCTACAGGGAGAGCACTGGGCTGGCTGGTTACACTGGGACCAAGCAAAGCCTCACACAAAGCAGGTTGCTGCTGCCTATGGATCATGGCCACAGCCCATACACAGCAACAGGACTGTGGCAGAGGCACTGGGGCCACTGACTGGTGAAGCACAGCCCAACACATGGCTCTGCACTTGCTGATCCTCCAGAACAGCTGATCCCACATGTGGTTATAGGGCTGCAACGCTGGCGTGGGTTGTGGGTAACAAGGTGCATCCTCACTTTTTCAAGCACTCACCTCCTGTGCTTTAACAAACATATTCTATCCCCAAGCAAAAATAGCAACATTAGCCATCAGCAAATTAAACATTACTGTGACCATAATATATAATTTTTAATTTTTTTTTTTTTTTTTTGTGGTGGTGGTGGTGTTGCTCTGAACACACAAATCAAGTATCTAAGCTACTCTAATGATTCTAACCTCGATTGTGCCACTGACCCAGGAGGCATACTTTGGCATATGAGTAGTCTGTGCTTTTCCAAATGGGCTGAACTATCACACTGCCTTCTGATTTTAAGATAGGGCTGATTTTAAGATAAGGCTCAGCACCTTTGGAAAAGCCCATGTCTAACCCTTTGTCTTCCTCTCTGTCCATCTGCCACATGAGCACAGCATCAACCCTGCGTGTAACAAACACTAAAATACATCACTGAACTTTCTGAACCAGTATACACACAGAAAGTACAAAACAACCAACTGTGAACAGAGCAAGATGAATTGTACCCTGTAACCCTAAGAACATCACAGAAATTTGGTAAAATGGGGTACTGGCAGGTAAAGCAGCAGTTAATAGCGTACAACAAAGATGCCCATTGATACAGACAGTTATTAAACATTTGAACAAAGAAACAATAAAACAAAGTTAGGAAATCACTTTCTGGACCACATTTTCCCTGTTGCTCCATTACTTCAAAGTGTTTTATGAAACTGCTAAATGGTAACTGCTTTTGTACAGAAAATACACAGCCAGTTGGTTCTGTGATCCAAATAAACCATGCTTTTCCTCATATCATGCACTGGGATGCAATCAGCTTCTTTTCAGTCATTAGTGAAAAGAAACAAACACACATTTCAAAAGGTTTCTATAAGTAATATTTTCCATGTTCATTTTCACAGCAATCATTAGCCAGAACAATCTAAAGTGTTTCTGGCATTTCCTTTTCTCTTGCTGTCTGCTCTTCTAATGGTGGAATTTTCCAGTACCTGTGACACTTCCCCATGCAGTTATTTACAAAGAGACGGTCCTTGTGGATAAGAACCTTAATGAATTTTACAGTTGCTAAGGTACATTTGTAAATGCTGGCAGTTACACTCAGACAGAACAAATGGAATTCATTGTGCAGCTCTGGGCTGGGCCAGCAATATAATTAAAGTGCAAATAAAGACAAAAACCACAAGCCAGGCAGGTCCATTTTTCATCTTCAGCATTGAGAAGCATCATGACTGTGGTAAGATATGTCATATCAAATAGGCCTAGGTCACAATCTGTTTTAAGCATCTGTCTCCCTGAGAGAATTTAAGGGAGGTATACGGTGATATAGCCCTATTTCTTCAACTGGCTGAATATCATTGGAAAAGTAAGGACACTTTTCCAGCCAATTTTTTTTTTTCAATGGTGCTAACACCTGTGTTTTATACTATGATGCCCTTTACAACATGCATTTGAGCTCACTTTCCATGCAGCTACGACAGGCCACTCTTGATCAGGAAAATGTAGGAAGTACCCACTAGCTGTAGAAATGACATCTACCTACCTGGTACGTCACAAAAGCACAGCCTCTGAAAACATTTACAAATAGCACATTTTCTCATACATATGCCCATATGCAAGTGACAATTACTAGCTCAGATAAAAATACACACTTTGTGTTTCCTGGCATTCAATGTTTGCCACTGATATGTATGATTTTAGAGCTAAGTTAGTGCCAAATGGCTGAACAATTAAAAAAAAGACATTTTTCAAACCCCTGATTCCAAGTGAAACGGAACTGTCACTCCA
>JAWWES010000094.1:8133981-8144619 GCA_035583135.1 Lophotriccus pileatus | reverse complement strand
GGGAGCTGACATCAGCATAGTTCATGATCTGGGAGGCCACCAGGTTACTCATCTGACCAAATAAACACAAAGAAAGTTAGGAAATTTAATTTAAAAAATATTTTATATATATGTTTCTTTATATTAATAATATTTATTTATATTATTCATATATAATTGCATTACATGTACTATTATATTAATTGTATTACTTTTCTATTATATGGTATTTATGCATAATCACAGCATTTAAAATATTTATATATAAAAATAAACTATACATGTATTTATTTTTAAATTTTATTTTTAAATACTTATTTCCATTTATATGTAATATTTATATATTTCTATGAAATAATAATTTAAAAAGCAAATAAAATATTTAATAATTTAAATTAAATCCTTTCTAACTTATAACTAATTAATGAATGAGGCCAACCCTCCCCAACTAAGGCACAACAGAAATTATGGCTCCTAATAAAACCAGGGAAAGTATATTGAAAACATTGTTTTAGGGAAGTGAAGAGCATGATGAAATGAAAGAAGTGTAAAAGATGCAATGGGGAGCACCCTCAAGTCATTAGTAGTAAAACAGATCAGGAAGTCTCTCAGGAAAATTCAAGGAAAATGGTGAAAAGCAAAGACATGTTTGGGGATACAAAGAGTATTCATCAAATAGAACTGGTATTATATTTCTCTGGAGAAAACATAGTTTCTTCTGTAGGCAAGAAGTTTCAAATACTCTGCTGTCTTAAATTCCCATAGAAATGCTGAGTGCCAGTTAGTGGAAAGGAGAACCTTCATCTGCCTTGACTGAAATGATTAATCACAAAGAGTCTGTAACATTCAGTCACTACTAGATAAGACATTACATCACACTGTAACAAAATCCAGTGTTTTGTTCCAGAGATCACAGACAAGTCCATAGAGTTCTTAGAAAGCAACAGACATTTAAGAGTACTTACATCATTGAAATGTTGACTAGTTTTCATGATATAGGGTGTTCTCTCATTTTTATCCACTTTCATCCAGCCCTGCCCAAGAAACTCCCTACACATTGAGGGGACAGAAAAAAAGCAAACAAAAATGCTCTTAATAAACACAGGACAGTGCCTCTAACCACAGCCTAAGTAGATTTCAAAGATACCTCAATTTGTTGGAAGCTAATAATAGCTTTACACTAATTCCAGCATTTCACTACACCATTTTTAACGCTGACTGAAATAGTAAATTTTATTAAGAAGAATTGTTTTTCTTTTAACGGCCCTCCCTATCACCCCATGCTAATTTTCAGCGTTGTGACCCTATTTATACCCACGTTACCCTTTCATGTGTGCAAACCCTTCACCCAGTAGCATGAACTGGGTGAGGCTGCCATCACTTACTCGTAGGGGATGCTTCGGAACACCACGTGGTCAAGGAGGGTGATTTGCTCCGCAAGCTCCATGGCTGACAGCGTCTCAAAGCACTCTGGTTTTGGACAGTCTGACTGCAAAAGCAAGGACAACACTTTACAATGATCCCTTTTCGTGTCAAAGCTCAGAGTGTGGAGAGCTTCATGCACACTCTCAACAGGGAGTTCTAATAACTTCTTTGCTACAAAGAATTAAGAACAATTCCTAACAACATGAAGTAACCATCAGGCTGGAAACTTGCAGAGAAATAGGCATGTACCAAGTCATGACCATGAATGTAGGTTAATTCAAGTCTGTATATTCTGTGCTTATAATTTTATATATATTCACATCTTCCCATTTTTTAAAATCATGAGATTTAAATCCAAATCCTAAAGTTTTTATGTGTTCATTTTTGATAAGGGGTCCAAATTCTTACTTTTTATAAACAGAAATAGACATTCTTGATATGAAAGAAAATATTTCTGTACAGAAATACTTTACAAGAAGTCACAACTGTGCTACATTTTATTGACTCAAACCCACAACATTTCTATAGGAGTATTTATGTTTAAATTTCAAGATGAACTTACCATCTGAATGATATCCTCTATTTTCAAATGGGCATCATCTTGATCATCCTGAGAAAGAGTCCTGAAAAATGAAGTAGCAGAACACCCCATATAAATGAAATTGTTGGTGGTTAGGAGAAAACCTTATCATAGATCAGCAATATGGTTTATCTAAAGTAAATCCTAAGATTGCAGAAAAGGTAAAGTAAAAGAATTATCTAGTACCTAAAAACTCATGTTTTGTTTTAAGTAAAAGGGTACCAACTGTTACACCATCAGAGACATATAAAGTAAAATATTTCCATAAAGGTTTAAGATCTCTGAGCTAATGAATCCTGAGTAATCCTAGAAAATCTGAAGGTGGGAAATGACACCTTAAGCCTTTTCTCCGATTTCAAACTAAAATGGTATTTTGGGGATATATCTGAAAATTCAACATATGAAAAGTGAAGACAGGAAAACAGGCAGGCATAAAAGAGTGTTCTTGTTTATTGGCACAACACTGTCCTGTTCAGTGTCCCACACGAAGAGCCGAGAGTGTGGAAATGAACAACAAACTGTGGGTTTTACCTGTAGCAAAGACATGACTTGCTTTCAGTAATACAAGTGTTAATTAGTGCTTCCACTTCTGCTCCAGAAAAATCATGATTATTATGGTTAGTTCAGAGTAATGGGTCAAAAATTAACCCCAAAGTAAAAAGTGTTCATCAAATGCCATCTACCTGGATGCAGCATATTAGAACATAATTATAAGCTCTTACCCCTTCATTTGGAAAATACAGACTCAGAGAAACCTTGAATAGACTGGATTAATGTATTATATAAAGGAGAAGATTTAAGGAGAAAGCATGTAAGCAGTATGCAAAAAACTGCCTAAAAAGACACCAACAATATAGCAAGAAGTCACTGGGATGATTTGCTTCAGGGGAGGTTTAGTTTCAATATCAAATTTAGGGTGCAAGTATAAGTGAGCCCTGGGTCAGGCTTTCTGCAGAGCATCCTTATCAGCTGAATTTCCAGGGAAAGTTTAGATGACCATTTTCAAAGAAGATGCAGTTCTACTGGTGATTCCAGAAGGCACAGCAACAGGATCTGGTGTTTTCCCATGGTTCCTCCAATTCTTCATTTTTGCACTCTGTATTATCAGACTTTCCATGTACCAGCAGGGAAAGGGTTAAAGGAAAAGGATCTAATTTCCTGGAGACTTCTGAGGCTCAGAATTTGTACCATGTGGGTGGGGAAGCAGCATTAATGCTCAGTACACCAGGTTCCTCTGCTGTGGGCTGCTATTGTTTCCTCTTAGTTTGCCAAATTGGAAGGCTTGGCTAAAATCAAAGACAGATAAACACAGAATCTAAGAAATCTCCTTCCCTCATTTTCAGCCTATTAAATCCACACAAAAATGCCCTTTTTCTGTTCATAAGGGCTGGAAACACCTTGTGTCTGATGTGCGAGACGTACAATGTCTTGAATGTTTTACCTCTTCAGGAGAACCCTAAGCTTCTTCTCCAGATAATAATGATATGCAGCCCCAGTGACTCTAAATAGACTGGCAATCTGTCCTTCCTGAGCAGCATATTTTGTGCTGTACCTCATGGCTGATTGCCTGCACAAAGGTATTGTTTAACCTACGACACAAGCGTGTGCCTACTGGCAATAAAAAATAGACAGGGCTTCTCCCCCTGCCCTCCCTCTGCCCCAAGTAGTCTTATCAATCTCTTAAATTCTTCACCTGAGTTACAAATAACTTTATACTGGCCCGCCTTTGATACAGAAATTATTGTGTTTGCCTCATATGAAATAAAATATGAAACATGAAGTTCTTAAGAGGCTGAAAATAATCAACCTTTCCACATCCTTGGGACCCGATACTGCCCATCATGACATCTCTTCTTTTATGTAAACTCTCAGTTCCTCTTTCTAAACAGACACTTTTAACACAGTGGTCTCATAAAAAAAATCAGAAAACAACAAAACAAACCCAAACAAACAAGCAACTTTCCTTTTATCAGTAAATGTTCTATGTTTAAACTGCAGAGGATAACAAATCTCTGCATTGGATAAAGCTAATTTTTTGATAGCATCAATAGCAGCTCTCATTCCAGTCTGTACTGTTGTCAGCTTTGGGATTCCCAGCTCCAACAAGGGTCTGGGAAGGCGTTTTGGGCTGCTCAGTCCTGACTGGGCAGTTCCCATTGCACTCCTTGGAGAGCTCCTGGAAGCTGAGAAGCAGCACAGATCGATGTGAAAAAGGTCATGAAAGAAAGCAAAGGCACGGAGAGACTCTGCTGGAAAGAATCACTCTCAGGGAGGACTGAATGGGGTGACACCTCCATCAGTATCCTTACAAACGAAGAAAGTAGATCAGCACGAAATATCTTTCCAATTCTTAGAGTCAGCTAAGATTAGACCTCTCTCACACACACTATTATTCATGCCTGATCAGTCTCAATACAAAATCAATTTTCCAGTCGAAAATATTAACATGTGTCTCCTTATTGGTACATAGAGCGTATAAAATACATTTAAAAGCTAGTGTAAGTTGCAGAGCCTGAAATGTGTTGTTTGGTGAGATCATACATGGCAGAAATATTGTTCATCCACAAAATTTTGACATCTGCATATCCCCAGCTTTCGTTTATGTTTAGTCTGGGGAAGAGGAAAGAACAAGTATATCTTGAACCACCCTGTTTTTCTCCAGAGAAGACCATTTATCAGAAATATTCATTGCTGCTCAGTCTGAACTTTACAACGTCCTGCTTCATTATTAATTATATTTTATCCAGATTTCAAGGGTTAGTAAATAGGGCTGATAAAATCACAAGCAAAACATATACTGATAGGTTTCAAAACAGATACTGATTAAAAAAAAGCTTTTTTACCCTGAAGAGAAACCCTGTCAGTCCACACAACGAAAATCCCGTCATGCAAGAAATACCAGCTGCTTTGTTTGATGACTCAAGGCATGAAGCAGCTCAGTATCTCTCATCAACATTTTCCTTGTCATTCATATTCTAAACAGAGCCTCTCCCAGAGCTGACCATATATCTTTGGAACACAAACCATCCTTTCCTCCTCCTCTAATCTCTGCTAACAAAGGGACTGATTTTCCAAGAAATATTAATGCACATATGTGTGCACTCAAAGGCTGGGGCAGTTTGTAAGAAGACCTATTTTTATGCAATACGCTTCAAGGAGACACAGAAAGTACCACTCTTTAGGCTCGGAAAGCATGAACTTTTTTTCATGAATGTTTGAACATTGAATTTATGGTAAGAAATGCTTGTCCCAGCCTCATCCTGCATTCCTCTGCCTTTCACAGTCAAGAGTACACTACAAAAACTGAAATGTGGGGAAGCCAAGGCCTACAGTGATCACTGACAGGCAACCCAGAATTCTGATACATGTTTTGATATGCCATGGCCTTTTAGATAAAATGCCTGAAGCAAACACTTCTTCCCAGCAACAAAACCAGCCTGTTTTATGACACTCACCTAGCAAATAGGTGAATGACTATTTTCACAAAGGGCACATTGACTGGCTCACTCCTTCTTCCCTTTTTCATCCTGTCCCAGAGAAGCTTTTTGAATGAAAGTTTCATCAAAACTTCCAGTTTTGACAGATCTGTGCTTTCATATGAAAAGGATGCTGTCAAAAATCTTCAAACAAATCGATTTCTAACAGCAGTAAAAAAGCCCTTCAGTTCCAGGTGGGTAATTTATATTCTCCTCTAAGTAGTATTAGCTGAAAAGTCTCAATTTAGAAAAAATCAAAAAGTTGACATCTTTCCAAGGAGGTGAGTGTGTGGCAGTGATGGACTGAGCAGAATTTCTCCAACCCAGATGTTGATAGTGAACCAAGAGAAGGACACAGTACCTGGAAACACCTCCACATCTCTACAAGAACACAGACTCTAGGTACCTTTAGGGCATCAAGGGTGGGATTCACATCCTCCCACTGCTTGGTTCAGCAACTGTGGAAGGAATGATCTTGATCTCTGGAGGAGCAGCCAGGATGCCTAAATTCAGACAGTTTTGGTGAAGAGAATCTCCCCCATGACAGGGAGTGACTGTGTTTCATTCCCTGCCTGCAGGGAGTGTTTCATTCCCTGCCTGCAGCTCGTCTTATGATTTGGTTCTTCAGGTGCCCACAATGGGTCCCACCACAGAGTTTCTTCCAAGTCAATGCAGACCCTTCCCCCTGTCATTATAACCTATGGATATCTGAAATAATTTTACTGCATAACAGGCATTCTCTCAACATTCAGAACATTGACATGTTGGCAAGTGAAAGAAAATCCCCAATCTGATGCAGGAAAAAGTAAAAAATGCTCTGAGAGAATGTGGAGCCTCTTCCTGATGTCTCAGTGGAATGTTGGCTTGAAGACAAGTTCTTTGTCAAGAGGAACATGGTCTTGGTCGTCCCTGCTATGATAAATAGTGATCTTTAGAGACAAGCAATAGGGAGAACTCTCCCAGTTTTGGGAAGAGCATGTTCAGCGTCTGGTTTGCATACAACCAGCCATGGCACCATGCTGGCAGAACATCAGCAAAAGGACAATCCCTGGGTCATCAGGTCCTCTGTTAGAACCAGATGCAGTACTTTCGTTTTTAGTGAAAGTATAGAAGCAATTTTGCTGTTCAGGCACTAGAAACCTGGTTCATAAATCATGCAGTCAGACAGCATGGGGGCTGTGGATGTTGTGTCTCTTCTGCTTTTGTTTCTCAGTTCCTCATGAAATCAGTTTCAGAATTGTACAAGGATCCTTTTGACCTGCTAAAAAAACTACACACCCTGACAGAAACTATTCCTCCATTTTATATTCTGGATTATTGCAAAGTTAAGTTTTCAAAGAACAGTTAGTTCTGTGTCTGAATCCACTGACCAGCTGAGGAGCTGGAGGAACAGAGAGACCCCTTCTTGATAGCCCAATACCTGAAATGGTTCCAGAACCGTGTGTTCAGGCTCCACAGGACAGCAGGTCACTGCTTAGACTAGCAAGTCATTCGGGTTTTTTTAAAGCTTATATATATTCCTATTTTAATAATGTGCAATAAAAATTAATAACATAAATAGATTTAATAAATGAAAAAATAACAAATGTAGAGGAGTAAATGAATGGGCACTCCTGTGCCACTGCCACAGATATACAGTTACACAAAAACAACTGCATTCATATTATCCCTTTTATCCTATAATTCTCTATTCTCATTTAACTATATAGCATTGCTGATAGCGTAGTATCTCCAGTGCTTTGATAAACTGTGGAAGTCACTCTTAATTAACAGATTAACCTGAGGTGATCCAAACACTAAAGCTCCTCCTTCCAGTGAGACGGTGTGAAAACATATTGAAGTTTAATTAAAATTGAAATAGTATAGAAATTTTTGACATCAGATTGTCCAGCATCCATATATGTTTAGCACCATTGCCTGCCTTGAAAAGCAATAAAGGAGTTTTGACAATCAATGTTAGCAAAGGCTAAAGAAAAAAAAAGCCTTTTCCCCATTTATCAGCTTTTAAAAAATTAACTTTTTCAGATTTTCACTTCTTACAGCACTTTTTTTTTCCAAGAGAAATACAGAGTGAAAATTCACAGAATTTCAAGTCTGAAAAAAAAGTCAGAAAAATGGAAATATCTGATGAGCTGTATTCACTAGTGCATTATATAGTGTGCTCAGATTCTCAGTAATAAGTTCAAGAAGGGAAGAGAGGAGAAACAACACCTCCCATTTCACAGAATAGCAGTAAAAAGACTCATAATTAACACATAAATACCGTGGTCCGTTTTTTGATGGAACAACTAATGGAAATTGGCTAATTTAAAATGGGATACAGAAAATTGCTGACAAACTTGTATGTTAAAGGCCTATAAATATATCTCATTACTGCCAGGAACAGCCAATCCAGGGTTATTTTCTGACATTTTCTTAAGAAGCTGAAAGTCTTAAGGTAATTTTCCCCACTGTGAGCACCCTGACAGAACCTATGTTGTCACACATATTATTAAAACCCATTATCCTCATACTTTTTGCTCTCTGGATTCCTGTTTCTTCCAAATAAATACATGAAACAAACTTAATACTTTTACTTGGCAGATCAGCACATGTAGTAGTATTAAGAGATTTATTTTTATTTATGTAAAAATAAAGGAGCTTTTAACAAGAATTTACAATTGTTTCTTTTCATTTGTTTGACATCCCCCCCCCTTCCCAAGTGAACAACTTTCCAGTCATTTTGTTTTTTCATATATCTGATGGGGAAAACTGTCAAATGGTCTTAGGAAATTCAGACAACACTACATTTATTGCACCCCTACTGGCTAGCCTTTGGAATACTCACAATAATGTTAAAACAAAGTACATCTTAGATTCATCTGTGTTTTTCATCAATTTTATTCTAATCACTTGTCTTTAAATGCTTTAAGTGATTTATTTATTTAATCACAGCTTAGCCTTTAAGTGTCTCCTGCTCCTCAGTAATGTAATTCACATGAAAACCAGTGTGTCCTAGGTTTTCTTGTTTTAAAGGAAAAAAACTGCTTGGAATTTTTTCCCTTTACCACTGTGAAAGAAAGGTGTTGTTCGAGCGATGAGGAGGAGATGCCCAGAGTGAGGACACACACAAAAGGACTGGCTAATAGCCCCACATTCCAAGCTGATGGCTTCAGGAGACTGTAGAGGGAAGGGAGTTTTTGTTTTGTTCTTCTGGGGACAGCCCTTCACTTTTGCCCTCACTCAGGGAGAGTGTGTGTGAAGAGAAAGAGCTCCGGGGGTCATCTCGCTTTTGGCCAAGTCACCCAGCTGCTTTCGGCCCCGGCTCGCCTCCGTTCCCTCACGCCCTGTTCTGCCCACGGCCCGGACGTGCCTCGGATTTCAGGGAGAAGCCGGTACCAATCTGCAGAGGAACTTTTGAGGGGAAAGGCCGTTCTTCCCCCCACAACCCCTCCTTCTCCGCGCCGCCGGCAGGGCAGTCCCAGCCAGAGCCTCGCACACCGCGGGCGCCGCAGCGCCCAGCACAGTGACCGCCACAGTGACCACCACAGCGCCCGCCACAGTGACCACCACAGTGACCACCACAGTGACCGCCACAGTGACCACCACAGTGACCGCCACAGCGCCCACCACAGTGACCGCCACAGCGCCCGCCACAGCGCCCACCACAGTGACCGCCACAGCGCCCACCACAGTGCCCACCACAGCGCCCAGCACAGTGCCCACCACACCGCCCGCCCTCCGCCGCCTCCGTCCCGCCGTGAGGGCCCGGCCGGCCCCAGCGCCCGACGGCGCCCCCTGCTGGCCGCGGTCAGCGCCGCACCGGGGGCGGAAAGGACGGAGCTGCTCTGGCGGGAGTTTGGCAGTTTAGTAGTTTGGGAGCGGGGCTGTTCCTTGCTTTCTTCTGCTGTGTTACCTACACACACATATTCTTTAGTAAAGATCTGCTGTTTTTCTCTTCCACACCTTTTCCACTGGAACCTCTTAATTTTGGAGTTACAATTGCTTAGAGGGAGGAGCTTGGTTTTCCTCTTATCTCACCCTCC
Source organism: Lophotriccus pileatus (assembly GCA_035583135.1). Classification (NCBI taxonomy): domain Eukaryota; kingdom Metazoa; phylum Chordata; class Aves; order Passeriformes; family Tyrannidae; genus Lophotriccus; species Lophotriccus pileatus. Next base: position 8,135,134 of record JAWWES010000094.1, on the reverse strand, counting down.
TTAGCAAACAATTTTGTCTCGGTAAACTGAGTCACAGTGGCTATAAAATATTCCCACTTTGCAGATGGGGTTATTTTCGCTGATACACGAAGACTGAACTCATGGCTGTCTGATGTTCTGCAGTAAAAATTTCTAATACAGGTATTTTTGTGAATGAAACACACTTCATTCTATGGCTCATAAAATTCTTAGTAATCCTTAAAATTACATACTCTGGGGAAAACCCAAACCCCGTGAATTCTTTGATACACAGTTCCCCATGTCACGTGCTACAGTTAAGATGTTAAATTACTAGAAATGCATTTACCTCAGTATGTTTGCAGTAGCTTTCCTTTCTTGTGGCAGAAGGTCAGGGTCTCTCAAAACTTCCTCCAACAAATTGAACACATTCATTTTCAGCTCATTGTTCAGATCAAAATCCTAAAAAGGAAAATAAGTTTTATTTCCTTTTGCCTTCATAATGTTGATCAAAAAACTGAAAGGGTATACTTCTATGAGTTTTGACTTTGGTGGTTGGTTTTTTTGTTCCTTTTTTTTGTTTGTTTGTTTGTTTTGTTTTGTTGTTGTTTTTTTTGTTGTTGTTGGGTTTTTTTGCTATTAGGTTTGAATTCTTTACCTTTAATTTTTTTTTTGCTTATTTGTTTGTTTTTCCTATTAGGTTTGAGAATATTTAAAGAGACCCGGAAAGCTGTTGTAGTGAACAGGCCACAAAATTAGGATCTCCAAAAGGCTGTGATTTATCTCCTTTCTGATCTTTATCCTCTGTGTTGTGGGAAATAAAATAACCAGTTTTATTACAAGCAAAGGAAAATGGACAGAGGGTACTAACAAAAGAACTATTTTTATGTTTACTAACTCATAGGCATACTGTGAAGGCTGTAAGGTGAGGAATCCTGTCCGGATCTAAACCAGGGAACCTTTCAAGTCCGGAAATAGGGAACAAATTATAAATAAAAATGTATCCCTCTCTGCCATGTGGATACACAGAGGGACCTCCCCCACCCCTTACACAAAGGGGATGATGCAAGACCCCTGTACGAGCCCAGGGGAGGGTATGTTGCAATCAACAAAAAAGCAACACCCCGTCTGAAGCAGAGAAATTACCTTTAAGGAACCAACTGATAGTAAATGGATATGTAACAATTTATGTAAC
>JAWWES010000094.1:8118199-8133881 GCA_035583135.1 Lophotriccus pileatus | reverse complement strand
CTTTCCAATTCACTCGGTGCAGAGACCAGGAACAGCTGGAAAGACCCTTCCGTGTGACCAGTACTTTACTATTTTTTTGGCATAAAAGCTGTTTGAGAGCCTGTGTATCATTATAAATAGCAAAGGCAGATTAAACTTCTATTTATTCTGTGATAAACCCACTGGAGGTATTCTAAAGGCAAGTCCTAGTTTTGCTCTATTTTCATTAAAGACAATCCAGAAAATCCAAATTGCTGCTCTACATTTTTGGAAAGATGAACTAGAAAGGAAATGTTTAACTGCAGTCTTACATCTATTACTACCAGTTAGACCCCAACCCCCAAAAGTATTCCCTACACTTATGCTCCTGGGCATTTTTTAAACTGTGGCATGTTACACTGTGGGTGACATCTAAGATTAAGTATCAAAGTTTCACAATGAAGCATTTTCAGGAGTTTCACTGCCTATAAAGACAAAAATAAAGAAAATCTCTGAGGCTTTTCTGAGTAAAAGATAACACAGGCAACATTTTGTATGTTAATTTTCCAGGCCTTTCACAGTTAACATATTGCAGAAGCAGTTAGGAATACACATTATAAATTGTTCAATTAGTCACTTTATTGCAGCAGTGAAAGTCACAATGAAAATTACATATTGAAGCAGCAAAGTCTTTATCAAGGTAACATTAAGGAAAAGAAGTTTCAGTGAGCTAGAAGGAAAAGAGAGAGGAACCTACAGAGATAGTTTCCAGTTAGCTACAAGAATAAAATGAGGAAAGGAAAAACTTAAAGCCTCTAGAGATCACTTCAGCAAAATTTTATGGTCCTCAGAATTTCATCAGTTTTTAAGCAGTAATTAGCTTGTTCCAGAGAATGAGCAACACCTTCACTCTGATCCATATTCTCAGTACCTAATTTTGATTTCTTGAACCTATAAATGGAGATCTCCAGTGGTGTAAGAAAAGAACTCAGGTTAACACAGATGCACATGTGAATTTAACTCAAGGAGGGTGATTCATTGCATATCTTCAGGTGTAAGACTTCAAATAAATCAGCAAAATGCATTTTTTTTCAAAATAAAACTGGAAATCTACTAACTGCATTCTGATCTCATTCTTAAATACCAAACAACTCAGAAAGATGGGATATGCTTCCTTTTTCATAAAGCATTTACAATGTATTGTTCTTTATACAAACAAAAAAAAGAATTCAAAAATCCTCAAGCAACACTCACTGTCCAAGACTTAAACCTGCAGATTCATTTTGAAGAAAATATTTATGACATTTTCTTGTGGAAAGGGAAGGGAGTGGAATACCCCCTGTTCTCTGACTTAAGAGTCCTCCCATTTGGATGCCTGGCTTTACCTCAAGGTTTTACGTCAAGATTTTACCTCAGGACTTGTTTTGAGTAACAGCAGAACCCAGATGGGCGCCAGATTCAGCAGCTTTAGCATCAGCTCAAGAGAGTTTGGTTGAAGATAGAGCCAATTATGCTGAAGAATAATACAGGAAGTCCATGGACCTTCCTGAGACAGCTGGATTTTTTCACTGGAACTATAGACAAGAGTCACCATTTTTACCTATTCACCTACATATCAGAAGACTATGTAAGTGTAAAGTTATGTATAGATATGTATCAGCAAATCTATTCAAAACTAACGTGGCAGCTCCCTTACAGTCAGTATAGCAACAGCTAAACCCCCAACATTTAAAGCACTGGATTATATCACTCCTGTTTCTATGAAATTATATATATAATTAAAAAATATATATATAATAGTATATAATTAAAAATATATTATTAACCTAAAGAAAAGTTGGTCAATATTAAAGGTGAAAGCAAAAGAAATCTCTGGTTCTAACAGCCACTGAACAGATCTTTTCATTAACAAAAGTTGAAGACACGTATGAGAAATCTACTGAAGGACTGTGAAATTGCTCAGAAGACTGGTGTTAATTTCAGGGATTTACAAAACTCAGAGAAAAACAGAAAATCTGTAATATGAAAACAAGTAAGATAAGTAAGTATTGTTACTTTCTGGTCTTCTAACTTTGATAAAAAGCTCTAAAGAAAATTCTAATAAAAACTTACTGCCCCGGCTGTATTAACATACAAGCAGAAACATGCAAAACCAAGCCCATGGCTAGCACTGGTTTTGGTCCTCGTAACTTTCAAAGCCACATGGATTTTGGGACAGAAACTGCAAAGGGATGACCATGGAATAGGATTTGGTGAGGTCACTACAGATGTTCTCCAAGTAGCATCAATGGACTTTAACGGTGCCACTGGTGTTCCCAGCACTTTCCCACTGCAAATTCCTCCTAATGGTTCAGTTTATTGCTGCTCCTCCCTCCTCTCTCTGCCCACCTAATCCCCTCCTAATACCCCTCCAAACAAAAACCTGAGCCACCATGACAACTGCAACAATTACATGTGCATGGACCACTTATTCATGCATATTTCAGAGTGCACAAGCTGAGTGGTTATGAAGCTTCATGTCACCACTGATGGATAACCCACATGTCACCTGCTGTCTGCACTGCAAAAGGTGTCCACAGAACGGAGTTGTGAGCCAAGGCTCAGGTGCTGATTTGCAAGGAACAAGGATTCCATCGCACCTCTGACAACATATATGACAACATCCATCCAAACAGGCTCAATCAACCCTTTAGTAGTGCTGCATATACTCTGTTACTCCCCACATGCTTTTCCTACCTATTCTGGGGCTAGGAACAGTTTTTAACTCTGCTTATAAAGTCCCTGGCGTAGTATTGTTCCTGTCTCTGACTTGTCTTGGAGGCACTTTTAGCTACCTAGGCTATAAATCTGTGTGGTTTGAAACATGACAAAATAGAATTATAGAGTCACAGAATCATTTAGGTTGGCAAAGAGCTCTAAGATCATCAGGTCCAACCACTCGCCCAGCACTGCCAAGGCTACCACTAACCCATGTCCCCATATTCACAAGGCTTTTAAATCCCTTCAGGGATGAGGACTCTACCCCTGCCCTGGGCAGCTGTGCCAGGGCTGGACAGCCCTTTTTGTGAAGGAATTTTTCCTGCTATCCAATTTAAGCCTTCCCTGTCACACCTTGAGGCCATCCTGTCCTCTGTTCTCTGAGAGCAGAGTCCGACCCCCCTCTGCCTCCACCCTCCTGTCAAGGGATTGTAGAGAGTGAGAAGGTCCCCACTGAGCCTCTTTTTCTGCAGGTTGAGCTCCCTCACTCCTCTCCACATCATTATGAATCTGAGAGTGCACACTGAGCTGATTAATTAGGATTCTGGATGGACCTGCCCACATCCAGACCCCACAGTGGAATAACCTGAAGCACTCCATGGTAAATATCCATTCCTCTACTGAAGGAAGCAATCTTTCCACATTAGAAATATCAGCAGTATTTCTAATTATTAATCATCTTAGTGGGCAGCTGCTTCAGTGAGTGCCACTTTCAAGTAATGTTTTTCACCATCATCTGTTGAGATTAATAAATACTGCTTCCACAAATAGCATCTGCACATAACGGTGATGCAGAACTTCCACCACAGGCTGTCAAACACGAAAATTAACCTGCCAGCATTCCTAGTTTCACTGAAATACCTCTTTCAATATTATTTAATCACACTGTTCACATACTTGTCTAGATTATGTTATGCAAAATGCAGTTTCACCTTCACATGTTTTTCTTGTGTGCACTCTAATAAAAAAACTAATAGTTTTATAGCTTCTGCTATCACCAAACTTTAAAAAAATAGGTGCTGAACAGACATAGATCTCAACACCTGTGGACAAAACCAGATTAAATTACAGCAATACCTTATACATAAGACCAGAGGTTCATTTCAGTGGTAGATGTCATTATCTATTCCATTCATAAGGAAAACTGATGCCTCCAGGTAGGATGTGACAGTGATTCCACCTTTGGAACTGCTGCACTCGGGACCAGATCCAAACATCTCATCACGTGTCAGTGTAAGACAGACAGCAGACCCTCCTCAAAAGCTATAAGTCCCTATAGCAAAATCCTGCCCTGCTTTTTCTTGTTCTACTGGACAAACATAACTCTATCAGCAATTTACATTATCTCACCTTGAAAATCCACCTCACCCAAGAGGAATGTTTGTATTACATTAAATTCTGCACTGGATACTTTAAAGAAATTAAATGTGAACATTTGCTTTTCTGTTTCGCTCAAGTTGTCAAAAATTCTCACTCTAGTGACAGCAACTATATTCTCTGTGTTTTGTATTTCTGCATCTAGTGGAAGTGCCCTGCCCATGGCAGGGGGAGGGAAATGGGATGGTCTTTAAGATTCTCTCCAACCCAATCCATTCTATGAGTCTAAGATTAATACAGCAGCACAATTCCTGACCATAGTAATTACCTTGACAAAAATTTTGATACATCCGTTTGCAAGGGTTTATCTACACAAAAAGGCTCTGTTCAGAAGAATTAGTGGTAAGTAGTTTGAAGTCATGAACAGTGACTTAACAAGTTTCTGGTGTCTTTCTCAGCAAAAAAACCCCCTTAATTTTGGAAGCAGATTTGATGTGTTAGTTTCAGTGATCTACCCTGAAATACTGCACAGAAGCTGTGCTAACACCTAACACAGGAGAAAATTGCACTCCAGCCTTTGGGGAGGTCCCAGCAAACCCCAGAGTCTCAAGGATGTGGAAGGAGAACACTCATGGCTCACCAGACAGATGACAAATAATCAAAAAGAGTCTCAAATGGAATTCTCGGTCTTGTGGGATTTTTTTGTTTCTTCTGATAAATATGCTCAAGGCTTGTAGGCCAGTTTCACGATTCAGCCTGGCTTGAATCCAGAAAGCTTAGGCTTAGGAAACATTAGTGCTACTTTCTGACCTCAATAAAGAATAAATACAAACCCCAGGCTTGAAGCAGAACAGTCTTCATCCACAGATTAAAACTGAAAAAGCTTCTCCAGTATATGCAGGACAAAAACAAAGCCTTCCCAATACATAAGCAGCCTAAAAAAACTAATTATATTTTTTTTCCTTGACATGGATGTTTATAGATCCCTATCTTTACTGGTCACACATTCTCAAGCAAATAATTGGATTTCACATATTTTACAGATAAGTGACAGAGAGTATCTTAATCTTGATAAGAAACCTAAACTACCAGTGATTCTGCCTTCCTTTTAATTTCTTTAATTATGACATCAGGTTGTCACACGTTAGCCAGCTGAAGGATGGTAGAGCTGTAGAAGAAAACCATATTAACTGAGATGAAAAGAAGCATGAAGATGATGAAATTCAATTCACTGCATGGAGTACAGCATATTTGATCAATAACACAGTCCTTTCTTTTTTTTTTGTTATTGTTAAATGATCTTAGAGGTCTTTCCCAACCTAAACCATTCTGTGGTTTTCTACATAAGCAATCTGACGCCTGAAAGCAGGAGCTATAACATCAAGCCACAACATTTTGGCTGTCTCAGTTAATAAGAGTAGACTATTTAATTGTTCACTTTGTCAGGCTTTGAGTTTGTTTCACAAAGGGGTTATAAACTCACAGAATCAGAAATGACTATTGAAACCCAGAAGAAATCCAGAGTACAATACATTTCAGGCATTTAATTTCACTTTCACTGGTTCTTGGGACATATGAAATCATTTTGTTCTAGGAAATATGCCACTGAAAATCCCTGCTGTAACCACCCACGTCAGAAATAATTCCAAGTATGTATTTGATTCTTCTGCCTAAAGCCTCTGCCACAAATACTATCTAACTATCAAATGAAGTCAAGGGATTATAGTCTTAGTAAGGTAAATCCCATGGACTCACATGCACCAGCTGATGTACAATAGTGTAACACAGATAGAGTTGTAGTGACTGTGTTTAATTTCTGCAAAATATTTAAGGGAAAGGTTGGTAAACTATTTTTAAATGACCCTTGCTTTAGAAAGGCTTTTTCTAATCAGAGAAATATAAAGGACACAGCACTGAGATAAAGCAGTCATGTCACGATTATGCAAACTTGAACTAAATCCAGCAGTCTAAAAATATATCAGTCCAGCAAAACAATTTTAGTTTAATGGATGGGAGAGAAAGGCAAGTGGCTAAAGAATACTTTCAAGATCAAGATATTATTTTCTCTCCTCACAATAACACCAAGGTTGCTCTGACAATGATGATAATCTATGAGATTATATGTTTATAGCATGACTATTACAAAGAACGAAATTATTCCTTTTAACCCCAAAAAATATTCAGATCTGAAAACTTGTCATTTAAAAGTCCTAAAAAAAGGGTTACTGCTATAGATATAACTAGCACACACTCTTGAGATTTCTGGGGTTTTAATGGAGATATTCTCTCAGGAGACCACATCAGAGTCTCACTCTTGAAAAAGAAACCTTTAAAGATTGCTGAAGACTGAAAACATAGTTACAAGTTATACAACTTCTTACTAGAAGTCAGTAACTCAGAGTAAAAAAAAACCACAAATAATCTGCATTTTTAAAAGCTAAAATTCAGCAGCAGTACAAGAACATCCTATTCTTTTCTTCTTTTAGCAACAGCAAGGAGAGAGAAAAAGGAGTCAATGTCATCACCAAACCAAATTCTAAATTTTGGTACACTCATATACATCTTCAAAATCATATTTCTTTGCACGCAAAGAGCTGTTTGTGTATGCATGCATGTGTAAACTCCCAAGTTCAATTTTTCTAGTGAAATCTAATTCAAAACCACCCAAATCTTGTGCCTTTATTTATAGCTGTGTCTCTAGGAAAGAACAGATCCTGAATTTCAAAGGCTGTTGCTGCCAATTGTGTTTTCAGATTTCAGAATACTGTAACAAATGTGCAGTGTGACAGCAGAACTTTTTCCTATGACTTCTATAAAAGAACTATTGGGAATGACTGGCAAAGAATAAAAGCCTTTTTGAAAAGCCTCCCTTAACAATTTTACTGGTGACTCTTTAGTACACCTCAGACACCTTTTCTGCTGCAGCAATGTTTGAATTATCTTCCATGAATAATTACAAGAATGGCAATGCTGCAGCTGGTATTTCTTTGAATTTATCAGTCAAGTGTGTTTGCCTGTGTTCCTGCTATATCTCCTCATCTTCGGGGAGCATATAAGCAATTTTTACCTGCTGATGTATTTCTACATTGCAAGTGATCCCTGGCTCTTGATTTCCTTAATTACACATCATCTAAACTCAAGACTTGCTCTGCCATCAATATGAAGAGTACAGCAGATCTTTATTGTGTAAGTCTCTTCAAGAAATATTCAAAGTAAGCTTTCAGACCTTCAAAATGCTTAGTGATGCCCTACCACAAAGAAAGACTTAAAATAAAGTCAATGTACAGCTAGAAAATTACAAAAAAGTGGCTTTTGGAAATTTTACCTTTGGTTCCTCTGGGGTTTTTAAGTTAAAGGAAATAGTTTGTGAAATTATTAATGTTATTTTTAATGTTAATAGGAATAAAGGTTAAATGGAAAAGAGGCAATAATTGCAAAGAGCCAAATGTATCACTTTTCAGACCATCTGTGAATGGGTAGTTGACTGTCAGGCAAAACAAAAATTGGCAGGATGCATAACAGGCAACAAAAAATCTCTGAACAAAACGTCCATCTCACAAGCAGCTTCCAGACCATTTAGGACTGGGCCAGAATGGAAGCCTAAACAAAACTAATGATTCAAGCAACACTTAGGCTCAAGGGAAAAAATGATGTAAAAAACCAAACCAAAACAAAACAAAATCATCCCAAAACTTCTTTACCCAACCCATGCACAGCACTGCAGCTGCCTGGGACTTAGTGCACTAGGTCAGGAAATACAGACTTCGCAAATCTGTAACTCAGGAAATGTCCTGAGAGAATACTTATTTCCTGATTAGCCAGCTCATCTAACAAACTAGAAGACAGTCTTTCAAAATGAAGGAATACATAAGTGGGACATCATAAACTTTTGCTAAACTGAACAAAATAAAATTGCTATTTTCTAGTTTCTTAACTCCCAGGGCAGGGATCACATGAGACAAGCTAACTTTCATTTTCAAGCCACTGTTTTAACACAAAGCTATTGCTCTATGAAAACTGCAAGGGAAGATTCAACTCATTTTGAACATCACAGCGTTAGCCCTGGTCACTCTGCTTTGGCAACAATACCTGATAATCTGCCAGCGTCAGGAAGGAATCATAGCTGAGTCTAAACCAGGGGGGTTTTGTCACAAAAACCTTTATTCAGTGAAGAACAGTGTCAGTTGTGGAGTAACTCAATGAGTATTTCCCACATGAAGTGTTTTAATTAAAATGGAAGTGCTAAGGAAGTTCAGTCTCATCAAAATGTGTTCCCTAGTGGGAACAAGTACTCACTTTCCCAGTTCCTGACTAGAGCCATTAGTCAAACAAAAATGACAAGTTAAAAAACCTTGGTTGTCCCGAATAAAAGACCAGAGGAGCTTAACAAATCCTATACCAACTCTTTTTTTTCTGGAAACTAAGTATAATAGATCCCTGACAGAAAGGGGGGACTGGTGAGGGTCAGAACACAAGCAGGATTGATAAGCATGGCATGATTTGATGGTACTCTGTACCTCTGACATCAGCCGGGTGCCCTCAAATTCAATCTTGGAGTTCCATGTGGGAACCCATGACCTGAAGATGCACAGTTAAAATCAAGATCTTCTTCCAATTGCTTAGAAATAGTCTCATCTCAGTCATTATTGGGATATCACCACCACAATTGTTTTATTTTTGTTCTGGATCCAGAACGAAGAAATTCCACAATGCTTTTCCAGTACAGAGAATGAGAAGTTATAATCCAGAAAATTACTGGAGTGCAAAATTACTAACAATTAAGTTTATGGCATTATACCAGTTACCAACTAGAAAAAGACACACATTTTCTGGTTTTGGTTTAGACACAGATACTTACATACAAAGTCAGGAGGAAATACACACCTTTCCAAAGGTCATCATGTAACTACTGATGCAATTGGAAGCATTTAGCTGAGCACAGGAGTGGATTAGACAGCTAGCCAATAATACAGAATCCAGCTTGACATTAAATCAGATATTGTTTGCTTGCCTTTCACACAACATTCGACATGCCAAGGAAATCTCTGCCTGTCCTCTCACAATGAAAAAAAGAAAGCAAAAATTTCCCTTACAAACATTGCTTTGTTCCAATATTTACCAAATTCCTTACTAACTTAGCTGCCTACTTTAGAACTTATGTCTCAGGAAACGTAATGGTGTAAGGCCGCTGCTCAGAATTTGGGAAATACTCCCTGAACAGCACATCTGATATCCCTGAATACAGAACTACATACTCTTGTCTGCAGGACGGTGACAACTGAGGATCTGTTTAAAGTGTAATGAGTGTTTTTCCATGGTTTCCATCTCGGAGACCAGCAAGATTCCACTGGGGGGATGTGCCTGCATTATTTTGCACGTGCAGCCCCCTTGGCCCCTCCTGGCACAGCCACACCCAGCATACAGACCCACTGGCGAGCACACGGGGCCCTACATCATTTGGCACGAGTTGCATTGTTCCATTACTCCAATTAGTGCTTCTGCCAGAATAAACAAAACAAAAATATTGTCACACTGGGAGCTGGCAAGTTGTTCAAAAGACTACGGAACAGCTCCACTGGTCATAATCCAAAATAAGCCAAGCAGCTCTCCCTGAAATTTTCTGTGAAACTTTCTCATTGTAATTTTTATCTTTGAAAATAAGCAGTTTTAATCAAGCTGTGACTGATTTATCAGAAAGTCCCACACATGACCCACTGTGGCTCTCTATGAAACATGAATTACTACTTTCAGCTAATTTCCATCCCTCTAATATTGTGCCAGTAAGAAAACAGGGGTAAAATGTTTCAGACTGAGAGCTCACAGGACCCATCTGGCTCAACTTCAGCGCTTACGTAGCTTTCTGTAGATTTGTCATTCCAGAAACCACAGCTGTAATTCACAAAAGTCCATCTATATTTGCTATGGCTATTACAGTTGGCATATGTTATGGCTGACAAACTCCTACAGCACCTCCAAGAACACGAGGACTTTCCATGTTCATTCCAGGGGCTCCTGAAGTTGACACTTTCACGAATTTACTTCCACACTGTTTATCCTCAACTGCATTCAGCTGCTCTAAAATTGAGGTTTGGCAGCTTTTCATCACAGAAAGTATAGAAAGAGCCTACAGTGTTTTATCCCAGGCAGTGATCAAGAATACAATAATAGCCAAGTCAAAATAAAGCAGACGTTTACCCTGTAAAAGGCTTAACACTTCTCTTTGTACATCTTTTCCATCACTTATGCATATTGCTAATGCACTACAAATCAGTCGAAAGCAGCATATGACTAACTTTTTTTAGAAAGTTTTAGATTAAGAAAGGAACTCTGTCTCTCCATAGACAGTGATGTGATGACAGGACCATCAATCCAGAACTCACAGGCTCTATTAAATGCTTTGTCAACAGAGAGAAACAGGCAGTGGGAGCATGTGGCAGTGGAACCAGGAGGTATTTTCGAGAGCCCAGGAACTAGCTCTGAAGGAAGATGCCACTTTAATTTAGCACCTGCAGCAAATGAAGGGAGCAGGGTTTGCACTGACTTCAAGGAGAATCTGCTGCAGGTGCAAAGGATGGTCTGGTAAACAGTCAAATCAGTTCTGCTAGCCTAAAACAGAGGGCAACTTAGAGTAAGACTGTTTCTTTGTGGAAAGAGAAGGAGCTGGTTGTGCTATCCCCATATGAGAAAGGATTGGCAGGCTCTTTGGGAGATCTTTGGAAATGTGATTTCATAGCGTACCAGCTGGAAAACACAGAAGCTTTAGGAAAAATTCTCTCTCCTGAACAATATTGAGGTAAATAACTCAAGCCAAAAGTAATTTAGCACTAGAGATATGTTCAGTCAGTTAATTGAAAGGGATAGTATAGATGTGATTCATTTTTGTGTAAAAGCTTCAAAGCTCCATGCTGTCATTTTAATTGCTCCTTTAAATCACTAAAACTAGAGAGATTAAACCTATCTTTCCTTCCTGCCAGCATGCGGCATTTTTTTCCGATGTGTAAATCGTATTTGTCAGAGATATTCACCCAAAGACTCTTGTTTTTCCCTTACCTCTTTCTCCTTGTCTCCTCTCCCTCTCACGTGGTTTAAAAAAACAAATGCTTGCATTAAAGAAGCTTACCCTCCTGCCAACCCCAAGCTCCCATTCCACTCCCGTCCTCTCCCATAATGTCACCTTGTTCTTGTGAGAAATAGAACACTCTCTACAGTGCAGGTCAACATCCTGGAAGAGGTAAAGGAGGAGAAGGAGGAGGAGGAGGAAGGCAGCTTTGAAGCATGCTGGAAATACAATGTATCCAGCTAAAATCTCGTGACAGAGCTGTTGAAACACAACTGCTGTGTTCATTAGGGAACAGGTTGGTTGGTTGGTTGAAGTATTTGCTTCTTGTGTAAGATTTATTTTTCATGTTGGGAGGTCTTTGGTCTCCAGCTTGATCTGAAAAAGAAATAAGCTTCTCAAAGTTCTTTTAATCTATCTGTCTCAAATATGAAAAAAAATACCTAAGATCAGTTTAGTTCTTGAATTCAAGACTTTGTCAAAACAATCCCCCTTGAAGCCCATGTTCGGTAGAACTATTTCAAAATAAAACTACTGATTTTAGAATTAACTATTTTATTCACATTGTGTTAGATATTCTTAGCAGACAACAAATATGTGTCTTTGTTGAGCTTATGTAGGTACTGTTAACAAAAATGGCATTGTTTTGTTAACTTGGTTTCATCCATACAACTATTCAGTGATTTTAATCAAAGCTTGAATCTGCCTACTCACACAGAAGAGTATTAACAAGTATTAGGGCCTGCACAGAGAGCAGTTTCAGTAAACGAACACTGAAAGATGTTTTTTCTTTAAGAATCAGTGCATGATATCTTGCTGATCCTGACACAGTGCTCTCATTCTGTGCACAACACACATAAATTAAAAGGAGGAAAAAAGCCCCAAACAATAACCTATTTGAAAGAATTGTACAAAAAAATAAATCAGTGAAATTTCCAAGTTCTACAAAGCCACAGGTGAAAGAAATAATTTTCCATATAAATTGTTTTTATCCAGTGCTAGGGTTTGTGTGGGTGCTGTGTAGATTTTATGCTGTTACTTAACTCCTGCAACATCTGTCAGATTTTTGCAGCTAAATTACAAGCGATTGGTGAGCATTCTGGCAGGAGGTTCCTCTCCCACGTTACCAGTCTCACTCCTTTTTTTGACACTGGCTGTGTGACAGACTCTCAGAGAAGAGGAGGAATCCACTCCCAGAGAGACGGGGCTCACTGCAGCTGGAGCTCCACTCGAGGACTATTCATGGCAAAGCTAAAAGAACAGATTAGCAGGATACCCTGCTAGGATGAGACCATTTGCATTAAAGTTTATGTAGGACTTTTCTGTGTTATAAGAGACATCAGAGGACATCTGCTGGAGAACTTTTGTGTGGATTTGGGAAGATGTCTCTGACTGAAGCTGAAATCAAGAATCAGTTTTGCAGAGGTGTATGAACAGAGTGTGAAGAAACTAATAAACCCCTTTCCTATGATAGAATCTGTTAGTATTATTATCCTACTTTTATAAATTGGGAAAAGAATGAAGGAGTGCAACAACCTATTGATGGTGACAGAGCACTTCACCTGCAGCAGGCTATGAGCAATCCAGCCATCCATCCTTCACATCCGTCAAACAGAAAGGACATGAAAAGACAGAACATACTCTGTTTATCCCTACTGTGCATATTATCATCCATACAGGCTCCAAGCTGTTCACCTGGGATGCTTTATTTAACTTTCTGTACTTTCACTTCATAGTTCTTTTTATCTTTATCATGCTGCTAAAATAAACAACTAATGTGCAAATTTTTTGGAAGAGAATAGACATCTCTAGGAAATGTAGAGATTAATATTTAACCAGACAGATTAACTAAACAATAGGACAAGTAGTACAGCCTGCCATCATCAAAACAGCTGACTGTAAAATAACAGAAAATAATGGCAAAAAAATCAGTAAGTTAGAAAGCAACTGCTGAAGGGCATGAGAACCTGAACCATCCTGATTTAGAGAAAGATTCCATACACAGTTCAGGTCCACCAGAGTGCTCCTCTGTCTAAAGAGAAGCAAAGCCAAGGTACACTACAGGAGAGCTGTTTAGGGCTTTGCATAATTATCAGTACATAAATTGTCATAGCATGGGGGCAATTCTAAAATGTTATGGCCAGCACTCTTCACAGAAGATAATTAAATGTTCTTCATGTCTAGTTCTGACAGAGTGTGTAACTACAGGGCATTCCTGTGAGCCTCTTACCCTGCTTGCCTCAGTGCATCCCTGAACAATCAGAACTGGGAGATGGGAAATTGAGAAGAGCTAACAGCATCGTACCCTGGGAAAACAACATTAAACAACCAGAAGGAAACTCCCAAAAACCCTCCTCAAAACAAGCAAACAAACAACTAAAAAACCAACAAATTAATTAAAAAATAGGAATACATAAAAAAAAAAAAACAAACCACAAAAACAAAAAACCAAACACCAAAACCAAACACCTTCCCCCATCCAACTTAAAAAAAACCACAACCCAACAAAAAACCCTACCAAAAACCAAAACATCCAGAGGGCTTCAGGCAACAGTCTGAAGTGACCTGTGACTTGTACCTCCTAATACTCTCCTACAACCTCCAACTCATTTCAAATCCTGGCCGTGTTCTACTCTGCCAGTCTAGTAACCTCAAATGACTCCTGCTGTCAGGCAGATGTCCAATTTTGAACCTTCACTATGTCCCTCAGTAGAATCTTACCAGGCTTCTATTAATTACACAAATTCTGGATTCATACTGTGGTACCATAATAGTCTTCTCTGTTCCCTTCCTAATAATTCCTGATGTTTCCTTTACCTTTTCGGCTTCTGCTGATCACCAAAATCATTTAAGGAAACAACCTGTTGTCATCCTCAGATTTCAGTCCTGAGCCAATCCTTTCACAGGTGTAGAACTCTGACTGTTTTTCTTTGTGTGCATCACTTAGTATTAATCAACACTGAATTCCATCTATTCGTATTTTCATATATTCATATTCCATGCAGGAGTACATTAAATGCCACACATCAGAATGTCTGCAGCAGGGAAGCCAAGGACTGACTGAAGAAAGGAAAGAATCCCCACAAATCTCATTCACAACCCAGAAATGATTCATTGAGTGATCATGTCCATCCTATGAAGTGAATGAGACAGGAGACCAGAAGGAAAAAAAAGGCATTATTTAATAAAAATTTCATAATCATGGTAACATATACATGGGAAATAAATAAAATTATTTGGTTTACCCAAAATTGAACTTCATGACTCTCTAACTTTAATACCATCTCTACCACGATTAATTGCACTAAGTTAAAAAACAGATGATTCAACAGTTCAAACTGTGGTTTGTAGCCTTCACTTTTCATACTGATTATAGGTGGACACTGGATTACCCCAGTTCAGTCTCCTGAGACTCTCCACCATACATTTTCTTGTCAAATGTGTTGCACAATCTTCTCACTGTTTTTTACATCACTCAGGAGAATGACCTTGAATGAAGAACTACCTTAAACAGCAACACAAAAATAGCTTATGAATATTAGGGATATTGTTTTTCCCTTTTCCAGCATTCCTATGCTTTGATATTCCTCCAAATGACTGCATAATTGTAGATGGTATTTTCTCTCATTCTTCAGTGTTATAAATACTGAAAAGCTGTGATTTTAACAATACAAAAGCAGTAATTTTTAATTTAATTGTTTCCTAGTAGGAAAACCCCATATTTTTCACTCTTATTTTGCTTTCCAGACAATTGGTAAACACAACTGAATTACCTCATAAAGCAAATTGTGTGAGTGATTCCATGGCAGTGTCTGATTCCAAAGGCAAATGAAAATTACTGAACAGATGTTTGTAACAGGTTCATCATCTTGAGTGTGATCACATAGCATGTACAGGACAACCAAGTGATCAAACCCAGCCAGGATGGGTTTTAAGAAGGGCAGGTCCTGCCTGACCAACCTCATCTCCTTTTATGACCAGGTGACCAATCCAGTGGGTGAGGGACACATGTGGATGTGTCCACCTGGACTTCAGCAAAGCCTTTGACACTGTCTCCTACAGCTTTTGCAGGAGATGCCCACGGCTTGGACAGGTGCACCTTCCTGAGTTAAGGACTGTGTGGACAGCCCAGCCCAGACAGTGGTGGGAATGGTGCCACATCCAGCTGGTGTCTGGTCACTCATGGTGTCCCCCAGGGATCAATGCTGGGCCCAGTCCTGTTCAGTGTCTTTACTGATGATCTGGATGAAGTGACTGAGTGCACCCTCAGCAAATTAATGAATGATACGAAGTTGTGTGGGACTGTTCATATGCTGGATGGCAGGATGGCTTTGCAGAGGGATCTGGACATGGGCTGAGGCCAACAGGGTGAGGGAAAAGACCTGGCTGGTTCCTGCCCTTGGGTCACAACAACGCCACAAACACTCTAAGTAGGGAAAGAGGGGCTGGAAAGACCCCGGAGGTGCTGGTGACAGCAGCTGGACAGAAAAAGAAAAGGCCCTGGGTTGCTGGTGACAGCAGCTGGACATGAGCCCAGGTGTGCCCAGGTGGGCAGAGGCCAGTGGCCCCTGTGCTGTCCCAGCCATGGTGTGT
>JAWWES010000094.1:8105063-8116384 GCA_035583135.1 Lophotriccus pileatus | reverse complement strand
GCCCAGGAAGGGGTCGTAATCCCCATCCCTGGAGGTGTCCAAGGAACAACTGGACGTGGCACTCAGTGCTCTGGGGGACAAGGTGGGGATTGGGCACAGGGTGGACTCCATGGGCTCTGAGGGCTTTTCCAATCTCAGTGATTCTGTGATAAAGTTACTGAAACTGAACTGTCTTGTAATCTAAAGATCACAGGAAGTGCACAGGAGTAACAAGAGCACTGATCCATGCTTCTGCAGAAATTATCATGGTGCTTTTTCACTTATCAAGCAATGACCACAACTTCAGACACAATGAGTACAAAATTCACTGACATCTATGGTGACGATTTACTGTCTTGCACAGAATTTCATGAGTAAATTTGTGACTGAGGTCTTCAAAGCAGTTTCTTGACATTTCAGTGGTTAGGATGGAAAAGAGAGAGGTGTGAATTTACAGTCAGATTGTGCTTTTTCACACATAATCAAAGTGAATTGTGGGTTTGAGCATGTCAAGGCAAAGTGACATTGATTTTGTAGACTGTAAGAAAGTTTTTTATTTGTAACATGACAGGACTTGGTTAGTGGAAGATATCAATATGTTAAAGGGTACACTGCAAGGCAGCGAACACATTCAAAACTTAAATCAAGTATTTTATGTTGCTTTAACTACCTCCAGTCAGTAGACTACCATAGCTGCTTTCCAAGGAATATAAAGTACACACTTGAAATAATTTTGTTAAGTAAAACTGCTCTTGGGTATACCAACCTTGGACATAAAAAAGGTCATTTTCAAAATACAATCTTAAATTGTAAGTGAATGAAAAAAAATAAAACCCAAGAAAGCTATTATGTGGTTTAGAAGACCACATTCCACTAGACCAGGTTGCTCCAAGCCCCATTCAACCTGAGAATGTGTTCTTCAGAACATACAGGTAAGTTCTTGAGAAATCTTTAGCTTTAGAGAACCTGGGTATCTCACTGTTAACCTCTCTTGCACAGCACACTTTTCTCACCTGGTGGGCTTCCATGCCCTGCTGCAGCCGTAGCAATAGCAAAAGCAGAAGCAGGAGAAACTGAGCAGTGGCTGTTATCAGCAGCTTGCACTGTAAAGGGAAAAGACAGGAAAAAGTTAAATTCCACATACTCTTCATTAAACAACAGTAACATTTAAAATCTTCACTAACGTTTATACTTCATGGACACTTTCTGCTTTTATTGTCAGATGACTTTATGTTAAAGACAATAAAAGTATCCTATTTGTGTTTTAAGCTTTATTTCCAGGTCAGTATAACTAATACTGCTATAGAAAAAATATCTAAGGCACTGCTGAAGTGATAAATAAGTATATTAACCAAACAGAAAATGAAAAGAACAAAAAACACACACTAAACAAAAACAACAAGAACAAAAATCAAAAACCAATAGACTAGAAAATGAACCTAAACAAAAAGTCATGTCGGAGAACTAAGCATATTAACCAGCTTCTGACAAGTAGGTTCACATGTTTTTTCATTGCTTCTCTGGATGAGTAGAGTTTTCCAGAATTTATCAAACTTTTTTCCAAAGGGAGTAGAAAACACTGTTTCTGACTAGTACTCAGATAATACAACAGTGCTGCCCACAGTTTCTAACTTCAAAATCTTGCTATCTCACCACAAACAGGCTCAATCACAGAAACTTACTATTGATTTAAATCTAAAGTGTCTCAGCAACTCACTAACAGGTGAGAAGTCTCTGCTCAGGTTTTGTTTTAGTCCCAGGTGCAAAATACCTGGCTCAGGAGCTGGCAGCATTTTAAGTGTTTATGGACACAGCTTCCAGCTCTGCTAATGATTTCAAAGAGCCATGTGAGAGCTATTTGAGGAGCTCCAGCTCTCGCTTTTTCCTCTTCAGTTGAGCAGTTTATTCAAATTTTGGACTGAATGATGTGACACCATCTGTAAATGTTCAGAGTTATACAAAGAAACTGACACAGTCACTCCCCATTGACAACAATGGGTGTTGTGTATTTCGTGATTACAGATGGTGCCCAAAATATGTCCCTTTAGTAGCTGAAAAAAATCTGTTGAAGTCTTGAGAGTTTTGTGAGATCAGGACTGATTCAGTATTAGTCCCGAACCTAGGCACATCCTGCTCGAGCTATTTAAGAACACTGAGTCATAATGAAGTCCCAATATGCTTCCAAGTCTCATTACTGATACTCAAATTTAACACGCATACTTCACGTTTTAATGGCTTTATTATTAATACCTGAGAAATAAAGAAAATACAAGCAAAACAGATTATTCAAACATTATTACTACTTTCTAGTATCCTGCAAAGGTTACAGCCATAGTGATTTAACTCTCTAAAGTGAGTGACAGAGCTGAGGCACATCAGTTTCTCACCTCCTGGCTGGCGGTAGCGTAGGTGACGTGGTGTCGAGGGGGATCTGCATGGTGAAAGCTCTGTGGTGTCCACTACTGAGGTGCTCTCAGGGATTGTCCTGTCCACTGACACAGAATCCAGAACTGCTGCTTTAAAAGAGAATTAAATGTCAATACTTGTGTGATCATGCATAATTTAGGCTTATAGTTGTTTTAAACAGTGCAGCTTCTGGAACTTGCCATGAAATATTTCCATTATCTCAGCAATAATTATCCTCTGGATAGAGTTAAAGGAGCAGGAAAGTTTTGTACCAATGATACAGACACATAAAATCTCATAAATAAAGAACCTGGTGAAAACCAGCAAGTTTTCAGTTTTAAAAATAGGTTGGGTAAGACTGTAGGATGTGCACATGTAACAAGGAACTCATAGATTTTGTATGAGCTAGGGAAAATAATCCTTGTTGGATAACTGTTAATCAAAATCTGTCCAATAAAATAGCCAAACTGCACTGGAAAACAGACTACTCCATGGGGGAGTTGTTCTTTCAGAAGAATAAAAGAGGAATGGAAGAAATGCTACTTCCAAAATGAGGGAAACAAGCTGACAAAACATATCCTTCTTTTGATATGAATGACAACTCTGCCTGCAGTATAAGCACTGTGTATACAAAAATAAATATAAACAAAAACTTTGGAAAGACAAAAACTTTGAAAGGAAACAACTTTGAAAGTGGGTGAAGAAGTGGGAATTCTAGCATGCAAATGGACAACGTTCGTGGAGAACAACAATCACCATAATAATATGTCCTGTGGAACAGAATTTGTGCAGTGGTACTGGACTTGGAGTAAGCCACAATTGTCTTCTTGGAACTCTGGCAGTACCAGAGCAACAGCATTACCCATTTCTATTCCCCCTGTGAGAATTCTTCTTAGACTTACTCATCTTCCTCATGTTGCATACAGCTGGGTGACAAAAGGACTCTCCCCTGTAGAACAGCGCTACCTAGATGCAAACTTCTCCAAACTGAGTGCAAGCTGTTCAGCAGGAGATCCTCAAGGGGACTGGAGACACCACTCAGATAGCAGTTTAGCATTTATATGAGCTCCCTGCCATTTCCAAATGTTCCCTGTGCTGTCCAGGTAACCCCTCCCCTTTGACAAACCAGAATGAAAAATCTGAATAACTCTGCAACAAAGCCCAGTGTTTACATGAGGCCAGAACAAGCTGTTCTTAACCAGTTCACTCTACAGTGTGTAGCAAAAAACACTGCACCTACAACTGCAGTTACCTGTCTGTGACTAATTTTAATGCATGTACTTTGGGACTGCCCTGGGGAGCCTATTCCAGTGCTCAACCACCCTCTGGGAGGGTGGGGAGAACCTTTTCCTGATATCTAACCTGACCCTCCTCCTGTGCTAGAACCCTTTTTCCCCTCTGAGAGGTGCATCCTATCAGGTGTCAGTAGATAAATCATCCTGAGATCAAAAATCACAAAATTTTTCCAATGACACAAGCCTCTCCTATAGAGACAGAGACTCCGGTAATGCTAAGGTGGCTCACTTGTCTGTTAAAAAAGTGAAACAATAGGCTACACTCCATGAAAACAATTCCTTTTCCTAATGCAACATCAAATCTGTTGCCAGGGCACTTGTTTCAATTTATCATTAGGAAGTAGATCTAACATTTCGATCATATTTTTCTTAGTTTATATTTGGTAATCCTTTTCTTCTTTCCTCTTATTAATTTTCATTGTTACAGTACTAGCAATGAAAACTGGGCTACATTTTGCTCATATTCACACATCAAATTCCTCAGACTGTAAATCAGGCCATGTACAACCATTTTTAAACATTAATTTTAGGAATAAATTAGCGTTTTTTTAATTGCATTATTTTCTGTTTAAGGTAACAATAGAAAAAATTACTCTATGCTTTTATTCCAAAGACCATTCCTCCATTCCTGAAGGACAAATAATGCCCACTTATGTTTCCTATGAGACTGGAGCTACTTTCTTGCTTTGCCATCTATAAATACAATGATCCCATTCTAGATGCACATATTGGGGTTTAGTTCAACCAACTACAGCCCTCTGGAAGTGAAACCCATTCCAAGGTGCCTTACATAATCCATAGAGGAAACAGGCATCTGCACAGGAGCAATTGATCTATTTTAGATATCTGCCTTCTGGATGGAAAACAACCAGGTGGTGTGAATGTCACCAGTGTTCCAAGCACATCACATAAATTATTTATTTGGATTTGTAATGGAATCTTCCTGGAAAACTAACCCTGTGTGCAACGTTAAAATCTTTATATCCCTTCTTCTTTTTAACTTGATATTTTACTTCCTCTAGTTATGGTACAACTCAAAAATGTTTCACCTCAGGAAATACAACTGCCATCAAATATTTTCTTCTGCCTTTTTCCTTAACACTCCACTGAAGTGAAAACAGACAAATTATGGGGGGGTTGGATCTAGATGAGTGTTAAGGTCCCTTCCAGTCCAAACTATTCTTTAATTCCATGATTTTGCCATACTGCCATTCCTGGAAGGGAGCAAACAAACAGAGGGATCAGACAATTCGTCGCAGCCTCGACTAGAGAAGAACCAGAGGGCAGGATGCCTGATCTCAGTGTTCTGTGGGTATTTAATACCTCTGCGGATGCTCCTCCTCAGCTTGTTGCAGAGGTCCACGCGGGGGTTCTCCAGGCTCTCCTCGACGGACCCTGGACTCTGCTCTGGAGACGAGAGCCCTTTGCTCAGGTCCAGGGGCACTTTGCTGCCTGTGGGTGGTGGGGAGGTGGCCGGGCTGTAGTTTGAGGTAGGACTGCTGGCCACAGATGAAGCAGAGAGGTCAAGGGCACCGATCCTTGAGTTCAGGGGGGAAGTCAGGGACAGCTTTCGGGTTCTTGCGGGCGAGGAAGTCCTGGAGAGTGACAATGGAGGAGGAGAAGAGAACTTGCGGCAGAGATGTGGTGACTTTCCATCAGCCAGGTACTCCCCTCTGTTGTTCTGACTGGTGGCAAAGAACAATTCCAAAGACCTGCAAGTAAGAAACACAAGAACAAATAGCAACATTGTGACAAGAAACATAGAACAGGTTTAACTGAAAACGCGTGGCACTGCAAAATCTGTGTGACACTTAGTCCTCAGAGCCAAAACCTGAGACAGAGTTACCTAAAAACTGATGTGCTGTTACAAGCGAAGAAGTTTCTGCTCCAAAACTTTTTTTGTAAGTTCCTTCTTATAAATAAGCAGAAAATCACAAAGCTAACAACAAATGACACCGTGATATTTCTTTCGGAAAAGTATGATATGGCTCACCTGACAGGGATGGAGGTGAAGGGCCGCCTATAGATGTCTGAGAGCTTTTCCAGGACAACAGCTGCCGTAGTGAATATGCGGTAGGTGTGCAGGAAGGTGTTCAGGAAATCGATGCTCAGAAACCTCAGGTCTGTCAGTCGTTCCAAGAGGCGCTCGACGCTCGCGTAGCGGATTTGGGGCACTTTGCAGGAGTTCAGTGTTTTGCTGAAGCAGATGTCAATGTCATCTCTATGAAGACGAGCATCGGATCTACAACAAATCCCAAATTTGAAACATTTTATCAATGAGTGGTTATGGCAAAGGAGCTCTATGACTTTATCCGCTCCTGTCAACATAGAGGCAGCAAATATATTTATATTATTGTATTTCATCAATGCAATAAAACTCTTAATCTATGGTGATACCTGCTTCCATAACTAAGAGAATTTAAAATTTATTTTTGGTAGGTAATTAATTTACATTCAAAGCCTAAGAAAACATTAATGATACTTAGATTTCTGAAATGGAACAAATGGCATTGTCTCTTTCAGGCTACTATGGCCTGTGGTTTAAAATAAGTAGAATCTCACTATAAAATAATAGTGAACTGATTGCAATGTGTTTCTGCTGGGATAAAGCTTTATCTAAATTAGAGTAATGGATCCTAACAGAAGGAAGCAAAATTAATCCCCTAGCTAAGTTTAAGGCTCACCTGCAAATTAACACCTGCCCTCAGGATCCAAGAATTACTTTTTGTTTTAAAAGAAGAAAGAGGGAACAGCATGAGAGATCTCAAATTTCAAAGCAGTAACCAAAAAGAATCTTTGTTTCAGTGAAAAAGAAAAAAGGACCAATTTTTGCTTGGTCATTAAAACAAAAATAATTCATACAACTCTACCCAGAATGGGTTTTTTCCCTAAATTCAATTTTCCTTAATTTTATCTGGCTGAAGGCTTAGTTTCTAAAAAAAAAGGATGAATACTAAGCAAAGCATCTTTTAATATGCTTGATTGTTATATTAAAAATTACTGAATTTTCTCAGAATACATATCAAGATATTTTATACAATTCTACACTGTATTACATAAAAGAAACAACAAAATATCTTCTTTCTTAAGTTGGGACCTCAGAAATGTGGCAATTTTTTTTTATTTCATTCAGTGACATCTGACTCTGAAAGACAATGTGTGTTGAAAATCAGACAAGTAAAATTTAAGATAGAGAATGCCAAAGTTGTGTCTGTTGTTAAGATCCTATATGGTTTTTAGAATTAAAATTTCCTTCTCTTGACAATGGGATTAAGATCTTGCTGTACTCATGTACTTTTAAAACCTGACAGGTAACAGAAGTCTTTACACACATTGGAGAGTTCCTGGAATAAACCTGAAGACTGTAAAATGCCTTATTTCCAGGGATCAAAAATACGTGCCATAACAGTCTGTTCATGGATGTTTTCTTTTTCCCATTTTTAAGCACAAAGAAAGGAGAGGAAACAACTACAGAAGAGGAATTTGAGAAACAAAGAGATGTGACAGATAACAGTGGGAAAGGAAATAGATATGTCTATCCCTATGTTTTATTCATTAATACTTATATTGGATAATAGTAGGCAAAACTCATGTAAATTGAGGTAGATAGAAGATCCAAGAGGTAAGGTTTTGTTGGAAACTTGGAATCATGTACTGAGAATTGCTCTCTAGGAATAAAAATTATTTATGACAACAGATAACTGAAAGAATTTAAAGGTGAAGAACCAGGTTTAAAAAAAATTACCTTGATGTGATCACTTAAAATTGCAAGAGAAAATAATTTTTTATCAGAAATATCAGAAACAAAGAAAACAAAAACTTTGGCTAATATAACAAAATATCTTGGAAAATGGCACTTGTCTTCAGTCACATAAATTCTCGAGACATTTTAAAATATATTCAATAACATTATGAGTGGCGTGACAGAGGAAAGCTAACTGAGAATAAAATCATTCATCTGAGGCATAACTGAAGCCAACTTCACAAATAACAGAAAAATCCAGGCTGTGATCCAACACCATGAATTAGCAGCTTACCATTCTGAGTGATCCCAAGACAGGGATTTGAAAACGTATGTTTTGGGATATAAAATTTATTCCATTCAACAATACTGGGGAAAAAATAAATTAAACTCTTGTATTTTCTGAATACATATTTCCTTTGTTAAAACCTTCATTAAAAAACTACAACAAGCTATTTTGTTCACTGGAGGGGGGGAAATGTTGCACTTACTTGATCATATGTGGCACTGTGACTTTGGAGTTTTCCTCAAACACTATTGTCATTAACCCATTGCATCTTATATTATCAATGCACTGTGAAAATAAACATTGAGAACTGTTAAAATGAAAATACAGGGTAAGGAGACTTTTTTTCCACATTTTTCAGGTCCCTCTAAGCGCATTTTTTACAGGTTATGGGCTGACTGGGACAAGGTATTTTCACAAATGAAAGGCATTGATGTAAGAATTACACTGGACATGCTTTTTCAGCCTCTGCCTCCCGAAGTATTCAGCTCAGAATCCTTTTTCTCCCACATGATTAAGCATTTTGAGTTGGAAGTGATATTTCCTTTGAAGCTCCTTTGAAAGGGAGCAAAATTCACTATCTCTAATGTTTCCTGAATGAGTGTAAGCTTAAAAAATCAAGACCCCAAGTCAAAATACTTTGAACAGCAATGGGTACACTGATACCTTACCCTTTACTGTGTGCAGAATACCGGAGGGAAACATAAACAGCTTCTAGAAATTTGTACATACAAACTGAAGTGATGCTTATTGTCAAACAGAAGTGTGAAGGTGCTGTCCAAGCCATGCCCTGCAAATTCTTGTATAGATGTTTTGGGTAAAGAATTAGGAAGTGGTGTTCTTTTACATAGCTCAGATGTGTCCAGAGAAGGGAATGGAACTACATCTGCACAGCTATAAATTTAAACCATGATCTACGTAGCTGTATCTGGACTTATTTATATATAAATTCAAGGTTTTAACATTATTTGAAAAGTTCAGCTGTAACAACTAACCATATGATTTGATCAAACTGTTGCCTAAAAGCAGTGACAAAAGCACATCTAACAAAATATGTCATTTCCCCATTTTAATTTTAAATATTTCAAAGGAACCCTTTAGCACCAATATGATCAGATTGCTTTTTGAATTTACTATAATTTAGGTTAAAGATGGACTTATTCCTGGCTGTCCCATGTTCCAGGCCAGTTCTTAAACAGTCTTTCTTCCCCAGCAAATAATTCCAATAATTGTACATATCAATGGAATACCATAATTCACTGAAAATTTATTTTGTCAAAAATTCTCCAGCCATGTTTGTCTGTAAGACAGAGAGTTGCAGGTCATAATGTATATTGAGATTTTTATTTTCATACCTTTGTTCTTTTAAAAATGTTATTCCAGCAGAGAGTAATTCAGAATACTTATTTTTAAGCATTTTCTACTCATTATGATGATGATTCATCTGGAGATGTTGCCAGCAATGACAGCAGCTTTAGAAATGCATCACAGTCCACATTGATATTTCTCTAATCAACTATTACTCTTTAAATTAATAAAGGATAGGACTTGAATTCAGGACTATGAGAGATCTATGTACTCGTTGTTCATATGCATACAGACACATTTAAAAAAGCGCTTTAATTTAGATCTGCTTAGCTGAAAGTTCAGATTTTCCACAGTGCATTCAACTTCTTTTCCCAAATAGACTGATAAAATTTTATCTACTGTATTTTTCACTAGATGCACGAAAAAGGTATTCCTGACATTAAAATACTTAGAATAACCTTTTTTCTTCATTTACAATATGGACAGTTCCTGCACACTGTCAGAATGCTCAACACTTTTATAATGGTTTGTTGGTATTCTTATTGGTGGAAAACAGAGTTTATCTCATTTTCTCACTACATTATTGATCTGATATGGCATCATTTTCACTCTCAGGACTCTCAGGTATTTTTTGATTTATATAAAAGTCATGAACAAACCAGTACTACCCTTCTTAAATCAAAATACATATCTGGATGGGCTCTCCTTAGACATAAAAATGATTACCATTAGTATTATGTTTGTATATGGACAATTTTGTAATTTGTATCCCATCTCTGTCATTGAGAAATGTATTTCACTGGTGACTCAAATGCAAAGACAGAATTTTGAGGAAAACAGGCAGCACTAATGGGTTTTCATACAGAACACAGCAAAGGAGCCCTCAAGAAATCAGCATCCCTGCCTCGGAATGGTTTTCAGAAATACAGAATAAATTAAGATCTCAGTGCAAGCATGAAGAAGAATGCATTAAACTACCTGACTGATATCACTTGTCCACGCAGCTTTCTCCTGTCGTGATGGGGCTAAAAGGACAACAGTAAAAGGAGGAGCATCCGTAGGTTCAACTATAAGTTTGAAATCAAGGTGTCCAAACACCTGTCCAGAACCTTTTGCTTTACAGTCAGAGGAGGAAAAAAATATTAAAATGTGAAACTTCAGAGTACAAGACAAATAAAAAAAATATTTCATTTAAAACAAAAGTTGCTTTAAACATCACCCAGACAAAGAGCAAATCCAATTGGCGATCCAACAACTATTTTGTTTTTCAGATACAAAAATAGTGGAGTTGCTACACATTGCCCCTAAAGATACAAAATAAGGCTAAATTACTTCTAACATTTCTATGCTGATATATCCTCAGCATACTAGAAATATCACTGAAATTAATGAAACTACTTTCACAATTCAAGTGTAAAAGCTGAAAAACTGCAGGATGGAAGCCAAAATAAATAACAATAAAATCAGCTTGAGCCTGTGTTTTGTTATTCCATTTCAACAAGCTCAAAGTTCAGACTTTTAGGGAGTCCAAGATAAAAACTTTCCATGAACTCTGCCATATCATTTAATCCCCCCATATATTCCAGAAATCCAATTATTTGCTGCTTGTTTTGAGGCTCTTTTTTCTTTCTGAGATCTTACAGGTGAAGCTGTATACAAGTCATCAAATAATTTGTCACATTCCTTTAGCCTGTCCTCTTGAAAATTCGATGTGGGATGTCAACAGCAAGAACAAATATAACACAAAAAACCCTTATCTGAGCCAGCATATCCATTATTGAAACATTCATTGTACTGAATCAGTTTAACACTGTATTCCTCTGGCTTCATGCAGGGAGAAAACGTATCAGTTTGCTCTTATGAAAAACAAACAAACAAACAAAAAAGGTAGCAATTTTTGGAAACTAGAAACTGTAATTACCACAAACCGCTGAATTTAACTTACAGTCATCATCACTGGCATCTGTCTCCTCAATCAGTGTGCACTCTATTAAAGACAGAACACCTCCTGTCTATGAAAACAAAGAACCATTTTCACAAATTTTGTCATCTGTTCCCATTTGTCATCATAGTTATTTTTAAACTTTCATGCAACTTACTCTTAATTTTACATTACTCAGAGCTCTTAGGAAGATACAATCAATTTCATGATTATAATGGGCTTTTGTGGCTGGGTTTTGGTAGCGGGGGTGGCTACAGGGGTGGTTTCTTTTAGAAGCTGCTGGAAGCTTCCCCTGTCCCATGGAGCCAATGCCAGCCGGCTCCAGGATGGACTTCCTGCTGCTGACCAAGGCCGAGCCAATCA
>JAWWES010000094.1:8082893-8099801 GCA_035583135.1 Lophotriccus pileatus | reverse complement strand
GGTCTCTTCTCCCAGGCAATCAGCAGTAGGACAAGAGGGCACGGGCTTAAGCTCTGCCAGGGAAGGTTTAGGTTGGACATTAGAAAGAAATTCTTTACAGAGACAGTGATTGGCCACTGGAATCGGCTGTCCAGGAACATAGTAGAGTCACTGTCCCTGGAGGTGTTTAAGAAAAGACTGGATGTTGCACTTAGCGCCATGGTCTAGTTGGCAGGGTGGTATTGGGTCATGGGTTGGACTTGATGATCTCAGAGGTCTTTTCCAACCTGGTTGATTCTGTGATTCTGATTTGGTCTCTTAGATCCAAAGGGACATTGCAAGGCCAAAAAATGTGTTTAAAACTTCAAAATTGTTCAAACAATTCCCAGCACAAAACTCTCTGTGTCATTTTCCTCCTAATACTCTATCTACACCTTTAGGGTAGAAATATTCAAGCTGTGCATTTCATTTCTGCTTTGCTTATTAGAATAGAAGTATCTATAAATATGATATGCTTACACACATAACTTCACAGGTAACTTTCATTTATTTATTTTTTGTTTCATTAGAATGTTTCCAGGACTAACATATTTCGTTCTGCTATAATGGGCTGAAGGTTAAATGATGATCTTAGACAGAGGTGAAATATTATTTTTTAACAAGGCAAAACAAAATATACTTTTCAAAAGCAGGAAAGAGAGACTACCTTTTCTCTATTTTATACTTACAGATACATACAGCAGGGCTGACATCACGGAAGGACCTTGTGCATTCCCGTCAGGCTTTTGTGATTAACAAAACTGGGCATTGGCTTACTGTGCATTCTACTACAGATTTCCTCTTAAGGAAAAAAATGGTCACACTTGGCCAATGTACAGTTGCAATGAGCAAGTGAAACTAATTTTAGGACATTCATTAACAGTATAGTTTGGACAACAGTGTAATCTTTTATTCAGCTACAGGCCTAAGCACTTTCAGTACTTCCGTGCTGCCAGAATAATCCCACTGTCAGCCTTTGTCCAATCCTAGGAATATAAAAGATTTTAGCTACATTCAACTGCCTGATTTAGCAACTCAGTTTGGCTTTTTCCATTTTGGAATTTGGGGGATTTGTTACTTTTTTTTTGGTTTGCTTTTACTGTTCAGGTGGTTAAACACTGGGAAGGGTGGTTCATTCAGAGAGGCTATGGAGTCTGCATCCATGGAAACAACCAAATCCTGACTGGACATGGCACAGAGCAACCTGCTCCATCTGATGCTGCTTTGAGCAACTGAGACTAGAAGGGTTCTTAAAGAAAATGTTCCCTAATTTTCTGTGTGCCTGACAGTAAAACCTGCATCCAAGTAAGAGACAAGGGAAATCAGATCCCAAGAAACTTAAAGGAGAATCCACAGCCTACATTGCAAAGCACTGCCAGAGATAGTTCCTATGGTCTCAACTTGTAAAACTCAACAGAATCAGTCCTTTCTTAAAGAAATAAAGTATATAACATAGGCAAAGCCTATGTAATTAACATAGAAAAAGGCTGAACAAAGGTAAAGGCACCTCTCTCCCTTTTTAAGCTGAAAAAGAGGTTTCCTGAACCCATCTACACTAATCAACACAATGAACAGAAGGCCAGTGGAAATTAGAGGAGATGGACATCTCTGCCAAGGTGACCCTACTGTCATGGGCTCTATTCAGATTTCTGCACTTACACAGAATCGCAGGCAGTGGGTGTTCCACAAGATAAACTGATACAGCTTTCTGTAACATACACTCTTGTCCACTGTCTTTTGACTGTATGCCTAGAAATAAATCTGAATTTACTTTACAGAAACTATGGGTTTGGCCTGGGTCTAACATTTCAACAATAACCTTCTTCAGACTTACTCTCATAGAAAAAACGTATTGGTGAAACAGTGGGTAGGCAGACACAGATCAAAAATATTACTAGTCAGTCTTAAGGAGGAAAACCCAAAAAATATATAAAGTATTGTAATAATATTGAAAAAAATCTAAAATTTAATTAAATGGCATGGTACAAGTCAATCTAGGCTGATTAAGGCTGATATTTTTTTGGCTGTGGATACAACGACTTGATATTTTCCTCAAAGCCATATTCATAACTCTTAAAATACCTCAGAGATAACAAATGCACATATTTAATGAAGAAACAGGTAAATTAATAGTGACTGTTCTAAGAACAATATTGGGATTTGTTATAGAAAGTTTTGAAATTTGGCCACATAACTACATAAACACTACAAGATGCTTTTCAGAATATATACAAAACCTATTAATCACTAACTGTGATACCATTAAATACCAAATGTTCTGCTGAGGTTAACTGAAAAAGATTTAATGAAAGGATGCACCTAAATTATATTCCTAATCTTTCCTGACCATACTTAATGCTTTTCAGCACAAAGGAATAAAACTCAGTTGAAATCGTATGCTACAGATCTGTAGTTATTGTGTACAAATGCACCAAATTGTTTTAAGAGATCCAGAAGTAAATTACTGGATAAATGGAAGAAAAATAAGCCGTTAAAGTAAACCACACCAAATAGGAACTGTAATCAGTTTGCAGATCCTGGTAAAAAGTGACTCTTACTTTAAATGGAAAAGTTATTCTATCACAGTTTTGTGGAACTTTACAACAAATCCCACCTCTGCAATAACTAGTTTTGGTAGAAAGGGTTTTCAAAACTGCCATCAACAGACAGAAAGGAAAACAGTGTTTTCCTCCATCCCTTTGAAGACCACAGTCCAGGCAGAATGTATATTAAGAGTCCCATGGGGGCTTTACTATTCATGTGCTGCTGTTTTCCAAGGTTCCTGAAGACAACAGCACAGAACTGATGTCCAACTACAGCCCAAAATTACCTGACTTCAGGTCATTTTGTGGCTTACCCTCCACAGACCATGAGTGGGTTTAGTATGCTAGCTGTGTCCAACGTGGCGACCTGGCTGACGATGGCAATGTGAACCCTGCTGGTTTTAATGCAGTTTTTTCCACGATAATAGAGAGAGAGTTAAAGAAGAATGCCTCACCTTGGCGTATAAAAGTTTGGCTGGTGTCCAGTAATATGTCACAGCCTTCTACTATGGTTCTCTCTATGGCCAGATTCTTCCGGATATTCTCCGTGTCACTCACCTCGTCGTGCATCACCCTGTTGGACACAACACAAAAAGGCATGATACATAATTTTTTCCTGAACTAGGCTGGGCTGCACTGTCTGGAAGCTCCTCCTCCCTCAGAACTACATAGATGGGATGGAAACGAGTCACAAAATTTCACATTTACAGTCTATACAGTTTATGAGCTGAGAAGGATCAATCAGCCTCCAATTCTGAATGTTCAGTGACGAATTAGTTGGATCAGCAATGAACTCTGACTTAAGAGATGAAGCCAAAGCTGACTTGTGCAGATCTTTTACAACCAAATATTCTCCAAGAACATCTCTGGTGAATAATCCAGACAAACAAGATTTATATCCCAGAATTCTCTCAGGGTTTCTTTGTTCATAGCAGAAAACTTTGTTTCCCAGGGATGAGAACCACATTTCCCACTAGGCTGATGAGAGGAACATCTGAGAGCAGTCTGCAGGGTTCAGAGAAGACCTTAATTTTGCAGGGAGCATCAGTTCTCAAAATATATCTGTAATTCCCGATTATCTGGCATTATTTGAAGCATATGCGAAAATCAATTATTACATTAATGCACAAAAACTATAGCACAGGTTGAGAACTTGGTACTTGTCAAGACCCTGAATATTGAAAATGTCCTTTCTCTTTAACCTGTGAAAAAAAATATTTTCCTATGTAAGGAAAACTGCTTTGTTCATATCCCAGGAGTAGGTGATTTCTGTAGTGATTCTGTTCTCCCCTAACCAAAACTTGTATATTTATGTTAGCCAAAAAAAAAAAAAAAAAAAAAAAATTTAGGAGATTTTTGTTATTTTTCACTATGTAATGTTTTGATTTTGATAATTTTCTTTAAAATACATACTTTTTTTAAAAGGAACAAAACCGAACCAAAACAAAGAAAATAGGTTTTTCACTGCAAAACCTTTGATTCTAAATTATCAGACATAATGTAGAAAAATCTTACCTTGAAAGTTCTTCTAGTTTAGATTTAGCAAATTCAAGGCTTTTTCGCTCAACATGTTCGTGCGGTGTGTGAGCCAGAAGTTCGTGAAGTGTTATAATATATCTGGGAATCTTGAAACAAGTAAGGTATAAAATCAGTAAATGCATACATACCTTCCCTCAATTTTATTAGGATATGTGAATCAAATTTTGCTGTGACATTGAAAGTGCCAGATGACCTGTCTGTATTTAGGTAAAATTCACACTGGACAAAATTCTTCATTAAAAAATATGCACTATTTGACTATTAAAGGCTACAGAGTAGCACAAGGACCCTTCAGAGCTTTTAACCAGAACTTGTCTGATAGAAGTTATTTAGGAGAAGGAGACACAACATGGTGCCTAAGTGAAAAGTCATCAGCAATGACATCACCCAACACTTATGAACAGGACCCTCTCTCTCCCTTCCATGACCTTGTTTCAGCTCAACCAATAGACATCCCAAAAACTTTAAGAGGTACCAATTCAAAGATTAAAAAAGCATTGTTACAGGCTAACATGAATAACTGGCACCAACCTAAGTGTCACTGATGTCCCTTTTAAAAATTTTTGCCCTATTTGTTTTGCCAAAAACAGGACAAACAGAGGGGGTTCACTATTCTCCTGATGAGTAAAATGTTAGGGTAAATAAAACAGACACAAAATTATCAGGCCACAGTTTCACATAAATCCTAAACCAGCTGCACATATTAATCCAGGCAGATAAAAAAATAACAGAAAGAGAGGTAAAGTTTTCACAACTTTTGCAATATATTTTTCACTTTCCAAAGACCAAGTCACTGGAGAACAAAGTGAGGGGAAAGTTGCAAATGTATTCCTAGTAAAATGTTTGTGACTGCTCTAATTTGCTATATGAAGTGTATCATCCTTCTCTGGACTTTATCAGAAGGGATAAGTCAAGGAATTGTTTCTCAGCAATTTTCTTTTGGTGCTAGTCCTTGTCTCACACTCCCCTCCAACCTACATAAGATTCTGAATAAAGATGAACCACTATATTTGGAGAAAAGACCTTTACAGGCAAAATTTTAGTATAATAACCAAATAAATTATAACTAAACTAATTTGCAGGAGAGTATTTTTAGTTAAGCAAGAGAAACCTTCAATCTACTATAATGTCAGTAACACAAAATGATATAACCAAACAGTAAAACCAAAAACAGTATACACAAAAATCCACAGAGTACCTGAAACATGGGGTAAGTAAGGAAAGTTTCCAGCATTCGTCCCTCACATGCTGGGTTGGCTTCATATTGCTTCAAGAGTTTGTCAAAATCTCTGTTTTGCTTGCAGTTTGCCAGTACTTGTAGGCTATATTGATGATTCCGAACAAATTCTTGATAAATGTTCAGCATTGGCAGCAGAATGTCAAATAAGTCAGCTGGAAAAAACAGAGAAATGCTTTTTTTTCCCCAATTACCAACCTCTGGAAATATATTTTTAAAGAAAGTACTACTTTCTATGGAAGTGAATTACTATAATCAGTTATGTTTCCAATATACTGAAGTTTTAGAAATACTAAATGTGGCTCTTTCATCTGCCAAACCCTGGTTGTTCTGATTAGGTAACAGTCAGATACATGACCAAAAAATAAGGGGCCCAAGTCTAATCAACGCTTAGGGCAGAGGAATTCTCGTATACAGACCATTACTGCCCACACGGGACTCCCACTATACCAGATCCTGTGGTTTTAATTCTGCAAATGCATTCCCTTTTAAAAAGTCATGTCTTTTTGTTTTGTTTTGTTTTGTTTTAAAGAAGTCCTTACTGAATTAAAAAAATAAGTATGAAATTTATACCTTTAGAGAAAATAAAGTAACTTACCTAGAATTAAGGTAGGCCAGTTAGCTATTCTTGCTTTTAAGCCTTGGTGAAATATCTCATGAAGAAACATGATTGTTTCACTGAAAAACATATATTTAAACAAACAAAAAGACAATTTTGGTTTTACTTTCTGATTAATAATTCACAGAGAAACATCTTTTTCTGGTTAGTAGTACATCTTGCACTTTGCTAGGAAAAAAACAGAAGATAGTTATTGTTATGGAAATAAGTGCTTCTTTTTATTGCACTGTTTAAAAATTTTAGTTTAGTACTTCTAAAAAACACATAGTATTTGCTTGTAGAAAGCATATTCTAATAGTGAAAAGGAAACCTGTCTCATAACTAAAGGAACATATTCTATTTCTTAGAAGTTCAGGGTAGACTTGGTTGCAATCCTTATCCCGTATCCAATGTGAGATGCCTGCTGGCTCATTTTGTACATGCTCATTAAAATAGTACTTGGACACTTAATGAAAGAACAATTCTTTTTTTATAGGATATGAAAAGACAAGTGAAAGGGAAGGAGACTCCTTAGGCAGGACAACAGAAAATGGAAGATTGGATATACTAATCTTCAGAGTTTTATTGGGATCATATGAGGCCACTAAGTCAAATTTTGTGCTCTTAAGAGAAAAAGAAACAGGAAGGTTAAGAGAAAATTATGAGAAGTGTTCCAAGAGGCACTATTTGTCCTTTTTTAACTCTAACAGAGGAAGACATAGAATGTAAGAAGGTGAAGAGATCTTGCTGGTTTCAAACAGCATCACCAACAGCATCTTTGCCTTTGAGAGCCAGAAAACAAGGGCCAGACCTCACTAGTGTGAACTGAACCAGAATGGGAAGAAGCAGTCTGAGAAACTAAAAAAAAAATCCAAATAAAAACCCTGAAAAACCCAAAGGAAAACCCCTGTACCTGTTGAGGAAAATGCTGCTGACATCGTCGTGGCTGATGGGAGGCTTCTTTGAGCTCGCCGCCATCCTGAGAGGCCTCAGGAAACAGTTCACAAGCACATAAAGCTGATGCACATACTCAGATTCAGCCTCCACCATGTTAAAAACTATCTGATTCCTTTTTCTCATGCTTTCTGCATGAGGAGAACAAATGTAATCTTGGACAATAGTTTTCCATTTTCTTCTACATAACCAGCCCCGCATAAAGCTCTGAACCTAAAAATGGATCAAGCAGAACAAGAAAATGAGAGAAAAAAAAAGTTACACAACTTATCACAAGACCTTCACTGCAGAAATAATCCTGAGAATGAAATGCCATTGCTTAAAAATAAAAATATGTTCTTTTATTGATCTATAATTGTTCCGGAATTACATACATTTTCAGATTCTGTTTGTTAGGGGTCGTATTTGTTGCCAGGAAACAGACTGTAAAGATATCACATATATATTAGGGAACCTTTTACTTCATGCTCAATGGTTGTACCGTTCCCATCAGCACAACATGTTTTTCAGCTTCTTTTACCTCTCCCTACCCATTTCTCTCATACTCCCAAAAGTATTGTGAAATTCTTCCAGGTAACACACTTCAAGACATACTCAATATCACTATAGACAGAATTCTGGAATAACTGTTAAATTCAGTTTGCTTTCTGTTTTGAATAGGTAACCCCTATCATGTGTATTTAAAGCTCAGTATCAATATATTGCTTAGCATCCAACACCCATGTAACAAACCTATTATCCAAAAAGGTAGATTTTTGGCATTCTTAAAAAGCACCTTTATGTCATGGAAAAATCTAGCTAAGCACAATATCTATTGAAGTTTCAAGTGGATTGAAGATCACAGTAGAATTCTGCATCTGGTCACAGATAATTTCATTGTGTCTGTGCCCTGATCTTGATGTGAAAATCATTCATCTTGAAAGAGAACTACAAAATGTCACTGGTAGCAGTTTACTCTGAATAAACAACTTTAAAAAAAAGGACCCAACTGTCTAAACAATCAACATGAAGAATGGAGTGAATTTCACATGTATTCAAAGCACTCTACTAAAAGAGGCATTTCCACCTTCTATTACAAAGGAAAATTCACACCAAGTTACCAGCTCAGTGCTGACCCTGGCTCAGACTGCACGACCCAGAAAAAGACAGGAACTAGGTCCACATTCCATAAACGGAATTTAAGAGGCTGAACATGGTTAGAACAGGAGTAACACTTAGCGGGCTACAGCTGTACTTAAAAAATTGAATTCCATTCATGGTCATGCATCAGAATTTTTGGGACTTAGTGATGAGCACCCAGCCTTAAGCAATATCCCCAAAAGCTGCACATGTAAATGCCATGCAGGTTGGGAACAATTGTGTCCCTGTTATTAAAAACACTGACTGTAGTACCCCAGAACAGTCACTATCCTACAGGCTGGCTGACAACTACACCAAGAATGATTTCTGCATTTTCAGTATTTGTATTCCATCTGCCATGACAGAATGTAAGTAATTCTCTTACATCATCATAAACATTTTCATGAGAAAGGAGTACAAACCCTAAGATACAGAAATGCACACCCCCCCTTCCCACCCTTCTCTCCTTAAGCACAGAAGACTTCATATTTACCTTTTTAATTTTTTTAATATCTGGATCCTCATCTTCCTGGTTGCCTTGATAAGGTCGCATTTTTTCCTTTGTTTTATTCAGGGCTACAATCTGATAAAAACAAACAAACATTAAATGTTTCCCCGAGTTACTGAAACTCTTAATTAGGGAACTGATAGAAAAATATTTTCCCATTGCTCCACCCTGTTAAAGCTGCACAGAATGACAAGCACATATTTGCTTCTGTGCAAACTTGGTAACACAATTCTCTTCAAACCATCATGGATCTTGGTCCAGGTGGAAGGAGGAACAGAAGAGAACAGGTTCTCCCCTCAAAATCAAGCATGTCTTTTGGGCTTTATCACCCTAAGACGGATAAAGTTCAGTGAATCAGGGAAGTCTGGAATAGATCTTAATACTATCAAAACCAAAGACCGCATATTGGGGACCAAACTCCTCAAACCTGAAAGCAGGTAGGAAATAAGGCAATCGATGGTTCTGCAAAGCAATGTGGCATCTTAAACCCTCTGACAAAAAAAAAAAAAAAAAAGAAGAAGGTAATTCAATCAGCAAACAGTCCCCAGTATTTCTAAGAAAAATATTTATCCAAGGGCTCACAGAAAGACTGTTACATATTAACCTTACTAGGTCCTGCCATTTTCACAAAATATTACAGAAATATTGAATGTTATTGCAAAGCACATAGCAAAAAGTTATAATTGAGTCAATGCTTGATGGGTCTGAACACACCTCTGACTTCAGCCTTTCAATTTCTGTGTCCTGGTCCTCCAGCTGGTGCCGGAGCTGGTTGGCTGCAATCTTTTCGGTCTCCACGATCTGCACGAGGTGGATGTACTTCTGCATCAGCACCTCCCGCTCAATCAGGATGTCTGAGTAGCTGACAAGGAACACGTCCAGGTAAGCAAAAATAGCCAAGTACTGTGTTTCATTTCCCTTTATGACATATAGACAGACAGACATCACACCAGCGACAAGAAACCTGCAAAACATGCTTGTTTGCCTTAAGATACAATGCATAGGTTGATGATAAACCACCCAAATCAAAACCACCAAATCATCCAAACTTAGAGTGTTTATTATCCTTTTTAGACATAGGTGCTACCAGTACCCAGTTTTCAGTATTCAGTTACAAAGAGCAAGATAATTGCAATTTTTATGAGCTTCTAATTCTCATGTTAAGCCAAGGAATTCAGTAAATCAAATTTATTTTATTTATTTATTTTATTTCTTTTAAGGGCTGTTTTTTTCCCATCTATTGGGAGGACTTGGGGGGCCACGTGGCACTTCATCAGAATTCTCTCCATCTGCCAAATCTCTTTATGGAAGAGTTCCCAACAAAGCTGTAATTTTAGTTCGCTAAGACATGTTTTATTATTTAGGCCATTTTAACATTACTCAAATAAATGCATTTAATCTAATCAGTAACAGGAACTGTGGTATCAGTCTTTTTTTAGCTCTGGGGCTTTTTCCTGAAAAGGGACAGTATCCCTAGTGCAATCAAGTGCTGCAATAATGCCAAAAGGACTGTTCCGAACTTCAGCTAAAGGGGAAACCAGTTTCTTCATCAGACTGATCTTGAAGCAACGAAATAGACAGACACATCACTGCCTCCACAGCTGGGTTTCAAGAAGCTTGTTCCTCTGAGAGTTAAGAAAACCTACAAGATAAAGACCCAACTGCACAAAGCACAGCAGAAAGAGGTCCCTAAATCTTTGACAAGGGATCACTCACTATTTTATATCACATCTTCTTCCATTGTGGAGTTAGCAGAGGATTTGACAGAAGGAATTTTTGAATTGCACATCTCTCCCTTTTAGATTTCTCCCTTGTTACAGCACTCACAAAGTAATGAACATTTGCTATTAAATACTGTGAGGCTTTTAAGAATGTAATAATGTACATACTCCACAGTTAATATTTTTTGGTACATATTTACTTGCATTTCAATCAGTATTAGTGTACTTATACACTGGAGGGGACCAATATTAAACACAGCTATTAAATTCAACACCTAACATGGAAAGCAGGTTTAGATTTAAAATAATTAGAATAAGCTCCCACAACTATCATAAAGTTTTCCTCCTTGAGCAGATTATAAAAAGAATAAGAAGTCAATTCTATTGCACTTACCATTGTATTTTGACTACTGCATTAGTAAACAATACACTGTAAAAAGAAAGTTCAGGGGACCTCTTTCAACAAGTAAAACAAAATACATAAATAAATCTGTCATGAAGCAATACACTTAGGCCTTAACTGTGCAATAAGCACTAATGAAGTAAGAGACTTAGTTCTTCAAAATTGTTCAATAATATTCTTTTTTGTTTTCCAAGAATTCTGTTGTGTTGGTTTTTTTTTTCAGAAACCATAGTACTTAATCTCTTTGCACCATAAAAGGCATTTGCACATTACAAGAAGTGTCTGAGTTAAAATTATGCTTAGCAGTTGTTTCACAATGTCATGACGATAAAGTATATGTAACGTATGTACTGAAACGCCTTTCTTGATTTACACTTAATATAAACAGTCTTTTGTACCTAAAAGCAGATCCAGACAGGTAAAAAGCCCTCTTTCTCTGTTTATTCTTTTCAAAAATTTCTTAAATTTTTGCTACCAAATGTTTCCAATACAGAATTTGACAGATTTGGCTTTGCTTTTATTCAAACTGAGGAAAATAATAGGACACAGAATCACATAGGATGAACTGCTGGCATAAGACTCAGGATACTGTTATATATGTTTTTCTTCCACTTGTTTATTTTCTTCCTTTAGGAAAAGAAACGTCATCTATATTTTTCTTTAAATGCACTAAGCCAGACTTCCACAACATTGTTTTACCTGGAATGAGAAACTTTGCTATGTAAGGTTGAAGTTTTTGTTCTTTTGAGATGTACTTAGAGTAATTCACTGAGGTGGTGGCTTTGGCTGTCTAAAATGTCAGTCTCAGCCTGGAAACAAAACAACATCTCCTTCACTCCCATAATTAGCAGTATGAAGAGGAGTTAATTAGAAAATCTTGTGTACACCTACACTAACTTAGAATAGGGTATCCATCTTCCTTCTCAAAACTGCTACTGGGAAAGGAAAAATCATAGGATTTTGGAATAAACTTCATGCCCAGCCCTTTTCGTCCATCTCTCTGAATGTGTGAATAAAGATCATCCTGCCTAAATGTGCCAAACTGAATATCCAGAGTAATCCCAAGGGGACATGAATACACATCTATACAAAATCCCTTGTTAAATAAAATTGTACCAAAGTGCTCAAATGTCAAAGGAACACAGAAACATTTATAAAACAACTGTTAAGCAGCCAGCCTAAATCTGGTTCTCTGGCATTGAACTGGTATGACTCCATGAACTGGTATTAACATTTTGTTGAGAGAATCAATTCTACAATATGTAGTAAGGCCCAACAACAGAGTGTTCTGAAAGCTGAGGCTGTATCTACCCACTACTTTGTAGGGAAAGGCTCGAAGCAGGTATTTCAAGAGCTTCAAGTTCTAATTGACCACCACGTACCACATGGAGAAATGAAGAAAGTCCTGAGACAAAATGCTGCATCATTTAGGCCCTGTGAGAGCTGACATGCTCAGAAAATGCAGGAAACATGGAGAAAGTTTAACCAGAGCTTTATTACTAAGGTCTCCCTGTGGTAGCAACCCAAGATAAAAGTTCCAGAAGTGTTACCAGGAAATATAATTAATTTTTGTATGGAGTTGAGACCAGAGTTAGGGTTCATTGGGTCACTCTATGCTAACTGTACATGGGGTCTGGCCACATCAAATCATCCTCTTGAAATGCAGAATGCACAACCTAATTCAGCTCTTTCTCAAAAAAACAGGCTCTGGAAGGCAAAAGAAATTGCCTACATCTGTCCATACCACCCACCTTCAAGAAGCTAAAGAACTTCTTAATAGAGGAGAAATAGCCTCCAGACAGGTTTTAAAGTCGCACAGTGACAACCACGGCAAAGATGGAAACAGTAGAAGTTCCAACAGAACTTAAGCACTCCAGCCCTATAACTTTTAGCAAGGTGACTTGGGAGACTGCTTGAGGTGCACAAATACCATTGGCCTTTAATGAACTCCTGTGTTATACAGGATTTTAAAGGATACCAATGGGTGCCACAGTTACGGGGCAGCGTGAGAAGTCCACACCCAAAATTATTTTTACTACATTATCCTTTTAATTGAGATGGGGAACTGTCAGCTGGAATAAAGAGTCTTTGGAAGGATGGACCCAACAACCAGGACATCCAAATCACATCACTGGGAATGGGTTACTCCAGGACCACTCCTGTGTGGGGAGGGGAATGCTGCCCTTTCATGTGAGAATGAGACCATTTTGTAAACATATCTCATTAGCCAGTCTGTTACCCATTATACTCAATCCATGATAAAACCAGCTATTCCAATTGTCCTGGCACTCCCTGCAGGAAAATCTGACTAAAAGAATTCATCCACAAACAAACTGGAGCAGTATGGCACCTTACCTCATTATGCAAAACTGAGACTGAACTGAAGGGATGAGCAGTTAGGATTCGTAAGATCATAGAATGGTTTGGGTTGGAAGGAACCTTAAAGCTCATCTAGTTCCTGCCATGGGCAGAGACACCTTCCACTATCCCAGGTTCCTCCAAGCCCCATCCAACCTGGCCTTAGAGACTTCAGGGACGGGGCAGCCACAGCTTTGCTGGGCAAACTGTGCCAGCGCCTCACCACGCTCACAGGGAACAATTTCTTCCCAATATCGGATTTAAATCTCTCCTCTCTTAGTTTAAAACCATTCCCCCTTGTCCTACTGCTGTATTTCTATGTAAAAAGCTGCTCTCCCTCTTTTTCATAAGCCCTCTTTAAGGGAAGCTTATGAGAATTCACCTGTGCAGTGAATAGGGGTGTGGTGTGTGGATGTGCAGGGAACAGATCTGCAGGAATGAGGTGGATTAACACTAAGCTGTCAAAACAAATAAACAAAGCATAATTCCTTTTCAAGTCAGTTTCCCAATTAAGTCTGCACTTATGTTCAAGAAGGGTGTTCAGTCCCACACCTAGTAAATGTAAGACTTTGAATAAGTTAAGGTAGAAAAGGCCAAAAAATTTAATGAATACTGCAACCATGTAGAAAAAAAAGGCATAAAAAATCCCCTCAAAACATAGCAGAATTTATAAGAGAAAGTGAAAAATATACCTCAGTGTAATGAGGGAGAAACAGAATTTTTCATAAGAGAACAAGTTCTGGAACAAAGCCAAAACCAGGACTTCCAGATGCAGTTACTGACAGAGGAATTAGGACTTGCCAGGAATAAATCCTCCAGCCCAGAAATGCAACTTAGAAGAAGCAAACCATACGTTGCTACTCTGAATATTACTGAGAAACAAAAATACTGAAAATTTAAATGAAAGAGATGAAAATTAAGGATGGATGTGGAACTGATAATGGAGTCCCATTAAAATATACTGGATTGAATATGCCACTTCTAACTCGGAAGCCAACAACCCCTCCCAAACGAGGAGAGGGCACTAAGGACAATGGGCAATGTCACAGCAGAAAATCCTATAATTGTGTATTTACATCCAAATAAAACATCTGTTTATCCAGAGTGGGACATGGGGTGCACTGAGACTGTAGCATCCTTTTTGCAACAGTCTGTTTATAACTTGCAAAGTAAACAAAA
The DNA here is from genome assembly GCA_035583135.1 of Lophotriccus pileatus. NCBI lineage: Eukaryota > Metazoa > Chordata > Aves > Passeriformes > Tyrannidae > Lophotriccus > Lophotriccus pileatus. Next base: position 8,085,624 of record JAWWES010000094.1, on the reverse strand, counting down.
CATGGAATAAATTTTGATGGCTTCAAAGATGTATTTGGCAAAACAAAATCATGAAAAGCAGTAAAAAATTAGATTTTCTGTATGTCAAACTAAGCAAAGAAAAAAACCTCAACTACTTTGTCTGAACTAAAACATGGATTTCCATAACTACTCAGAGGTAAGATCCTCTGGAAAGCAATTAAATATTTCCCTTTTCCAAGTGCTAACATATTCACACAGAACAGGATATTTTCAATTTAAGAATAGTGGGAATCTTCTCAATGCCTCCTAGAATTTTTAAATAATTTTTAACCTGAGATACTACAAACTGGTACCTTTCAAGGGCTACATAAAATGTCATTCAGTAATTCAAAACAAGGGTCAAAAAAGTCTTAGGCTGGGCTCAAATGAAGAGGGACACTAAAGAAGTTGCCAACACTTATCCCATTTGTCAAAAATAGAGACAAAGTCAAGCAAAAAGGTCTACATCGTGATGCAGGCAAAATTTAGTCCCTGAAGAAAATCTGTTCTGTTTTGTTTAATTAAACTGGCAAAAATTAAAAAAATCTTACACAGTAGTCTAAAATCATTATTTTAGTTTCTTTATTTACATGAAAAGACCCAATGGTTTAGTAACTCATTGTGCAAGTCCAATTTGTTCTGCTACACACAATATAAAGCAAATAAAAGTGGATTTCAGCAAAGTAGAAAATAATCAGAGCAAAGAGGTAAACATAGTAGTGGGACTCCATTTTTAGTGGCTAAATTTCAGATTTTTTTTTTTTGTCACTTGTTGATATTTTGTTCAAGAAAACAGTACTAGAACAAGAAAAGCCATGTCCATGTCCCTGGAAAATTTCCCCAAGAAAATGAGAGACCTCTGTGGAAAAGTTGATTAAGATGATCCCCCAAATGACACAGGGCCATGAGAATGTCCCTCTCGGGGGTGCCCACACCTCAATATCATTAGGATGGTCATTTCAGATAGGTACAAATAAAGGGGAAACAGTCAAATAGCAAAAGGGATGGAGATAAAAAGACTGATCTTAGTTACCTCAGAGACCCAGTTGTCCTCTAAAGGCTACCATTACAGCTTTCTGGTGGAGCCAAAATTCAATCACCCTGGCCTTGAACATCACAACTAAGTTCTTCTTAGCAAAATCAAGTTCTCAGGATTTTCACCCATGTGTTATTTTAACATTGGTTTGATCTTCTGTCAGCTTATGCCTTGAAAATTCATGTGTGCCACATTTATGGACTGAACTACCGGGAGAAAAATCTTAACCCAGCGTTACGAAACTTTTCTTGCTTACGCATCTTTTACACCAGGCAACATAAAAGAATCACAGAATCACTTGGGTTGGAAAAGATCTCCAAGGAGTGCAATCTGTGACCGACCCCCACCTTGTCACCCAGCCCAGAGCACTGAGTGCCACATCCAATCATTCCTCAGACTGGAATGACTCCAGGGATGGAGACTCCACCACCTCCCTGGATAGCCCTTTCCAATGCCTGACCAGCCTTTCCAGGAAGAAATTCCTTATGATGTTCAACCCAAACCTCCCATGACACAGTTTGAGGCTGTTTCCTCTTGTCCTGTCCCTTCTTGCCTGGAAGCAGGGCCTGACCCCCACTGGCTCCACCCTCCCGTCAGGGAGATGCAGAGGAGTTGCAGCAAGTATAAACTCATCCTGCAAGGAAGAAACTGCAGGATCCTGCTTCTCCTCAATGCCATTAACACAAGACAAAAAAACATGCTCCTTTCTTCACTTGCTGTCAGTCACAGTCCACAAAACAAATTGACCCAGATCCAAGGACAAGATGGGTCTTCCTCCTCTCCTCTTCCCTCAGCTACACAGACATGCTCTCCTGAGATGGGCTGAGTTCCAAGTCTCAGAGCTGCTCAAGACCTGAAATAATGTGTTCACCCAGACAGATACCATGCAGAAAGTGGTTCACCTGTTACCACAACCCAGCAGGTGCTCTCCTGGAACAGGACAGAGACCCATTCAGTCAGGTACCAGCACTAAGAAGAGGATGCAGATCCAAAGGCTGGATGACTAGGTGACATAAGACCTGTGGCTCCAGGACCTCATTTCACAAGCTCTAAATTAAAATCTACTAGCTGCTCGTGTTCATTTTTAAGGAATATAAAGCTAAATCAGTTCTGTTTACACGGCTCCTGTCCTGAGCAATTCAGAAGCTGCTGGTTCCTTGTGCGTTGCCATGGCACTGCAGATTAGCTGAGGTGACTGTTGATGGGAGGAGGCTGGAGAAAGTGCCTCTGCAAACCATTCCACATACCTTCATTAGATGATTTTCATTTATACTGTAAACCTTGACCATTTGCCACACAGACCTCTCCTTAGGCAAACATCACGGCATGGCTGGAAGTCCTACCACGTCCTTTTTCACAAGAATGTGTTTCAGGTGGTTCAGGACTTCAGTTTTGAAGTAAAAATTCCATTTGTTGTCCTTTACTATCACAATGGTTTGACTTCCTCTTTCTTACACTGATTTCCATATCAGAGTTTTAAAAAAAACACTCATTTATTCATTTGGCATATGATTAATTTCTTCATTCATATAACACATTTATGTCTAACAAAGGACTAATCCTAGGGCTTTTTTCAAATAAAATAGTATTCTTCCTGGAATCAACGGAACACAACTGGAATCAACTGGAGTACAATGACTTATAAAAGGTAAAGACAATGAAATAAGCATGAATGATGAAGGTTGGTTTTCCTAT
>JAWWES010000094.1:8064743-8079402 GCA_035583135.1 Lophotriccus pileatus | reverse complement strand
AGTGGACTTAGGTTTTTGAAATTATTATCAATTTATTTGCAATAAAAAAGAAGCAGAGGATTACAAATTGAGTTTTATACCTTGCTTGGTGAATAGCTTCTACCCACTCATCTCCATCAACTTCATCCTCACAACGGAGCTCCAGTGGCTTCTGCCCTTCATGGCCAAAGAGAACAGTGAAGTAATGCTGCAAATAAGAACAGGGAGGGGAAAGGAAGTTCAAAACTCTTAAATAAAACAAATGTATAAAATTAAGGAAAAAAAACCAACACAAACCCAACAACCCATACAGCAAAGAAAAACCAAAAACAAAACCAAAAACATGAAAAGACTTTTTATACTCAAAGCACTGTGAGCCCAAGTAAGATTTTTAAGTTTTAGTCTTGAAACAGAGATCGAAGTTGAAACTATCCTGAAAATACTGCCTTGTGTATCAAGGTAATAGCTTTCATAATAAGTTATTGTTCTTAAGCTTTCACATACAAGACAACAAAATACAATTCCCTAAACAGCTCCTACAGTCAAATAAAATAACAGAACTACAGTGGGGTGTCTGTAGCTCTTTCTTGCATTTTTTTCACATAAAACTGCACCTGGCTCTACCTTATTCCTCACCTTTCCAGAAGAAAAGGACCTTTCTCAGTCATCACAATCCCAAAACTTTTTTGCCCTTCTTTCAAGAAACCTCACCCATAACTGTCATTGCAACAACTTTTTGTTTTCACAAGAGAATGTTATTCACACAAAAATTGTCATATTCTTTGATGGCATTTCCTGCATGAAGGGTCTTGCCCACGGTGTGTTCCATAGAACATGAGCTTTCAGGGAAGTTTCTGCTTCTTTCAGAATGTAGTATTGATACCATTATGTAGTGAGGAGGGGAGAACCCCCAGTCATCCACCTGAAATCCCATTTCACAAGGTTGCTTATTTACAACCTTATTTTGCATAGCTTGTATATCAACTTACAGGTGGGCAGCAAACAGAATTCTTCCAACTCTGGTAAAAATAGGTGAGAAAACCTAAACACACCAGTAATTGCCACAGGTGCCCTACATGCAACCATCAGTAATACAGATGTTTCACAGGCAGCAGGACCAGTGAGGGACCTGCCCACACATAAAAACATCTGGTTATTGGATCTGATGTTGTTCAGGAGCTCTTCTAGCTAAACCAGATCTCTCACTTCTCCTCACTACCTCTAGAACTGCTCAACCCCTCTTCCACCTGTGAACAGGGAAACAAGTACAAACCCACATGGCCAAGATTCCTGTCTGCAGTATAACAGCAAACACCCAACTAGCTCCAGTCAGCCAGCGAGGTGTATAATCTATGTGATCTGCATTCTCACATGCCTCTAGCATGTTTACAACAGTAAGAAACCTGAAGTGATGTCAACAAACACCCTTCTTTCCTGGGGACATCACCTTTATAAAACCAGCTGTCTCTGAGAACACTCACACACTCGGCTCCTTTTTGGGTAACATGAGTACATAAAAGGTCATTCCATGATAAAACTATTCATTTGTGCATGGTATGAATTTGCTAAACATTATTACACATAATACAAAACACTTTCCATGCAGAAAACCACCAGCTCTGCAGGACTGCAGACAGATGCAATAGAAACAAGGCCAAATAAGAAGCAGAATTCACATTTAACTGGCTTTAAATAAGGAAGTTCAGGGGCTCAGATCCACTAAATTTCAGAAATAAAAAAACTCTGGGGCACAGACAAGGATTAGTAAATCAGCAAAAGGACAATCTTATAAAACTGTGGTTTTTCAACAGTGCATATCACTTAAACCTGAATAAAATAGCCATGAACAGGAAAAAACCTTTTAATCAGGTCCATACGATTTTCCATAGCAGTGAAAGATAAAAACTTCTATAACAACATAGTGCAATTGAAAATAACCTACAGCACAGTGAAAAGTACAGCAAGATTACACACAAATGTGCTCTGTTTATAGAGTGGAGTAGTCTATTTTTAAAAAAGTATATTTAAAGAGAAATCACACTGTTCAGTACTGCATATTATGTAACAAGTTATTTGCATTTCATAAAGCTGTTACATATAAAATTAGAATAAAGACACAAGTGCAGAAAAGCAGTGGATTTAATCTCCTTGTGTGGGGATTCAAGTTAAAGGAAGAAACAATATTACAGTCCTCCCTACTTTTAAAGTGCCACAGCTCAGACCTCTTTTGAGCAAGACTTGCAGTGATATCATTGCAGAATTTAAACTCAGAGGTTTGCAGTTACTATGGTGATAGTCAGGCTCTACACACTTAGACCAAAAAACTACATAAATCTAAACAAACTTAGGGGTCTACCACAGTAGGACTGGACCCAGTGGAACTAAAGGTAAATTATAGAAGACATTAATTTTCTGAAGCTACTTCTGAAATCATCCAAATCCTTCACCCCCTCAGACACACATTCTGCACTCAAGCATCAGTAAAACTATCACTTAATTTATCCAGAAGCAATCAACTCTAGAACAAGCAAAACATAAGAAAAATATCACAACATGCCTCTGAAAAGAATCTCTAAGTCATCTTTGGATTATTTTTTTAAAATGAATGTTGCTCATTTAAAAAAAAACTAATTTACTAAGAGCAAATAAGATGGTATCTGTGATGCACTATTACATTATCCAGTAAATGATGTATGTGAGTGGGCCTATACATATAATTATATAGAGATATAGATAATTATAGCACTGCCATTCAATACTAAACAGTGCAACTTCCACATACTGCAGTACAATACAGGTGAAAAACACCCTTCTGCATACTGAGTCTTGAAGTAGTAACAATAAATATTTAAGAATTATAGCAGATATGTACATCAACTGCCCTCATTATCATCATCATCATCATCATCATTCATCATATCTGTTGGATTAGCAGGCAGGCACTTGTGTTTCAAGTTCAGCCCATTGTTCAGCTGGACAATTTTGTTATTATTGTTTATTCTGAAAATCCCTGGGCTCATAGAAGACAAGATGAACATTCTGTATTTTGACATAAAACAGAGGAAGTACTTTCATTTTAAGGTATCTTTTCAGTATTTACGTGCACCTAAGCAAAATGTTAAGCCTTCATTTGAATAAAAAGATCTTTGCCTGAGTTCTCTAAGGTAAAGCTTGGGGAAAAAAAGGAGGGGAAGTTTCAAATACCTGGCACAGGTATGAAGGCATGACTGACATGCAAGAAAAGAACAATGAGATTACGGTTTATCAAAAATATTGTTGTGTCTCACTCCTCTGACTTGCTAATCAGTGCTAATCAGTTACTTCCTATGATGAAAAGGAAAGACTAAGGAATGAGCTCATGGGCACCTCTGCTCCAGAAATGAGACTGGAGCAAGATGAAAACCCTGAGTAAAAGAAGTCCAGTACCAGCACAATAATTGTGACTCTGGGCTCCCACTGACAGCAGCTCACACCATAACTCTGCCCAAACGGCCCAATGATGGCAAATTTAAAATAAGACAGCAAAAGCTCTGAAGGTGACATACTTTCCAAGGGGAAAAACAAGCATTATCCTGGTTAAAAAAAAAAATTCAATCAAACAAACAAATTCCCACCAACAAAACCCACAACAAACAAAAAAACCCAACACAAATGATAACAGAATGTAACAGAATGTAACAGAAACACTACTTTTAAGATCATTGAGAAAGAGCCTTCACCGACACAGCCACTCCTAAAACTGAATTTCCTGACAGCAAAATGATGCTCTCCTTGGACTGTCCAGGACATTTGCTCTTCATGGATTGAAGGTCACATTGACACAGGCAGCACTCTCCTCAAGGCACAGGGACAACCCACAGTTCGTTCTCCTCCCTCCACCTCACATGAAACCCCAAAGGACGTCTCTCCTGTCCCTCACCTCCCGCCCCTGATAACTCCATGTCTCTCCCCTTAGTTACTCCTTTCCATAGCCCAGCACTTGTAGAAATCCGACGTGTCTTTTCCATTTGTAAATTAGTGGTGCTGCTTAGAACAACCCATTACTGAAATACCAGAGGACTAAGAGGACCCAGGACTTCCCACAGTGGTGCTGCTCCCTACCCCAGTCAGAGGAGCTGCTCCCCTGGACAACACCCCTGCTTGACAATTCTATAGTAGCTCCTGCCCTCAGCTCCCTAAATTTGGTCAGCACCAAATGTCCAAATGACAAAGTTTACCCTGGAGAAGGGACGCCTGCGTCAACAGTGGTTTTGTTTTCTTATCCTCTCATCAGCACATATCAACATGTAAATTGTGCTTCCAAGGGCACCAAGGTGACAACCAAATTGTGTTGAATTATGGGCCTGCAAATGATTATACTGTGTAATAACTACTTGCACCTGAACTACTCTTCTCTAGACTTTTCTTACTAAACTCAGTACAAATTTAAAATAACATACTATAAAATTACCATTTTTAAAACTCAATTGTGATGTGACCTCGTTAGATGCTATTTCCTGATTTTTCAGTTTTTTATTGAACACTCTTGTTTTTTTCATTCAGACCAGGACTTTGAGGGTAAGTTAAAAAGAAAATTCCAAGCATCAGTATTGCTAAGAATGGAAACTAGAGATGCAAAGAAGTGGTGAAAAATTTGTCTGTGTACCAAAATTGCTACCAAAAAATATTAAGAGCCTTAACAAAAGCCTGTCTTCAGTGTGAGGCATGAGGAACCTTAATAGTTTGCCGTGTTTGCTACCTGGTGTTTACAAGGGCATGTTACAAACTTTTGATGCTGAAAAAGGTGGCAGAAGTGATTAATTAAAATTTAAGATGACAGGCTAACAACATTTCTTGTTCTTGACTTCTAAAGGCATTTTAATTTCAGAATCTGGAAGCCTGTATGCAATCTGAAGTGTTAGTAAATTACTGGGCAAAAGAGAACAATCACTGCGGCAACTGAACTTCTCAATAATCCCAGGAGGAAAAGCAGCAAACTGTGTTCTAAATCAAAGCAACTTGTGCTACTCAAGGACACAATAACTCATCAAGTTTTCAGATGTGTTCTGCCAATGGTATTTCATCCAGCTTCTCAACTACAAAACATGACATGCATTCTGTATCTCTTACATCCTGGGGAAAGGGAAGGAAACAAAGGGAATATGCTTGGTAGAAGGCAGAATCTCTAGGAGTGAACAAGTGCAAAAGGATGAGGTTATCATGGTGAGGGAAATGTTTGGGGGAGAACTCAGCAATCCTTCAGGGAGAAAGACTATTTACAAGAGTGTGTAACGATAGGATGAAGGGAAACAGCTTGAAATTGCCAGAGGGCAGTGTTAGATGGGATATTAGGGAAGACATTCTTCCCTGTGAGGGTGGTGAGGCCTTGGCACAAGTTGCCCAAAGAAGCTGTGGTTGCCCCATCCCTGCAAGTGTCCAAAGCCAGGTTTGGATGGGGATTAGAGCAACCTGGAATAGTGGAGGTGTCCCTGCCCATGGTAGGGGGTAGGAATGGACGGGTCCCAACCATTCTGGGTTTCTGTGATCACTGGATCAATAGCTTTTTAGTGGGAAGGACAGTGTTGTACCTTGAGCCAAGGGACGATAAATGCATGGGGCGAATTTTCCCATATCTTGAGACTTGCTGTGCCACTGCTACTGAGAAGAAATTTGTAGCCCATTGTTGTTAAATGAGCATGAGAATGGAATAAGGACAGGATTAGCAAATTTTTGAAAAGTTTTCAGGAGATCTACCGAGCCAATACACCAATACACCAACTGGTAGAAGCTATAATAAGAGTAGGATTAGTGGACATCAGAATTAATATGATGTACTTGGGAACAGTCAGAATGGCTTTTGTAAAAGGATGCCATGTCCTCTAAACCCAGAGGAGTTTTCAGAAGGGGTCAACAAGCATTTAGATTTTGACAATAAGGTTTACTAAATGCTTTTGACAGATATTTAAGGAAACACTTAAGCACCCAGGTCTTACATGAAAAATGTCTCTCCATGCATATAGAAATGGAAAAAAACCAATCTGATCACAAGCTAAGAAACAGAGCTGGAATACTGGACCATCTGTCAGTTCTTACAGTGCAGTAAGGTCATCAAAGGACTTCCTCAGAGAACTGTGTTGAGGACTGGGACAGGAATTACCAAGGATGACAAGTTTGTTAATTGTTCAAGATGGCAATGATAAGAATCTATTAAGAACAACTGCAGATTCAACACACCCAAATTACTGGACAGAAAGATGGCAGATGAAATTAATTGTGCACAAATGTTAAGTGACACGTGTGAGGAAAAGCATTCCAAGCTTCACATGTGAAAAGATAATACCATTCAAGTAATACCATTCAGGAGTAAGAGCCTGGAATAAGTTCCATGAAAACACCAACCCAATGCAAATGCCAAAAAATGACAAATCAGGGTAAGGGATGATTGGGAAAGAAGGAGAACAAAGAAAGCGGACAAGGCTTTTATGCTGTGAAACGTCCTTAACACTGGGAGTAGCTTTGGACCTCCCATCACAGAAAAAGCAATATAAATTGGGAAAATTTCAGAAGACAAAAGTGGCGTGGAAAGGCTTCCAAGTGTTCAAACAGGATAAGTCAAAATTTAAGCTGAGACTCTTCCATGCAAAGAATGGACAAGGGATGATGGCTTTGAACTGGAGGAGGGTCAACTTAGATTAGTTATAAGAAAGAAGTTTTTTATTGTGAGGGTGGTGAGGCCCTGGCAGAAGACGCCCAGTGCCTGGGAACATTCAAGGTCAGGCTGGATGGGGCTCTGAGCAACCTGATCTAACTGGGAGATGTTCCAGCTCATTGCAGGGAGCGTTGGACTAAGTAACCTTCAAAAGGTGCCCTTCAACCATTCTATGATTCTGTGAAAGGAACAGCTTTGGGGATACAAACGTAGGTTTGCAAAATCAGAAAAGATACGGAATGGATGAATAGGGTTCCACAAGTCTATTTCTCTTGTAATTAAAAAAAAAAAAATCTATTAACCAAATGTCAGAGAAACCAGCTTCAAAACAAATAGAAGAAAGTGGTTCTTCATGGAACAGGCAGTGACCTGGTGTTGCTCCTTGGCAAAGGAAATGGTAAATGTAGTGACAATGGGGGACTGGAGAGCTGTGGGCAACTGAACACACAGTATTCACATACGAAGCATTCAAACAGTTCTGAAGCTAAAAATAACCGGAAACTTAGAGTCATCTCAGAGGAGAGGGAAAGGAAAGTAAAATACGCACCTGAATTTGTGCCTTCTCCAGCACATCCTCCTGGCCAAAATGCAAGACAGGTTATTAGACTGGTTGGACCTCTGGTCCACCCAAATAAAGTCATTCTCATATTCTTGCAGGAGCTATGTAAACTTCCTTTGATGGTGTAAGAGTCTTTTAAATCCTTACAATTGCTTTGCACTTTATTATAAACAAGGTATTTGCATTGAGTGCTGGCTCTTACCAATTGTCTGGGGGGTTTCTTTTTTATTTTGGGTTTGATTTTGGGTCTTTAAAAAAAATAAAGAGGTAATTTGCAAAACTGGTAGAGACCCACTGGAATATTTCAGGTTCTGTGTTTCTTCGTGGTGACACCTTGGGATTAAGGGGTTTTTTTACCATCTTAATGTTATGTGACCTTCCCTGGCAAGGAGAAATCTGGTATTAAACAGAAATTCAGAGAAGAAATTTCTAGAGGTAAATGAAAATAGGGTTTTTATCTGCTAAGAACACACTAGAAGACATTGATTTGGATTTCCATCTCCCACATTGTGGACAGTCAGAGGTGGGATTTAGGATCTGCTCTGGCTTTGGTTTCAGTCTGGACAAATAGATACTACCTTATACTGGATGGCAGATGAGATGGCTTGATGTCTTCTCTTTCACCAATATTGGATTAATCAAGTTTCAACCTGCTCCATAAAATCTACTCTGACATCTGACAGTGAATCGCCTTCCTGAGCCATCCTGCAAATATTGCCTGGGCCGAGAACAACAGGATTCTGAGGTAATTATATTTAAATATGCATACAGCAGTTTTTGAATTAAGGAGATCATACATAAATGTACCTTGTTTTATAAACTCTTAAAAAATACCACACCAAACCTGAATGCAAAACAGAGATCAAGGAATACATAAGTGTCACTGAAGACCTTAATTCTCAAGCAACTCTGCTGACTTGCATCGAAATTACACCAAATTACAATGGTTATAAGCATTTGTTTTCATGGATGAGAGAATCAGGCTAATATAGTCCCATCTGCTCCATTTCCACTGCAGACCATTTGTACTTCAGCAGCAGTTTATCAACAGGGAAAAAATTCTACCATATAAAAGGGAATTTCACTAAGTAAAGCCTACAGGAAAGAGATGCAGCACAGTAAGTGGAGCTAAACTATTCACAAATAATAAACTGAACACAGGTGCCATGATCTCAGAGTGCATTTGACATTGTCCAGTGGGAACTTCCTGCCAGAAACCACAAGCCACTTGCTTGTTAGAGACCTGAAAGGCAATGATAGTTTATTCACCAGTAAACACTTACAGTGTTCCCAGAACTGCCGCTTTCCTGCACATCCTCAGCATCTCCTCCCACGTGAACTAAGGTCTCCTGGGACGGCCACTGATACATCTCTGCATTTGATTTCCTCAGGTGACTGATGCTGTGCCCTGAAGATACTTTCTACTGACTCAATTCTTAAAAAGTAAGAAATATTTTCTATAAACCATAGCCAAAACAAACCTGCCTAAACCAGGAGATGGCCAAAATTACTCCAAATACCTAAAGGTATACGTAGATATCCTTCTTACCACCCTCGGTACCATTCCTAGGATACTGATTTTCTCAAGCACTTGGAAAAGGACACAGCACTCAGGTCTACAGTTCATACTTATCAGTAAAACATCTAAATTTTAGCTACCACTTGTTGTCTCAGATCCCTTCTAGTCTTCAGTATCCTTATAATATATTCCTTATGCTGGCAAAGGAAAAATCACTTCCTGGGAGACAGTTAGTTTTAAACACAATTTGAGACATTTTCAGGATACACACCTGTTTGTGGAGAGTTCAAAAAATGGTCAGATACATGTTAGAACCTTGATCTCCTGTGGTGAAATGTCTGCAGTGCATATGATGGAAAAAAAGTATGTAAATCCCATTATCCCTCCTGATGACCTAATTCTGCATTCTGAGGGGTACAGTCCCTTACTTCTTGTTCCCACCCCCCTTTCAATGTGTCAGTGGCTTCCATTGGGGCCAAATTGTTGGGAAAGAACAGTCAAGTTAGTCCAGTTTCTGGTCTGTCCTCAAGCAGAGCACAGCTAAAGAGAATCAGGACTGCAGCCCTAGCACATAACTAAGCACAGTACAGCTAGATTAGTAGAAAAATGTGATATTTAAAGTGACAAAAGATGGACAGATGCGGGAAACAGATAGAAAGAGACCACAGATAGTACTGTAATCAGTGGCAGTATTATATGTTCTTCAGGATTTAAACATTCTCTGTTTTGCTCTTTTTTTTTTACCCTGTCTCATTAATTCACCATTCTTTACCACCCTGACCTTTCTCCATATACTGACAGTCGTTCCCTCCTTGTCCAAACAACAGCCAGAATTCCTGCTATCCATTCTTCTCCTCTAAACCCAAGTGATGCAGAGATCCTCCACATCAATTCAGCTATAAACTATCTCAGCATTTGGTTTGTTCTGCAAAATCCCTTATTTTAATTAAAAGATCAGACTTTAAACATTACTTACGGACCAGAAAAACCTCTCTAGAGAGCTCCTGCATCAAACATACAGGACCAAGGTGAGACATAGACCCTTCTTCATCAATCCCAACATAAAGTAATGAAAAACCCTCCTGAGACCAAGTTCAATTGTTCTAGATAATACATTACCCTCACTGCTGAAAATATGCAGCTTCATTTTAAAACATGAATAAACACATAAAAAATGAAATTGTATAAAGAGGCTGATTTTGAATACTGCATCCACAGAGTGTGCAACGCAGGAGCGGAGCCTGGGTTCCTCAGTAAACACCATCATATATGCACAAAAAAAAAGATAAAAAAGGTATACCTAACTAAAATCACGCTCAAAAACAATTTCTATAGAGCAAGTAATTTTGAAGTATTAATTTCCAGGAAACAGATTATTTGGTTGGCTTCCGAATTATGTTCTGAATATATGCAAACACCGGATTTGACATTTTTTAAACTCTTTACATACAGTAACTAATATTCAAACTCCTCTACAAGGTAAGAATTATGGCGCCCATTTTAGACACAAGGATATGTGCAAAGATGCCCAAATATAGATCTGCTGAAAAGAGTTCAACTCCAGACTGCTATAAACAGAGCTCCACTCCCTGAAGCGAGCCAACATACGATAAGAGGGAAGCAAGGATAAGAAGTCAGCACATCCTAGACCTTGCTACATCTGTGTTATATATAATAACTTCTATCTATAAACATTTTCAGAAAAAAACCCAAGCACTCAAAATTTCAAGAAACTGCCATATCTGTTAGATGAGGTACAAGACTGGAACAGTCACACACCAGCATTAGAGATTGCCAGGGCTCCGATGGAAAAAAAGACCACTGCAAAGAGCCACATATAACGTTTTCATGAAAACTGAATGATTTTATGGGCAAATGTCTTTTTGTTGCCACCATGCTCTCCAACAGCCATACACTCTGCCATAAGGAGCTGGAGCCTGGTTAAAGCCTCGTAAAAAACTGACAAGAAAAGCGGCAGAACCTGGTTTTAAGCAAGAGGTTATTGCAGCAGCAGAAGCCTGGACCTCCACCTTCCACTTGCTCACACTCCACCAAAGGGAATATTTGCTGGTCGGCCCACTGGACTGAACTCAGGAGGACTGGGAAGGACATTTCAGGAGTCCATGAAACTCCACAGAGCTGAACACAGTGCTCTGTAGCCATATCTGACACTGAAGCAAGTTCTTCATTAAAAATACGTTTCCCAACCTTGTCCCTAAGGACTGTGAGCAGAAAAGTGGTGCTCAGCCATTTAGGGAACTAGAACTCCATCTATTAGCACACCTGGACATTCAAAGCCACCAGGTGATAGCTTGGGGTATTCTACTAAACCCCTCAGTACGTGGTGTTCACTGAGATACACGGAGAAATAAAGCGTCTCAGGATATGAAAGATCCAGTGACTGAGTCCTGTCATACCTCACCCACTAAAAAATGTTTGGATCAAACTTCTGTGACATTTCTGCACACACTCCTGAGACTGCTATCCTTTAAATTCTCCAAGTTTTAAAGTAAAAAAAAAAACCAAACAACAACACTCAAACTAACAAACAAACAAACAGAAAAACCCCACAAACAAACAAAAACAAACCAAACAAATTAAAAAAAACCCCTCACCTTGGCCAAGCAACAATTAAGATTATTCAGTCCTTATGACAATCCTTCCCTAATTCTCAGGAGCATTATTTCAACTTCTGATTGCCCATTGTCAACCCCTGGTTTTGTACAAGGATTCACCGAAATTTCCTTAACTGTTGACATTGTTTTAACAGTAAGCCAAAAATATTCTAAGCAATTAACCCACCTTGCATATATTAACAAAAGTCTCACACTGACAAGAGTGTTACAGCTACCAATGTTTTATATGAAGGGTAAGAACTGAACTGTACTACATTAATGAAGAGCTGAAAATTAGTTTTTAAAATTTGGTTGGAGATTGCAGAAATGTGTTCATGGTTCAGGTAAAATAAAAATTATTGTCAGGCTATAAAAGCAATAGAATTACACATGGAATCCACATTTTATAATATTTGCTGTCAAAGACCCACTTAAGCATACATTTCCTTTTCAATAATTTACCCAACTGGAACTACAATATATGTTTTGTTTTCAGGTTTTTGCTAATATCTCTCAAATTACATTAGCTGTGCTACATTCAATAGATTAGTAACAGAGACTTTGAAGTTTATGCAGTGTGAAGTCCTTTAAGCACGCAGCCATTATAACTGATTTTTCACCCAAATTAGTGTCATGCATATAGCAAAGGACATGCTGAAGTTCCCTTTGTAAGTAATTCAACAATTACTTACGTTCTCTAGTAATATGATAGAAACATTTCACATCTTTTAGAAAATGGCTGGGTTTTTTTTTCCTTACAAATTGGTTGTGAATGCTCTGGTTTTAATCACGTTTGTCACTCCACCACTATTAATCAAAGAACAAAGTTTGTATGAGAAAGTAATAGGAAGTTACTTGGAGTAGAAAATATAATCTGTTTCTTACTCATTAAATATATTTCTGTTCACACATGGCCACTGTTGACATCCACTGGCAGGACCTTCCACTCATTCAAACACCAAGATCACCTTGACCAAACGCCTGAGTGTGAGATGGGAAAGGGGCTTAAAGCAAATACACCAAAAGGAGTTACAGAATCACAGAAACATAGAATCATTTAGGTCAGAAAAGAACATCGTATCCAAGCTTAACCCACCACTGCCAAGGCCACCACTGACCACGTCCCCAAGTGCCACATGCACATGACTTTTAAATCCCTCCAAGGATGGGGACTCACCCCTGCCCTGGGCAGCTGTGCCAGGCCTTGATGACCTTCTCAGTGATGAAATTTTCCCAGTATCCAACCTGGCCCTATGCTGGCACAGCTTGAGGCTCTTTCCTCTTGTCCTGTCCCTTGATCCCTGTGAGCAGAGCCCAACCACCCCCTGGCTCCACCCTCCGGTAGGGAGTTGCAGAGAGTGAGAAGGTTCCCCCTGAGACTCCTTTTCTCCAATCTCAGCCTGCCCAGCTCACTCCTGGTGCTCCAGACCCTTCCCCAACTCCATCGTTGAACTCCTTTCAGACATCCATTTACTGATAATACACTTCCATCAACTTCTTTTCCCCTGGAGCTATAACAACTCTGGGTGTTGAGCAATTTCTGTCATGCTGATTTTTTGCAGAGTGTCTTTACAGAAGAATTAATGATAGAAAAGTTGAAGAACCTCTTTATTCATGCTAGGCATGAGTTTTCTTTCTACCTGATGAGCATATTCTGGCATGGTGTTAGTTAATCCTGATCTCTGGAAGCACCTTCCTGATAACTGAGAGATTTCCAGATGTTCAAAAACTCCCTAGGTGACACCGGCATTTGTCACTACTCGTTCTTCTGAGATCATGCTCAGGATAAGGGGTGTGCCGCATGGTTTGATTCTCTAAGCAAAGCAGCTTGTTAGGGCATTTCTTATTACATACATTTAAATAATACCATTTAATTGGTACTATTTAATGCCAGTTTCTTCCACAGACTTTCTGAAATACTTTCTGCAGTGAGTTGACAATTATCAGTGCAGATCTGTAACAAAGCTGGCAAGGGCAAAGCAGGGCTGTGTTTCAAGAATTTTGGGTGTTCTCAGGTTCAGTGACCATGGTCAGGTCACCTCTTCCCACAAGTGTCCTGCACATTCTGGACAGCAGCAAAGTCTAATCCTGCTGTGATTTGACATGTGATTTGAGGGTTTCAAAGCATGGGCATGACAGTCAAATGTCACCTCCCTGCAAGGCACAGGTGACAGTGAAAATTAAGAGTGATTCTGAGCTGGCATCACCATTTTGGGGAAGATAGAACTACAGTAGGGAGAAAGTGGGGACAGAAAAGTACAGGCATCACTTTAACTCTCTGGGAAGAGCGAAAATTATATGCAGAACAATGGGATTTTCTGTTCATTTTCCACAAAGAGAATATTTTATGTTCCTCCTTCTTATGCAACCTCAAAATCTGCTTTCTATGTCAATACACATCCCCAGCAGCAATAGCTTTCTCCAGCTAACCTGAATAAATAAAGCAATTTTGACCTCCTGAGGGACATCATCTTTGAGCAGTAAAACCCTTCCCATTGTTATTCCACAACAAATCCTATGAAGCCGTGCCTTGAGAGGTGCAGAACAGCATCCTCATCTTTCTTTTATAGCAGGAAAACAGCCAAATTTACTGGTTTCTTGCTAGTTTGACAGCGATGCACGGTTCATTAGGTCTTGAACTTGCCATCAAAGAAACTTTCAAGTGAAGATCTGCCTTCCAGTGTGTTTGTTTCACATATCTTTTCATAACAAATTGCTGAAAAATCCAGAACAGCAAGTAAAGCAGAGTGACCAAACCAGCTTCAGTTTGGACACAGAGAGAATTATTTTGGAGGATGTTATTGCACTTTCTTTTAGTGCTGCCAAAAATAAGATTTAGAAGTTACGATCTCTGTCGCTCTATGGGAGTTTCACTAAACTATACTAAAGATTCATGTGTTTTTTGTAATGTAATAGTAAAGCCTGAATGATCAAAGAAGTATTCACATGGCAAATGTAAAAATTCAATTTGCTTCACATTTCTTTTTTCCATTTGCACATGAAAGTCTCACTTTTAACTGAAATCCCTCTTCCTGTCACACAAAGTATATTGCCTATCTTTTACTTTAATTTTAACCAAAATACATCTTTTTCCTTTTTTTTTTTTTAATAATATACACAGAAAAACCCATCACATCTTTAAGCCATCAGTTTCCATTAAAACAGTTGAGAAGCAGTTTATCACCAAGAGCTGCATTTAAATACAAACAGTTCCTGTTGTTTTTTGTTCTTAACTCACTGGAATGTACTGTGGGAAGACTATGTCAGAAATTCAATTTCTCTTTTCAAAATCCTCTCTT
>JAWWES010000094.1:8035517-8047305 GCA_035583135.1 Lophotriccus pileatus | reverse complement strand
TTTGTCAATTCTTCTCCCATCTTTCTCTCAAGAGAGCTTTGCAGTTGGCCTATTTTTAATTTTTAATTGTCCCCAGCAAATTTACTTGGAAGAAGCACTTTTAGTAGTTCACTAAAATTATTCTGTGAGTGCCAAATTGAAGAGAACATGACTAGTGCAAAAGAAGGTTGCAATTTTCTTGTCATGCCTGCACCTCCATGAATACACGGGGTTAAAAACAAAACCTGATTTCAACCTGGAGGACACCAGAGACATTCTGTGAAACAGGCTGAACATGATCTCCACAATTCCAGAGAAGACTTGCTGAAACAGGAGAAAAAACTTGAGTAAGGTAGAGCAGGGAACAGAAATCAGAATGAAGAAGAGACAGTGGTCACCTGCTGCCTTCCTAAACTTCCAACAGGTAAGGACCCAGTATGTGACCAAAACAGCCAAGCGAAAAAAACAGTAGTGTGTGGGAAATGTCAGAACAGATGCAAACATGTAATTTAGGATGGGGTGACCAGCTCTCCAGACTGTGCTGACTCCACTGGCCAAGGCTTCACTGTCTGCCAGGGCATCCAGCTCAGGTGGGGCACCTGAAGGCACATGAGCAACACCCTGTCTTACACTCCACTACTGCACAGATACAGACATTTACAGAGAATTTATGGCTTACTCACAGAATGTTAACTAGAGGCACAGCATTTTTAAAATGCAATCTAATGAACTAAATAAAATTAATTAAAGCAATCTAATGAGCTTGCTGAGTTCAAAAGATTGCAAAGGGCACACTGTACTGCAGTGGAGATCTTGCAGAATTTAGGAACTTGAATCACACTGGTTCAAGCCTGTAGAATGATTAAGCAACAGGTTACTCAGCCATGATATCACAGTCAAAAGCCTCAGTGGGCAAAAGATGGACAAAAGTCACTGTTCCACCATGCCATGAGAAGAAAGAGAAGAATACAATCCCAGATTCTTTTAAATAGTTACAGCATTTAGCTCTTAAAACGCAATCTCTCTTTTTTTTTTCCTAAGAAGTGGTGGTGTTGATCAGATCTGCCAAAAAACAGTGCTTCCAGAAGTAAAATGAAAAATGATAATATAGCTCAATTCAGAATTGGCAGTTTATAAACACATCCTAAAATAATTCAGTTAGTTCTGAGCTCATGACGACCACCAAAAGATACTGAAATGGCTGGACTGACTTGGGGAAGCCTCTGCTTCTATATATACTGATTCTGTACCTCAAACAGAAAACCTTATGGGATTGGTAAGGCAAAAAAAAAAAACAAAACCCCACACAAAAAAAAACCCCAAACAACAACAACAACAACAACAAAACACCAAAACCATATTGGAAGCTCAACTGCAAGCATAGATTCCTAAACATTTAGAGCAGAGGCATGGTGTTAAAAAAAAAAAATCTCTAGATCAACCCTCAGCATCAGCAATGGCTAGTAGGCAGAAAAAAATGGAAAGAGTACTACCTAAAATCTCATTTTTCTTCAAGGACAGGGACAAGCTGACAGCACCTTTTTTGTCCATTGGTGTGGCCGGTCCACAGTCAGACAGGAGACAAACATCAACACTGTTCTCAGTCCAGATAAAACCTACCCACTCCCCTCTCCCCCACAGAAGGTCTATGGAAGAGCACCTAAATTTATCGAGTCCAACTGATAACGCAGCACTGTCACCATGTTCAGCACTGAACCACGTCCAACTAGTTACCGATCTGCTTAAGTGATAAAGAAAAAAGCCCCTAACCAACAAATCAATTATAAAAGTTAAATAAAGGCAAATTAATATAAACGAAGTATAATTTTTCAGTAGATAAGTGACTGGCTTGCTATTTTTGTGCTCAGAATTTGTTTTCATTTGTAGAAATGTTCCTCTTACATTTGAGGAATTGAACAGATTAAGCCAAGTTGGTGCAACTCCACCAACAAAGGTGATGAAACAAGTGGCAGCACAGACTGTAAGACCAGTGGAAGAATGGAATTAATGTTAAACTGTTACAATGCTTTATTTGAAACTTAATTTGAGTGTTCCTACCAACAGCATGAGCTACACCAAGCTATGTAGGTCCTGGTCACCTTGTACAGCTTTTGTGTGATGTTTTAAGGTTGGGGCTGTGGGACACATTATTCCTACATGGTAAGTGTTTGTGAGACATTTCTGGTCCTTATGCCTTGGGATTTATTTCCAAATTAGCTCTAACCTGTGCTTCCAGTCATTTGCTTGCTGACATTTCACCTGTTAGCTAAAAGGATTTCCCAGCAACCCCACAAATAAGCCTTTGTCAAATGTCATTTGCCTTGGGATCTAATTATTATCCAATAACTTAATTACGGATGATGTGCTTCTGTTGTAATATTTCAGGATCTTATGATACCTTGCAGGGAAGTGTTGAGGACTTCACCCCTTCATTTCTCTTCAATAATACTTTGCCTCACCAAAATCTGGTCTTATTACCATTAGTCCCAATGACCTTTAAGTTACTCTCTGAGATATTCAGGTGGTGTCCTTTGTTGCCTTTTGCCCTCAAGGGTGACAGACACTCCAGAACAGAAAACTGGTGTGTGACCAAAGTCACTGGAGGTGGATTAAGCTACCAAGGGTTTAATATTAAACTATTAAATGTAATCAGTATTCTCCAAGTTCTGTCTGTGTGAATTTAACCAACCTTTCAGGAGGAAAGTATGTCAAAAATAAACTACATCTACGTGCAACTCAATTATCAGCTGTGCATATTCCCCTCAATTGCACAGTTACAAACAGCCCATTTGGTAAAACCATGGAAGAAACAAATATTTTTCTAAAGCTGGGAGGAATTGCCTCAATTTTGGCAAAATAGCAATAAATGTGGCTGTCAGATTTTCCTTCTCTTTCCTTTGTTCACAAAATGTTCTCACTACCAAGGAAGCAGGTAAACACAAAGCGTTTATCAAAGAGCAAAGTTCAGTCCATGGAGAGATCAGAAGAGGGTTTTTGGTTGGTTGTTTGATTGGTCGGTTGGTTTTTTTGGGGTTTGGTTTTTTAATTTACTTTTATTTTTCCATTTATTTACTGGGTGTTGTCTGAGGTCAGATGGCACACTGTAAACTCACTTTTCAATTCTTCATGAAGAGAAAGGGGCAGCCACTTGGCTGCAGCTTTCCTGAAGTGCAGAGATAGTGACCCGCTTTTCAGTTATGCCTTAAATACAAAACAAAATTGTTTGAACCGGAGTATTTTGCGAATGGTTGTCTAATGACAGTGCCTGAACAACAGCGAGGGACAGGGATAACCTAGGAAACCTGTTCTAAAACAAGAACAGGTTCCCCCAAAGTTGTCTTCACACAAGACTCTTTCACAAGAAGGCCTTACAAAAACACCACTCCCAGGAGGACCAGTAGCTGTCTTTTTTAATTAACTCATTCAGTTGAAGATATTCCAAAAAAAAAAAAAAAAAAAAGTTTAGAGAAGACGAAAATCCAACACATTTTTTTCCTCTCAGATGCTGACAAGAAAAAGCCACCTATTACTTTTTAAAGGCTACAGAAAATTTCTAAACAGTGGTCATCCCTGCTGGACATTTGCACTGGAATGTCCCAGGGAGTTACCCACATGCCAGCAGTAAGATTTATGGACAATGCAACACCTGAAGGTGCCAAAAAGACCCCTCACCATTCCTCAGCCACCTGCTGCATAAAACAGGCATGGGAAGGTGAACAACATGGGGCCTTTTGCCCAATAAAAGTGATTAACATTTAAGTCATTGTATCTTCAGAAAAAAATGCCCTTTAGATGCTGTTACCAGGTTATATATATATTAAACTATCTGAGAGGTACAACAAAAGCTGTTGGTGGCATTTGCCTGCCTTAGCACATCAAGGAAAGTAAGTAAAACCGAGAGGTTCCAACCATCACAAAATCACTGTGTCCTCTATAAAATCAGAGCTACAGTAAGCAGGAAAAAATTCAAATAATTGGATTCTGTTAATCTGTGGGGACATGGACTTAATACTGTGTTTAATTTTGCTAAGTGGAAGGAAGATTATTGCAGGCAAGATACAAAGAATAGCCTCTGCTAAAATCGTGTAACATTTACAAGCCTAAATACTCTAAGACAGTTATTAATAACTGTATCAGAACATTTCCATGTATTCAATGCACAGTTATGAAGGAATCTAAACATACAGGCCTCCTCCCAATGCAACAACAATAATAATGATAATATTTACATTCCTCTACTCACTTGTTTTCCAATAGTATTTAAAAAAAAGTATCTGTGAACTTGCTGAATAACAAGTGCCAACCTCCTATGAAGCACTGCAGAAAGTGTGTTTTTAAGCACTTTACTTCACTTTCAACAGAGACTACCCACTCACTGGGGCAGAGCCATTCTCTTTCCAGAGTTTTTGAAAGAAGAGCTGACATTTATTCTCTCTGAGTCTCTCAGTGCCACAGTGAAGGACTTGTTGGGACCTGCCCTTGTTCACAACCCACAATTCCTATGGGAAGAAGCAGTTTTACCCATATTAGAAAATTTTCACATGTAGTGTTTCCATGTCTTACTTTGCTATTTTGAAACTCAGCTTCTTCCACATTATTATTCTTTCAATAAATTAATGTGGGTTTTTTTCTTTCTGAAGTGTGAAATCAGAGTGTGCAACAACACCAGTTTGGTGTTTACAAAAACTATTTTAAATTCCAACAGAGATCAAAACACTTTTCCATAAAAACAAAAACTCCCCCCACAAAACATTTATTATCTGCAACATACTCAACTTGATCCCACATTCCCAGAATATCAATTGATTCACTTGTTGTGCAGTTATTACTAATAAAGGTGCTGTACTTTTAAAAGAATTTCCTTTGAAGTAAATATCCTTATGAAGATTAAAATAAGTACTAATATGTAAGTGGAAAAGACAAAATAAGCACATTCTGTCACTGCAATTTTTTTTAAGCTCTTAACACTGTAATATTACAGCAAATCTTATGAAGGCATTTGGCAACTTCCACGCAATGGTGGTTCCTGTAATACTTTACTCTTCTTTCATGATGGGTTGCTGGAGCAGTCTAACAGCACCAGCAGAGGTTAAATGTGGAATTATCCCACTGCTGGGATTCTTGGGAGATAACCCAAACCTAGACACATCTGTTTACCAAAATGCATTCTCCTGTGTGGCATAGTAGAGCCGCAACATTCCTCCCACTGAGCTCTGACAACTTACCAGCACAGTTTCACCCGGCACAGGATATGACAATCGATTCCAAAACAACTCAAAACTAAAATGAAAAGGATCTGCAATTTAAGGAAAACAAAATCTATTTTTCCTGCAAGCATTTTCCATAATCTTCATTACATAACTTGAACAAAATGCATTGCTTTTTCAAATATCCACTCAAAGTATGCTGACGGAGGTCTCTCACGTGATTAACTCTTCTGTCTCTCCCTCATTTGTGTAATTCTATACCTCAAATCTATATTCTGTAGTTTATATCTATAATTCTAATGTCTAAATTATCTAGGTAAATAAAACCCAGACTGAAAGAGATTACTCTTTTCTTCTCTCTCTCTCTCAGAGAAAGAGATATGATTCTTCAAACACTGGCATAGAGCTTCTCATTTTTTTCACTCCATTAATACATTTGTGTGGTTAAATCAAAGCAAATTAAATCTAGGCAGTATTTTTACACTAACATGTGCAACACTGAGTTTTCATTATCATCTGATTGATTAAAATAACTTTGCGTGCCTCTGTTAATGAAGGTTCCATGGAGGTTCACAGTTTATTACTTCACACGTGTAAGAATACGAGCACATTTTCTGAATAAAAAAGACTTTAATTTTCAAATCTTTCTATTTTCTTCTTGTGATGGATCTGTTATAGTCACTAAGGGAATTTCTTGTACACCTAGCAAAGGATTGCGTCTATATGTATATACAAACAAGGATCATCATCATGGCTAGGCTTCGCGAACGAAGATTTGGGAAGGGCTCTCCCCACGCTCGCTACAAGCGCGCTGATGGCTAAAAAGGCCAATGCGAGACAGACAAGTCTGGCTGCAAAAGGCACAGCGGAAAGACTCCCCAGGTGACATCGACAACATGCAATTCTTTCTGCCTTGTCTTTTCTCCTCGAGAGTGATCCAGGATCACAAACAAGGGTACATTTTAATGAAAAAATGTCTGTAAAAACTACTAACACTCAAAAGCTTTGAATAAAGGTTTTGGGTGAAGCAAAAGATGAATATAAGAAGACATTTTCTGATGATCTACCTTGAAAATTAAAACTAGCGTCCCGTAAGAAAAATGAAGTGTTCTTCTGCCTCTTTAATAGCAACCTGCTGTTGCTGAAAACCAACACAGTTCATGTTTAAACCAACGGAAAGCTCAGCTTCATGACCTGTAATTATTTTGTCCCTGCACCACTAAATGCAATTATGAACAACTCATTCATCAATGAAAAAGCACAACTTAAGATTCCAAGAGAACAGATATGGAAAGGATCTGTTTTCACACAGTTCTCTTCATCAAGATGTAGTTTAACAACGCTACTAATGAGCAAGTGTACTAAGCCAATCTAAAGCAAGCAGGGCTTTAAACATCCATGTTTAATTTCATCTGGGGAATCCTCCAATATTTCATTGATAATGCTATAAAAACATGTCTCAAAACAATGAGTGAGACTGTGAGGGGTGAATATGACAAAACTACAGCCATCCCAACTTCCCAAAGTTCACTCGTTAACCATGTACCATCTGAAGGCTGCTGAAGCACACAAGTATTTGTGCTAAATGGGCAAGAAAGCACCAAAGCTCTCTTTGCAAAGGAGACCACTCTAGCCAAGCACGGCCATGAGCTGGGTTTCAGAGTGTGGCTTTGGTCTGCGTCCCTTTCTCACAACCATTGGGAAACGCCTGAGGGTGGCTCAAACCACGCTCCTTGCAACCACACAAACTTCCCAAAACCTGTCTGACACCTGTTGGGTTTCTCCTGTTATGGGAGAAAGGCACAAGGGCACAACCGTCACAAACACATTTCAAACAGGCAGCAAGCAGGAGCAGGAATTCAAATGAGGCAACCAGAGGTGTGTAGTTGAGATACCCGATCTCTATCTACTCTGAACAACTGCGGAGTCCTTCTCCTCGGGATTATGTAATGCACGGGGAGTATTTAAACACCCGCCTGTTTGACACAGTCATGTCAAACAGATCAGCTTTAGGGAGGATCAGCTGGGGACAGGGGCTAGGAATTCAGCAGTTCACGGTTATGAACTGTCACCTCTCTCGGGAAGGAATCCTACCAAAGCCTTGAGGGTCCTCCTCCAAGAACAGCCAAGGGAGACCTGGCTCAGGCGTTGTGCCACCATTTCTACCTCAAGCAAGATCGGCTTCACAACACCTGCCTGGTTAAGAACCTGCCCACTCCTGCGGGATTGTGCAGGCCGCAAATCAGGGCCCCAACTCGCCCCTGCAGGGCAGGGGTTCCCGAGGGGGAACTGAGAGTCTATTACTCCTTCAGAGCATCGCAGGCAGACGGACAGCCCCGCAGGGAAGGGCTCGGTGACTTCTTAAGAGTGTCCCTGTGCTCTTTGGGACTTTGGCCCCTCGCACCCTCCATTTGCTGAGTTTGGTGAGACATGTACAGCTGCACCAAAGAAGTGCTGACATCCAGATGACACAACACTTTGGCTGTGGGATGCTGCTCTCCGGGCACCCCACCGAAATTAGGCTTGCAGTCACTAAGGGGAAGAAAGAGTCAGGGAGGGGGGAAAAGTCATCGGAGAGAACACAAAAGCCACCGGCTTCGCCGCTGAGTGGCTGCTTCTCTTTCCAGCACTCCGAGAGAAGGAGGAAACTCCCTGCGGAGGTCGGAGTCCCGGGTGACACCGTGACCCCTCAAGGGTGAAGCGAGGGTGGCGGCAGCGCCCTGCTTCCCCCCACCTTCCCCCCTCCGCCCTCCTCCTCCATCCCTCGGGGGCGCGGGGCGGCCGTCGGGACGGTACCTGCTTGTCCAACGCAGCATCCTTGGCGCTGCCGGCCGAGCATCCCTTAGGAGCCGGCACCCGCTCGCAGTTGCAGCCCTCCAGCATGTACATGCCGGCGGGCCGGGCGCTCTGCTCGCCCTCGAAGTAGAAGAGCACGTTCTGGTAGAGGGCGAACCACTTCTCGTGCCAGCGGTTGGTCTCCGCCGTCTTCTTGCTGAGGTAGCCCCGCTTGGTGCCCTCCTTGCGGGCCAACAGCGCCAGGTACAGGGCGTGCCCCTCGTTGTACCGCACGCTCTTCTGCATCGTGCCCGGACCCGCGGCCGCAGCGCAGCCTCCGCGGGCGCTCAGCGGTTCCGCGGCCGCTCCTCATGGGCTCGGGCAGCACCGACGGGGCGGCCCCGGCCCCGAGTTCCGCCCGCCCCCCGGGGGCCGAGCCGTGTGTTCCCCCCGGCCCCCGCCCCGCCCCGCCCCACAACACCTCCCACCGCCCCGCAACAGGAGCCGGAGCGGGCGCCGGCGGCGGGAGCGGTCCCCGGGCAGTGACGTGCGGGATCAGCCGTAAATCCGCTTTGGAGAGCGATTTAAAGAGCAAAGTCGCCGCCGCCGCAGCGCCCAGGTCCCTGCCCCCCTCCTCCCCTCCCCCATCCCTGCATCCCTCTCTCCCTGCATCCCCCTATCCCTGCATCCCTGCATCTCTCCATCCCAGTATTCCTCCGTCCCTCCCCGGGGGTGGATGGAGCGGGGCTTCGGGCAGTGAAACCCTCGGGCAGCGGTGCTCTCAGCCGGCCGGGACGGGCCGTGAGCCGCGGGGTGATTTGGGGCCGCCCGTGGGTTTCTCGACAGTTTCTGCCTTTTCGATTCTTCGAGCGAAAATCTTGGAAAGTAACAGGACCGGGCGAACGCGGATGCCGGAGCCGGCAACTTCGCCTTCGAGCGAATTACAGCGAAATGCAGCAGTGAAACACAAGTGAAACACCAGAAACCCATCACTTTTAACCCGATACTCGCGCTGGTTAAAGGGGCGGGGAGGCGTCGCAGGTGTCACCGCGGGGAACTGCCGTCTCCCCGAGCACCTCGTGGCTCGCAAAGACCACCCCGGCTCGGGGTGCGGGGGGCTCTGCCTCTGCCGGGGGTCGCTTGAGGCACGCTGGGACCATTTTTAGATCCCAGCTGGCGGCTGTAATACGCAGCATCGCGGGCGGGGAGTGCGTGGGGACCGCCGAGAGGAGGGGGCGGCTCAGCACATGCCGAAAGGAAAATGTGCGAGGAGTTACGAGGGTTTGTTTTCACACCGAGTTAGTCAGGATGGCAGCAGGTGCGGTCCGGTTCCTGCACTCGGGACAGTGGTACCTCCAGACCTCAATTACAGCAAATAAATTTTGGAGAGGGAGCCGGCAGCAAAAATTGTTTTACATAGACCATAAGCGGTATGGAAATTTCTACCAATAAGAGCACCCTGCACCATTGATTTAGCAATTTAAACTTCCTCTTAAGGTTCTTTCAGGAAAAGGCATTTGGAGCTGTTTCATCTGAAAATGTATTTTTCTTCCATAGCTTTCTATTTCTTTGGCTTTATTGAGCCTTAGGAGTTAAAAAAAATATCAGAAAATTCATTCTGTTACTGACTGTCCAGAAAAAAAAGGTGAAAATTACAGTTTTGATGTATAATGCATAGAGTTAGAAAATATTCCTTGTGTGATCTATGTCAGCAATTGTGGTTTTGACTATTATTTGCAGGAACTCTGGACCCATGCAGGGGTGTAAGGCTCTCGTCCTGTCAACAGAAAATTTCATAATAGAAAAAACAAACAGATACACAAATCCTCCTGGAACTGAGCATCACATAGAAATTTGAGCTTAACAGGTCGTGTCTAGGGAAGTCCAGGTTTTGGACAGGGATTGAACATCATTTCTGTGACTGGAATGTGTGTGATGACTTGTGTTCCTGCATCTCAGCGACTGGGGTCTTACTTAGGCTCTTCCAGTGCCTTGGTTCCACCTAGCTAGTGTTGTCCAAGTCAGTGGATTAATTCAGCATGTAAGATTTCATGGAATATCCTATATCTTCATGACAGCAAATGGCAAGGCAGCAAAACCAAGAGAGAGAAGCAGACTGCCACTCCAGAGAGTGTTCAGATGTTTGACACCCAGTGAATACTCAGCTTTCCAAAACAAGCACATCATACATCACGACCAAATGCTGCAGCAAGAACCCACTTTGCCAAGATAAAGTTGCAAGCTTTTGTTCCAACTTATGTAATTTGTGCTTTAATAAAGCTTTTGCATAAATCACAAATGATCACACATCATCTATTCCACCAGACCACCTGAGACACACAGAAAAAAAAAATTACAGGAGTTAATTTTTATCTATAAATAAAGAGAGGGTTTTCTTTGACTACGTTATTTTCTCCAAGACCTACAGGCATTTTTCCTAAGCTGAAAATGTTGAATATGTCATTGCATAGCAATCCATAGGAAATACAAGGAGTCTAATGTTAATGTTCACTACAGTGAACACTGTTCATGTAGCCATCAGTTTGTTCTTTATTGTTCAAGTACTATTTAGTTCTCTCAATGATATTTTCTTTATTACATGATCATTTTTATACAAGGACAACCTAGGTTTTATTGCTTTAAATACCTACTACATATCTGTGAAAAGTATACACTATCTAATATCTAAATGTAACTATACATGATTTTTTAAAAATTTCTTCATTGACAACAATAAGGAAGAGGTTTGTTGTGCTTTTTAAAAAAGAAAAATGCTATGCCAAATTCATATGTATGAACATGACTGAGTTATATGTGTAAATAGATATAAAGGACTCTGGAGATGTAATTTATTCCATAGGGCTCTGAAGAAAAAGAACATACAGATAAACACACTGATTGACTTTATATCTAACCTTCATTTCAGTATATTTTCATTCCAGAAGATTTATTTATAGAGCCACATTCCCAAGTGTTGTCATCATAGGCCCCAAGGAGCTTTGTTTAGAACTATGGTGGAAAGTTGTGGTCCTGTCTCAGGAAAGATAATTTGACCCCATTAGTCCACATTTACCCTGAATTTTCCATTGGGATCTAGTCCACTGCAAGGTGTTCAAAGCTGTCATAAACAGGGAAATAGACAGTGTTGTCCAACAGTGGAATCGCTGAATCTGATGCCCAGAAGTGCTGGGGGGGCAAGTCAGCGAGTTGTCACTCTTCTGGGTGACAGGAAAACCTATTTTAGAAACAACATAAAATTTAGGCCTCTATTCTGAAAAACACTTTAGAAAAAATACTGCTAATGTAGTGGTAATAAAAACTGAAGCAATGGAAAAAAATAGTTATGCTATTATTTTCATGTCTGGGTTTACATGTATTTGCTCTACATTTTTATATGCTTACTTGTCACTAAATTATTGTTTATATTTTCATGTCAAGGTATCAAATACAAAATAAATTTGTAAAGCTGCTCTGTAACTTACGGGGAAAAAAACTAGGTTTCACTAAGAATATACCTATATGTCTCCTCTTAGAATCATAGAATTAACCGGGTTGGAAAAGACCTCTGAGATCATCAAGTCCAACCCTTGGTCCAACACTGCCGTGGTTACCAGACCAAGTGCCACATCCAGTCTCACCTTAAAAACCTCCACCACCTCCCAGGACAGCCCATTCCCGTGCCTGATCACTCTCTCTGTAAAAAATTTCCTCCTAATACCCAATCTAAACCTCCCCTGGCACAGCTTAAGTCCGTGCCCTCTTGTCCTACTGCTGATTGCCTGGGAGAAGAGACCGACCCCCACCTGGCTACAACCTCCTCTCAGGGA
>JAWWES010000094.1:8025283-8035417 GCA_035583135.1 Lophotriccus pileatus | reverse complement strand
AGGTCTCCCCTGAGCCTTCTCTTCTCCAGGCTAAACAACCCCAGCTCCCTCAGCCTCTCCTCACAGGACTTGTGCTCGAGTGCCTTCATGAGCTTCGTTGCTCTTCTCTGGACCCACTCCAGCACCTCAATATCCTTCCTGAATTCTTACAGATTGTCTGAAAAGTAGAACTCAGCTAATATCTTCTCTGGAAGTTTACTTAGACAGTGTTGCTGATATAAGGGTTCACTCCTTCAAGCATAGAGTATAATTTGGCTATTTGGAAGGCAGTTATAATATTCAGCTGTGATAAAGCAGGAACATTTTCAAACTTATGTGGTGCATCATTGTTATAGTAAGTCCTGAATTTCCTGAAATTAACAGGAAATAGGTATGGAAATGCAGTTTACCTTTTTAAATCTCCTTTTGAATTACTAGAAACAATTTTGGGCTTAATTCAGCTCCTGATGTGGTTTGAGAATATTTACTATTCCTATTTTGTGTAGACATTTTTTTGTGGGAATCGCCTTGTTTAACCAATTTAAGGTCATTATGAGCACCAGTTCGTGATAATTCATTCCTCATGAAATTTCTTGTGACTACAATACCTCTCAGTGGTATGAGAAAGGTAAGTCTATAAGATTCCCTCCTTCAGAAACCTCAGGCCAATACTCTGTGGGAGGTTTCAGGAGAAGGCGGGCAAGTGCAGATCATTTACCTGTTATGCAGAGGAGGGCATCACCACACCATCATCATCATCATCATCATCATCATCATCATCATCATCATCAATTTTTTATCACCATGCTTAACCTCTTACTCCTAAATGCTGCATAAACACAAGAAAAATATCCAAGCCAGGAACAATTTAATCTAAACCCAAGATTAGATCCCCAGAGCCAGTCAAAAACTGGCTAGTCAACAGTGGACTAGTCGACAACTAGTCCAGTTGTAGTCAAGGACTAGTCAAGGACTAGTCAACACTGCCTGTTGTGACAGGCGGCAGCATCCTCGGGACACAGCTGGCATGTTTGTGGCTGGGATTTAGGGAGAAGAATAGAAAAATAAGGTTTTAGAGGAACTTTTGAAAGAAACAGTTTGGTGTGTCTGCAGAGGTCATTGGGGAATTCTTGTCTGTGGTCAAGGACAGAATGGGAAAATACAAAGGACTGTTGAAAAGAAATGGGGGAAAAGAATGTGTGGCATAAGGTGTATCACAGGCAGCCTGGAGAAAATCAACAGCAGAAGTGGAAAAAGAAAGGAGAAAAGCTGGAATCAAGGGACTCAATTAAATTGAAAAAATACTGCTATTTAGGCAGGAGGCAAAAGCAAGTGGGTTGAGGGAGAATTCAGCCTGGCTGGCAGAGTGATAGTAATGAGTGTGCAGTGCAGAGGAAGCCAGTGTGAGTGAGCAAGGGCTGGGAACGGCTGGCAGTCGTTGGGAATGTCTGAGGGTTAGCAGGACACGCAGGAGGAATAGAGGAAGGAGGAACTGGGACGTGGTGGTGGGGAGGGAATCGTGGAGAAGACAGCAGAAGAGTCGTGGGTGCTGGGTAAGGCTGGAGAATCAGTTGGTAAAGAGGTGAAAATCACCCAGAGATGCCGGGGGGTGCTGAGAGCAGGACTCTGAAACAGGAAAAGAGACCAACACAGAGGGGGTAAATTGAGGAGACTAGTGGACAATAATGGGAGAGAAAGAGGAGGGTCGTGTAGGGTCAGTTCAACGCGGCACATCCACTGAGAGGATTAGATCGAGGGTAATGCTGGGAAAGGAAGGCGCATTTCAAACGTGGAGACGCCGGTAGTCCAAATCAGCACTAAAACCACTGGGGAAAGAAAAGACAGGCAGCTTTTCTCCTTAAGCCTGTTTTCATCTGGTTCCTCTTCAGTAAAGGTTTGCCAGCTGGGATTAAAGTGGAAGAGCCAGTATTCAGCTTGTTGACCATACCTATTAATTAAAAGCTCCAGGAGTATTTTATTTACAACAAATAACAAACAGAAACTAAGCCCTAGATGCAAAGCGTAGTGAAAACGACATTTTAAAACTTCCTTCTCATAGCTACAATTTTCGTACTAAGATGCACACTCACTTAAGTGACTGTCAGAGCTGAGCCCAGACTTTTAACGTTAGCAGAGATTACTCCCTTTTCCCCTGCTCTGGGTGCTGTGTAAAGAGAATTTCACAGACCCTGTGATTAGTGTGGTGCCCTTAAGAAGAATATTGTCCTACAGCTCACAAATTGCCAAGGCATGAAACTGTCTCGACATTCTTGGGAGATATTTTAAATTAGTACTTTCAGTGTTCCACAGACACTGGCGTGCGATAACAGAGATTTTATAATGTTCTCCAAATGTGAGCCAGGAGAGACAGCCTGATGGCTGAGCTGCTGAAAGCAAAGGGTTCAGCAGACACAGGCTGTGATTTCTCTAAGTTTCAGAAAGCCCTTGGTAACTGGGAAAATGGCTTTAGAATTAAAAAGACATAGTAGGATAAAATTTCCTTTATTTTTTTTTCTAATTCCATGTGAACTGAGTATAAATGCAAATAACTCTTTGCTTATTCTGTCAAGATACTCTCACATATTGGCATAGAAATAGGAAAAATGTGTAAAATATTAAAGCACTCTTATTTCTTGGGGAAAAGTAAGCACCATATATTGGAAGAAAGATACAGAGAGTGCTGTGGGTGCCATTTGGAATAAGTAAGTAACCCTGGGAAGAAATGGCAATGTTTACAAGGCTTGATAATAACACAGAGAATTCTATCCATCTGGCATGAAGCCTGCGAATAATCTGCCACAGGGATGCATAATTCTATAGAAATAGGTTTGATGGTCCAGAAGTTGCATTCTCCATAGTCATCTTGAATGAGACATTTAATGTGTTATGTATCTGAGCAGCTTTCAGAGGTGCAGCAGCTGACTTTGAGGGCAGGCAGACCCACAGACCATAAAAATCAGCTTTATGGGAAATGGAATCCACTGTTCTCTTGACAGAATCAAATGTTGCAAGGCACCCACATCATCTCCAGATTGTGTAAGAATTCTGAGTCAATTCTTTGTATGAGAACACTGCATTTATTTTTGATACAGTTGCAATACACTTAAAACCATTTTAATGACTCCGTTCAGATGCAGCTGGGACTGTACAAATGCCTGGAGAAAATGTGTGTAACAACAGGAAAACATAATCTTAAAAGGCTGTAGGCAGAGCAGCCCTGACAACAGTGATCTGAGCCAACGTTATCACCCCCCATATGCAAGCAGAGATACACCAAACAAGAGACTTGTTTAACAGCAGTAAGGAAATTGAGTTTAATATCAGTCCCTCTTTATTTTGAGGATTTCTGGACAGGTGGGAAGTGGATACCAGGTGTAATTGCTGACCTACTGTTGATAATGAACATTCTTCCTGGTCCATGTTTATGTTGTTCACATTCTCAGCTGAAAGCCTTCATAGCTGCTTGGGTTGCAATTTTCTGGGGGGAAAAGAAAAAAAAATTAAAAAAAAGGGGGGGAAAGAAAAGAAGAAAAAAAGAGAAAAGAGAAACATAATTAAAGAAATAAAAAATGAACACAATATCCATCTACAATTACATCAACCTCTTACAGAAAATTTGTAAATTCATCATTAATAGTAGAATGCTTTCCAAGGAAAGAGTGTATTAATTGTACTTCATATTAATGCATACATATTTTTA
This sequence comes from Lophotriccus pileatus, assembly GCA_035583135.1. Classification (NCBI taxonomy): domain Eukaryota; kingdom Metazoa; phylum Chordata; class Aves; order Passeriformes; family Tyrannidae; genus Lophotriccus; species Lophotriccus pileatus. Next base: position 8,031,738 of record JAWWES010000094.1, on the reverse strand, counting down.
ACTGGAATACAAAAATAACATTTATTATACTTTCTAGAAAGCCACTACTGTTACATGCTAAAGCAAAGGCCTGAATCCATATAAAAATTACACTTGACCTTTTTAACACATTAATATGATGTTTCTTAAGTAGGTTCCTCTTGAATGCATACTAAGAATATAAAATCAAAATAATTTTACCATACTTTAAAAAGTAAAATTTTTGCTCATCCCTTTATTATGTTTGTTTTGTCTTCTTTAGTCAGTTGTATTGTTTTGAATGTTAAAACAACCTCATTGTTAAACACTGGTGTTAGCAAGGAGAGGTAAAATATATGGGAAAGAAATGGATGACAGAAATTGTATTTTTCAACTATTTGTCCTATTGTGATGGAAAATACATCCTGTGTGCTTCCCCATGGCATCTACAGTGCTCTCACTCTGAAGAAGTTTAACCCACATCCCAAAAAATCAGCCTCTGCTTCTTTGACAGAAATCTTTCTATTATACATGTGTATTATACACACTTTCTTGATACAGACTGTAGTTACCTTCATTAACTGCTCATCTATACATTTCTCTTTTACATGTTCATTCCACTGGATTTAAGGAACTTTTTTGGACACTGTAGGTGTTATCAGTTACTGAAGCAATTACTATGAATGATTAAGCTTGTTCATCCTATAAAACTGACTTTTTACCTCCAGAGGGTCTGTCTTTATGTTTCAGTGTTTCTCCCCTGTAATTCAAGCTGACAGCCAGTATAATCCAAAGGAGGGAAAACGAGAGGTCTGGAGTGGAGGGCACTTTCCTGACAGACACAGGATGTACTAAAATAGTTTTGGGGAGTTTTGTTCTGTGTTTCTCAGGTACCATGAGAAGCCTGAAGTTTGGGGTCTGTGCAGGAGGGGAGAACAACTTGGAGTTATTCCTCGCAATCCCTCCAATAGCCACGTAAAAGGTTTCCAATCGCCTTTTCAGAAAAGCTTTTAAAGTGCTCTGAGTGAGGTAAGTGAATGGCACATGGAATTAGTAATGGGACACAGAGCTTTATGCCCTCAAGTCATGGGTTCACATTTACTAAAAGAGCAATTAGGACAAATCCTATAAATATTATAAAATATCCACTGTAGCAAGTAGTGCTCATTTATCTCTGAGTTTTTCTTGGTGTCTGAACAGTGGGGGATGTAAAAGGGTCGGTCTGTGCTCACTGAGTGTGGGAACATCATCTACCTCTGGGCAAAGGCTCAAGAAAAAGGAAGAAACACTCCAACAGCCCTCCTGGGGAATCCTCCAGGTGTGAACAGGCTTTGCATGTGCATTTTGCATCTCCTTCCTATTCCAGCCCATCTCTGGGACTCTGACAGCACTTAATCGTACTCAGAAAATGGCATTTTTAAAAGCAAAACGTGCTAAGCACTTTCCTGCTGGTTTCTGCTCCTTCTGCTGCAGGTAGGAATGAAATGGATCCTGTGTGATTAATCCTACCTACATCCCTGCAGGAGCTCTAAGCACCCATCACAGCTGGACTAATTTTATCGTGTTGCCTGTTCATCTATGGCTGCAAGAACACTTTATAACTGTGATAAATGATTGACTCACATCTGGATATGTCACACAATACACAGACACCTGGATATAAAGGCTTTATTGTTCAGTGCCGTTCTGTCTTTTTTTCATAACAGTTATAACTGTTCTCCATAAGATAAAAGATACTAATTGCCTAAAATTAGAGCCATCAGATAGGACTAAAATTGAGTTATTACATAAAAATGGATATGAAATACAGATGAAATGTATATAATTTATATAAAAACTATTGTTCTGATTTCATTTCCCTTTGGACCAATTTTATGCACTGCTTTCTTGGATTGTTGCTCCAGCTTGAACCGAGCTGTGAGCTGTACCTTGTCAGCCTGACTGGGATATACTGTATAAATTATATAAGTCTATTAACATATATGCATCAGAATAGCTGTTAAAATTAGAAGTACTAGCTCAACTGAGGAGCAGTCAAGGGAAGGAGTTGGGTAAAGGAGCTTGGTAGACAAGGATGAAACAAAATGATGCTGGTGTCATTTGGATTTCTTAGTAATATTAATTCACTGTTGTCGTTCTCTTTGCTGTTTTCTTCCCAGATGGACCAAAACACTTAATAAAGAAAATATTCAGGAAAATAAAGTCTCAAAGTGCTTGTTTATTCTCCTACTGATAAAACACCCTTTTCTCAGCTAATCTTCTTAATAAATCAAACAGAAATACAGCTAAGCACAGAATTTCTGCACTGGTCATATACCAAGGGGAAAGAACAAAGAAAAAAAAAAAAGGCAAAAAAAAAAGCAGAAATATGAATCCATTTGCATTAGAAACAAGTGTTTATTCCCCAATCACATTTTTCATTATAATCAATTATGTTGGAAGTTTTGACCAAACACAGCTTGTGGTAAAAACAATCATGTACTCAAAATAAAAACTCTTCAAGAAAAAATAAGCCAGTGGAGACGTAGTGTCATAATGCAGCAAAGGATGCCACGCACAGGTGGAAGAGTTGCAGCAGTCTCCTGCCTCCCCCAAAGGAATTGCTTGGGGTATGGTGGCATTTGGGACCATGTCCATAGTTTTCAGTGCTCTCCTTGCCCTCAAAGCACAAAAACCATTACCAAAACCAGCCCCTTCAACGTCTTTGCTTCCAGTTCTTGAAGTGGGGGTGAAGCTTGTGCTGGAAAGACCCAGGTAACTGCTTTAGTTTTGTAATTTAAGTGGAGAGACAGAGAAGACAACAAGATACTTGTGTCCTACAAGCATTAACACCCTCTGATATTTTTTGTCCTTAAGCAGTTTCAAATACTTTTTTCCTGTTGTGACCAAAAAAAGAAAAAATCTCACTTATATCCTCTGGCCTTTAAGAAGGGGCTTTGCAGGAATCCAGTCTCCTGTGGCTCCTGAAATCATAGGACTTCTTACAATTGCTAAAACCCAGAAATACTATGGTACATGATGCAGTAATATATTATCCAGTCTTGTGTGTATAAAACCTCACACTAAGGAGAGAAGAACTTGGAAGGACTTGAAGAGTTAATCCTCTCCCTTCCTAGGGCAGGCTCAGCAAAGCCTGACTGATGTTTATCTCTCCAGATTCAGGGATCTCCAAGACTTTGGATTTTTCTTCCCAGATGATCCACACCATCTCTCCAAGCAATCAGCTCACCTCACCTTTAGCAGTTTTCCCTTGACCTATAACTGCCCATGGCAGGAGGTAGGAACCAGATGATTTCTAAAGTCCCTTTCAACCCCAACCATTCTGTCATTCCAGATTCAGTTTTGGGGACAAGAAAGAGTTTCTGGAAAGGACACAAATGCATTTAATGGAACTAAACCCTTACCTGCATCAATTACCAATAAAACCTCACTGAAAAATTTAAGTTTTAAAAAACTGGGTAAATCCAGCACTCAGAACATACCTTACACTTAATAATGATTCTTGCAAGTCCCTTTCAACACAGAATATTCTGCGGTAACTCCTTTCCTGAAGAAAGTTGGCATTTCTATAACATTGTTTTAGTGCTTATTTCTCATGTAGGAAATATCACAGCAGGAGTGAGAGGGGTTTATATATGATCTTCCTTTGCGAATAATGTTGCAGGTGACTTTGAACTGCAAGAATAATCAGTTCATAGGTGTTTTGGATAATGACTACTACTTCAGAAACTGTATATAATTATTAACTGATTAAAATGCCTTCCTGGAAGTGCAGGGGAATGGCCAATAGCCAACACACATTACAAACAATTTAGTAAACATCTGCAGAGGAAAACATTAAACTCACTAACTTTTGTTCCGTTAGTTACCTGTCTCAGAGGAGAAAAGGAATACGGAAAACGACCTCAGGCACATGAAGAACTGGGGGATGATGCCAGAATGGTTTATGCCATCTTTTCTCCAACATATTTCACGCAGTAGATGTGACATGGACACATGGTTTGGGGGGATGAAATAATCCCAAATAACTAATTTAAAGAACCTGAGGGATGGTGTCTCCCTCCTCCTTGCAGCCCAGCAGACACTTCTGAAACTCTTGCCAGTTGAAAAGCTGGTGCAAAGAGGGGGCAGGGAGAAGCAGCCATGCTCTCCAACAGCTTCTCTTCCTCATTCCCTATGGAAAATTCCCTAAATACATTGGGAAGTTTGGAATAACTGCTCTAGAAAACTAAACAGTCCCTCGCAAATGGTTTCTTTCTACAGTCACATCCCTCCAACTGATTGACACTTTTACATGTAAGATGTCCACTGGAAATTGTGTTTTATCCAGTGAGTGTAAAACTTGTCTGTCTGCTCCTCTTGCTGTGCTGGATTAGCCATATGGACAGCAAGGAAAACCCAAGTACTGCCGTGCTATATTCACGAAGGAAAGACTTCTGCTGCTCTGCTAATTGTTTGGGGGTGTGTGTGGGTTTTTTAACGGCATTGAAGGCAGAGAAGAGGTTTATAGAGTCTAGAGCTGCTGCCAGCCCAAGGGTCCCTGCTCAGAGAGGGATCAGAGGGATCATGGAGCACAGGCTGCTGTTTTGTGCTTGGTGCTCTGAGCCAAACCAGCCAAATCAGCAGGTGCTTTGCATTGTGCATTTCCAAGCTGTTTCTCTGCTCAGAACCACACACACAAAAGGATCCAAGTGCTCTGTGCTGTCAGAATGCAATAGGGGCTCTGTCGGGGGTTTGGTGGGTACAGCCCCCTCTGAGGGGCTCTGCAGCCACGGGAGGGGCAGAGGAGGTGGCTTTGAGCAGCCCAGGCTGCAACTGCTCCTTTGCAGATGCTGGGCAGCATCAGCAACAACAAAGGCATTTCCTGCAGGATGGGCCCGGGACAGAGCAGGAAACACTTGTGGGCTGGGTCTGCCCAGGGCAGCTTTCTCCCATGGAGACCCCAAGGAAACCAGCCAGGATTGAATATCCCATTGCTTCCAGAGCTCAGGGTACAATTTGTCCCCAAGGCGCAACCTGCAATTTCAATTTGGGAAACTCTAAGGGAGGAAGCGTGGCTTGTACAACTTACCTGAACCCATTTCCCAACAATAACTATTGTTCATTCCAGCAGCTCAACATAATATAATTTCTTTTGTGAAAAATAAATACAATTTGCAGCCTGTAACCGTAGTGAGACATACTGTGATTTTATTAGCAAGAGTAGATGGATTTTTTTCATTGTTTCTGAAAGAAATCAACATGATTCTATTTGCAGAATGCATTAAAAACTCATCTTGGAACCCTTGAGATGATATTGTATTGGCTGATTTCGGTTCTTAACAACTTTAGCTGAGTTATAAGGTGCTGTGGCTTCCATACGCTGAAAAAAAAAGTAAGTTAATATCCCTTTATTCATGTGAGAACTTTGCCCCCTCCATGGTTCAACAACACCAAGAAATTTCAAATGCCCATCTTGCACTTTGCTAAGTGCTAAAATTCTGCTTTGAAACCAAGAGAAAGAGAGGGCAATTTTTTTCGTTTGTGGCCTTTATAATGAATCTCTGTATTGTTTCTTTTATAGAAATAATCCACCTGCGAATCAGCAGGTTAAGCTGATTTGTTAATCGGGAGAACATAGTTTTGGTGCCTGACAATCTGAGAAATAAAGCTTTGCAAAAGTAAAAACTCAGAAAAGTGGGGGAAAAAGAAAAAAAAAAGTCAACATATATTCTTGCAGCAGAGCTTGCACTGTGCGTTGAAAGTTTTATTTTTCATTTGCTACATAAATTTCCATCATGTGTGCTGTAGACTATTTCAATTTAATCTCACTTACTTTTGCCCAGCTTCTAGCCCTTCTCCTCATTACTCACTGTGTATCTCCCTTATGACTGATTTTTTTCTGTACTTTTGAATCACAAGTATAGCTCTGCAGAGAAAGCAGTGTGGTTTGTAAACATCACAATCCAAAGCAGTACCTTGAAACAATTTCTGTCTCTCCTACAAAAGCATCCACTGACATGTAAAAATCATCCAGCAACAGAGAATCACCCCAGATTCCCTCAAAACTTCAGCTGCTCCTTGTGGAAGGTGTCACTGCCCATGGCAGGTGGTGGAATGAGATGATCTCTCAGGTCCCTTCCATCCCAAACCATTCTGGAAGTTCATGATTCTCAGCTTCCTTGTTGAGGAAGATGCAGGTAGCATCAGCCTGGGTTTTTTAACTTTCAGGGGCTGATTTTGCCTAAGCTTCTAACCCAAGCCTGGGCAAGGGTTGGTGATTTCTAGTCTGGCTCAGTCTGAAGCTCTTCCCACTCCACAATCTATTTCCTGATTTACACTGCACTGTCCACAATTCATGATTGAGGGGTGAGCAGATGAGAAGTGAAGGGGTTAACAGCTGGTCTGTTAGGCCCTCAAAAGCAGAGGAGGAGGTGGATTTGGTGGGTTTTCGTGTGTTTCCCTGATGATGGATGAGAAATATGCATAGCTTAATTGGGGAGGAAAAGCAGTTTATG
>JAWWES010000094.1:7993089-8005724 GCA_035583135.1 Lophotriccus pileatus | reverse complement strand
CAGGCCAGGCAGCTCATGAGAAGAATTCCAGCAAAGATAGCTACAAAGATGACTTTTACTTCTTTGATTTAGTTTGATCATCTAATTTGTATGGTTTGTAATGCTAATTATACACAAAAATATCAGATACTGGCATTTCCATATGGAGTGGGCATTCATGTGACAGGTATTTGGGCATACAAACACACAGAGCAGTTACTTCCTTCAGGAAATAACAAAAATCCCAATTATTTCCCCTAATTACACAGGTGTACAATCTTAACCAGTACACTTAAACATGATTTTCAGAGATTTTAATATTTTTCCTCCTCATTCTTTTAAAACACAGCTTTCCTTGGGCTCAGAAGCCTCCAGCAAGTGAACTCCCCCCACACAAATTACTCCACATTTCATATAATTCTTTTATCCCTGTTTCAGACTCATGTAGCCCTCAATCCTCAAATTCTACCTCAAATTGTGAATTTGCAGTTTTCATCTCAGAAACCTGATCAAACTCTCCTCTTTTTCTGCAGCTTTCCTTACTTGTTCAATTAATACACTTCCAGCTGGAAGAAAGAACATTTTCTTTTTCCACTTATGCTTTTTAATTATGTTAATCTCTTTACAGCATCCCTTCTGAGACAGGTTACCACCAGCCACTGGTTAGGGATGCAAAACTGGGTTTATTCAGTCTCATCAGCCAATATATAATTACATACAAACCACACTGATTTAAGGAAAACTGACTCATGGGTTTAGTATATTGTATTTTCTGAATTAAATATATAATTCAGGATATTGAGGCATTGTGAAATTAACATTTTATTAAGCCACTTTCTGCTGTAATCCTTTCAAATGCTGGGTTAATAATGATGAACATATTAAAGAATTTAATATTATCTTAAAGAATTTAAGGTCCTGCTGTAAAATCAAACAATCCCCCTTCCTGAACAGATCTACAGAGGACAATATAACTGGTCTCTTTTAACACTATTAACTACAAATATGGTCACCGGAATGACAAACACTTTTTATGTTTAAACAATCTCTCTCCATAATGGGGAACTTTAACCTTAATCCTAGAATTATCAGTATTATTATTTTCTCACTATTTATTTATCTTTTCATCACAGAGGCAACATCTAACAGGCTGTGTGTGTCTGTGGTGATCACACTGAGAGCTCTCAGATCTATTTATCTCTTGGATTGCAACATTTCCAGAGAGTCAAATCACTTCGTTGTTTTGTATCTAATTTGCATTCACAAAAATAATTTTCACAACTTCCACACTAAATGTTCAAGATACAAACAGAAATGAGCCCTTGTTGTGAGAGACAGCTGCAAAAGAAACCTTTCTTTTCAGCATCTTAAAACATTCAAATCTGACTAGGGCTTGTCTACAGCTTAAAAAAACAGGTGTATTTTTAAATGACATAAACCTTCCTAAATGCTGTCCTTTGAAAATGCATAAAATTGTTCTTTCTCCCTCTATCTTCAACATTAAAAGAATTATACTTGTTCTTTAAACATAAATGCTAAGCAATATTACCCCAGAAACAAGAGGAAATGTTTTAATGTGGATGATTGCATTTATAAAACCAAGGCATTGCTCCCTAACTTTATATTTCCTGATACAATAAAGTATTTGACTCAAAACACCTGTTACTTAAACAACTTTTTTTACATGTTTAAAACAGCCATAATAAATGACAGCAAACTTCTACAAGATTCAGTCACTTTAAATTTATATTTTAATGTATCTGACCTCCTAAATGTTTCTATACATTAAAACATTAAACTTTTCCCCATAATATTCTTCCCACAAGTGCCTCTCTAATGCTGGGAAGAGATCCATCCCTCCTCAGTAGACGCAGTTTGGCTGAAAACCACTTGTTATAACTTCTCTTTGACAGCCAATCAAATTTTATAAAATTAAAAGCTCTTCATCTTATGATGTTCAACATATTTATTACATAAACTGAAAAAAAAAAGGGGAGGCATTATCTCTTTTCAATGACAGGTTCAAGTAGCAAAGATTCCTGTCAAAGGCCCCAGAAAAAACAACAGGGAGGCCATGTTTTTATAAATTAATTTTTGGAGCATAAATTTGATGATATAACTTTCTAAAGAAGTTATCCAACATGCTCTTAGATAGTTTGGTTATCAAATTAAGAGCACAGTGTGGACCTCAATATTATATATATTATTATAGTTTTATTTTAATGAGAATCTCTCACACTACTTGTGAAAATGACAGGCAGCCCAGCAGCTCCCACTGATAAAAAACCCAGCCACATACCACCAAATTAATCCTGGAAAACAAGACTGCAAAACCATTATTTTCACACAGTTGTCAATATCTTGATGCTATTTATTGATTCCTAGTTTATAAAACACTTAATGCTGGGGAAAAAAAAAGCATCTTAAATTACATTTTCTCCTTGACTTCAGTAACATGCACTTGAGTTTAGAAGTTCATCTAAAATACTTACTGGAGAAATAAAACCAAGTGCCTGTTACAGAAGAATACACCCAATTCAAGAACAATTAACATTAAAAGGAAATTACTCTTTCTTTGAGAAAAGGTGCAGAACACTCTCAGAATCAACAAGAATCACCTTATGTGATTCAAAGGTAACACTGAAAACAACACAAATAAAATAAATTCATAATGTAACTTCAAAATTCCAGTCACTCCCTCACAAAAAACTCTTTGAAATGTCATTTCAAAGATCACTGCATTTGAACAGGAGTAATTTAAATTTAAATTAAAATAGCTAGAAAGGATTAGATTTGCTCCTGCCTTGCAGTTCATCCCTTTTCTGACATGGGACTGTTCTCTACAACCGGTTTTTGAACAACAATGTATAGTTTATTTTTTTAAAAAAATCTCACAACAATTGTTTTGCATCCTTTTGTTTGTTTGGTTTTGGTTTTTTTTTTTCCCCCAGAAAATACTCTTCCCAGCTGTAGCTTTGTGTGGTCTCTGCTGAAAACAAATGGTTGCTGAAGTGTGAGTACTAAGATGTGAGTGAAGATATTGTTTATGAGAACAGAAAAACTTGATAATGATCCTGACATCAGTGGAAGGACACTAGAAAAGTTTCATTTCAACACTTAAACTTCTCCCACTGAACTGGATCAAACAAACAACACCTACTGAGATTAAAAAAATCAAAATTGTCAGATTGGTCTGCCAAGAAGATCATAACAGGCATCTCAAAAGGAGGAAGAGCAGGATTGCTGCTCCAGTCCCAAAGTGTAACCAGAACAATTGTTCAGTTTTGCCCACAAAAGTGACTTGAAACTTTGTGTATTTCAGAAACACTCAGACTTCTAACAAGAATGTCACGTGGTAAGTACCAAAGTAGCCCAACTTGGATTTTGTAACTTCTGGCTGCTTTCCACATACAATGAACATGTATTAAGTAATTCCTTTGAAGATTCCATGTGCAAATTCATAACAGTTCACTGGCAAGAAACTAATGCTTCACACTCCCCCACAAAATACTGGCACATCATTCACTTCATACCCATCAAGATCTCCCTGATTCAAACCAAAAACTGACACTAAGAAAAACAAAGTACAGAAACTGTAATTACAGAATTAAAAAAAAAGGCAAGACAAAAAGCACTGTTATCAGGATAGTTATTATCTTTTCATTACTCACAGTGATTTGTAATATGTAAAGTTACATGGATGAGGACAGAAAATTAGAAGATGCTCATGCTATTAACCTGTTTACCTGCAACATGCACACACATGCTCAACCATTTCTACAACTGCTTGTTTGCAAATTTTAAATGAAGAAATACCAATGGCATGTTACCCACTTTAGAAGAACAGTCGTTGAGAAGCCTCACAGAATGCATTTAATGTAAAACACATTTTTATTTCATACATACATTATTATAGTACGTGACCTGCTCACTCATGAGAAATTAACAAAACTATTAAAACCTCAGACTCCTATGGATACAAATTTTGATTTACCCTGGAAAGAGAAGCAAGTCCAAAGTGATCTCAAAACTCAAGTTTCATAGCAGTTTTTAATTTTTTTTTTCTCTTTCCTCTATCACTGGGTAATTGAAGTAGCCAGCACAAGTAGTCACTTAAATACTCATTTCCTTCTAGACCTGTCCCACAGGGGAATCCTGCACACATGAGCAACCCAGTATATTAAAAGAAACAGATCTAACAGGATTAACTTTCAAGATGTGAAGTGCATTGATTTTTTTTGGTGAAAGTCAGAGGAAAGAAAAACATCCATGGATTCAATATTTTTAAAAGCTTCACGTTGACTGGCAGGCCAAGACTGAGCTTGGAGGACAAGAACACCAGTGGAGTCAATACAGTCACTAACAAGGAGTTACCAGAATCCCTCATTCCTAGCGCTTTATAAGTTAACAACAAATCAGTTGTTTTATCAAAGTTTATGTTACCTTACATAGTGAAGAACACCCAAGAAAGTTGTTTTCTGAAATTCAGCAATGGTACCCTCAATAATATGAGAACTCTTTAAAATACCTATTACATAACCTGGGGATAATGCATCACTCACTCTTGAAATTATCTGCATAAATGTTACTGATGACCCAGAAAAAGACCAACTCTATGAATATAAACATTTTGCCGACAGATAAATTATAAGCTTAGACATTCAAATTAAGGTCTTGATTTGGGAGTCACCAATATTAGCCTGAAGAAGATAAAAAAATTAAGACAAAGAAAACCCCAACCCTAAAATATATGCAGGTTTTCACTGTACTACTGTCAGATACCAGCTAGGGAATTCAAGGTAATTAAGTTAATGTGCATATGCAGCTGAAGGATTGAGGCCAAGGGGGATTAAGGAGCAGAAACTATAGCAACAGAGAGAGACAGTGGTTGAAACACTCAGCACAAGTGAACTTTTCCCCTTTAAACCTGTGGACAGCAAGGAAAATCCAATCCACATTGTGACCAGGTTAAACCATAGGATGGAAGAGTTTTAGAAAGGAAAATACAACCATTCAACTTCACTGTAAAAGAATTGGGAAAATCCTCTCAATCCCTGTCAGGAACACTGAAATATGAAGCAGAAATTGTCCTATAAATCAGTGTATATAAAGAAATGCCTTTTATTGAATTTGAATGAATTTTCAAGGCCGATTTAAACCCCTGAAAGCAAAACATTTGCTTGTGTTCCCAGATTTCATCAAATGCCATGTATGTAAACCGAAGACCATTTTCTTAAATACTGTATTATTACCATGTCTAAAAGATACAAACATAACACTGCAGATGCATGTTTCTATGAAATGAGCAAAGACATGAAACTAAATTAGCTACAGATATATGCAAAGCACAGCTTAATTTATTTGTACAGAGCTACAGAACACTGTCAGAAATAGTTACAGTTTAAATGTACTGTGAAATGTCCAACACATAACTTTTCCAGAAAAAAACACAACAAAATAATTTTCAATGTAACAACACTAACTACAACTTTTACTTATTCTTTTCTTAAGAAAAAAGACCCAAAAAACCACTGTGTCCATGTGACAAAAAATAAAGTCCAAAGAATTTAATACAGCATCCTGTTTCTCTCCTGGAAGCTGGGAACAATATACCCCAGAGGTGCAATTATATGACGGATTGTGAGCATAAATGAAAGACTTAAGTAATTTTTGTTATTCTGGCAGTAAACACAAAAACAATTAAGGAAGAACAAAATGAAACAAATTACTGTGACATAAAGGAGCAACAATTCTGAAAATTACTTTGGAGTTATTGACAACTAGCAAGTTCTGTTTGTCTGACTCACTGTGCTTTCCAGAGCAATACAAACTATACTTGTTTGATGTGTCAGTATAAAATTCTCCTGTGGACTTGCCATTCACTTGGGATTGCTTTGTGTGAACAGTGCCCTGCTTTTCTGCACAATACATAAATCAATGTGCATGGCAGAACCACTAGGCATCACCACACATATACAGACTGAACAAGGATGCGAAGAAGTGCCTTTGATTTTTTAACTTTCTAATCATTATGTCTCAGAGTCAAACTGCACAGGCAAATTCAGAGACTTTTAATTCTCCTCTGCCCCCAACAGGAAAATCTGATTGATTTAAACATTTATTTTCAGGTTTAAAGAACTTAAAAAAAAAAAAATTCCCCAAAGTTTTGGCCAAGACCAGGTCATGCACAAACAAGTTGCTCAGCTGAGATAAACTCCTTCAGTTTTGACTCAGCACTCATCTCCTGGTGATTTCTGCACATACCTGCAGACAGCCCTGCCAAGCACTGCTATCACCTCTCCACACAGGTTTTTAGGATAAAGGTAGGAGGAAGCTGACCAGCTGGATTCGTGACAAATTTTGTGATATTAACTGGTATTTCTAGGAAAAAATTACCTCCATTATCCTACCTCGTAAGTTTCAAAGAAATCAATAAATCTTAATAAAAAAATAAATTGAAGCAAGGAATTTTCTAGTTTGGTGACTGGTCTTTTGTGTTAACAAGACCAACCAATTTCACATGTCATATACAAATGGGAGGCAATATTTGCCTATTTCTATGCAAATAGGACCATTTCCGCAGTGAAGCCTGAAATAATGGAGATTGTTATTTATTATTTTAAATTCAAAATTTCCACCCTCTGTGCTCCTCCTGTGCAGCTCCTTTGTCCCAATAACCAGTAAAACCGGAATGAAATTAAGTGCAACGTGATTTGCCTAGTCACAAAAAGCTGGGAATTTTTTTGCCATCAGAAGTTAGCTCAGTGGCGTATTTGAGTCCACTAATATTTACAAGTATTGTTTTGATTTTATTCTTATGTGATTTACCTCAGATTTCAATTAATTGTGAAAAGCACTTGGAAAACATCTTCTACTCCATTTGCGCTCTGACGGAAACATTCTTTTCCCTGCGTCACATACCACTCCATTCTGTGCTTTCTGAATTTCTCAAGAGTTCTTAGAAAATGAACTCTTAACAAGCCTTGGAACATTTTAATCTGTTAAAGGCATCGTGCAATTTTAAATATCTTTAAATTTTTAATGATGGTGGCATTGAAATGAAGAAAAGAAAAATTAAAGTACAAGCATCCCAGGTCAATTGCCAAAGTGCTTGGAAGTATTAGCAAAATATTTGCTTTCCACTGAGGCTTCAGACCCTACTAAAATTCATGATAATGCCATAAATATGTACATTTTATTCAAGTAAAATATGTTTGTATACTTGTTTATTTCAGCTCTACGTTCTTGACAAAATAGTAACCTGAGTTTGTCAAGTTGTCAAGATTAAATAGCTGTAAAAGCATTTAGGGAGGTAACATTCACAATACATCTCTTGTAAGACCTGACCTTTTTGAAAGTCAGTTCCACCATTTACAGATCAGAAAAACAGCCTGAATAAACCATTGAGAAGAAAGTACCATGGCTTATTGACACACAACCTTTGCAGAAGCCTGGATTAACTGGGCTGAGTTTCCTTGGTTTTTTTAGTTTATTTTGAAGAAATCCTTTATCTCTAAACTGACCTCTAAGCTTTAACAGCATTTATTTCCAGATTACAGGAAAGAGGCTGAGGGCTCCACACATCCTGCACTCTTGCACAAGCCCACAGAGGCACAACCACAAACATTCCCTTATTTTCTGCCCTATAAATCTTCTTTTAGGTGACAACAATCAAGGCATAGAAAAAAAAATGGGTGAGAGGATCCACCTCTGTAGTGGATGTAGTGAATCATACAAGAAATGTCACTTTGGGATACATAAATGCCCTTTCCTCTTCCATCTTTGTGGGTCCAATTGCATGTGACTGATGTGGGTCCTTCTGCTCCCAGGATGATGGAGATGAGGAGTACCAGGCACATCACTCAAGCAGGCACTCAAATACTGATGTTTCTTGATATAACATCATGCTCTCTCCCATGTGAGTGTGCAATGCCCACAGATTTCAGTGCAATGGGACACGTCTTATCTTTGTGGGTTTCAGGATCAGTTGGAGATCCCACCTGAACAGTGGCAGAGCAAGGGAAGCACAGTCCTGGCTGGCAGAGTAGCACAGAGTTACTCCCTCAGAGGGACTCTGTAATAAAACGTCTTGGCCATTATAGCAGTTTCCTAAAGACTTAATCTCACCAGTGCAACCATGCTAAGCCAGGCATATGTATAAATAATATAATTTCTTCTTTAAACTGGAATGCATCATATGTTAAAAACATGCATGGGCACTTTTGTCCAAAAAACAGAGAAGCCAGGAGGCCCATGTTTTCCTTGCACTTATTCTGTTTCTTAAAAGAGAAAGAAGAATTAGCTGATGTCCAAACACTCCTTGAGCTCCTGCAGCCTTGGTGCTGTGACCACTGCCTGTTCAGGCCCAACCACCCTCTGGGGGAGGAACCTTTTCCTGGGATCCAACCAAATCCTTCTGTGACACAGCTCCAGCTGTTCCCTCAGATCCTGTTTCTGGTCACACACAGCAGAGATCAGAGCTACTCACATGGGTAGGTACCCAAAAGCAATTTTCAACAGGATCTTCACTTGGCAAATCTCTTAGTAGTTCTGCTAAATCCCCTCCTTGTACTGAACGCATTGATCAACTCAGAGTTGCCACTCCTTGGCAAGGTACATGGCTGGAACTGGATCTAGGTTGCTGGAAATAACATGACCCAACTAAGGCCGGGTGAGAAGAATGAAACTCCTCCATTATTTTGGTGGTCAGCTGCCCAAAGATTTTTGTGGTCTAAGTTTTAGTTGCATATTACACATCTTCAAAATCATTATGCAAGGACAACAGAAATACCAAAACAGCTCTGTAGCTTGAGACCTGGAACAGAGAGATTCGGGATTCCACCTGTGCCTGTGTCTATCTAAAAGACTCTGCATATAGACATGTAATGCAAGCTGGAGTAACAAAACTGTCCCTCCCTAGCCAAGGTGAGCAATCACCATCTGTTTTCACAACATTTTCAGATGTAGACTGGAATTTGAAGAAAATTAGTCTCTCCTAACTACAGACTCAGCAATGAAGAGTGCCTTCCATGTTAAAAATAGCTTTAAATCATCTGTTACAAGGAGAAAATGTAGGAAAAAATTTTGTACACCTAAATGCAGATCATGTGAGGTGCAGGGACTATACACAGACAACGGCCTGGAAGTGCAGGCAGCTGCATGCCTCAGGTAGAGTGGGAACACTGAACTGCTGCTCACCTAGGCAACCCACCACCCTCACCTGTTAACCTGTACTGCTACCGTCCTCCACCTCTCTGTTTTCCTAATTTACCTTCACAGACAATTCAAACTGTGTTTGATACCATGAGAATGCAAGTCATACTGAGAGTCTGCAAGCAGCAAGGTAACTCTTTCAAGAGAGACAAAGTGCATGAGTGAATAATCTATATGCATCTTACTGCTGCCTATCTTCAGTCCTTTAACCTTTAAGCATGTGGCAGATCACTTGCAAGAGGCAGTTTTGAAAGGCACTTGAAGCACAGGGCACTGTATTAGTGCAGATAACTGAACCTGCAGCTTTAAAAGCATTCCCAGCCTGGCTGATGTGATAAAACCGCACTGCAAGATGTGGGTCACTGTAGTGTGACTGTGCTTTCTCACATCTGATCACTGAAATAAGTGAAACAGCTTTTATATCAACACGAGAAGAGAAAGTCAGGCAGGTAAGTGCTCTAAGAGGAAATTCTCCTTTGTCCCTGTAGCAACACATAGTGTTGGCAGGAGTTTCTCTCCTTTGCAGTATTCTTTCATATGGGAGCTTGTGATTTCAAAAAATTGATCTTAAAATCTTGAAATCAAGATTTAGTAATTTGAATGATTAAATTATTTATCAAGATTTAATAATTTGAATTATTAAATTAGCCTGTTTATTTGAACATGTTTTGCCTTCAAAGTGCTATAGCGTTCTCTCTCAGTTTTGAAAACAGACTCATGAGGAGCTACTGCTGACCTACAGGAACTAGGCTGAAGTCTTCTGGCTATAAAAAATTCCATCAATAATAGATTTGAAGTGGGACCTCTTTAAAGGTCAGCTTTCTTCAGCAGCTAAACATCACCATTTCTGAGGGCATGACTGGTCCAACAGAATTCTTTTCTTTAATTCCTCCATGTCCACTCTTGCTTTGTCTTTCTACTCAAACACACAGAGAAATGACATGTTAATTTCAATGTCTGAACAACTACATTAGAACTAAAAAACCTGAAGGTTAATTCAAAGCAAAAAGTGCTTTAAAATTTGCTGCAAGGAGAAACTTGGATGGGAACTTTCAAACATCAAATTAAATACACAAATCAATATAGATCAGGTGCTAACCTTTTCAAAACCCTTCTAAATTTTGTAAATAGAATGACATTGATTAAGTTAAATTCTTTAAGGAAAGGTGCAAGAAAACATTATCCCGGATTGGAAGATGGAAAAAAAAAAAGAAGCAAATATTAATCAGCAAACCTCCTCAAAATACTGTGTACTCCCTCCCTATTACAAATGTCTGGACCAGCCTTGGTCTTGTGTCTACACACCAGTAATGAAGCTGGATCTCTCCTATTTTCATTCCACCTGTAAGCAACTCCTTTTGTGTCTTTAAAAATGTTTAATACAATCCGGTATTTAAAGTCAACTTAGGGAAGATACCATAATAAATACAATATATCAGAAGGAATAACCATAGTGGCAATCTTTCAATTTCCATGGAAACCCTATTGGAACACAACTCACAAATCCTAGAGACACAAATCTCTTAAACCTATATAAATCCATGGTTTGAAGATACAGCCTATGAACAAAAAAAGAGTTTAAAGAACCAATATTCAGACAGATTTTTCAAGCAGAACTTTTGGTGCTCCCGATGCACAGAACCCATTGATGCAGAGTCAGCCTGTACAGCATCCACACAGCATCCCAGGGTGCCACACTAAGAACAAACTCCACAAACAATTCACTACAGCAGTGACAGAACTAACTTGTAAATCTTCTTATGCAAAGCTTTTAAAATATTAAAAATATACCAAAGCTATTAACAACAACAAAATTTTCAGGAAGACATTTGTGGGCTGGGGTGGCAGTGCAGAAAAGGAGTTGTCATTGTATTACTAAAAAAAAAACAAAACAAAACAAAAACAAAGCAACTAGTAAGAAAAAAAAATCCAGGCCAAATCAACCCCCAAAACAAAACACAGAAGATGAAAACAAAAAAAAACCCAAATAAAATTGGATGTGAGTTGAGAGAAAGTCTCTGATCTCTTCCAGGGTATTCCCTACCAGCAGAGAGTCCACGGCAAAAGATGAGACTTTAGAAAAGAACATTAAATCTCAAGGTAAGACGTAACATGTGGCAGGTGAGTTGTTGATTCTTTCCTCAAAGCAGGCATTAAAAACTGTTTCAAGGATAACTTCCTAGGGCTGAGAAATATCCTGAATGCAACACCACATTAACCAGACTTACATACTTTAAGGCCTTTCCAGAACCCTGAAAAAAACGAAAAAACAACCGCCAAAAAACCCCCAAACAAAAACAGAAGTGCCTACTTCCTGCAGTCTCTGTATATCTGATAAGCTACTCCTTTTCCCTTTTGCTTCCTGCTACCTTTCAACTAATGCATGAATACTTCTATCTTAATAATGTATTTTCAATTTCTTCCTGATTAATATTGAGCCAATTAGTTTACTCTTAATTGCCAGTGTAATTACATGAATTTCAGTAATTCTTCCATATATTCATCTACTGTTTGACACATTTCACATTAAATGAAGAGTGGCATATGCAGCTGAGCGTCCAAAACTAATATAGACAGGGAGGAAGAAAAAAAATCAATCCACTGTTTTAGGGTGTGAGTGGGTTACAAATTAAATGGTCTGAAACCTCACATAGTAATACACTCTAGGTCTGCTTGGCTTGAAATCTGAAAGGATAACTTTTACGTTTGACCACACTATCAGAAATGCTGTGAAAAATACTTGGTGTGGAATCAGGGAAATATACTGGGGAACGGGCAGAACTCAGATAAAACCCCAATTTGTTCTCTTTCAAGCAGGCACAAAACAAAATGTCTCTCCCAATGACTCTGTCACACTTCCTAATGTTTTGTGCAGAAATCATCCTGTTACAATGATAGTCTAGGAAAACTAGAGGAAAGCAGATACTCAGCTTTAGAGTAGCAGACTTGCATGTGTATAGAAATTTAGTCAGTGTTGTCGTGGGTTTGTCTAGGTGACAATTTTTACCACACCCCCCAACCAAATTGCTCTAAGTCGAGAGAAGGTTTATGCAGACAAAACCAAATCCAATTGGGGAAAAATAATACTAGGATTTATTACAACACAATAAAAACTAAACAACTGTATCTACTACAATGCTAATTAAGTAAAAGCACTATGCTGTTTGAGTCCACAAAAGTACTCCTCCCCCTTTTGGATCAGTCCAGGAGGAGAAAGAAGCAAATTCTTCCAAGTCACTCTCCAGCACTTACAGAGTGCTGTTATCTCTTGGACGACAACTCTGACTCGTTGCAGCTGGAATAGTTTCTCTTCTGTGTCGACCAACAGGGCCAGGGGTTACCCAGAGTCCTGTAAGTTCTCCATGAACTACCCAAGGGGACACTTGTTTTTTCCATGGTCTGCACCACATAGTCGCAGGGGATAATGGCTTTTGAGTCCACCC
>JAWWES010000094.1:7976799-7989365 GCA_035583135.1 Lophotriccus pileatus | reverse complement strand
CATAATGAGGTAGCAATACAAACCCTGCCTAAATAATGAGGTAGCAATACAAACCCTGCCTAATTTACTTCTTACAAGTTGACACAGTTATAAAATTTAAAACCACACAGAAACTCCATTTCCTTCAAATTTCAGCAGCACATAGATGGTGTGTTTCCATGTTGCTAATGAATTCCTGACCTGCAGAGGCAGCTTGCCATGCTTACAATGAGAATCACAGGACAAAGATCCCAGGTTTATTGCAAATTTGCGTGAAGATGCACAGGACTGTGCTTAATTTTTTGAGGAGGGGCACAGTCTGACTGGATTTGCATAACTGAAAGTAGAAAGCAGGAATGGAATTAAGCATTTTAGCAGGACTAGCTGATAATAATTCTAAAAGTAACATCAGCAGCAATTTAGAGCCTTCATGCTAACACTGCAATTTCTCATTAGAAATGCAAACGCAGGGCTCTATGAGACAATATTCTTCCAGGTCAGTCTCCTCCATCAAGCAGGTCTGCTCATGTTGTAAGAACATCTTCAAAGAAAAGAATATATAAACCAAAACAACCAAAAAACAAAGTAAACCCGAAGAACAAAATATCGCCACCCCCAACGACAACTGGTGAAAAGCAACAACAACAGGTAAACTCATACAGACTGAAATTCAAGAAAAGAATGAGTAATACACAGAGAAAAAATAGAAAATCCAAAAAAAGTGGATTAGTTTCAGAGCTGGTGCAGGTACAAATATCTGTCTGGAGATGGCCATCCTATAAGCAATGAATTTTTAACACGTGTATATTTGGCAACTACCTATATACACTGAATCCCTCACTTTTATTTAAGCATTTATTTTTAAACTAGCCAATTTCAATATGATATTTGAAATCTCAATGCTATGAGATCTGATTGTTTCCCTTGTAGCTGTTGGCACCTGCTGACTTCAGAATTGAATGTACTGTAAAGGGAATGGAAGTGTCAAACGCGCTAAAAGTATGTTAAGCAAGAAGAAAATGTTTTTTTTTAGGGAAATGAGCCATGCATAGTTTTCAAGGTTCATGTGCAGCCTGGGAAGATAACTGCTATTTTTGGGTTAACTTTGTAATCAGCTGACATTTCTGAAGATTAGAAATTGTGTATTTTTAGTTAGCACTTATGAGCCAAGATAAAAAGAAGAAAGGATGAAATACAGATGTAAATAATTTAAGTAGCCAACTGAGTTCTGGTTTCTGGAAATTTCCTACTCCATAAGAATGCTCAGAGCCTTACAGCAAGCATTATCAGTGCATACTAGAATTTGGACTGATCAGAGCTTAAAGGTAAAGAAGTACAGAACTTGAGTGAATTTATGACAATAATAGGCCAAATATACTGAGAATGTAAACAAATTATATTCCATTAATGGTTTATTAATGGGCATAATTATTAACAGTTTCATATTGAAGTGGTTTAATGAGATTAACAATCTAGGAGTAACTATGCAAACTAAAATAATTGCATTTACTTTGACAAGCCACCTACTACAAATAACAAATATTATCCTATGACAGTAACTCCTCTGCTGGGAGAAAAAAATTACTATCTTAACTGAAGAAGAAAATGGCTGACCTTTCCACACTGTTTCTTAAAATTGCTTGCTTCATCAATTTTTTTATCATAATATGACCATATAAGGAAACATTTATGGAGTTCTGTAATGACAATACCGCTATTGCTTATTAGGAATTAACAGGATTCTAACAGTCAAGATGAATTATAATTCACCCATAATTTCAAAAATTCACCTACCCACACTTGCAGTAGCTGGAGCTGGTCAAAGAAACTACAGGGGAACTTTGTCCCATCAGAAAACACTATTCTACAAACTTGAAGAGTACTTTGTGATCCTACGTAATTTCAGGAGAATTTAAGTCTAGGACGTTTAGGAAATGAAATGGAGGTAATATGAAATCTTTTCTACAGAAACATTTTAATAGTGCCTCTCTTTTTGAGACTTCTTTTTGAAATAAGTTTTCACTTAGATATTTTTTTTAATGGCAAGTAGATCAAAAAAGAAACTTGAATTAGAAATAAAATTGTTTCAACTGAACACTTTTGAAGGAAAAAATAAAATTTGCTTTGGGAAAATTAAGAAAGGTGTTATAGTACAAATGTGTTTAAACTAAAAGAAAGCATTTGGTATGCACAAATTTCTTTCATGAATTTAATTTCTACCTCCCATATACATCCCCTTCAGAACAGGGCCATTCTTTGTGAAAGGGTTTTCTTTTTTTCACTGTGTGAAAAACTTTTCACCTATTTCTCTGCCTGAGATTTTCAAAGCCTGTCCCCATGACCTTATTATCTTGCTCATCTCTTGAGAAGAGAGAAAGCTGCCAAACAAGGTCTCTTATTCTTGGTTATAACCTTCGCTCTAAAAACTCTGGGACAAACAGAACCACCAGCTCTGTCTAACTGATCCTTCCCTCCCTATCCATGAAGGGAAGATTTCCCATCCCGATGGAAAGTTTAGAGCATTAAGGATACAGCTTTGCAGCAAAACACCTCCTATCACTGTCGAGATCATTGGGCTTCTCTGGAGACCTTTTGTATTAAGTGACTATAGCTCTTTTAGTGCTGCATTAAATTAGCTCTGCATTGCAATAGAACTCTTATGGCTTACTCTATAACACCCAAGTTAATTTTAAATGGATTCATTGTTATTAGCATAATCATATTGCATAATAAGGAGTAGAGATGGACATGACACTCAGAAAAATAAATAATGTCCATTAAAGCAAGCATGGGTAGTGCATGGTGCTTTAAAGCTGTTTTTCCTTATCTGTAGATTTTTTGCAAATCCACATCACTCAGGTATTTGAAACAGAACAACAGCCTTATCACCCACAAATCCTTAACAATGGTTTGACCTGTTTTTTTTCTTCCTTTTTTATCTTCCAAGAGCTATTCTAAATTATCTTTTCATGGTTTTGTGGACCTCCTTCTGCAACAGCTGTCCTGTTTAAATTCATAAAGTTCAAGACTCCACCTTGGACAACAAAATCCATTTTTATGTCAGCCAGGCAAACATTGCTACACTAAGATGCCACTCTAGGATTAGGGTAAGGATTTCAGAAGTGTTATATTACTTCTGCTGTGTATAATTTCTTAAATGCTGTATTTCAGAGGTGAGTGGCAAATGCAGTTATTTTTCTTTTGCCTCCTCAGTGCATATTTATCCTAAATTTTATATCAAAGTCCAGATGTCCTTAAGAGATAGAGGTTCATACATCTAAGTACAGAATCTCTATGAATCACCTGAAAACTTCTCCTTTGCTATGTCAATGCGGTTTTCTGTCTGCATCATGAAAACACTTCAGTGATTGTCTAGAGTTTCCCTGGGAGAATTGGTGTTCACTTTAAATGAGAAAACTGTGCCATGTGTGTAAAATTGTTATTGTTCTCTCCCAGGTATAGCTTCACTCCACTCATAATTCAGAGTTTAATCTCTGCTGGTCAGATGATAATGATCTAATACAATGACACTGTTTCTCCCTTTGCTGGGTATCCTTCACAGGCCAAACCAACAAGAAATATATGTCTTTCCACGCTGTGCTCTAAGTTTCTCCAATCCTGGCAATTCAGAGCATGATAAGTGTTGTAATGTAAGAATTGGAAGAAAGTAGTTTTCATCTGTTAAATTATGTTGGTGTAACTGGTATAGAGCAAATAAGCTTGTTTTATAAATGCCTACAGGCAAAATAGAGTAACCTTTTGTTTTCAAATTTGAAAAGGATTGTTTTAATGACACTGAATTGCCTTCAGTTTTTAAATAGCAAATTATTCAAAGCTTATCCTTCTTTGTGAATGTCTCTTAGTTTAGTTAAAATTCAAAGTGAAAAATTTTTGCTAGAAGCTTGTAAAAATAAACCATATAATCAAATACTGTCATATTTAAATGAATTCCATAGACAGCTTCATAAACCACAGAGATAAAGTGAATAATTAGTTTTTCATCTCAGTTTCTAGGAACAGCCTTTCCAAGAATCTGACTATTCTGAATACTACACTGTCTGTGATTCAAAAGTCTGATTTGTGGTAATTTATCCAAGCTGTTTTGCTCCTATCTGTGTTTTCATGCAGGTGTAATTGCCAGGGTGGTCAACTGGTGCCTCAGAACAGAAAACAGAGGAAATTACTTTAACTACTATTGCAGATAATAAGAAGTAAACTCTTCATTTCAAGATTTCACTAAATAATGTAGCAGCAGGTCCAATGATTTTTACCCATTTTCTTTTTATTTACTCTTTGACACCTTTTAAAATAAATTTGTAAACATATTGTGCTAAACTGCTGCTGCTTGGATTCCTCAACAAACACAGTGTAGTTCTCAATATTCTAACCTGTTTCTTTTATAGATTTATAATTAATTAGACCATAAACACCAGAAAGTAAAAATGAGCAATACCCCAAGCCAAAAAAATAACCCTG
Source organism: Lophotriccus pileatus (assembly GCA_035583135.1). Taxonomy (NCBI): domain Eukaryota; kingdom Metazoa; phylum Chordata; class Aves; order Passeriformes; family Tyrannidae; genus Lophotriccus; species Lophotriccus pileatus. Next base: position 7,984,910 of record JAWWES010000094.1, on the reverse strand, counting down.
TTCCATCTTGCAATAATTGGCTATTCAATAAAGAAATTTTTAAAAAATCTTGCCTTATTTTTTAGACTCCATTATGCCAAAACATGCCTTCATTTAAAGAAAAGTTAATTATTCTGGAGCTACATTTTCTTTATTCTAGACTCACAAAGCCTTTTTATCTCCCTATGTGGCCTTACTCTCAGTCCTAAAAGGCATTCATAATATATTGTTCATTTTTTATGGATGGAGAAAACCATTATGTTTCCCAGGCAGTACAACTGATGGCCACAGTCATAATACAACGCTAATAGTGAAGAAAAGACTTTTAAGAGTCTGGACTTGAAAGCTGTTGAATGTTTCACAATATATATTTACTTTCAAAGATTTATTCTAAAACTCTAACCTGTACCCTCTCTGGTGAAGAGATTAAGCCTTAGCTTCAAAGAGAAATGAGAGTGTTCACTTAAATGAAGTGTAACTAGAAAGCACTTTGCAAGACAAAAAAAAAATAAAATAAATAAATTTTACCAAATACTTTTATATTTTATTTGTCTTCCTCAGATAAGAAAGGCTTGGGTATTTGGGTCTTTTATAAACCTGTTTCCTTGGCTCAGTGTAGCACAGCCTATTACATTTGGGATACAGCTTGAATATGTCACTTTTTCTTTATTTTATGAGCAGATGGGATAGTAATAAAATTAGTAATTTCCTTCTTTTCAGTGAGGAGCAGTGTCAATAAAACCTTATACTTTTGTAAATTTTCCCTTAAGCATTTTTTATGGTTTTTGCTTAGCCTCCAGTTTTAAATGTTATACTCACTGGTTTCTCACCGTAAAAATTAACATGTTTTAAGCATCCAGTGGTACACATTTGCCACTCTTTCTTCAGGATAGAGATGGAGAATTCTTCTCACTAGAATTTCTAAAATGCACCAGAACTGAACAGCACAAATATATCACTTTTATACTGTCTATTGCTATTTTCACACTGTCTTTCAATACTCACTTATCTTCAACCAGACCCTTAGTGCAGAGGGCTTCTTAATTCTGCTTTGAATATCCACTGTGTACCTCAGCCATGCAGCAAGAGAAACTACTGACTGTGATTTTTCTATTTTGTCATTTTCCACAGTAATAGTCCACACACAGTAGCTTACATACAGCCATTAAGGAAAAAAAAAAAAAAAAAAAAAAAAAAAAAAGGAAAAATAGAGTTTCCAAGGAAAGTTTTCCGTGGTTGGAATCTTTGAGTGGTTTATGCTCAAAAATCATAAAAACAATTCCACTTCACAAGATCACTGTTAAAAACAAAATGAGTGGGATGGATGGATCAGAGATCAAATACCTCTGATTGATTCTTTGATATTTTTTCCTTTTTCAAACTACCTCAGGTGTGAAGTAGGCAAAATCAGAGGCTCAAATTCCCAAATGATACCAGAAAATTCACAGAATTTCATTTGGATTCATTAAGTGGAATCTTTGCTAATTCTGATCTACTTGAACTGTCAGTATCATCAAATATTTTATTCACTTACTTTTAAATGTCTTTTCCTACGTCTCTAAAAGAACTACTAAAAAAACAACCAACCAACTAAATAAAACAAAAATCCAAACAAAAAATAATTTAAAAATAAAATAAAACAAAACAAAACAAAACAAAACAAAAAACAAAGCAAACAAACAAACAAAAAAAACCAGAAAGAAACAAATAAACAAGAAAACCAAACAACCCAAACCAAAGCAATTAAACTAATTAAATTTTGAGCAATAGTTGATTCACTTAAAAAGAATCTTTCACTTCTCCAAAAATTTGGAAGCAAATTGGGATGCTTAAATCATAATTTATGAATAACAATATTTAAATCATCATTTATGAAGAACAATATCGTTTGGAGGGAAAGTGCCCACTTCATTTCTTTGTGAAGAGGGGCTGTGATACTCTTTATCACATCTCAGACTTCTTTTTTTTATCACATCTTAGATTTTTACTCTTTACCTTCAGCTATAAAAATGGTTTTCATATCAGGTCACATGTGATCTCTTGACTCATTTGTGATTGCAAGGATTCAGCTGACAACATAGCAATGCTGTCAGAGCAAAAACAGATGAAATACTACCATGTGTCCTTTAATAATCTGCCTCATGTATCCAGCTATTTTTCTAATTATAATTAGAAGTGAATGAAATAAATATTTTCAAGACAATAATAGGCATATTCATGGAAGGCATGTTCATCAGCAGGTTTTTTAAATGATCTAATATTCTTCTCAGGAAGCCTTTTAACTACCTATGACAGACTAAGATCAGATTTTTTTCTCCCATTTGGAGAATATCATATGGAAAATATCAAAGTATTAAAGCAAAAGAAAATAACACTAGTTGAAATAATATACCAATCATATTCTTTCAGATTTATTGATTTTACTTTAAGTGGGTGTGCAAGGTTAGCAAGGGTTCCCCCTCCCTGGGGGACTGTAAGTGGTTTGTCCAGGTGAATTTCCGGGACAAAACCAATCAGAAGTTTTGGTAACGCCTTTTGCAAATTACAACTTTAAGAAAACAGAAAAGAAGGGCTAGTTGTGCAGAAGAAATTGAGGAGCCATGTAGGGAGGACTCAGCAGGCCCCAAGGGGGGCCAGGCTTCCCTCCTTCCCCCGGCCCTAGGCAGGGGGCAGGAGCAACACTGAAACCCCCCTGATCCAGACATGTAACGGAGTGAAGGAAAAAAAAAAACTTAAAGGACTTTGCAAAAGAAACTGCAGCTGGAGAGATAACAGAGCCTTCAAGGTCAGACCTGGCAGCGGCAGCAACTAGCAGAGAGAGAAGCCGTGAAAGGGTGGGGGAGAGACAACTCCTTCTCCCCCCTCTCTCTCTCTCCCTTCAGCAGGGAAAAGACTGAAATTTACATCCCTGCCACCTGTGGAAGATTGTTGGGGAGCGGAGACAACCCCATCTGCAGTATGAGGAACTCATGCTGGAGCAGAGAAGTAGATGTAGCTCAAAGGAGTTTTTGCTTGCTTGTGGCCCACACAGAGGAGTCTTATGCCAGAGCAAGGAGGCCCGGGTAAGATCTTGGGATCCCACAGGGGGATCCGTGCCGGTGCAGCTGAGGTGGACCTACACCGGAGCAAGTCGGCTCGGGTAGGGAGCCATGTGTGGTCCCAGTAAGGGATTGATGTTGGTGCAGCTGCTGACCCCGAGGGACAGCAGAGAATGGAAGAACTGTTGTCCAAGGGGTAAACCCACGTTGGAGAGGTCTATCAAGGACTATTCCCATGGGAAGGGACCCCACAGAAAACAGGGGTGGACTCAAAAGCCATTATTCCCTGTGATTATGTGGTACCGACCATGGAGAAGCAAGTGTCCCCTTGCAGTTCCATGGGGATCTTGCAGGACTCTGGGTAACCCCCACCCTTCGGCCTTAGCCCAGGAGGGAGGGAGGCCCAGCCCTGTGGTCGACACAGAGGAGAAAAGAGACAGAGAGAAACTATTCCAGCTGCAACGAGTCAGAGGAGTTGTCCAAGAGATAACAGAGAAGAAACTTACAAGTACTGCAGAAAGGGCTTGGAAGAATCTGCTTCTCCTCCTGGACTAATACAAAGGGGGGAGGGATACTATTGTGTACTTTTGTAAATACGTAGTGCTTTTACTTAATTAGAACTGTTGTAGATATAGTTGTTTAGTTTTTCTTGTGTAGTAACAAATCCTAATATTATTTCTCCCCAGTCAGATTTGGTTTTGTCTGCATAAACCCTCTCTCAACTTAGAACAGCTTAGAGCAATTATGTTGGGGGGTTTGGTAAAAAAATTGTCACCTAGACAAACCCACGACAACTCTCTTGGGGAATCTCATTATCCAAAATATATGAAAAAGTAGCAATTAATTTTGCCCAAGTCTTCTAAGAAATTGTTCTACAAATTAAAATAGTTTTGCAAAACCTTGACTTTGGCTTTATGAGTAGAATTTTTCCAATACTGGGTGAAGTGAAACACTAATTGCAACTCTAAGACTTAATTATTCTAGTCTTGTTATTTCTTATTGTTCCATACCATTACAACCTACTAATGTTAACATTTCTTCCAAAATCTGAATATTGACTTCCAACTCACCTGGTAGAGCTTTTACTTCTTGCTCTGGTCTTCTCAAATTGAAAGTGGTGTGTGTCAAACAAAATATTAGCACACATTGCATAACTCTTATTACTATTTATTCCTTTTGACGCACATCAGTATGGAAGATTTTCAAGCTTTGTTTATTTAGAAAAGATAACATTTAGAGTCTCACAGGGCAACATTTCCCATTCTATGACTTTTACTATGTTCTACAACACATAAGTCATTCCTTGATAGATTAATTAAGTGATCATTTTGTAAAGGAAAATCCATTCTTACTCAGATAATATTTTTACTGCATTCTTCTTATATTCTTCAAAACAAACAATACATATTTATAGGGGCTGAATATTTATATTATTTCACTTGACTAAATATGTCAGTATTTACTATTTCACATACAAGTTATGCTTATTGCTTTATCTGATTTTCTCTTTTCCATTCAATTAATTAGAGATTTGTGCCTTGCTTTCAACACAAAGCCGTAACAAAACACTCTTACAGAATTTCACCTGATACAGGCTGCATAACTGTTTGACCCACTTTGTAATAACTGAATCTTTCCCACAGGTGTGAGACCCTGGCGCTGAATCTCACTGAATTACTGGCATGGGTCGGAGCCAACTGGCTGTGAGTGTGTGTGTGCATGTGGGGAAGGGCTGGGCCTGGCTGCAGGTCCATGGCGAGGCTGCACATCAGGGCTGTGCTGAGGGCAGAGGGCAGAGCTGAAGGCAAGGCCTGCAGCCCCCGAGAGCACAGGGCAGAGCTGCAGGCCCTGCAGCCGGGCTGAGTCAGGGCTGAGCTGCCTGGCAGCCCACCCAGAGCACAGCCCTGCAGCCTGGCAGTGGGTATAGCACAGCTCGCTCCGGCCGGGAAGGCACTGACCGGATACCCTGCCTGGGAGGGAAAACTGGACTCTGTAGATACACAAGAGTCCATGTGCTCTCCCTGTCTCTCTCTCTCTCTTCCCCCTCTCCAGCCGGCACCAAGTGAATCATCAAATCTTGTCGGTAACTGTTCTCCTCTCCTTTCTCTCTCTCCTTCTCTCTTTCTTCTCTCTTTAATCCGTTTTCTTCGGTTGCTTTTTTTCTTCTCTTGTGAGCAACTTAAAACCAATGAACTGTGTTTTACTAAAGTTGGTACATGGATAGTTTATAGTGGGTGTTTCCTGTTGCATGGGTCTTTGTGCTGAATGTTTTAGTGAAGTATTTTTTCTTGGTTGTATTACACTGCTGTAAAACCCTTTTGCCAAAATACCTTATTTTTCTCACTAAATTAAAAAGAATTTCTCTTAGAAAAGAGTGTGTGACTCTTTTTCCAGATGCTAATTAGAGGTTATAACGAACCAAAAGGCTTTTAAAAAGTCTTAAATAAAAATGTAACTACACTGGGCAGTTCATAACTTAATCCCAAATGCAACAACATCTGCCCTTACAACTGCACACTGCCATAAGCTGACATCTTATTGGAATCCATGGCTGAAGTTAAAAGTTCTAAAACAATCCATGAGCATTTGGGGAAGAGAAGGGAAGTAGAAAAATAATATGTTTATTTCAGAGCACTGCAAGAAAGCTTTTCCTCAAGTTAGATATTTGACAATATTTCATCTGAAAACATGACAGGAGATGTATTTTCCTGCTGATTCAAACACATTAGTTGAAAACTAGAGATGTTTTACCACACTAGTTCCCACCCACCACCTCTCTCAAGAAAGAGAAAACTCAAACAACAGTAGAGGCAAAAGTGATTTTGCTGTGATCACTTGATTTTGTAATATTCAGTATTTAGAAAACCAACATAAGAATGAGGCTAAACAGGGAAAAGTGGATGATGATTACTGAATGAAATGCTGAATTTTTTTGTAAGTGCCATCTGTCACTTGTTTGGAGTTGACAAATAATTTTGAAAACATTCCTGGCAGTATTGCAAAATATCTGTATCATTGTTCAGTATAGAACAGCATTTAAAAATATTTCCCAAGAAATACATACAAATTTGAATGCTGTTTATCACAGAAATGTTCCACACTGACAGCTGTTTCATACCTTTTCCGTATTTACTGTATAAAAAGGCAGAGAGAGTTCAGTGTCAAGTTGCAAGGATATCTTTAGTATTTACTAAGAACAGACATTTAATATTTTAAAAAAATATATAGACAGGTAAATATTTAATGCAAAACCTCAAATGCACTGGTAATTTAAAGGACAGATTTTAGTTTATCGGGAAAAAGAACTCTGCATCTTTCCTTTCAGAAAGAAAAGAAAATACTTAGTAGAGAAATACCTAAAAAAATACAGGAGCAATCTTAGAATCAAGGTGGAAAACTGAGCCTGTCACATCTATTTTGCGTATTAAAACACTCCACAATTTTGAGAAAAGATTTTGACAAAATTAAGACTCCTTCTGATTACACCATTAAACCCCCCATAATTATTAATTTGTTTTTCAAAAATTACCATTTAAAACATACATTTTCATAATTTTGAGATAACTTTTCTTTTATTTATGCCATTAAGGCTGAACAAGGTTGTAAAAAGAGTGTCTGGCTGCCAGATACCAGAAAAGAGACAAAAAAGATGTGGTCACAGCTAGCAGTATCTCTCTGAAATGCAACCAAGCAGACAGCTGTATGATTAAATTACTTATTTTAACTTCCTGGCCAAGAAGCTGGTCCCAGACTCCTTCCTCTGAAGTATCTTGGTACTTACTGAAAGGTTAGTGGTATTTGGAACATACTGATCCTGTTCTCCCAGGAGTACATCAATCACAGGGTGCCTCCCATTTTTTATAATTATTTCTTGATGATTATCTTGCACAATTGGTCTGCAAAAAGGAAAATATATTAATTCTAATTTATTGTAACTAATAATTTACTGCAACTAAAGCCTGCAGGAGGGTCTTCTATGATGTAGATTTTTGTGAAAAAACAAACAAACAAACAAAACCAAACAAACCCTCAAATGATAAAAATTAATTATTGCCATTAAGTATCTCTAAAGACTTCCTTAGTTTCGATCAGTTATAAAAAAAATATATTAGCAGATTGGATAACGAAATTACACTTTAACTGCGAATTTGTCTACAAGTCTATTAACATAACATGTCTAACTCTTCTCTACATGTCTCCATGTCTGAAAAGCTCCATCTCCAAATATTGATTGTTCTTCATTGAACAAAACCTGAAAATGAAGCATGTTCCACTGAATTCTATTAATTCGTTTTGTTCTCTGCAACCTACTTTTTCTTTTCCATTGTAAACTGAATTGCAGCACTCAATGGAGAGCTAAATGCAGTTCCATGTCTCAGCAACATTTCCCTAACCCAGAAGTACACGCACTCTGAAATAAGAGCAGCAACTTATAGGGAAAAGGGCAGGAGCCCTGAGAAAAAGAGGATACTGGAATAAAGCCACAGAATTTTAAGACTGGAAATGAACTAATGGTTTGGGTGGACTTTAGAGGGAAGATGTGGGGAGTGGGAGTATGCAATTTAGAAGGAAAACAGAGATGAAATAAATGCCATATTATAAACACAAAGCACTGGGGAAAGAGGTGCAAGCTGATAATGGTGGTTTTTTTTCCCAGCAGTTGTATAGCTGAGATGAAACCAATATACAGACAGTCTTGGGCCTTGCACCACCTTTACAACAGCATCCCTTAAACCACTCACAGCCTGGAGAGTGGACACCCAAACATCAGGTGATGGTCTGCGGACTACACACACCATTACCTTTACGTCTCTCACATTGCTGCTTGAGAGCCCTGATGCTGTAAATCATCTGTGTGAAGGAAGAGTATCCCAACCCAGGGATCCTCAGATGCCTCTGAACTGTGAGAGGTGCTCAGCTCTCCTCAACAACTGTGCAGAGCACCTGTGCTCCTGATCTGGCTCACTTACCTATCTCAGGTTGGGCTATAGGAAACAATCCTCACTGAATCAAAAAACATTCCTCCAAAATGCTTAATATTACAATCCTAATCTTTCCTTCAGCAGCCCTCCAAAATTAATTAGTGATACCTTC
>JAWWES010000094.1:7963999-7976789 GCA_035583135.1 Lophotriccus pileatus | reverse complement strand
TTCCCTGCAGCTATAGTTTCACTGAGAAGTCTCCTTCCAGCCAGTTTATAAGCTCTAAGCCACTCTAAAATTCAGTGAATTATTTAAACCCTGGCATAGTGAATTAATCAGACTTCAGTTTGTTTTCTCATCTGAGTATACAGAAATAAGTGAGCAATTACTTTCAAAGAGATTTTAACAGGGGCACACGAGATCCCAAGAGTCCAGAGGTGATCAGTATTATGTTTAAAGACATATAACAGCAGAAGTACATGTAAGTTGATTTCTCTTCATTTGCCTGTCTATGTGTGGGTCTTGGGCAGGAGCAGGTACACTGCTCATCACACCTGATCCCAGGTGAGGCATCCCCTCTTCTCTGCAAGCTGGAATAATATTTACCTATTATTTATCCGAAATACATCACTGAAACAAACCTCAAATACCTGAGAAACTTAGGTATTACAAAGATATTATAAACTCAGACCTTGCTGAGAAAAAAAAAAGGAGAAAAAGAAGTCCATGCAAAGTCCAACATTTATTTATATATAAGTGAGATATCACCCACTAGACTCAGTTCAAACAACAAACTTAATTTGTTTGTTGATTTGATAATTTGATATAACATGTAAAATTTGAACTGCAATGTTTACAGATTTGTGTTTTGCCCAGAAGTGTTGTTTTGCAGAATCAGATTAAGTTGAAACTACTGTAAACAATTTTAATAATACATTTTATCATAGTACACATATTAAAATCTAATTTATTTTAAATACCCTCTTATAATTCCCTAAAAAAATCCCAAATAAAAATTAAAAATTGATTACCTGCAGTAGTCTCCTTGTTTAGCCACCTGGGCCAGAGAGAACAAGCAGTCGACAGTTGCTAGGTGACCAATGGCTTTAGACACAGGGTGATAATGTTCACTGAAATGGCTGTACCAAAACAGGGAAAAATAACAGAAGAAAAGGAAAAAAAAATAATTCTGCACAGATACAGAAGAATTGTCAAAGTATACCCCACGCAAGTTCTTCACAGGTTTCCTGTGGTTGCTAAATCGCTCTGAATTCTAATCTCCCAGCACTATTTAGACTGCAACAGGAGGACACAATCTTAATCAAGATGGACTTTATGACATACTAACAGTGAATTATTTTTAAGCACAAAAAAATCAGTCAAAAATGAAATTAATTAGGTAGCATATTAAGGGTCAGCAGTTGCCTCAATGAGGTCTGTAGAAATGCCACAATTTATCACAGTGGCAAATGAATCCCAATCACTGGTTCAACTTCAACCGTAAATTTACAATCAGAAAAGAACCAAACTAAGAGTGTCTGACACACGAGTTGTCTACAATTTCTTTAAAGTGTAGTATCTATAACAGAAAACTCAAGAATTAATTTTCATTTTATGTATTGCTTCCCCAACACAATAATGACATTACCAGGGGAACAGTTTTCAGTAAAGTTCACTCTGTTCATCCTCAAGAATTTGTTTTTTCCCCTCTCCTAGTCTCAAAGGTACAATATAGAATATAAAACCAGCAGGGGAGCAAATTTTAATAAACAAAGACATAAATGAATGGAGGAGTGGGAAAGAAGAGCACTTTTTACACCCAGGTCTTTTCTTGTTGTCTGCTGTTATACAACATTATCGAAAACAGCCAAGGGAACATGAAGAGAACTATTTTCATAACACTGCACAGGAAACACACCTGGAGAAGTGTGAATTGGAATGTTTTTCTAGTTTCTGCCAAATTCAGAGATTTAGATTCCCACTATGGGGCAGATCCAGTGAAACAACTTCAGAGGGGACTTGCTAAGCTTTTGCAAACTATCATTGCATGACAAGAGGAACAATTTCACCAGCTCATGGAGGCAAAAAAAATAACAGATAACTGGACAACTGAAAAATTAAAGGTATTCAGAAGTTCCAGAAATACTTTTTAAACACCCATTTTAAAGATCCTTTGGCCAAATAAGTCACACAACACCACTGAAAACTCTGACCTCAGAAAAACAGATGTGCCAGATGTGAGGGACAATAAAACCCCCCACTATTTTCTAGAGAATAATCATAGTCAATCTCAGGACAGTGTAAAAAATAGAATTAATAATAAAACTACTATATAATATTAATAAATAGTATAAAAAAAACACTTTATACTACTACTTCAATAATAAAACTACTAGATTCAGTTTCACTAAGTCAGCTGTACTTTTACTTTCAAAATAATTAATATTCGTTTATTGATATATTAATATTCTTGTTATTTTTCTCTTAATAAAATTAATATCTTCTGTGATATTAGTTTTCAAACTCTGAGAGACACCTTACATAATTGCTAGTGTATTTTCATTAGAATGTAAAAATGTAGAGATATCACTGCTGGTCTCAGGACTCAGACTTCAAGGTCCTGCCTTCAAATGCTTTAAGCAACATTTTAGTTGACTACCTGTAAGGTTGCTGTGGACAATGTAATCATGAACTTCTTTTTAAGATAAAGATCTTTCTTTTTCTACTGTTACAGTAAACCCCAAACCAAATACAATCATGAGGATGGGCTGTGTTTTGTAAACTCACTCTAAGAAGTTCAACCACTCGGCACTGCAGTCAAGGACGAGCTTCTCCTGGAGCTGATTCAGATGCCTGTAATTTTCTATGATAAAAGGGGAGTGGAAGCGGCTCACAGCTTTTGTGCTGGAAGGGAGATAGAAGCCAAACAGGAAATCAAGGTCAGCAAGCAATGAGCTACACCATCTACATGCAAAATTGGAATAGTTTTCTTACTTATTAGGAGCCTTGAAAATGGGTGATTAAAAAGAAAAAGTTCTTCTATTTTGGTACCAAACCCTATTGATTCCACTGGTATTTATTGTGAATAAAGTGGTCAGTTACTGCACCACTGACTACTCAGAAGGCTTCTGAAATGTTTTGCACAATGTGGCATGTATCATCAAAGTTTACATATTTCACAAAACTCTATTCAGAAAACACTGCCTAAATGGATGACTTTCTGTGGCTGGTTGCATATACAATGAACTACACAAAAAAAACCACTTTAAAAAGGAAAACTTCGTGACAAGCCTGAAATGAACTTTGTAAATACAAACTGCCTTGCTGGTTTCCACTTGGGGCACTTGGTATTTGTTTATGTATTTTCATTAACGACTCACTTTGGGGTACCCAGGCATTGTTTTACAGAATCCAGATTAGCTGCAATTCTGTCTAATCTCTGCACTTTTAATACTGAATTCTTGCATAAGTGAATAGAACATCACTTCAGAGTTCATCTGTGATTTCTGTGCTCACACATTACAAACTGGATCTTCTAGAAAATTCAGCATTTACATGGACATTATAACTCTAAGGTATTCAACCCATTTAAATCATAAATCAAACTACTGGGGGGGCCAAAAAAAGGTCAATTACATAATTCAGTCCATCTCTGTTTTACCTGCTGAAAAGTACCCAAAACTATCTAAAATCATACTTACACAGCACCAAGTACTACAGCAAGAAATGCCTATCTGTATAAGTAAAATGACATTTTAAATGAACTGAATTTATTGAGATGTACAAACAGATGTTTGCACAGCTACTTTAACCTTTCTGAATAAAATAAGAACAATCAAAATTTTATTAAGCACTTGCATGTGCAAGCTACAGGCACAACTGAATCAAGACTATGGTTTTAACACCAGTACATGTACTTTAAAAGGTTAGGTAAATAATACAGTGCTCAAAGGATCTACTGTGTAAAAACAAATGCTTTAAGCACTCCATTTTTTCTGCTTGGTTTTGTTTGCTTTTAAGCAATAAATTTACAGTTGTGGTCAGTTGGGTTCTGCTAAAAAAAAACAACCAACAAACATAAACAAATGAAGCAATAAGAACGTGTATATCATTAACTGTAGTACCAAAATACCTTGTTTTTACTTCTATATTAAACTTCAAAGATATTTTACGTACCTACTAATCATAACCCAGTCAGATGGCACAGACGATTTATGGGAATTCTTGACTTCTATAAGAAACTAAAATAACAGAAATGTAACATTACACATCATGGGAAGCCAGGAAGGCTAGAGAATCATAATCATTATAAATCAAGAAATCTGCATGCATCAAAGCAAAACAATATTCAGCCTGAAGAAACCGAGCAGACCAGAAGTTAATGTTCTTTCTCCCCCAAAAAAGCAAGGATTATGACATACATAACCCTCCTTTTATCTACAGAACCTTGCTTGAGGTTTGAATCAACTCAGGCACAGGGAAAACCAGCAATAATGTCAGGATGCTCAGTGCAGTGAAATTTAGGTGATGTGTTTATTGTAGTATTTTATATGATTCATGTCAGTTATCTTTATAACACCAGCCTGAGGCCCTGGATGTCAGAGAATTGAAGCATTCCCAATCACAGAATTCAGCTGGAAAATGAAATTTCCTGCTGAGATTAGGTTAACACAGACTATCCCCACATCTACAGAAAGCCACAGAACCCTGGTCTGACAAAGGTTTTCCATTATAGTTAATATGATTTAGATAAAACCTTCCCCAGCTCACTGGAATAGCTAGCCATCACCCTCAAGTACAAACAAAAATAACAATCCTGACACGGGCACAAAAAAACCCAGCAAGGGCATGGAAGATGAGTTCTTCATTCACCCAGAACACTTCCAAGATATTTGTCTTGAAATACCTCTTATTTCTCTTCTCTTGTGAAGAAGAATTTGAATTCTACATCTATCAGCATGTAAGCAGAATATACTACACAGATCTGAGGAAGAAAGAGCTCAAATCAAACAGACTCCTGTTCTGTGTTCTTCTCCTCTCTAACAATTTCCTTTCCATTACTTCTACTCCTTTGGTGTCTTTCCTTTCCTCACTGACCATCTTCTCTGACCTTTCCCCTGTTGACTCTTTTGGTGTCTGTGAGACACCCTCACTAGATATCATGAAGAAACAGCTCCTTTTACCAATACACCAACATACACCTTTGCCTGCAACGGTTTCTGAGCTGTGCCCTGCTCTCATATGTCTGCACTGACTGGTGGTTTTTAACCCTCCTATTAACTCCATATTTCGGTACTTCCTCAGATGCTTTCCTCTCTTTGATCAATTCCTCTCTTTTCCTTTCCTTCACTCAGCTCTTAGTGCAGCCTCCCTGAGAGAAACCTTTCAAATCTTGGCTCTTTCCTCCCTCAGACAATACTCAAACACACTTTTCCACTTTTCTGCTGAATTTCAGTATCTCTGCTGACAACCTGCCCAGCTCTTGGGCCTTGTGTTTGCTGTTCTCAGCTCCCCCATCAACAGGTCTTTGTCAAAGGCTGCTGTTTCTAATTCATCCCTTCCCATAATCTCCCTCACTTCAGCAGTGCCTGTTTTTGCTGTCTCCTGTGACTCTTCGGTCCTTCTCACTTTCCAAAGTCCTCCATGGGCCAATTCCAGCTCCTTCCCTCCCTGTCCTCACCCATTTCTCTCCTCTACTCTCAAACTCATTCCATTTTCCAACTCCTTTCTTTTCCCAATTTTCTATGGAGTTTTTCCAGCCTTCCTACTCTCAGTTACCAAAGGACAGTGCTGAGCTGTGCTACCTCACTAAAATTTGGCAGGATCTGACATCTGTTTTTTCACCACTGAACTTCTCAGCTCTCTGGAGCACGTCCTGCCCACACTTGCACAGCACTTACAAACAAAAGCTCCAGTCCAAAGCACTGTTTCTAAGTATTCAAACAACATTTATCACTCTTTAATACTGTTCCTCTTTTCTCACATCTTTCAAATTACAGTCTTACTCAGTACTTACAGATCCTTCCACCATTCTCCAAGTTAACTACATGCTGTGCTTACCAGTCCTGAGAGTGTATTTCAGCACTTACTAGTCACAAAATTAAAGTGAGTGCTTTTATATACAGAGAAAAACAAAGCATCACCGAAACAAATTCAACTGCGCTAATGCGTGCAGCTCCTATTATTGAAATCACTAAAGTAATTGACGTAACAAGTAAGAGTCATACTGTAAGAAAGCTGTTCTTTAAAGCTGGACAAAAGATTATAGTCAAATGACCTCATCAAGCACCATACTAAGCTCTAGTAGGTCTCACTTTCAAGCTGTTTTCTAGACGAGAATGGGTGCAGTCATATTTTAATAAATACAATATTACCTCTTGTCCTGAAACTGTAACATACTCAGCAGAAGGATTCTTAATCTGTTTACGGATGTCTGGCAGATGCAAATGGATTTTAGAAAGCACATCCTGGATGTCCTCCTTTTTCTTTCTGATGACAGGAAAGTCTGTAAGGTCCTTGAACAATTGTGTTTTATCTCCAGTCCTGTCCATAAGAAGCATAAGATAAAATAATGGTAAAAACAGAGACGCTGTTTCTGCTGGCTGGATCCTTATTTTAATTTATTATCATTTGGTTTAACATTAGCTTTACTCCCTTCTAAATACATATGTTCAGGTGCTTGGTCATGGTACAGCATATTTACCAAAATCTGCCAGACTCATGACATGAATATAAAGGCACTTTGTGTACAGAGCACCCCAAGTGCTGACAACATCTTTATCATGATTAAATGTGAAGCTTTAGATAATATCTCCATAACATGCATACAGATTTTTGACATATTTAGAATTTGGCCAAATTTGGGCAGATTTGAATGAGAATTGCAAAGAAACATCCCCCCCCCCACACCACCCCCCGCCAACAAGGCCCTCATCGAAGCAGAATGCCATCAGGGCTTTCTCAGAGCAGCTCTGAGAAAACTCTTCCTTGTTTTCTCCAGAAAAGATGAACCTGAGCACTTTTAACTACACGCAAAACAATGCTATTTCTAGTTGCAACATCAAAAAAATGACAAAATTATTTTGGCTGCACTAACTCAGCTCAGGATTGAAATCTGAAACAGGGAATGCCATTCAAATGGTTAAAATCTGGGAGCGAACTAGCTATTAAAAACATGGATGTCAACAAAAATAACACAAATTTAACTTACCCTAGTAAGTATCAGGCAAAGAATAAAAAGCAGTGCAATCAGCCCTAAGTTAATTGGAATATAAGTTTGTATTTTAGAGCAAACACAAAACTCTACCGATTAATTACATAATTACCCTGAAAGCTAATATGTGGAGAGCAAGTAATTAGCCAACTGAAAGTATCAGAAAATAAAAGCAATAAAAAAATCTAATGTTCTACTAACTCTGCTACCCCTTTGACTGAGAATGAAACTACAACTGGAGCCCGTGAACAGGCAGGTAACACAAAGCTGTGATTTGGCTTTGCATTACATTTCGTTGGCATTATGTAAGTGACAGTAAAGATGCCATTTTAAAATACAATACTAATTTTTAGAAACGATTTTGTGCTAATTAGAGCTGTTTCCATGGGAATGCAAGGGGAAAAAAAGATCACCAGTAGCCAGCAGCTGATTGTGAAGACTGTCAGTGCTATGTGATGCCTACAAAAAAATTTTGAAGTTGACAGTTTAAAAATAGAAAAAACACAAACCCAAAATCTCCAGCTCCCCATAAAGAAAGCCCTGGAGCAGAGGGATACTTTTGAAAACAGCTATAGGACTTTATCCACACCTCAGAACAAAATTAACATCTGATGTAGTGTCTGACAAGTGTGTGTGCTCATGTACAGATGTCAGTAGTATTCGTGATTTTTATGAAAGAAATGCTTTGCAGTAAAAATAATACTGGCGCATAAAGTTGAGATAAATAAAGGCTGAAAGATATGTTATTTTAGTCATCCTGAATGAATGCAAAGACAATATATGTATTCTGTAGCTCAACGATATCTTTCTACTTACACCATTTTTGTATACTATTCTACCCATGATCAATACAGTGACAGAACCCCCCCACCCCGTATTTCAAATCGACCGTAAATGTGGTGTAATTTAGATACTGTCAGTTCTGTCATAAACTGCCGCAACTATAATTGGACACCATACATCAGCAGAAATCTCATAATCCCACCTGTGAAATGGGCAGAGCAAATCCTTTTGCCCTTCTCAACGTCTTTAATTTATTTAATTTCAATTCAGCATCACCTTGGATCTGTCTCTAATTCAGGAGTAAATGAAGTTAAGTTCTAGGCTTCAGTTCTTAAATCTAATTTTAAATCCCACTTTGGAAAAGAAAAAAAATATTTTATGAATAAGGTGGATGTTAATTTTTAGTCTGTGCTGCCCCAGTGTAACTATATATATATAAACTATATATATAAACTATATATTTATATATTATATAAATTATATATTAAACAACATCTTCAATCAAAGGAACAGTACAAATGAATTATTTGAAGACATTCTCCAATATAATCCATATTAAGTCCATCTTCGTCCTCTACCTTTCATTTTTTTTTGACCAACAAAGGACACAATTAAGACAAAAAAGGCAAGCAGCTTTAATGAATTGTCACAAAAATAGTAAAAGGCTTATTCTTGACAGCAGAGCCGCCACTCTGCTAAAGGCCAAGTCTCCCTTCAAAAAGTGATGTTAAAATAAATTATTCTAATGAAAAACACATTTTGCTGTAAATTCATTGCCCAAAATAGATGAAAAACTTTCAAAAAATTATTTGGCCTAAGGCAAACACCCACTAGGCAAAATGTTTGCTCACCTAGTTTAACTTCAAAAAAAGAATATAAGCCATAGATAACAACAACTTCTGTTTTAACTAAAGCTACTGTACATAAATGCAAAATAAAAAATTTAAACCCAATGTGTACTAAAACCGGATGCATAATTTGTATAACTGAATACATTTAGTCAGAAAGCTTATGAGGCACAAAAGATTCATCTGTTTTCTCTACTTACTTGGCTGCTTCTTCATTAAGAATCTTTAAATAATGTTTCACTGGGGAGAGAAGCTCTGCGACTTCCAACAGTGCATTTTTTAATAGCGGAGATCTCACATGGGAATGCAGGACCGGGACAAGAGCTTGGATTTCCGAGTGCAGGCGAGATAGGGTGCTGACTATCAGGAAGAACTCTTGGGTTGAGCACTGAGAAGGGAAGCAACAACTAAATCATTCCAGTGCACTGTATTTTCATTAAATCCTAGAGGTTTTTTTGCTTTTTGAAAATGTGACAAAATACCATTAACATGTATGGACAGTAACATAGCTGCATCATTTTGACCCACTCATGAGGTTAATTAAGAATAATTAAGCATGCCAATTGTCTCAACAATCATTGTTAGGAATCAGCCAAGAGCTGATCTCCAGTGCTGCTCGTGCTGGAGGGAAATGTGCATACAAAAGCAGAAAACGTGGCAATAATGTGCAAAAATAAAAAGAGCACGTTGAGTAACTTTAGGAACACCACATCCTGTTCATATGTGCTTGTGAATGTGTGTTATCTGCACCCCCACGGTGCTTCTTGCACGAGAAGATTTGGAAAGACAGAGTGGGACACAGACAGGGAGAATCTTGTAAAAAAGAAAGGGAAAGAGAGAGAAAAAGAGCAGTCCCTGTTTAAACTACTAATATTACTTGTGCTGTGGTTCAGGCACTTTGCTGTTGGATTCCAGATGCTCTTCAGTGTCAGCCTAGTTTGTTACCTTTAGCTCATTCTCAAGAAAGACTTTGCAGTTAACAACCCTGAAGAATCTGTTTCCCTCCTGCCACACTCCCAATCCCCCACTCAGCTGTCCCAGGTACCAGTGCCATGCCTACAAATCAGTTAACACTGATTTTGAAATGGCCTGTACAGCACTGAGTTTGCATTTGTGCTGCACCAGATCTACAAACCAAATTGAAACCTGGCTCTGTGGGACACTTAATGCTCTCAAACCTTGCCGAACTCAGTGACACTCCAGGACATTTCCATTTCAGAAGGTTTGACAAAAGCTATCCATAAATAATTATGCTGACACTTTTCATATTTTACTGATCTGTAGAAACACTCCTCCTTTAGTCTTCTGAAATTCTCTACCAGTCAACTCACAAAACTGAAAAAAACAGTTTACTTTCCTCACCTGAGGATTTAAGGAAGGCAATAGGATATATCCTCTTTGTATGCCACATCCTGCTCTTCCTACATTATTTTTCTCTCCTACTACAGCAGTCTAGAATTCAATTACTGGTCAGGATTTGGTGGTGATCAATACAACACAGATTACAGAACATGTGGGTTTCAGTGAATCACTATTTCACAGAACATATCTACATTTTCATGTTGTCATCCCTTCAGTTTCTCTCCAGAAGTAAATTTTTCTTTCTCTTTCCTTCCCACACCCATATGCAAGAACTAAGACAATTCTCTCATCTACTACTCTATAGTTATTTCTCTCAAATAATGACTGTACCCAAACACAGAAGCAAGTATTAACAAAAATGCAATTTAACCATGGTATTTCGTGACATTCAGAAAGTCCACAGAGATTACATTCTGAATGTTTCTGGAACCTAAGCTCACCTCCTTTACAGAACCACTGAGTTAGGGATAGAAGAGACCCTTCAGGTGGTTTCCTGAAACTGCTCTAATTTTTCTGTTAGTTTTCTTTCTGTCTGCTCTTATATTCCAAGAAATCATGTACTTACCACTAATCCATAAAGCAACAACTAGCATCATGTAAAAGTTTTATCAGATAGCCTAAATTTCCCTTCCATTAAATTAATCCAAATATCTTTAGTTTTAGTTTTTTGTATTACAGTAACTCAATTGCTTCTTTGCTGTTAACACCCTTCAAATACATCTAAGCCTTCTGTTCTCCTTCAATCATCAATTTAACCAAAAAAAATAGTCTTTCAATCTTTCTTCACAAGCCATCCATTATTCAGCCTCATGAAAACTTTGAGTTTCCTCTGCACTTGCTGCACTCTATAATTGTCTTTCTGATAATCTGGGACTTACTTCTCCTACCTTGCAAACAAAATGACAACAGAATAAAACAAAATAATAAAGCAGTAAATCTGCCAATGGTGTTTGAAGTCAAAGCAGAGAGGAAAGGCCTGAAAGACTAAATAAATGATAAATTCAGGCTTGGACTCAAAGTCAAATAAAATACAGTATGACTGACGGCATCATCATCATCAACATTGACGCAGATAAGAGACAAAATTCTGCCAGACTTCCCTTGACTACAAAATGTACTCAGGGAGGCAAAGGCTGATTCATGGGAAAGCAGTGTCCAGAATAGAACGAGGAAATACGGACAGTAAGAAATACATCTATTGAATAGGTGGTGTGTATGTGGTTGGGTTTTATTAAATGTTCTTTAAGAAAAAAGAAATTAAACAGGGCCTTAATTAATATATGATATATAGAAGTGTGGGGAAAGGAAAAGTGTTTGAGAGTACATGAGAACACCTGTCTGAGGAGTTTGGCAGTAAGGGTGGTGAGGCTGATGAACATGAGCCTTCAGTAAGAAGAGAAAGCTAGATTTCAATTCAGCTTCACCTGAAACAATCCCCAGAGTTACCATAAAATATGTCAAAAGATGCTTAATGAACATGCTGAAGTTTGTCACAGCAATTCTGATGGCCCACACACCGTAACAGTCATCTAGTGAGTTAAAACCTATTTGATTCTAGGACTACGGTCAATAGCACCTTTGGAGTAAGGGAAATTCAGCTTTACTGCAAATAACCTTGTCAAACAGAGCATTCCCAAGAAAGGGGTGGGCATACCCTTTTTGTGCTTATTCAGAGTATTCCTGTTTCCCCTGACTCCAGGGGAATGGACTTCGCATTTAAAATTTAATGTCTCCACTGCAGAAATAATTTAGTGAGCAAAGAGGTAACTTGGAACAGATACATAAAAATAACTTTGAAAACCTGAGTTCCATTACAGTAGGACTGATTCCATTTAAGTCCCAAGCAACCTTACAAAAGCATACAACTGTGTTACAAATTAGAAGCTTTTAAAATACAGTAAAAATGGTTTACATAAAGCAGGATTAACAGTCTGGCATTCACAGAAGATTCTCACAAGCTTATTCAATGCTATTTTGGAAGTGCAGTTTTGAGATGCCACCAATAAAATAGCTACAGCTTCTCTGGCAATAGAAAAATAACCTCAGAGTTGACAAGGATGCCAAACAATAGTTTCAACCAGGAATTTACTGAAAATGGCCTGGCTGCCTCTGAGGATGCAGGAGAGATCACAGAGATCCAACACCCTCTCAACAATACCGACACCAATTCTGCCCTGTTTGCATTAGTGAAAATGTTTCCAACAGACACGCAGGGCTGATAGCCACTGACCACTCACTGCAAGTTAAAAGCATTTCAAATAAAAAAATATATATGGGGGTTGATGCAGCACACATTTATCACTCCTTTCAAGCTGCAATAGACACTTTTATTAGTATAGAGAACATACTTTGATTTGGGAAAAATGAGGTATTTAATTTTAAGGTTTTTAACTCCCCTTGTTATGACTTTATATTAATCAGCTTAACTTGGAACAATTTGCTCAAACCACATTTAGTATTGCAAACCTAAAAATATCTCTGATGCAGATTCTTTAGAAGTGCAATATATGCAAGATGTGCATGCTATTATTACAGAAGGAAAAATAAAGTAAAAAATACAAGGCATGTGTTAGCCAATGTCTACAAAAAATGATGCTATGGGGAAAATTGATTGAAAGCATTGTATACAAATAGTAATTAATTTATTGGACATATATAACATATATAATAATAAAAGAAAAGAAACATCAGAAAGACATTTTCCTCTGAAAATCACACCCTCTTCATTTCACCACATGTGGTGGTACGCTTTGATCACTGGTTGCACTCCTTCAGTGAAACAGCTTCACTTTTATCTGTTCTGTAAATTTAA
>JAWWES010000094.1:7946782-7960141 GCA_035583135.1 Lophotriccus pileatus | reverse complement strand
GCAGCTGGAACAGTTTCTCTCTGGCTCTTTTCTCCTCTGTGTCGGCCACAGGGCTGGGCCTACCTCCCTCCTGGGCTCAGGCCGAAGGCTGGGGTTACCCAGGGTCCTGTAGGTCACAGGGAATAATGGCTTTTGAGTCCACTCCTGTTTTCTGTGGGGTCCCTTCCCATGGGAATAGTCCTTGATAGACCTCTCCGACGCGGGTCTACCCCTCAGACAACAGTTCTTCCATTCTCTGCTGTCCTTTGGGTCACAAATGCAGCTGCACCATCATCGATCTCTCACTGGAATCACTCCAAGACTTATCCGAGCCGACTTGCTCCAGCGTAGGTTTCGGACATGGGTAGCTGCACTGGCAAGGTCTTACCTGGGCCTTCTCGCTCTGGCATAAGGCTCCTCTGCATGGGCTACAGTCCAGCAAAAACTTCTACAGAGTTACATCTTTTGCATCTATTCCAGCATGGGCTCCCCAACAATCTTGACAGCTGGCAGGGATTTTAATTTCAGTCTTTTTTTTTTTCCCTGTTGGAGGGAGAGAGAGGGAGGGGGGAGAAGGAACCATCTCTCCCCCCGCTTTGCAGCTTCTCTCTCCAGCTGCTGCCAGCTCTGACCTTGAAGGCTCCTTTATCTCTCAGGCTGCAGTTTCTAAGTTTTCTTTGCAAAGTCCTTTAAGGTTTTTTTTCCTCCTTCACTCCGTTCCATGTCTGGATCGGGGGGGCTTCAGTGGTTGCCCCTGCCCCCGGCCCAGGGCTTGGGGGAGGAGGGACACCTGGCCCCCCTTGGGGGCCTCGCTGCATCCTCCCTACATGGCTCTTCAATTTCCAACTGTGCACCTAGCCTTCTGTTCTGTTTTCTTAAAGATGTAATTGGCAGAAGGCGTTACCAAAACTTCTGATTGGTTTTGTCCCGGAAATTCACCTGGACAAACCACTTACAGTCCCCCAGGGAGGGGGAACCCTTGCTAACCCATGACAATACTACTTCTCATTTTACATTTGATCCAGACCACTGATTGCTAACTACATGGATCAAACCACACTGGGCTTTTTACTTTTTTTTTTGTTTTGTTTTGTTTTTGTTTTTGTTTTGTTTTGTTTTGTGTTTTTGTTTTTTTTTTTTTTGTTAAAACCTGTATTTCTGTATTTCAGGACTGAAGTCAATTAATGAGAAAACATTTTTTTATGTGAAGAAATAATTCTGTCGTTCTTTGCACCTTCCTTTCAATCATATTCTTAAAGCCACTGTAAGAAAAGAGCTGTAAAAATGGAAAACTACTGTCAAGTTTCACACCAAATCTACATCTACTTTCAATATGCATGGACTGGTTGAAGAATGCAGAGATAAGGGAAACTCTATTTCTTCTTTTTGTGTAACCAAATTGTCTTATTGCTGCTTTCTAGGAAAAGACTAAGAGTAGGGGTAAATGGGCATATCCAAAACATGTGTGTTCATCCCCACCATGCAGTTTACACATAAATCAGTCTTTCGATACCAACATTTCATACACCAGCCAAGTGTGTGCAAAACACCCCCACAGCTGTTCTCCTGGACCAGTGAGATGCTCTCAGCTCAGCCAGCACAGAGGAATGGGAAGTAAGGATGCAATCAAAATGTAAGATTTCGGGGAGATTGTCTGTCTTGGCTATGGCTTTTATTGCACAACTGCTGGGTCACTTTCCACTGCTACCAAACACTGCCCATAAGGAAATCAGTGAAATCAGGTACCTCCACAGGATGCAGACATTACAACAGCCTGGCAGTGAGAGGCCTCTGGCTCTGAAGGCAGTGAAATCTAACAGTTCTTGAAATTTTATTGCACTGCATGTGAAATGGAGAACATCAGGAATGAGGGGGCACCCAGATAAACATAAATGTAACAGCACTTGAGTGCTGGGACTCCTTCCAGTGACACACTGCTTTATACCACAGCAGCCAAACCATCCCCTCCTCTGCCACAAATGACACACCTTCATCCCTAGAGCAGCCCTGCTGTACAGTACCAGGATTTGCACTGTCCCACCATCCACCTGGACCACAGGTAGATAGACCTTCCAATGCCCCTGTGTGAACTGGGGACAGCTTCACGTGCCTGGACCCTGGACACCTTGGGAAGTCCCTGTTATCTCTGAACTGCACAGCAGACTCCCTGATAGCACCAGAGCATCAAAAATACTCCACTATACTAAACAACTGGTTTTTTGCCTAAACCCTGAGGAAAACAGAAGGGTCACACCTCGCAGGCTGTGCCTGGCAGTGCTGCTGCAGGTCACAAGAACACCACTCCTGCAGCAGTGCCAAATGCACACAGTCAAACATTCTCTGTTCCTCTGGGCAGCCAGGAGACCTGGAAGTAGCAGCAGCAGCAGCAGCAGAGGAAAGGGCCAAGCCTTAGATCTGATCCCAGAGCTACGATCACGGATCCGGTGTGCACTGACAGAGTCACAGTTATGCAACCAAACAATCAAACATCAGGCTCTTGGCACCCACACAGGCCATTCCAGGCGGCAGAGATTTAAGCCTTGTGCATTAATTAGTGAGACACTCTCAGCAACAGCTGGATAACAGAGAGGGAATGGAGATGTGTCATTATCAGTGACAGAGTAATAAAACACCCTGAGTACACAGCTCTAAAGGCAGCAAACAGTTATACTGATACCCTAAAAGGTCAGTGTCACCAGCCACAGCTACATTTTCACTGAAAATTATTAAAGTTTGCTGTACTTGAGATCATGGAACAGTCCTCTGCACAAAGGAGTACTGAACTGTTAAATTTTAAACATATGTACCTTACAGAAGATAATAACTGGTATTTTTTATTATAAAAAGCACTGTAAGAGGCACAACTCTGTCACTTGATTTAAACAGTGCTATTATATCTATGTGGTCAACTAAAAACTTGCAGTAGTATGTAAAATAGATGCAGATATTTGAAAAACTTCTCCCTACAAAGCTTAATCTGCACTTTAATCATCCTCACATATGTCTGTGTTACTGGAGCTCCAGTAATCTAAAACTAAGCATCCATACAGTTTTTCTGCTTTAATCCTACAAACAAGAAAGGGCCAGGAAAATGGCATTCAATAACAAATGACCCATTTTTTTCCCACCTATGAAAAAACATAGTGAAGTTCCTATTTCAAACAGGAAGTACAGCAAAAAATTGTGTGAAATATAATGTCCATGAGGAAGGGGGGACTGGGATGAGATGATAAAAACAGATGATGAATTCCAAAGTATGCTTTTAAACTTTAAATACATATACTTAAATTAATGAGCATTTTGTTGAGGTCGAGTTTATACATATTGCACTGATCAGCTGCTAAACCATCTCAAAAGAAATTTTTTATGCACTGCAGAGTTATTCAGCATATATGAATTACAGTCTGGGGTTTCTAATCTCTGCATGGTCTGGAAAAGAATTTCACCCCCAGAAAATCTAACGCTATACAAAGAAACTCAACAGCCAGCCAAACTGGCTACTACTTCATGCTCTATTTAGGTGCAGTATTAGCCTGTTCTTTCTCATCAGTATAAAGCATGTCAGCAATCTGAGCTTTATCCAATTTTCCAAACAATCTTCAGTGAAATAATGTAACATAATTCAGTTGACTAAAAGCAATACAGTTACTTCTGCCCCATCTAAGAATAGCATCATTAGCATCATTAATACAATACTAACATCACTTTGCAGTGTATTTAAACAGAACAAAATCTAACTGCAGAACTTTTATTCTAGTCATTTAAAAGAACTACTTGAAATGAAATAACAAGATACTCCCCTGTGTTATTCTGCTGCTAAATATGTGAACAATACAGAAAATTAGAAAATACGGAAATATTTGAATCTAAAAATTATTTTGACAAAGCAGAAGGCTGCAGATCCAAAAGCACTGTGCTGAATTGACATCTGAGCAGTCTAAATAGGATTGCTGATTGCTGGAGCGGGAACAGATCTGCTGATCTCCTACAGGAAAGCAAACCTGACATTTTTAGATGTGATAATATACCATTACATTTGAGGCGGAGTGAAACTGGTAATATAGCTGCTATATAAGAACATTTTCATTCATATAACGTTTTATTTTTATACAAGGTAAATAAATACAAATTTATCAGAAGTCTATTAATTTATGATAAATGCACACAGTATGAGTCCATTTATTGTGCTAAGGACATAGCTCAAGTACAGTGTGTACAACTGAAATTAATTCTATTAAATCTGTTCAGAGACCACAGTGATAAGTAGAACTGTCAGTCACAGGAATTCAACCCTTAAAAAAACATAATGAGGGGTATGAAACAATAAATGCTACTTTACATAAACTATATTATCTAAACCAAAGCCTAGTAGCCTCCTAACTACAGCATTTTAAAGAATGAAAATATATTATTTAAGTTACTCACTCACACATTATGCTTTTTTTCTGACCTTCCTTCAGAATACGATTCATGAATGAAGACTTTGGGTGAGTTGATTAAGTTAAAGACCACGTTAAACCGTACAGAGCGTTTTATGCTTCAGACCACTCCCTTTCACAAAAAGCAACTACGATGCCATCAAAACCCAAGGCCGTGGTAGAATTACCACAGTTCAATCTATAAGTTGTGTATGTCTTTTTAAAGAACAAGGAGATGAAAAACTGGCTCATCACAGAAGCTGAAAGGTCAGGGGGATAAAGTGTGTGTGTCAAACACTGACAGCCAGCTGGCTCCAGAGCCGGCCAGGGACGCTGGCAATGCCAGCCAGGGACTGCTGCGGCTGGAGAAGGGGCCATGCAGAGGCAGGGCAGCACTTTTCCAGACAAATGTCCTTGTTCTGTCTGCTAGAGAGAAGGACAACAGAGCACAGGTGCAGAAATGATGCCAGAAGGTGGGCACGGACTGTACAGACGGATCAAGATCACCAAATGCCCCTGAAGCCTCCAACCTATCTACAGGAAAGTGTAGAACAGACTGTGTATGAGAACTAATTTGCACAGAAAGCAAGTAACTGATCTCCAGGACAGGAAAACTGACCTGTAAAGAGGTGCCCCCTCAAAGCCTGGGCACCCCAGGACCCTGCACACCACATCAGCTGCACCAATGCTGGAGCCAGAACTGGTGACCTCTCTCCCTCCTTAATCCATCTCCCTTTCTCTCTTCTCTTCCACCCCACCCGTCTGTTCAAACCCTATGCCATGTGCTTACAACAAGAGATGAGGGATCAACACACGATTTCCCTGCCAAGTGTGTAATTTACTAATAAAGCTTTATTAACTTTTGCAGACCCTCTGACTTCTGTTATTGCATCTACACATCTTGGGTGCTCCCTTCCCCTCGAGGCTTTTTTACCCAAGTATCTAAGTTAGACACTGGCTAACTTCATGGGATGAATTCAAATTTGTTAAATTTTGCTGTGATGACTGGAATTTCATGCATGGGCACCAATGAAAACTGTACAAACAAGGGTAACTATATCACATTTACTAGACTGAAATTAAAGTGAAACCTAAAAAAATTAATATCCTTCTGGATGTGCTCACTTGTTTTTCACTTTTTACTTCCCAAACTCCTAATGTCTCAAGCCTCTCCAGAAAGGTCCAGTGTTCCCTTAAACAAATATGCAGGACAATATTCCTGAATGGATCTCAAATACTTAACAGCAATATACAAGTACTCTAAACTTTATCTTCACATCTGTTAAAAGAATGTTCAAGATATGTAAATGGCAATCAAACACTTTTGTTTATGTTCACACACAATGTTTTTCAGCTATTTGTGCCTAAAATGGGAATGGTTGGCCACTTTAGCCACAGTGAATGAAGGCCTGATTGCTCCATTGACAAGGAATTAGACATGGCATTCAATGGGAGCAAAACACAGCTAGCAAAAATGAATGAACATATGTGATGATGCTGCAATCTTTTTCTTTTCTACAACAATTTTGAGATCTCAGGCATATGCTGTAACCTGCATTTGTGCATTATATACTGGCACTGACGCTATAAAATCATTATTTTTGGTGGAAAATTCAGCCCTGCTGTAGGATTGCTGGATTTTATTCATAAATCACTGCTGCAAAAAAAGAAGTATATTCTAATCCTGCTCCGGATGATGATGGTATCAAATGCCAACTAGTTTAACTCTGAATTAAACTGGTTTCTTCAAGGACCTTTAGGAAGTTTGTTTTACTGCCCCAACATTTTAATTATGGGAACAAGACAGAAGTCAATCTTGAAAGACTTTCCTTTAGGATTGTACTTCATGTACAGAAGTATAAACAAAACAGCACTCATTGCATTCAAAGTGAGAGGATTTAGAACAAGATAATATTTTATATTAGAAAAGATGTAATTGCCAACATCACTATAAAGAGACCCTCTTCTACCGCGTTCTACAGTACATATCCTCCAATTAAAATCATATTGCATCAGTAATACCAATTTACAGTCTTCTTCTTTTTTAATAGTTCATAAGGAACTGCCAGCAGTCCTGAACTATGCAGTTCTGAATTTCCTAAATTTACAGTCATTCTATGCTCTTGCAGACAGAGCATATTCAGATTAATGGTAATTATCAGTACAAGGCTTCGATTTCACCTCATTAAAAGCATCATCTCATCCAGAACTGGAGGAAATGGGGGACAAAGTATACTAGAACCACGGGAGAAGAAAAATGGAAATCCAGTTTTTGAGAGGTAATTGAAATTTTGGCGTTTGTAAACCACAAAGCAAAGGCTGAAATGTTTTCAGCAACTCTCTAAATGCATCTTTTTTTCCTTCCTTGAGATTTAAACATCAATTTTGAACTCTTCGTTCAACTCTGACCAACCCTCACAAGCAAAGGAAGGTGTTTGATCTCAAGAAAGCAGATTTTCTACAAATTGTGCAAGAAACAGCAGCCGAGCAAGGCACAGACACAGATTAATACCCAGGATTCAGTATTTATTTGTCTGTTCTCTTTGAACTGAAGATGGGCAAGCAGCACTGCTGTGGCCTGGGGACAGTCATAACACCTAGGTAAGGGAACTGAAAGATGAGGGGGGGAGGTGGCAGCCATGGATGTAACAGAGACAAGGAAAGACACATTTTGCAGAAATGAGGTCTCAGATTGTTCATGTGCAGGGCAACAACTTTCTCGCCCTTTTCTCTGTACCAGCACCACAGGACAACATTCCTGTGATACACAACAAAACAAGAGGTGCAAATAAGCCAAGTTTGCTCAACAAGGCCTATGTGAAGCTTTTCTTTTTCCTCTCCTGTAGCCATTGAAAAAACAGCGACTTTCATACCTACCTCTAGGGTTCTGAGATTTATTTTGCATTAGGAAATAAACTATTTGTAAATATTGCACATAGACAAAGATCACACTGTGCTACAATACTGTACCCTGAGGCCAGTCCTGAGCCCTTTGGCTGCTAAGCGTGATAATACATAAAAATAAATAAGCTAAAATAAGCTCTTACTCCTTATCCTGCTGGAACTCCACTGCCTGACTGGGAAACTGCACATTTTATTCACTCAGAAATGTTCCAAGCCTTCCATTTCCTTTTCTTTCCACTCCCCTTACAAAGTCAGGCAAGGAAGGCACTGGACAGAACTTGAATTTCAAATGAAATATAAGGTTTTTGTAATCCACAAATATGTAACTTCTGCAAAAAACTACTTTCCTGATTCCTCCTAAAAGGATGACATTACACCTTTCCCGGTTAAGCCTTTTTTTGACTTTTTTTAAGAAATGTACAAATCTTGTCTCTACATGTACCACATCACCAATCATCTGAAGAGTGTCTTCAAGTGTGCCCAAATGAGCTGTCTGTACACATTTTACCTTTATTCAACCTAAGGTATGGCTTCTCCAGAGGAAGTTTAGTCATCATTCTGAGTGATTTTCAACTCTAAGGCATAAGCAGTAATTATACCCTCTCACTTTCTGATAAACCTACCCACGGACTGGGAAAGATGCAGTACAGAAACCTGACTTCCTCTGAAAATGTCTCTCCAGGAGGCTTAGGTGAATTACAATTACAGAATGTTCTCTAAGTGCATTTGTGTGCATTACTGGGAACAATATTACCGGATGTCTGATGCACTAAGTACATGAAATTACAACTTAAGAGTCAGAAAGGGAGAAGTACACAGAGCAAAGTAGCTTTTCTAACTTCAGCTGAGGAGTACTGTCATCTCCATCCACAGAAGCCTAAAAAATGTCAAGCATTACTCTCTAGAAGCAGGAAAGAGAAAAGGAATAAGACAAGAAAACAAAACTACAAACTTTTAAACTGGTTCTGCACTGAGGCACGGGAGAATTTATATTTAAACTAAATATACTGGTTAACAAAGAATGCCTGGAGTCCACAGGCAAGCAGTTTTCTACCTGCTGAGCGTGGAAAAGGACTCTATTTTACTGTGGAATGGTATTTCACCTACTGCATCTCACAGGGGATGATTCGGGGGCAAAATGGCTGGAGGCAGGTCCTCCCCAGCTCTCCATCCTCAGAGCTCTGGCTCCCTCCGCTGACAACTCCACAAATCTCAAAAGGTCATAAGGGCAGGAAGAGAAATAAACTAATTTATTTCCATTTATTCCCACACAGTGGCTCAGAAATTCTGCCTACATGCTTTTAAGGTGAACACAAGGCCCCTTCCATGAAGCCCAGCACTTTTTAGGATAGTTACATCAAAAGCCTTTTGGAAGTGGGCAAGAGATATGAAAAAAGAATTTAAAAAAGGCCACTGAAATTAACTTATTACAAAAGGCTAACAAGACAATTAAGCAGTGATGCTTCAGAAGTACAGTGCTTTCACATACAAAATCTAGTCAAGAAAAAAAATCCTTCTGAAGAAACATTTGTAAATTACCAACAACAGCAAGACACTAAAACACTGAATTACCTCACCATTTAAAACTGGTGAAAAATAATAAACATTAAAACTGTTTAATATATTTACAAAATTAAAACAGAGGGGGAAAATATTTTAGATAATCAGCCCAAAACAATTTTCTGTATGCTACAGCTGAAGGAAACAAAGACATTATTTACAATTAAGTAAATTCTAGATGAACAATGATGAGGAAAGGCACATTTAAAAGAATAGATCCAAAAACTTAAAATGTAGGGAAAAAACATTCCATGGCGTCAATACTGTCAGTTACTACACATTCGGGTACAATACTCAAATAAAGTCTGCAAAGACAAACCAGAAATTATGGAGTCCCTTTCAAAACTGAGGCAATTGAAAATTTGCATGACAGTGTCACAAAATAAAACATTTCTAAATCACTGATAAATAAAGGATAGGTCAAAATACAATGACCAAACAATGATCACATTTCATAACTAGTAAAAGGGAACCTATGCCATACATTGTATACAGGGATAACAAAAATATCCACAACTACTTTAGAAGAAATTAAACTTATGAAGGATGTAAATACTTGTGAAGCAAGGAAGACATCCATCATTTATTGGCTAGTTTAGGAATAAAACAACCTCCAGTACTGGGTCATCCTCGTTCATTGTCAAAAAGGATACTGAATTAGAATGGTACCAAATCTGACCTCTGCAAAGGAATTTCTAACCTGGTCCAAACCCACTACTATTTATCTGTGCCCAAACAGAGCAGTTTAAGCCTTTCAAACTGATTTATAACATCCAATCTTCTACTGTATAATTTCCTGTGTAACCTCTCCTGTGGGTCTCAGGCCTTCAGGACAAACAAATACGTTCAACATCACCACTATAAAACACAGATTTAGCCCAGGATAAAGAACCATCTCACCTGGATTTCATGAGAGGCTGAGTCACCCATTTCTTCAGTCTTCGACGTCCAAAGGAAGTTTTAGTATGATTCAAGACCCAGAGTAGACTTCCTTTTGTTTTCATGTCAGTCTAAAATAATAAAACCAGCTTCGTTATTTTTAGCTGAGCAGTCAGTATTGTAGTGGAAAGATCTCCACCATGTTACATGGACCATTTTGTTTATGCTTTAAGATACGCTAACTGCATGTTCATTTACCAATCTCACCCACCAAAAATGCATTACATAAAGTACCTCCAAGAGTCGTAAAATACTTGTTTTTTCTTTAGCCAGAAAATCTTTTTAGTAATTGACTGGAATAAATTAAGCAAGTGAAGTTAAGTTCTGTGCATAAAGCTCTCAGCAGGAGCAAAAGAACAGACCCTGCCACAGATATGTCCCTCCACTGCAGTTCTTGCTCAAGAACTTAAGTTGCTCAAGTGAAGTTCTTTCCTAGTCCAAGTACAATAAGGTTCCTAAGTCATACTAAAAGCCAGTACAAATGAACTTTGATTTATGCCTCTAAAAATGTGATACACCTTCAGTCTGATTCCATTTAAAGTAATTTAAGCTTTATGGGTGAAATTTGCAAAGCAATTTAACCAACTTCATTGAGAAGGTAGCTTTTATTTTAAAAAATGATGCTTGTCCTTACCTGATTCTGCAAAATTTCAAGATTTTTCATTGTTGTCCCATTAATGGTCATGTATTCAGTTTCACTGGACAAGTGTCTGAAATTGCTGGGGAGAGGAATTTCATACGTTATATCTTTAATTTGGGCACAGACAGAACAGTGAAACACTGCCAAGTTCCTCATGTTAGATAATTCAATAGTTATGCAAAATAAATTTTAAAAGGTCAAGTAAGAATTCAAAATCTATTTAAATAAAAGAACTTAACATTAATAACTTATTTAACTTACTGTTTAGGAAAAAACTCACTTTTTTTGTTTAAGACTCACTTCCCAGTTTCTGGCAATGACTCTGACAAAGCTCAGAATATCCAACTCTCCTGTTATCTAATCCTTTGACACTAAATGGCTAATTTATTCAGTCTACAACTAAGCAGAGACAGGACTAATAATCAATACTTCAGGAGTGGAACAGACTTTTAACACAACTCATCATTAAAAAAGCATATCAAAACACATATTCTTTTTTTTACTACTACTGCAAATTTAAACATGCTACCAGTGCAATTATTTAGGGTAACAAATATACAGTATATCTAAATTGTTTTATTTTCGTTTTGATGTGAAATAACCATGACCAAAATTGCTTGACTTTTTTGATACTCCTTAACAGAACTGGATGAGACCAACCCAAAGGCTGAGTGTTGCTTTAGAATCAACAGTAAAAACATAATTGTGTTAGATGTGTAATCTTATTAGATATGAAAATTATTTCAGTCTGAGAAACACACACACACGTGGTAGTTTGAACCATGAAGTGCAAGATCCTCACTAAATGCTTCTGACAAACCAAGTCATGATTGTCTGGGTTAATCATACTGCTGACTGCCCTTTGCACAGAATCTAGGACACTCTTTATTGTCTTAGATTAAGCAGAACAACTTGCTGGACAGGATTTAAAACTCTTTTCTTGACCTTTCACACATTTTTTTCAGTGTCTTCTATTTTAAACCCTCTGGAGAAGCATGCAAATGCTCAAACTTTTCTGTTAGGCATACATAGCTGCTATACTAAAACCAGAAAACTTCCAGAAACATGAAATATTCAGAGACTAATGTTATATATTTACGTACTAATGTTATATATTTACGTTGTATGCAGGTGTTTGGGCCTGCTGGCAAATTTCTTCCTAATTAATGGGTCAAATGTGAAGTATTTTTCACAGAATTAAAAAAAAAACAGATTCAACTGAGGGCCCTCAAGAAGTTTAAGCATCATTTGGAAGTACAGCTGACTCAGAACTGTACCCATAGTCATAATTATTCTGCTTTGTGTGCTATTCCAGCAACCAACAGAACTGACCAGCAAAACAAAATACTGGAGGCAAAACCCATAATACTTTCCAAAGTACACAAACTTGTAAGCAATAAAACAATACTTCCTTTTATTATCTTTAGTCACAACTGCTGATGCTGGCAAAAATTAATTAGGAATGATTTCTGCTTCATTCTCCATGCCTACAACCAACTAAAAATCCCACTTGCTCTCCTGAAAGTACCTCTTCTGCTTCCAGGACTCCCTAAACCACAGTTTTTCCATTTGCCACAACTCGAGTCTGTGATCTCTTAAACCCAGCTGGGTGAGAATCAAGCCTTTCCACCTCTTCTCAAAAGTGAAAAGGATGCTTTTGGGTGGATTTACTGGTTCAGCTGCTTCCCCAATTCTCCTGGCTTTAGAGCACTCAACACAGACCACACTGCTCCCAGCAAGGTTGCTCAGGAGTATTTGAAGACAACTCACTCTGTTCCACTGCACAGTGTATTTACTATTCATTCAGAATCAGACAAGCAAAAGTTGTTTTCACAGCACAGATTATGCGTCTTATATTATACAGGTGTTTTCTTTATCTGGGTTACTTCACCCTGCTATTAATCATGGCAATTGAGAGGTTGGAGTATACAAATAATAGTCAAGATCAAGTGCAGTATATGCCCAACCAACAATTCCAGACGTCACAGCTCAGAACATGTTTTGCTTCTACCCACACATCTTCCTTCAGCTTCAGAACTTGATAAAGTGTGAAAAAATCAGACTCTTTGTAGGGAATTTAGAGACCAAGTGGCATAAGAATAAGGTTGTAAACAACTATTAAGTCAGTGCTGCTTTTGCAGCAAAGGTCTCAACACAATCCTTGTGTGAAATGCTAATGCACTGCTGTCAGCCACCTCTTGAACTACTAAAAATCACCCTTCAAAGACCATTTGGACTGGATCACAATGACATAATTCCTTCTGTAGGTGACAGTGTGACCTCAGTTTCAAAGAACAGACTTGCAACAGTCTCAAGCACTTCAAGAGCACAAAACACGAGTGATGGAAACAGATGGCAACTGAGGAGTATGGCACGGTAGGATCGTGTCATTTCCGGGCTTAGAAAAAGGAATAGAGGAAACAAACACAAACTTCTAGGAAAGTTTAGGAACGTTATGGGGAATACTCATGACAAGGAGGTTCCTACCATAAAATGACTTTTCAGAGCAGAACCACACAAGACAATGAGTAGGAAAGGGTTGCTGTGACTGCTTTAGGACAGTAAACTACAAACTCAGGCTTCAATTCTTACATGTTACTGCTGAACCTGGATCATCTTGGTCATTCTGGCAGTACTTACCGGGGGCTTATAAAAAAAGAGAGTGAATGACTTTTATAGGGGGGCAGTGAAGGGGCAGTTAGTGATAGGGCAAGGGGAAAAAGCTTTAAACTAAAATAGGAGACGTAGTTGTAGGAAGAAATTCTTGCCTGTGAGAGTGGTGAGGCCCTGGCACAGTTGCCCAGAGATGCTATGGCTGTCTCATCCCTTGTCTCAACCAAGGTCAGGTTGGACAGGGCATGGAGCAACCTGGGATAGTGGACGGTATCCCTGCCCATGGCAGGGGGTGGAACTGGATGG
>JAWWES010000094.1:7933485-7946682 GCA_035583135.1 Lophotriccus pileatus | reverse complement strand
CTCCCAGGCAATCAGCAGTAGGACAAGAGGGCACGGGCTTAAGCTCTGCCAGGGGAGGTTTAGGTTGGATATTGGAAGGAAGTTCTTCACAGAGAGAGTGATCAGGCACTGGAATGGCCTGCCCACAGAGGTGGTGGATTCACCATCCCTGGAGGTGTTTAAGATAAGGCTGGATGTGACACTGAGTGCCATGGTCTAGTGAGCACAGTGGGGTTGGATCAAGGGTTGGACTTGATGATCTCGGAGGTCTTTTCCAGTAACCCAGCCTAAGTGAATGCATGATATTCAGATCAGTAGTTTTCAACTACTTTAATCCCGGAAATCTGTAAAATTTCTAAGTGAATATGCAAGGCACTGTACTGAAAGCAGATCTTCTTTGCTCAACTACCTTTTAAAGAGCTCTAGAGTCCATGTCTTCCAGATCTCTGAGGGTGAATAAACCACAGAATAAACCGAAATAGACAAGAGTTGCATGAATCCCTAAAAGCTTTAAGAAGTAAAAGCAAGCCTCTCCATTTTGCAGAAGTATAGTTTTTGTTAGGTATGAAAGACATTACCACAGTCTAAGCAGCAAAGGACATCAAGTCCAGACTATGTTTTGTATTTAATTAACCAGGTTTGAAAACATTAATGAGTAGTGCCATAAGGCTAGAACTTTTGATCTGAACCCCTTTTTGTGTTGTGTACCATTCCCTGCATTTCTTGAAGTTCATCCATCACTGTTCAGTCTACAAACTACAATCTCTCTCTTCCATCTCCAATATGCTTTAAAACATATAGGTAAAATCAAAATACACTGAGACACATCTCCCCAGCAACTGCTGTGCAAATGATGATTTTTCATGCAAAACTGGGTACTCAAATGTATTTGAAAATCTCTCCTAGACACGCACCAACTTCTTGACAAAAGCCTTTAAGCAAGGTCTCTCATTCTGGGAAGGTATTAGAGCACATTGATTAAAAACACCTTGTATCATTTCTTATTAAATCTATTTTTACTTGCTGTTAGAACTCTAATGCAATACAGTCATACCTTGAAGTCCTGCTGTGACAGAAATCTTTATTTCTTTTTAATATTTTGCCTTATTTAGTATCTTAAAAGTAGATTTAAAAGCTTCATCTAAATATTAGAGCAAAACCTGTTTCCTCCCCACCAATGAGGTTTTGTTATCCCTTACATGATGTTTCATAACTCTTACTACTAAATGGAGATGGAATTCTTTTCAGCTGTGAGAAGAGTGTTTATCCAGAGAAGATACAGAGGTGTAATGAATTTTTCTGTCATTCTTCCTATCAAATTGGTCTTCATCCAGATCTGTGTCACTTACTTTAAAAAACCCAAAACTATCTCACAACTCCAACTTCATGCTCACTGACCTGAATTCTTCTAGGAATTTTAAGTTGCTTGACAGTGCAATGGAAGTATTTCTTCTCTGTTTCCTAATTCAGGAGATTCATGAGCCTGACATGATTTGTCTAAAAGTCTTTCACTTTTCAGTTTTTAGATAGTATTTCACTGGCATTAGGAAAAATACTGGAACTTGCCTCAGTATTTGTCTCATTATGTCGATACCTGTGCTAAAAACAGCAAGTAGAACTCAATATCAGGTAGTGAAAGCATAAAGGCTTTAGGAATAAACACAGTGGAATCCAAGCTCCCAACCACAAAGATTTCTCAAACAATATATTTTATTTCTTCACAGAGCATCACCAGGATATTGAGTAGCTCTTTGCCTTTTCACTCAGATGCTCATACATTTAAAAAAAATCCATTAGAACAACCTTCAGCAGGCAAATGTCAATGCCAAGAATTAGTGCTTTTCCTTCCCAGCTGATAATCGTACTTGATTTTAGGATGCAGCTGTTACAAATGTGACTGACTACTGCTACACAAGCCTTCACACAATGAGGTTTCTCCTCTAGTACTGAATTACTTCTACAAAAAAGGTGGGTTTTGCATTTCCTCCAGCTGAAAGAACATTCACCTCACATGTGATTGCACAAAGGGAACTGTGACAGCAATGACCTGCAAGTGTGACCAAGAAATGGCATTTCCTTGGAGTCCACTTTCTTCTTTGGAAACTCTACAAAAAGATTTCTTAACCCATGCAAACATATTAGGAATAAATAAAAAAAACAAACCC
Source organism: Lophotriccus pileatus (assembly GCA_035583135.1). NCBI lineage: Eukaryota > Metazoa > Chordata > Aves > Passeriformes > Tyrannidae > Lophotriccus > Lophotriccus pileatus. Next base: position 7,944,538 of record JAWWES010000094.1, on the reverse strand, counting down.
CCCCCCAACAAACAAAGCTACAAACAAACAAAAAACCCCACCCAAAAAAAACCAACCAAAAACCCACACAGGATAAAAAAATAATCAACCAAAGAAGACAAGAAGGAACACCACAGATCAGCTCCTTGATGGATGACGCAGGGAGGATGCCACAGGAATTCTTTCCTCATTAGCCCTATAAGCCCATCAAACTTTCTGTTAACATTTAAATAGTACTTGGAGTGGAGAAGGTCAACTTAAGGAAGAAAATCCACCCCAAAATCCAGAACATCAATATATATATAATTTCCAAGCATTTTAGTGGACACATGAAAAGGTGTTTAAAGCTGGCATCTGCAGTTGATTTTTTAAATGCAGCTGCATTGAAACAAAACTAGCAATGCAGGGAGCCCTTCAAAATCAGGCTTGAAACTCATACGACATGTGAATGACCTAAAAATTACATATTTCTAAGTTTCCAGTCTGCAGCCAGACTGACTTAACTAAATCCTGCCTGCTTACGGAACAGAGGAGTACTGGGACAACCAGGAGAATACTTTGCAACAGGATCCATGACAGGTAAAGTTGTTTTATTTAATAAGCCCCAATGGTATTTTCAAAGCTGAGCCAGGTAGGATAGCAGTGTTTTATGCTTGTGCAAGGTACAATAGCAGTGTTTTATACTCAGTGCCACACAGGATAAGAGAAGCTTGAGCAATGGTATCTTTCTGTTTTCATCTGCTTCCACCTGCATAATCCTGTCACAAATTTTGAGCCTCATTTGAGCATATCTAATAAACCAAAGGGTTGGGATTGCTTAAGGGAAGACAAGGTTATACCCATGTCTGTGTGGGTTTGTAGTAACTTTGCACAAACGGTGATGGTCCAGGGATTTTCCAGAAACCCAGGATATGCTGAATGCATATTTTCTTTATAACTAGATTTGCCAACTCAAACAGGCCTGATGAATACTGCCTAAACATAACAACACACTAGCATTTGTACCTGCTTCCAGAACTACAGAAAGAAAAAATTATTTACACACTACTGGCAAAATAAAACATCTGCAAAGCTAAGTTACAGCACTAATTTTTCTTAAAGCTGCCCAAAAAAACCCTACATTTGGTTTACTGAGGTGAGATGAGATAGCTGATATAAACAAACTTTAAAATTTTCTCCCTAGTATTTACCAGTTTTTGTACCTTGTTTATTTTCAGTAACACTTGGCAGCACTACATATTAATTCATACTACTGACAGTAATGTCTACACAAACACTTCATGAAGATTTCCATGAAACACCACTTAAAGAAATTACTTGATTCTTTCAAGTTCTGGTTAGGAGACCAAAAGTAAGGTATAATTTTTACAAAGACTATGTTTATCATTCTAGTAGGTGTGTTCATTACAGTCAAGGAAGCTGCCTGCTAACACTTACAGGAAGTGGTGATTTGAATTGGAAGTTTATGTAAGGCAACTTACCTTGGATCATAAAGCATCCTTTCCAAATTAAATTCTTTAAGATATGCAATTACTGCTGCCAGAGAGCAAATAACAGGCTTATCCAAGCTTAGTATTACAGAGAGCTTCTGGGGACCTAAAAAAAATAATTTTTCTTGTTACATTTTTATTTTCTTGTTAACTCACTGTCTACTATTAACAGCAAAAGTAATTGTTTTTCAATTTATTATAATAGAAATCTGCAATGCATGTACAGTGTTTTATGAGATCTATAAATCAACATAAAGCAAGGCTCCAGAATAACACTTACTGTTCCAAAGAATGTAGAACATTACAATAGTGTAAACACATTATGAAACAGAAAACATTTGACTCCACGGGTTTTTCTTCATAAAAAATGACAAACTGTTGGTATAACAAACATCTAAATATACAAACTAAGAATGGAATTCTGACACTTTTGTGAGAAAGCCATTCATGTTGGGTAGCGTTTTGCACAGTGCCCTACTACGGTCTCTGTTACAGCTGCGAAACCAGGAAAACTCACTTCATGATATCACAACATAAACAGATATCACAACATAAAACAGTATTTAAAAAACCACATTTATTTAAGTTTTTTTCAGAGGTGTTTTTTAAAGCTGCTCTTCTGTTCTTAGAGAGTTCACACACACAAGAACTTTAGAACTCAGTGACAAGAATGTTACCCCCATCTGCAAAAACGGCAGGGAGGAGGAACTGGGAAACTCCTATCCGGTCAGCCTCACCTCTATCTCTGGAAAGGTGGTGGAACAGGGCATTCTGGAGGTCATCACCAAGCATGTAAAGAAGGTCATCAGGACCACTCAGCCTGGACCCACCAAGCCGAAATCCTGTTTGACTAATCTATGATGGCATGGTAGGATGGGTCAATGAGGGGACAGCAAAGAGTGGTGTCTGCCTCGACTTCAGCAAGGTTTTTTTGTCTCCCATAACCCCTTTGTAGGAAAGCTCAGGAAATGTGGGTTGGATGAATAGACAGTGAGGGCGATCAAAAACTGGCAGAACTCGAGAGAGTTGTGATCAGCAGAGTAGAATCCAGCTGTAGGCCTGCAGTCAGCAGCAGCCAGGGATCAATGCTGGGACCAGTCTGATCCATATTGTTCATCAATGACCCAGACGAAGGGATGGAAAGGACCCTCAGGGAGTTTGTCTGCTGGAGGGCAGGAAGGCTCTGCTGAGGGATGTGGATAGGCTGAATGAATGGGCCAAGAGCAACAGTGCAAGAGTCCAAGACCAAGACCAAGTGCCAGGCGCCGCCCTTGCGTCACAACAAATTCCATGGAACACTCCAGACGGGGGAAAGAAGGGCTGGAAAGCTGGAAAAGGCCCTTGAGGTGACAGCAACTGAACATGACCCCAGGCACACCCAGGTGGGCGGGAAGGCCAGTGGCACCTGGTTTGTGTCACAAATAGTGTGTCCAGCAGGCCCAGGGCAGTGCCTGTCCCTGTGCTGGGCACGGCTGAGGCCCCTCAAGTCCTGTGTTCCAGTCTGGGCTCCTCAGTTCAAGAAGGATATTGAGGGGCTGGAGCGTGTCCAGGGAAGGGAATGGAGCTGGGGAAGGGTCTGGAGGACCAGAAGCAGCTGAGGGAGCTGGCAGGGCTTAGCCTGGAGAAAAGGAGGCTCTGGGGGGAATCTGCAACTCCCTGACAGGAGGGTGGAGCCAGTGGGGCTTGGGCTCTGCTTCCAAGCAACAAAGAACAGGATAAGGGGAAATGGCCTCAAGCTGTGCCAGGGCAGGGTCAGGTTGGACATCAGAAGGAATTTCTTGCTGGAAAGGGTGGTCAGGCATTGGAAGCGACTGCTGAGGGAGGTGATGGAGTCCCCATCCCTGGAGGTGTCCAAGGAACTACTGGATGTGGCACTCAGTGCTCTGTGCTGGGTGACAAGGTGGGGATAGGGCACAGGGTGGACTCCATGGGCTGGGTGGGCTTTTCCAGCCTCAATGATCCTATGATTTGCCAATGATACAGAACTGGGGCAGTGGCTGATCCACCTGAAGGCTGTGCTGTCATTCAGAGGGACCTGGACAGGCTGGAGAGTTGGGTGAAGAGAAACCTAAATGAAGTGCAAGAAGGGCAAGTGCAGGTCCTGCAGCTGGGGAGGGATGACCCAAAGGACCAGCACTGGCTGAGGATGACCTACCACAGAGCAGCTCTGTGGGGAAGGACCTGGGGGTCCTGGTGGGTGACAAGCTGGCCATGAGTTGGCAGTGCCCTGGAGGCCAGGAGGGACAGTGGGAACCTGGGGTGCATCAGGAAGAGCATGGGCAGCAGGTCAGGGATGGGATTCTGCCCCTCTGCTCAGCCCTGCTGGAGCCACATCAGAATAGTGTGTCCAGTTCCGGGCTCCTCCAGACAAGAAAGACCAGGAGATACTGGAGAGGGTCCAGCAGAGGCCACAGAAATGATGAGGGGTCTGGAACATCTCCCTGATGACCAGAGGCTGCAGGAGCTGGGCCAGGAGAAGACTGAAAAGGGATTCCATCAATCCACACAAATATCCCCAAGGAATGTTAGAGGATGGTCCCAGACTCTGTTCAGTGGTGCCCAGTGACAGGACAAGGAGCAAAGGCCATAAACTCAAATACAACAAGTTCCCCCTCAACCTGAGGCAGAAATTCTTTCCAAGGAGGTGACAGAGCCTGGAACAGCTGCCCAGGGAGGGTGTGGACTGTCCCTGTCTGCAGACATCCCAGACCCACCTAGACACACCCCTGTGTCACCTGCTCCAGGGGACACTGCCTGGGCAGGGGGTTGGGCTGGGTGGTTTCCAGAGGTCCCTTCAACCCCAAATATCCTGGGATTCTGTGAACTTGAAGAAACATTTCAGATGTTGAGTAATTCCCCCCAGTTGCTATATATCTGTGAATTTAAATCTGTCTAAACACACATCTTTAAGCTATGAAAAAAAGCATTGCTAGCCCTATATTCATTTTTATTTAGTTCACTTTCAAGGTTCACTGCTTCCAAGCTCAAAAAAATATCTCACTGCACAGAACATTAAGCAAAAGTGGGTGAAAGCCAGCATGGATATAAAGGCCAACAGGACGTGCACTTCAAAGGCATGTGGAATGACATACCTGTGCTACCAGGCACTTCTTTTGCATAGAAGTCAGTAATCAGCTGGAAAGCATGGATGTATTCAAAATTGAGGTTTTGCATCCTTTCTATCCTAATTCTGTCATCGTGTAACCTGCAAAGAAAAAACATGTGACTTTCAGTTTGTTATGCTCCCTTCATGAAGAACACTGAAGGTTACAATGGTGCACTTTCCTTTGTCTTTCCTTTGTTAAGAATTAAACGGGTAAAGAATGAAGAGATGAGCTATTAATTTAAGCAGGTTGAGAACACTTCTAAGGGTGTTTTTTTAAAATGATCCTTCTAATCATTGTAAAAGTGCAAACATAAAAACCACAAACAGCAACAGTGAACAAGCCCAAAAAAGACTGCAAGAGGTTGTCTAGTATATCTGCAACGCAGATACAAACACGATTTCACCAATCATAACAAATATTTGCCTTACCTGTTTTTAAAGACTTATGTTGATCAAGTAGTTAAGCAATTCTCCTGTGCTATTACCATATTTAATTATCCTTTACATGTTTTTTCCATGTGGTAAAACATGTCATGTGAATTTACTTGCATTTTTCCTGTATGCAGCTTAAATATTCTGTCCTTTATTTCCTATCTATTTGAAGACCTTTCCTTATGCTAAAGGACTTGATTATTCTCAGTCCTTTAGCACTCCAGGCTGTCAAGGATGATTTTACTGGCAACCCAGTCCTGCCAACATGTCAGCAGTTCCTCCCGGTTTAACAGTGCCAGCAAACTCTACAAGATGCAACTTTTCTACACTGGCTGCTCTTCCTAACTGCTCACTGAAATTAAGATTGGATGCTGCATTATCAATTCACTTTGTACAGCTGTTAATACAAAATTACACAGATACAGTGATTAAAAGGAAACTAAAAAAGAGGGCACAGTGCCTCTGCCACCTGTGAGCACAATTACATAGCTACGGAATGAGCAGTGAAGCAACAGCCAGTAGAAAGCTGCCAGTAAAAGACATATATAAAACTTTCTTGGCCTCAGAGTATCCACTCTCAAACCACCCTGTGGGGCGTCAATTAACCAAGTACTTTGAGCAGACTGGAATCATGCCAATGAGAAGGATTGTGTAGGTATTATAGGATAGAAGTTAATCAATACCCTTTTTGCAGGGCTTTCTGACCTCACAGGAACAAATACGCAGACAGGTTTTCTGCATTACATTCTGCATTTTCCCACCTGAAAGGACTAATACATCTCTGAGGCAGGGCTGATAAATAGGAGAGTTAATTTCCACCACACATGTCAACCTAAGTGAGTCTTAGAGGTCTGACTTTTCTCAGTGCATCCCAGATGATCCTTCCAGTGCCTTAGTTTTAACTGACTGATCCAATTAAGTTTTCAGTCTTTATACCCTCTGGGATTCCCCTCTCCCCAGCCCTTCTCAGAAGGAGCAAACATTTTAAATCAAGTGAAAAAAAGAATTGGCCCATGTTTCTCAACCTCCAGTAACAACAGCTGTTTTCTTGCTTGTGTTTCTTCACTTGCTTCAACCTCCACCAATAATCTGCTCTAACATATTCCTCCCTTTGCTAAATTAGCATGTGTCCTCACTACAGCCACTTGAAAAAAACACCACTTCAGTACTAAACTATTTATAATGTGCTATATGGTACCTGGAGGTGAACACAAACCTCTGGATCAGCCTTAAAAGACAGCAGGACTTTTCTGTGGACCATGTATGAGCAGGGACTTGGACTCTTTCTAAAACAGGAATTTATTTTTCATTTCTACCTCTTTATGTTTTAACAACACTGACTTCAGAAAAGCAAAACTTAATAAGGTCTGCAGAACTCATTTTTAAAACCAAAGTCAAATAGAGGAGGATCTGGGGGAGTATCTCACGGGATGGTTCATGCCATGCCTGTCTGTTTATAAAGTAATGCTTAAAAATTAATTGGTGTAATTTCTTTAATTCCTTTGTGGTTTTCCTCCATTTCATAATCAAATTTATCCTACTCCTTAGCATAAACGTTGGAAAATGATAGTTGCAACAATAAACAATATAACTTGAGTGACCTCTTATAGTAGTATTTTTATTTGTCAGCTATATCAATGGGAAATAGTTGAAGTTAGAATTAAACAACTCACTGATCTGCAAAAACTTCACATATTTTCATATTTATATTCTATATATGTCAACATCACATAAATAGGACACTTCTATCTGAAAGTTTGCATGTGACATTCTAAATAAAGTTAAAAAATAGGAATTTATAGATCCAACATAAGGAAAAATCTGAATTTTTATCAAGATGTATGAAAATAAAATTTTCTGCAGAAGGTTTTCATGTCTGTCCTTTGTGTCGCCAGATGATCGCCCAAAGGCCATTTTCCTGATTATAGCCAGAATGAAATGTTGATGCTTATTTTATCTCTCCAGCTACCAATGCCTATTTAAATCAGAAGTCAATTTGCCATCAACTTTTGTAAACATCATTCTTGTCAAAACATCTACAATGATCTGCAGCTCAACTCATATTTTACTGATATCCTTTCTAGCACTCTGAGAACAAGCAAACCCCACAATCCCATGACACCAACAGGGTTGGTCAGGGAGGAAACTCAGTTTCTCAAAGTTTTTCTACTTCCTTTGCCCAATTTCTCCTGCAACCACCCTTATCTCGATACTGAGTGAACAGAGAGGTTTCAGGGTTTCCAGCTCTCAGCTGATGATACAAATGAACCCACAGAGCTCCTCATTAAAATTGGATTTGATGTAGAACTGCTTCCCCTCACAAGGTGAGTTATGGAAGTTGCTCCAAAGGATTATTATCAGACACGGTTAAGAACATGAAAGCAGTGCGTCCATAAACAGATGCAAAAAGATCCTAAAATACACACATTTATACACATTTGTGTACATAATGTAATATGTACATTCTAATCTATGATATGCTGTTCTATGATTCTGTTACCAGAGGGACTAATTTATCTATCACCCTGCTGGGAAAGTGAAAAAGGACCAACATTGCTGGGTTTAATCCCTCTATTTATCTGACAACTTGATGTATCCGTTTAAACACTCATTGCTTACAAAGGGCTGCAGGAAAGATATTTTAAAGAGATTACTCAATTTGGAGGAGGGAAGAAGAATCTCTTAAGAAAAGCATTTATAAGAAATGCTAGAAGCTAAAAGAAAACAATATAAATAAAACTAATTTACAGAAACTGATTCCAGATATTTAAAAAAAATACAATCTTTTATTAGGAATGAGCTTGCATTAAGCACAAGAGCTAACTGCAGCATTCTAAATCAAATAGGAGTCACTTCAGTACTGCTCTACAATTCACAATTAAACAGGCATAAAGCTCAGGAAGTCTTCCTAAGGAATGAAAATAAATCCAGAATTCTGTCTTTCAACTACTATCCTGCTGTGCCCATTCTGCTTTAGGACTACTCAAATGCAGGGGTAAAGGCATCAAAACGTTACTATACAGCCCTGTATCACATAAGGATACAAGGACATCCTACAGAATTTGGGAAGCTCTCTGCTCCTAAAATTCAGTGCAACATTTTTACTTCTGATGCAAAGCACAGATCTGTGAAGCGCAAATTATTTATTTAGTTTTTCCTATACAATTTATTCCAACTGCTCCTTTCTCTGCTGGGACGACCAGTCTGTCACTACAAGGGAAAAAAACCCTACACTGCCCAGCAGGGCAAGGCAACCCAAATTCATTAATCGTTTCAGAAATAGAAGCACATCGTGTCATTTTCCCTTATTAACATGCTTAGCAGAAACTTCATTTCCTTTACTTGTCATTATTATGTTACCTTTGTTATACTATTGCTTCTAGCTCAGGTTTGAATTTGTCTGTGGGAACTGGAGAACAATCATCCTTCCTTTTTTGGGACATCTTGGCATGAAACTCCAGTAGCTTCTCTGGCACAGCCTCAATGACATTTCCAAGCAGTTGTTCTTTTGGCACTAAATACATACATTTTTATAAGCACAGCTTTTGTCTCCTGTCAGAGTAAAGTACTTTCCCACATTTGCTTCAGGCAATCTTCAGATACCAGAGATGGGGACACTGTTGTTGCAAGAAAACAGCAGCACAGTCACCCCCTCTGAGTATGTGATATAAACCTCTGCTGTCCACAAAAACCAAACAGCAATTACCACACAAATGTTATTAACATATCACATAGAACACATTACCTAACGGGACCTACAGCTTTTCACATGTCCCATCCCAAAACCCTTTTTTGGGGTCAGAGTTGCTTCTTCTTTCAGCAACACTGACACACTCTAACATATATACACACGTACATATATGTTACATACAAATATATACACACAGAGAAAAAGCTTTCTTTCCTTTTCCTAACCAAACTTCAAACATTTCTCAATATCTTGATTTTCTCAGGAAGAACTGCAGCTGGAAAGAACTCCAACCATATCAACAAGCCTAGAGTCTGGATCCAAGGAATTTGAAGAAAACATTCCTGTAGCTTTAGGAACTCAGAGAGAGGAGCAGCCAAGGAAATGGTGAAGAGGCTGTCAGAAAAGCAAAGGGCAGAGGGTTGTGTAGGCACTGTATGACACTGCATCCCTTCTGTGAGAATTAGGTAGTACAGGACAAAACACAGACAGTTGTGCTGCAGCAGCTTCTGCATCCATAAATAGACACAAATCTTCAGGCTCCTTCTATCTGCCTGTCCAAAGAAATGGATGAGACGAACTGCACTCATGTCTTGGAAAACCTAGTAGAAAAGACCAAGAATTGCTAAGAAAAAATTTCTAAGCACCTAGAAGAAAGCAAAATGAGCAATAGTCAATGTGGAATTGTTAAAAAAAAGAAAATTCCATCAAATCAAATTTCCCTCAATTGCAGAGGAACAGATTCTGTGGACAGAGAGGAAGCAGAATTCCTGTGTGCCTGATTTCAGTGAGGTTATTTTATACCTTTTCACATGTTCTCATAGCTGATCTACAGAAGCATGGTTTACATGAAAGTTCTCATTTCAGAATGGGTGCAAAACCAACTGGTTCATAATACTCAGAATGGTACCAGGGGTGCACTGTCAAAATGAAAGTATGTGTTTTGCAAGTTCCATAAAGCTCAGCTGTGCCTGGCATACTCAGTTCTTCAGTGACCACTCAGGCACTGCAAGAGTCAGTCCACTTGCACAGGGTATGAAGCTGAAGTGGCTGAAAAGAACTTTAGAAAACCAGAACTGAGCTCAAAACAGAGTAGAGAAATTACTTAGAAGTTACATGTTTTGTCTGTCATATGTGGCTGTGAACAAAAAACATGGGGATAAATGAAGCTCTAACCTCTAACACAGTAGCTCTTTCCACTAAACGTCTCTTCTTGCAGGGCTTCAAGCAAATTAAACAAGGAAAAAACCAACACCACCACAGACAAAAAAACCCCAATTCTCAACAAACAAAAAACCAACCAAAACCCACAAATACCAAACATACAGTAACACCCTGCCTAATAGCTGCCATACTGCATAAACACCAATGAAATAATTCTCTCCCCGTTACACTCCATCATGGAAAATAACTATTTCTTAATCAAAGTGTGAGAGAGGAGAGGGTGAGGACACAGATCCAGTCATTTGCTCATTGACAGCCTGGGATCACCCTTGTGGGTAAATGCAAGTATTTCCAAAATGCCAAACAGTTACAAAGATGAAAAATGCACAGCTGAAAGAAACAAATGAAACTCCAAATTTATGCTGCATATCCTAAAATCAGACGTGGAACAACCCATCTCCCTTTCTCTGCACTAAGCTGGCAGGCTATAAAACACATAAGCACCAAATTGTGCATTTAGGATCACTTGCTAATTCTGAATTACCCTCTTCCCCTTTTTTTTCCTCAAGGCTGGATCATTTCATACCACTGTGTTGCCCAAGCTTTTGCTAACTACTAATTAAAATGTTAATTATCTGTGTTCTTTCCCACTAGATAGGGTCATTTTTTGTATTTTCTTCTAACATGGGGTCTTAAACTTCATACAGCAATGTACAGCTGGACAAGTATATTTTATAAAAAGGGGATACATACTCATTTAATTCAACACTAGCTCCTACTGTTGTGTCTGGTCTCAATTACTTTGCAGCTGCAGGTCTGTGCATGTCTACAGCAATGCACCTCCTGATTGTCAAGGTTCCACTCTTATTCCCCCTTGTTCCCACTCCTTCTGCTGCTTATTCCCACTGCAATGGCTGCAGAGCTTTTCTGACCCTACACCAAACAACTAGAGCATTCTAGGACAGAAAAAATTCACGGTGGGAAGAAAAAAATAAAATTTTTTGCTGACTTAGCTTTGACTCAGAATCATAGAATCAATCAGGTTGGAAAACACCTCCGAGATCGTCAGGCCCAACCCTTGATCCAACACCGCTGTGGTTACTAGACCATGGCACTCAGTGCCACATCAAGGCTCATCTTAAAAATCTCCAGGGATGGTGAATCCACCACCTCTGTGGGCAGCCCATTCCAATG
>JAWWES010000094.1:7897621-7933385 GCA_035583135.1 Lophotriccus pileatus | reverse complement strand
ACAATGCTGTGGGAGATGCTGTCAAAGGCTTTGCTGAAGTCCAGACAGACACATCCACAGCCTTCCCCTCATCCACCAGATGGGTCACCTGGTCATAAAAGGAGATCAGGTTGGTTAGACAGGACCTGCTGGTTAAATGGCTCAGAAACAATGAAGTGAGAAGACAGCGATGCTGACAGGACCAGAGAAGTCACTACAGGGAAATGTGGGAAATTGCCACCAGAAAGTTGTTGGAGCATGGACTCTTGTCTCAGGCTTGTTTCACAGTCCTCTCCCAACATTCCACATAGCCAGAAGCTTTATTCCACTATTTGCAGCTGTTCAGCAGTAAGACTCACCTCTCAGAGACTCTCTGACCCTTCTGCCCCCTCCCCCTACAAGTTTTCCTATTTTCTTTGCTTAACAACTGGGCTTAGACTGTCAGCAAGAATGAGGGAGCACTGCAGAACCACAGTCCCACAGGAAACCCTGGCAGAGCTCCAGGGGTCAGGCTCTGCAGCCCCACTTGAGCGAGGGCCAGCACCAGAGGGATGATTCCACTAAACTGCACAAATGCCTGTCGCTGGTGTGACAAAGGCTGACAGAAATGGGAAGCAGGTTTAAAAGCAACTCCAGGGCCAGGCCAAAGTAAATTTTGAAACTACGAACTTTGAATTTTGGCTGTGGGATGGAGCAGCCACAGCTGCAGGATCTGCACCTTGAACTCCCAGAGCACAGCACAGGACAATGGTACAGCTCTCTGCTCACACAGCCAGAGACACAAATCACAGCTGCTCCTCATGGAACCAGGGTGAGGAGCTGAGCCAGATCTTCCCAGAACAGGACATGCACGTAGGGAACTGCTGTTCTCTAGAAAGTACAACAGGATTAATGCTTAGGGAAAAGTGATTTAACTCAGAAAAGCAATGTCAAGGTCAAAAATTAAGAGTTCCATCTACACAACTTTGTGGAAAAGAAGTGTAATCCAGTAATACAATTACATCATCATTTTAATCTGATTTTGATATATTTTCTCCAGAAGCCACTTACGGACCATCCTGAAATATTTATTTCTACATAAATGATGACCTACTGCAAAACACTATTGAGTCTGCTCATTAAAAATAAGTACTTTAGATAATTTCATACTCGACCATAAGACATACACAGCAGTCACTTAATACTGTTTTAAATTCTTCTAGAACATACTGATAATTGGCTCTCAAAACTCCCCCTGAAATACAACGCTTCTTACCAAAAGGGCCCTGTAAAAAAGTCTACATGAACAGACAATAGAATGGCAGACAGAAAAGTTGAGCTCTGTATTACATATTATATAACTAAAAATATTACAACATTACCTTGCATCACTTAGGAAAAAAATAAGCCTTCAAGTGCTTAAAAAATGTTACCAATAACTTAAATGATAGGAAGAGAGTGATTACTGCTAAAAAAACCTAAAAAATTTGGGACCAGCAGAGTGAAAGAAAAGATGACAGAATAGCCTTGAAATAGAATTAGTTTTGAAACTCTGATACGAAAGTGTGGACTATCACCTTGTCCTAAACAGCAGCATTTTTACCACCTCTTCACAACCCCACAGCTCCATAAGTGTTTCACACACCTTCCACTGCTCTTTGCTTCAGGAGGACACAAGTTGTCTGATCATGCTTGTGCTGACTGACAGGAACACAAAACGTTCTCATTTTGAACAGTAGAAGCTTCAGAGCACAAAGCACTTTTCTCTGTCTCTCTTATAATATTTTGCAAAGGCTTCCCACCTACCAGATCTTGCAGTGAAGTCATAACCATTGTGTTTCTGTCAAATCACTGCCTACTGTCATTAACACTCACCATTACAACACCTCTCTAGGATCAAACTGATGGAGAAAAAAATTTCGTAGAATACATCCTGTTCAAAGACACATCTTCCGAAGCAGCAGAAGTAGCAGCCTAAATTCAGCTTCATCACAGTCAAGCTCGATGCTTAACAATATTTCCCAACCATTTTAGTCATCTACCCTTCCCTTATGCTGTGCCTGAGCAAAAATCTCTATGTCATTTTTAGTTCCATGTATTTGAAATACCACTGCCCCTCAAAACATTCAAAGTTATCTGGATCGTACACATACATATGCAAAAAATTTAATGCTTTGTCCAAGAAAGAAAAGCGTTTCCTAGGTGAGGCTGTTTAATTAAAAATTAAAAGCAGATGGCTGAAATACAACATAGTTCTGGAAAGAATCTTGGATTCAGGTTAATTAGTTTATTACAGGATTAAAGAGAAACCAAAAACAAAGCTTAATGCTGCAGGATGTATAAACCACAGAAAATCCACCATGGTTAGAAAGACACGGAGCCACTGGAGAGGATCCAGCAGAGGCCACAGAGATGATGAGGGGTCTGGAGCACCTCCCTGATGATCAGAGACTACAGGAGCTGAGCCTGGTTAATCTGGAGAGGAGAATACTGAGAGGGGATCCCATCAATCCACACAAATATCCCCAAGGAATGTCAGAGGATGGTCCCAGACTCCGTTCAGTGGTGCCCAGTGACAGGAAAAGGAGCAAAGGCCATAAACTGAAACACAACAAGTTCCCCCTCAACTTGGGGCAGAACTTCTTACCATGGAAGTGGAAGAGCCTGGTGGAAGAGTGTGGAGTCTCCTTCTCTGGAGACACCCCAAACCCACCTGGACACCCCAAACCCACCTGGACATGTCCCTGTGTCACCTGCTCCAGGGGACCTTGCCTGGGCAGGTGGTTGGGCTGAGTGATGTCCAGAGGTCCCTTCAATCCCAAATATCCTGGGTTTTTCTTCTAAGGAGTGCTGCTGAAGTGTTGAACTACATTTGTCCAGGTAACAGATAAAAGGGTATTCTATAAGCACAGACCTACAGCATAAATAGGAAGCTGAATGGAAGTCATCATCAGCTTATGAAACATCATGTCCAATGATTATATAAGTAATAATTAAGATGGTGACAGACAGAGTCCATCCATGCCTCTGTTATAAATCAATGTGAGCTCACCTCCCACACTGCTACCACTGCTCTACCTGCCAAGAACTGTCAGAAATGTAATTCTTGTTCTTCAGTCAGCACAAGAACTGCAGTGGAAATTTACTAGAAGCACTAAACATCCAACACAGACCTCACTGAGAAAGCATATTGCCTTTGCAAGCTGGAAGGCCATACCTGTATTTTCCACTCATCACTGCACTGAAATGATTTAATTTAATGGCTCAGAAAGGAGATTCAGCCTCCAGGCTCTTACACAGTTTCCTGTGGTCTGCAAAGACACGGAGTCCCCACTGCTTGGATTTCAGCTTTGTGCAAGAGAGGCTCAGGACCTTTTATGATAAACAAACACACAGACACTGACAGTGGAGCAAAAGCAACTCATATGAGAGCTGCTGGTTGGGCTGGAGAGATGTACTAGAGGGGGAGAGAAAACACAGAGCTCCCCCAGGGACAGCCTGAAGGAGGGGGAAGGCCAAGGAGCAGATGGTTGTACTTTCCACGCAGTTGTCATGTGGGAATGAAAGAGCTGAAAGGCCTCCAGGAAGAATCTGTCCGTGCCTTGTCTGCATTATAGACAACAATATTCTGACCTGGAAACTGATCAGCACTCAGAATTAACATGTGGCTCCTGCTCACAGCTGAAGAACACCTGACACTCCAAATAAAGTGGAGAATATTGGAAGTTTCCTCCTTTTAGTTTACTAGGAGTGCAGGTCACCGTTCAGAGCAGAAACAATGGCCTAACATTTCTCCCATACATTCCTCAGCCATGTCCTGTCAGAAGAAACCCTCTGGTTCTCAAAGTGGCAAATGTCAACTAGAAACATATCTGAAAAAAAATTTCCCATAACAACAAAACAAAAACCCTCCACAAACTCCCCCCCAAAACCCCCCGAACAACAAAAAAACCCTATAAAACCGAAACAAAACAATAAAAATACTCTGCATGACCCTGAAGGATTACAGATCAACTTAAAAAATAGGAAAAAAGGAAAATCAAAATTAGCCCAGAGTATCTCAGTTTAATTTATATTTGAAAAGGAAACTATACACATTATTGTGTTTTCAAACCATGCTGATAGGTTATTACACCTAGCATGCAGGCAGAAAACCTGTATTTGTTCTTAAAGTCCTTGTTTAAAATACCACATTATTGTAACAAGTATAATAGGAAGGAGAAAAATTCCAAAATATTTCTGCAGGATTTGGGTAATTTTATCCAGATATTTTTGCACAGCACTTGATATTCTTAACTCATACTTTTGAAAGGTGGAAAATACATTCATCCAGGCTGCAGAGGAGAAGAAAAACAGCATGGTGATTGTATTTCATTATTAGGGGGCTAAAGCATATGTCAAATGATGATAGACTAAGGAAACTGAATTTATTATGGAGAAAAAACTCATATTATATATGAGGAGGCATCTCCTACTACCTAAGGGGCATTTAGAAAAGTCTAGAGCAGATTAGCAGATTCTGGTCAGAGGAGCACAATGAAAGGACAAAACCAAACAGTCACAGGTTGCAAATTGTTCAATATTCTGCACAGACTTGAGGAAAAAAGCATTCTTTCCCACAAGACCAATTAAACACATAAGCAGGTGACACAGCGAAGCTGGGGACTTCCCTTCCTTGAGGATTTTCCGAACTGGACAAACCTGCATGAAAGCAGAGCTCCGGAAAACTCATCCAAGCCAAATTTTTCCAAGATTCTAAGAAAAAAAATTATTTAAAAAACTGTGGAAGTTATTAAGAATAATTTAAAGTGGTTGTAGCTTTAATTGCACGAATAAGAACAAGAACATAGCCACTGCTCCAGCAGTTTCTCCCATGCCATGAGATGGCACAGGATGATAATTTACTGTTAATAACAACCCACTAATGAGCTCTGAAATGGATCTGACACTTGGGGTGACTGGTCCCAGTGTTGATCTGCACTCACATCATGGTCTCAGGCGATCAGCTCCCACAAGGAGTTTCTCACATCTCAGGAACTCAAGATCTGTGCTTGGAGCACTGGATGCTCTCTGCAAAACTAAGGAACCGTCCATGAAGGAATTCTCTTAACATGTCTTCATGTAGAGGACTTCAACTACCTATGAGCTGAGATTGTGGCACAAAGTCCCTTTTTTTTGATTTCTGACATGTGTAACTTGCTGTTCACATTTCACTTTTACACCACTGATAGTACCACGTGAACTGCCTCCAACTGAAACGATATGATGGATTATGCAACTATTAGGGTTTTTTCCCTTCTTCTTCCTCCCTTTGGAGGTTCAACATTTGGGACACTAACACACCCAAACCCCCTCTACACTACAGAAATAAAAATATTAAGCCACAAGAAGATGTTCTAGCCATTTGTAACTGCAGATGTCAGAGACCATAACAAAACCAACTATTAAGCATCTTCATCCTAAAAAACCTACTTTTGAAGATGCTTCAGTAGTCAACCCAAGTTTGCCTTTGCAAGTGATCTGTACCTTGCAAAGCCTATTAAGGCTTTTCCAAGGAAGATCCAGCTGTGTGTTGCTACAGTGCATTGTCTGTAATGATCTTACAACCCAATATGGCTGAAAAATTGTTACTCATGATTTTCTTCCAGAAGCGTCTCCACTGAGATACACTGAGCTCTCCACTATGACTAAAACAAAAATACTCCCAATTTCAAACTCAGAGAGACACCCAGCGAGATGCTAAATACAACAGGCAAAGTTCTGCTCTACCTCCACTCCTTTTTTCCTTGATATTACTGGAGTTATTCTCCTTCACTGCTGTCAAACCATGGCAGCACCTGGAGCAAAACTTTCTAATCTGATCTTTCAGTTACCCACTGAAAACAGGATGACACTGAATATGTGAGGAGTGAGCTGAATGTAACCACGAATCCTAGTAAGTAGTGAGCAAGAAGTTCCCGATGAAGTAATTGGAATGAAAGCAAAAAAGGAGGAGGAATCTTTATTGTTACAGGTGTTAACTTGGGAATTAATGCTGCTTTCATTCTCCACACCAAAACCAAAGGAAGCTTTGGGGGTTTGGTCATGTGCATTAATGGGATTGTTATTTTTAATAATTCTAACTCAAACAGAAATTTAGCTCTCATATTTAAAAAAAAAAAACCACCAAAAAACCAAAAACCACATACAAAAAAACCACTAGAAAAACAAACAAAAAACCACAAAAAACAACAACAACAACCAAACAAACAAAAAAACCCAAACAAAACCAAAAAACCCCCCACAGCTGCAAATGGTAGACAAATGTTGAAATGTCTTCAAACCCTGAGAATTCTGTGTTAAACCCCAGGGAGGCCAAAGTCTGGTTTCTGGAAAGAGAAAGAAGATACATTGTTCAAGATCTGCCTTGAACAATGAGAAGTGCAGTATTGACACAAAACGTGGGTAGTTATATCCCCACTGCTCACAAGGCACGTCTAAAGGAGCACAGAGATTCTCCACAGCCATGGGGACCTTTGCAGTTCCCAACCACCTCACAAAAGAAAAACTGAAACATGGAATGGTTTCCTAAGGCCCTTCTTGTACCTGGGAAGAACAATTTCCAAGCTTGGGAATGAACACTGTAAAACTAGAAGACAAAACTTATTCTTCCCACGCAGAAAAATTCACTTAAAGCCCAACAGCCTGCAGATATTGCTCACCCAACATGCCTGAGGGGAGGAAGTACCATTTAAATCTCACTGCTTAAGCAGAATTTGGCATGGGGAACTTCTCATCTCTCTCAGATAAAGAGCTTTACATGTTTTATAATGATTTTAATAGACGCTACTGGACAGAAAAGGGGAAACAGCTGGCTGGTCAATTACACTTTTAATTAATGTTTCCTTTGATAAGCTGATACAGATTTACGAATCCATTAAATGTGATGAACTGAACTTGTTAATGTTTCAACAAATTATCTCAGCTTTTCCTGTGAGATGTACAAAGATGCTTAAATACCATCACCTTTCTAATAGAGTAAATACAAATAGTGTTAATAATTATGCCCTCTATACACAAGTTTTTTTTTACTGTGACACTCCTGAAGTTTAAGAGTGGCACATTTAACCATAAAAGGCTACTTACCTTGATTTCCCATTCCACGAAAAGTTAATACAAGTGAAAAAGATGGGAAGTTGTCCTTCCCATGGTTTAATTCAGCATGCAACATACAGATGCTGTACAATATGTATTTTTCTTTCTTTACAATCAAGGAGTCAACTGCAAAAAGCTACTTAAATTACTTTACAAATGGAAAAAAAAAACCATTTGAAGGAAACAGGTGAAGGCAGCGTGGGCTAAACGGTATGCTTTTAAGAAAAGGAAAAGCAGATCAGAATTAAAAATGGAAGTTCAATTTATCTCATATTTACACTTTGATTTGAGTGGATGCTCTCTCTGGCAATGATTCAGCTCAAAATATAATTTTAAATACCACAAGACTGCACACCATCTCTGTAGAAGTGAACTGAAACCAGAGGTGGTAAAGTTTTGTGTTTGTTCTGTTTGTTTCTTTTAAATAAGACAAAAAGAGAAGAAAAAATAATATCTTAATTGTAGAGGCAATAGATATTTAAGTTATTAGATTTTGTCAGTCAAGACCTAAGTAAACTGAAAAATAAATCTTCTATTATTGCAAACAAGTGAAATGCTTACAATATTAGAGGGAATAGAGGGAATAAAGCTGCTAAATGAAACTGTTTATTTTTGTCAAAGAACAGATTTTTGCCCACAAAACACATGGTCTTTTTGCTCAGGTACAAATCTAGATTCCTCTCATAGGCAATGATGAGACAGAAACACCTGAAAAGACATCCCTATTAATATGCATTAATTTCTTAATATTTCTGAAATAATACGAGTGTATTACTGCAATAAAGGGACTTCATAAAAGTTCCATGCTCAAATAAAATGTTCCATGTTCAAGAAAATGTTTTATCCTGAGTCCTCTCTCAACAGCTGACTTGAAATTGTACAGCTTCAACATGGCCACACTTTAAGACAAATTCTACCTTTCTTAATAAGGAAAGCTATGTTAGAAAAAAGAGGGCTCTTGGCATTTGTGGTTTTGGGTTTTTACCTTTTTTCCCAGTTGCAGTTCACTACGAAGCCACAAAAACTTTCGCTGATCTTATGAAAGAGGCCATGGGACAGCAGAAACAATTCCTTAACCCACCAGTACCACTGTAAAAGCTACTGAAGAAACTCCACTCCGGGGTTTCTTTTCTCAGTATGTTAAAAATCAAATGTGTTACTTTGCAGTTAATAATATTTGATAATTAATTTTTATAATTATGCTAATTCTATATCGCATGGTGATTGTTTGACACCGTTGGTAGTTTCCACACTGCCACGGCTCACAAAATTATGTCATGATTTTGAGTAATGAACAGCAGATTCCAAAATATGCATTCCAAAACATAAGTTAATGAAGGTGAATTGTAACTGGCTTTGATTATGATAGCTAAGAAAGCACTTCTTCACCTAGGCAGTCCAAAAGCATTAGCATTCAAACTCCGATGCCAGGTCAAGGCTGTGGTTTGACTGTGGCTGAAACACATGAATTTCTCACATCCAGACTGCTTTATCACACGTTTATATTTCCACTCAGATTAACTCAAAGCACAAATCCTTTAATTAATTTTCAAGATACAAAAGATATAAAAAGGTTTTTTTATCAAAGCCATGAGAAATAACAGTAAACTGTATTTCCAATATATGCAAATGCTTCATGGTAAGGTTTAACTTCTCCTCTTGTAGATGGCAAATGCATGTGCAATCTTTTCAGATAATTAAAACAGCTTAACATATCAATTAATACTGTAAGTAAGGATTTTTGACAGCTACACAACTGTTCCCCATAAATTAAAGGCTTCTTTTTTCAGCCTTTCCTTCTTCCTAGCTCACTTTCTCTCAAATGAATCCATTTTCCTTGTATAGCAAATGCAACAGTGCCCTGGGAATGGATTTGATGGATGGAGTGTTCACAGGATGAGGAATCAGTTAGATGGTCATATCCTAAAAAGGTCTCTTCCAATCCAAACTCTTCTGTAATTATCTGAACACCACCTTGCTCTTCACAGTGTTCTCTTGGTTCTTTCTCAAGCCCTAACAAAAGCTGTCCAGTAAAATGCACAGCCAAAAGTAATATAAAGACATTCAGTGAGATGGCATGAACTTATCTAGGAAGCTGTCCAGGAAAGTTATCCTTCTTTCTCAGAACCCTACACTACCCCAGTGAATGTTAAAGATGAAGAAGGGTGGAAGGGTCTGATTTATGCCCTCTCTGGGATGGGATCTGCTGCTTCTCTCTCCATCTAAGGGTCCCCATCAACCACAACTTTGTAGAGAGGTCTGTAGAAGCAGGACAGTGCCAAGAGATTCAAATGAAGAAGTGAGAAGTGCCAAGAGATTCAAGCACACCTGCTACAAAGTGTTTCTAAGTACATCCGTCTCCCTCTGCAGAAACAGTCTTTCACACAAACTGAAAGGAAGTATCATGCATGAAACCTTTTTACATTCAAATATACTGTATTACTAAGCTTTGTGCTTAGGTCATTACTACAGTTAGCAGTTCCAAATTCTCTGTTAAGAACTCAGAAAATATCCACATAAATTTTGGAAAAAATAAAAAACTCTGAAGTACAAATGTCTAACAATCATTTTTACTATTTCAAATTACCAGAGGAAGAGTCCATGCCTAGAGCACACCCTTCACAAGTCTTAACCAAAAGCCTCTTAGCTATGCCATGCATAAAAAAGAACATCTGTTAAAACAGTCAAACATTTAAGCCAGTCAAAATTAAAGTGTTAGAGACAGTCTGGAAGACAAATCTTGTTCCCTTCTGCAGGTCAGTAGATTGATGGCACATAAAAACCCACTTCAGTTTCATTTCCTTCAAATTTAAGAAAATTAGTATATTCTGGGTTTATGAAAAATAAATACTTCATGGGCTTTCTCTCTTCCCTGGGAACCACCACTACAAGAGCATTATTCTTTTCCTTGCTCTGGTATCACTCTTATCTGCATGTCAAACATGCAGACAGTTTAGTCTTTCTCTCTCTCGTCCGTTGTCTCAATTACATCACTACACTGTTTTGATTAAAGCTGCTGAATTTCCACCTCCTAGCACTAACAATGAGGACAGGAAATGTGGGAAGAAGTAGTGTCAGAGAAGGTAACACATCCAAGGTATCTATCCATGGTGCCACTGTTACACGGGGAAAGATTTATGTCCCAAGTCAGCTTCAAAGATGAATAAACTATGTGAAAGTAGTCATTATTAAAAAAAAAAAAAAAGCTAGGACTTTAACAAATATGCCAACAAGCATTTACAGACTATTTAAAAAAAAATTTAAACTTGCATGCCGGTTTTAGGAGGTTAAAAGTCCTCCTCCATTTGAGTGTGTGAAAAGTCAAGTGTATGAATATATACTGAGAGAAAAAAAAACCAAGCAACATCAAAACCAGAGAGGACAACAAAAAGTAGAATTACTTAACATGTTACCTTCTATAGTTTCTGATCTATCCCATAATAGTAAATCAAATAGGTGCCAAAACAAGAAAGCAAAAGCTTTGAAGTTTTACCTTTCCTGCTTCTTTTATTAAGGTGGGGGTCCTAATTAAAAAGTTAACTTCCTGATAGCAAGAAATTGGACAGGCATCAAATCAATTTATTCTTCATTAATAATTTCTGGCTCAAATAGTGGTGGGGAGGGGGAAATCCAAATGCATGAATATCACTAATCAGTGCAAAAATGCCACAAATACAGCATATTTTCCATACTATTTGCAGTCACATGAAAAATAATGCAACTCTGAACCGGAAAAGAATCTGCGGAAGCCGATCAAGGCACATATCTTTGCTTTTCCCTTGGGGCATTTGGGCAAGACAAGGCCTGCAAAGGCCAGCTGCTGCTGTAAAAAGCAATGTTAACTTTTTTTTTAAATCTAACTTATTATCCAGGATAAAAAAATCACAGGGCTTTGCAACTGCTTCTGCGTGTTTCTGTAGCAACAGCTCTGCATGCACAGTGGGACAATAATTCCGCCCAAAGGATGCCATGTGCCTGTGCTGTGTCCCAAACTGTGAAGGGCAGTCAGACACCATGGAAAATATCACTTTACCCATAAGCAATTTATCAAATGAGATTTAAGTCCCATGTTTCCCTCACCTGCAGTGCTATAAAAAACAAGAATCAACTCCAGTACTGAGAACAGCAGTTTTCATGACTGCAACAGCATTAAATTGAAAAAAACAAACAAACCAACCAACAACCAACCCATCCAACAGTTCTCTTGGGTCATTACATAAGGTGATAATACTGTTGTGGACTTTTTTGCCCTGTCTGTTCAAAAGGAGTGAGCTATGACATGATCAATACTCTCCAGGCAGCTTCCCCACACCTGGGTTGCCCAGGCCATGAATTGGATTCCTAGCAGAGCAAAATGCCTCCTTAGCCAGTAAACATCTGTTCACTGATGCACTTGGGTTTTGTATTTGCAGCAAATAGCTCACACGCTGGTTTTATACTTACTTGCCTTTTTTTTTTTCCTGCTGCAAATTGCTTGTGGCTTCCACTTATACAAAACATTCTCAAGATGTTTGTCACAGCTTGTCTTTCACTTAAAAATCCATGGGAATATTACAAGCTATGAAACCACTAGTTTTTATGATTGCCAACCCTTTAGGTATTCTTCAGTCCTCTGCTCTGCAATTTAATTTGCAATAGTGTTCACTCTCACTGTAACCCTTTGGGATCTTGTTTTTGCCACTACAAGCCTTCCTGTCCCTGCTAACCTCACAAAAAAAAAACCCCTCAGCATCAACTACATGAATGCACCGTCTGATCAGAGCAACCACCAGCCACATACAAAGATCCACAAAATTAAAAGCATTTTATACTCAGTTACAAGACTTCAGTGAGTTCATTCCAGTACAGTTTCTACTCCTTTACTGACACAAATCCACAACTTCATCCATGAGAGCAATTAGCAATGGATAGTGCTACTGACCAATGTATATAATAAATCAACTATAGCTCTCTCTGAGAGACCACACACACCATAAGTCAGTTGTCAGATCACCCTGGTTTTAGATTGCTGGCCAGACATCAAAAAAGACATAAAAAACCCAGAACAGTGCAGACCAGGGTGAAATGATCTCGATTAAAAGTGAAGGACTGTTGATCACTGTGTTTTTACACAGTATCCAAGAACATCATAGAATGAAGACATTTCATAAAAAGGGGCAAATGGAAAAAAATATAAAAAGAGGAGCAATGGAGCACTCTTGAGATGCACTGGATATTTCAATGCAACAAAAAAGGGTCACATGAGAAGAGCAAAAATAACCAAAAGAAGCCTCAAAGACACTGTCAGGAAGATCAGCACTGGCCAAGTTCTAAAGCAGCCAACATGTTAAAGAGGATGGGTGCTGACTCTTGACTAGAAAGAACTTGGAGTACAAAACACAGTGTTCTCCTGTACAAATACATATATTTTCTGAAGGCGAGACTTTTTTCTTGGTTTTCTAGAAAGAAGGAAGCTGAAAACGCTAAAAGATTTTCCTCCAGGCAGGTCAGTACTTGCAAACAGAACATTTTCTCCTGAGCCAGTTTCTGCAATGTACATTTAATTTACACTTTGCTTTTGAAGGAAGGCTCTCAAATCTGATCTCCTGGTCAGTATCCTTGATTAGTACTTTTGAGTTCATTAAATCTGCCCTTGAATAGTACCTGCCCTTGAATAGTATCTTCTAGTTATTAACTTTTATGGCCAATGTCATGACACTGGTAATTATGAGCATTTCCTTTACCACATGAAACAGCACAGTGTGAGATTCAAACCAGCATGGAACCATGACACATTTCGATACATTTGCTTCCAACAAGTTTTAAATTACCGAAAGTTTCTAGCTTGTAATACAAATCCACACCACAAGTTAAACTATTGTAAAAACTTGCTTAAGTTGGCAAACTCCCGTTTAATCCAAATGGCTACAAAAAAGTCTTTACAAAAAGATGTTTGGGTCTAACTTCATTAAATGAGTAGTAAAATTACCCATTTATCCACTTTAACTAACCTGGCTTCATACTATCTGAACTAAAACTCCATTTTGTGAACAAATCCTACAAGGAGCTACATGATATTACTACAGCAGCATTTGCCTTCGTTTAGTGCTCATTAATGTCATCAGCTTCAGACATGGAAAACTTCTAGCAACGTACTTGGCTCTTGTTTTTGATAAAAACAGATTTAGAACAGCAGAATCGTGCCACTCAGCTGTTTTTGTCTTCTTTGCTGTAAATTTGGCAGTGAAAATGAATACAACACCAGAACAGAAGCACCAGTGAACAGTGTGAGTGACACAGCTGAGTTTGGACACAGTTGTGGTAACAGGAAGAGAGAAGCACAGCATTCCATAAAGCAGGAATTACATGCTGTACTGTGCAGACTTAAGGCAGAGACACACACACCAGTACAGAATATTCACATGTGGTCTTTGTACCCAGCCCACACCACTGTGGCTGCTCAGTGCCAAGCTCAAACACCCAACACCGAATCACCTCCAAGTCACCCACACAACCCTTGTGCAATTCTGACACAACACACAAAGGCCCTTCTCCCTCTTCAACCTCTCTAAGCTCTTCCTCATGGGACTAGTTTTCTCTCCCATCTGTGCCCTTTGTGTTTTTACAAATTCACTGTTTTTCCACCGCATTACTAATACAGAAAGAGATGAGGAGCCTTCTTGAATCACAACCTGGTTCCCATGGTTTTAGTCAGAAAGGTCTCGAAAAAATTACAGAAATTAAACTTTTCCCAGGAGATTTTAGAAAAGAGCAGACAAAGAATGAAATTACCAGGTAATAGGCCAACAACCAAACCTGAATACTTCAGACCTCTCAAAATGCATTAAAATGAAATTCCTGCCCGTGTATAAAAGCAACTGTACAAAACCTGAAGCCTAGTTAAAAGCACATGAAAGCAGTATATTGGAATCACTTCAATTAATAATAAATACTTCAGGGCCCTCTAGTGGTTTCATCTCTGGTACGAGAAAACTCTTGAAGAATTGTTTTTCAAATAAGGCTACTGAAGTGTACTGCAATTTGTGTTTTATTTTTGTCACTCTCCTGTAATTAAGAACATTTAGGCTGGAAAATTGCCCAGTAAATTACCAGAAAAGCAAAAAAATATACAAGCTAATATCTGTTCACAGAATCAGCTAATGGTAGTATTTTTGGTTCTTTATAAAAATGAGAAGTTACTCAAAAACATTTTCAACTGTGCACAACCAGGAGAAAAAACAAAAGATACAACCACTCTCCCAAACCCGCATCACATTGATTACTGAAATGTCAAGCTCTAAGCTGGCTTTCTACACCCCAAACCTGCATGGTTTAAAAAAAAAAAAAAAAAAGTGAAAAACTGGTATTTTCTCATAAAAATTTCATCTTCAAGATTTTGCAAGCCTACCCCACACGTCCATAGGATTGCTTCATCCTTCATCTATCACCCTACCACTTACATCCTCTTCTAGCTTTATTACGCAGTAAAACTGATACAGAAAACAGGTAACAAATTTCCTCTTGAAACGCACAAAGACAACTCAAAACATAAGTAGATAATGAGTCACAACAGTTCCAAGTTTGTATCCAAGTTCAAGATAGTGTAATAGGAGAAATAGAACGACATACCAGTTGCAAAGATTTTCTATACCTACCTACATTAACAGAAACAAAAAGAAAAAAATAGAAAAAATCGGAAAAAATCTATGACAAATAGGAAAAAAAGCCACGTCACGCCTTTTTCAGATCCCAAAGTTAAGTGTATGAGCTTGGAAATTATTCCAACAGATCCTATGATCAGGAGTGTGGTAGCAAGACTATCTAAATGATCACGTTTAGGCACATGAATCTTTCACAGGCCAGAGAGAGAAGCCATCAATTTCAGTTTAATTACAACTTAAGAATAAGAGGGAGTTGGGAGATTTTCAACCCAGCAGCAAACTACAGCCATTCTGAAATGGGCCTCTACAGAACTACACATCCATACTTGCTTCTGGTTCTAAACTCCATCAATAGCTCTGCTGTATCTAAAAAATATAAAGTAAAAAAGCACCAAACAACAAAATACCCATAGAACTTACCTCATGGAGGTTATACTGCTGATGAGCTTTTCAGATTGATCTGACAACCTCGATGGAAGAATTATTTCAACTGGCTGCAGGCGCAAAACTCGACTCTCCAATTCTGAGCGAGAAGCAGAGTCTCGAAAACAGTCAAAAATGACTTCTCCAGTAGTTGGTTGGATCGCCTGTCAAATAAAAAAAATACATATATACCCACTGGATATTTACATTTCAGGGAGTGTTTCAGTGACTTGAATTGTTAAGCCAGAAAGAAAATCTATGGTGTACAGCTTAAAATTGTACAGCACCCACACACAGAGTGAACATGGCAGATCAAAAAACATAATTGCATTTTTATCAAATCTATACTATGGTAATAACTTCAAAAGACTTTCATGGCTTTGTCTTGGTAAGTGGCAGCAATATCTTAAAAACATAAATGTACCCTTGTCATCAATTCACCACTGTTCAACTTTTCATACAATTCAAGTCTATGTAACTGAAGTCTATGAAAGCTACATGTAATTCAGCCTGGAATCTAAACGTGCTTTTGTTGTTCTCTCCCATCTGCAGTGTGATATTCAAACACAAGCGCAATCAAGATGCTTTTAAATTAATTAGTTACCAGCTGACCAGGCCTCAGTTATCACCGTGTTTTGCTGGTTAAACAACCTTGGTTTTAATCTTCACCATAAAAGAGAATACAAATCTGAAGTGTAAATGGTAAAATACCCTAAGTCTTTTCCTCTAAAGAATACTATTTTAGAAACGAAAAAAGTGCTTATAAGCTTTAAAATATTGACCCTAAAAATGTTTAAAGTTAGTAAAGCATCTGAAGTAATGATTTCCCTGTATTTGGTTAATATATGTTTTCAAGTGAAACAACAGCAAATACAGTTTCACAAATATTCATCTATCAACTCCTTTTCTGATGTAAAGCCATCATATACAGTTGATATCAGCCATCACATACAGTTCACATACAGATGATATCTTACCTGAAGTGCCCCTTTTTTGCAAAAAAACAAAAAGTCAGGAAAAATAATTTAAAAAAAAATCAATTCCCCACCCAAAATAAAATATAGAAGAGAGATCACGACTTTAAGAAGGTAATCACCCACCTCGCAAAGAAATCAACAAAACCACCCCACACAAACCCTAAAATACTGATTCCCCTGCGAAACTAACTTACCATAATGCCTATAATAATGTCACCTTTTTTCTTGTCCCTTAGGTTTTCTCCATTTTCACAGCAACAGAGCAGGTAGTTATCAGGGACATCTGTTGTTACCTCTTCAATATCTACAGAATCATCCAGCTTCAGCAAAGGGTTCACATGTAACAAGTGTTAAAAAAAAACAGTACAGAGATTTTGTGTGGATTGTTCACACATCCTTCTGGATCTAAGTCCGTCTCTACTCACTAGCACTAATCTAAAAAATCTTTTTACCTCCTGGTATCTCGCAAGTTAGTTCAAGAAATTAAAGGAAAAAAATGAGACAGATAAGGCAGGAGATTGGAAAACAAAAAACGGAAGAGAAGAAACTAAAGTCACTTGTTAAAAGCTTTTTCTATCTCATTTTTGCCTTTTCTAGGCAGGACCTGCAGAACACTGCAGATTTGGGAAGTCCACTCTCTGCCTTTGGAAAGCAACTACAGTAAACATAACCTCTGCTGTTTCACAACAAACCTACAGGCCTGAGGAGATTAAATTCTTTTAAAAGCCAGTCAGATGTTTTACCACAACATAAAATTAGAGGAATTTTGTTTCCTCCTGCCACTCACTACTCGTGTTCTATCCAGGTGATAATACCAAGTGTTAGATCTGAAACCAAACTTGTTTGAAAAGGATATCTTCTCCAATAAGTGTAGACTTAGTGTAGAGGGCAGTCAGCTTACGGCTGAAGAGAGAGCTTTTGTTTTCTCCTGCAGCTTTCAGTGCTGCAGTTTCCATTTGTTTTATTACTCCAACCTACAGGCAGACAAACAAGAAAAAAAGTTAGATCTCTGATAATAAATTATTATTTTTACTATTCCATATAATTGATGATATTTTTAGATGTGCAAAGAGCAAATGCATGATTCAAGCTCGAGTGCATCATCAACAGAAAGGGAAGAGGCAAACGTCAATCCTACTAATGAGAAAGGTACTCCTTTTCCTGACCCTTTGTCTACTCCTAACTGCCCTCTCAGCTTCTGGCCCTGTGCTTCTTGTCCTATTTTGAAACAACTAAGCTACAGTTCACTGCTTATCAGAGAATGGTTGCTGCAATCAATTTAGATTCAGCGTATGCTGTGATCCTGTGACGTTCTTTTCCTAAAACCAAAAAAAGAGGTATCAACAGAAAGCTATAGAATTACAGGGATCAAGGAGAAGAAGGGAAAAAAATGGGCTGCGATAAGGAAAACGAGCATGTGAGAAAAAATAAAAGAGAGAAAGAACACATAAATTTCTCTTTATCAGATGCAAAGACTTAATAAAGAAATACTGAGAGGAAAAATCATTCCAGAACTGTTCCTGAAAACATGAAAATACTTTTCTACAAAACAGAAGAAGCCTGAATCTACTTAAGGCTCATGACATCTCCCAGAACAGAGGAATTGAAACAAAGGACATTTTAATTACAGAAGCAGGCGATAAGGAGCTGCCCACTTCTCAGCTGAAATAAGACCCTGGTTACAACAGGTGCTTTTCAGTGCTATTCTGTGCTCAACAGGATTTAATAAAGGTCAGAGATGACCTTATGTCCCTTCGCCACGAGGCGCCGCACGTGGACGAACAGCCGGTGGCTCGGAATGCTGGCAGTCATGAAATTGTGATCCAGGTGGCAATAGATGTTCAGTTCTCTAGCTGCAATCTGCAAAGTACAAGAAAATCAGCCAACAGGTTAGAAAGTAATTCAGTAGAGTAAGGAACTTATCTCTATGACAACAGTGATGCACAGCTACAGTTAAAAGCTCAGTGTCAAAGGGAAAACACTCCAGGAGAAAGCCTGGAGGGACCGGGCCCCTCCACCTTCCTGTCCTGGCATTGCCAGAAAGCAGGGGCTTCTCTATCACAGTCTTTACCTGTCAGATTTTTAGGGTGCATTTTGACCTTCACCACTGTGAGGCAAACCACATATGCTGCACACACAGGTCTGAAACACAGCTCAACAGATGGTGGTCAAATAATTTTCGCACTCCTAAAAACAACAGGAATGGAGGTATTTAATTTGTGGTTAAAAAAATGGGATTAAGCTGGCCAATCAATTAAAATACTGAAAAAACAATATCAAAGAGCAGTAGAAACTGAATACTTAACAAAAAAGAGTAACAACACCTACTGAAATGTGACATTAACATGTGTGATTCGTATTTGACTTTCTGCCCTTTAGTTGTTCACTGACTAAACAATGTGTGTTAAGCAGGAACTGCAGCCAAACACTGACCTGTCTCCCTGGACCACGTATTTCTATTTCTGGACTGTGAGTACACCAACACATGAGTAGACAAATTACACAGCCCAAATTTCATGGCGAAAATTAATTCCCAGTAACTAAGCAACATTTCTCACTGGTCTCGAGTGTGAAAATAGTACCAATCAAAGGCTGGTAGCAAAGACTTTGAGATACACCACAAAAAAAACCCAAACCACAACATTCTGAAGCATTAATGAACCATCACTCCAAAATTATGTTTGTTAGCAACTCCTTTCCTGTTCCTATTGATCTGGCATGTGTAGGTGTCACATCTGACCATGCATTCAAGATACCCTCTGCAACCACACTATATTTGCTATGTTCAGCTCTTTTACACCACTGGTTCCACTGTCTTGCAAACTGAAATACTCCTGGTAGAGTTTTGAGCCAATTCACCTCTGAGAGTGTTTCAGCTTTAGCTCTGACAAGAACTGGGAACTCACCTTAAATTCTCAGCATGCAAGACAGCAAGCACTACCGTCCAATTACAAAATAATAAAGCTTATTTTGGCAAAAAGTTTAAGCATGAAAATATTTTTTTCATCTTGATTTCAAGTACTACAAGAACCCACAAAGAAGCCTCCCTTCTAGAAATGGTCACAGATCAAGTAGGACACCAGCACAATGCAGCAATCTTTTTATAACCCTGGCAAAAATTACCTCTGCATCTTCTCCAAAGAAGCGGTATTTGTATCCACATTCCACACATAAAACAGCATCTTTATACTGTTTCTTCATTTCTATGAACTGAAGCTCTAATGGAGTGTAAATGCTTTTGGTTCTTTTATTAAGATTTGTATCCAAAGCATTCTGAGAATTTTCATGGGACTTGAGAGATGCAGAAAATTGACTAAGGTCACATCGTACCTCCTCCTGTAAATAAAGGATGAAAAAGTATAGTTAGGAATCATCAGACAAATCAGTTGTCCCCATATACCTTGGCTTGCATTGACCCCAGAGCTAAAGATTCTTTTTGCATTAAATAGCCCCAAGAGCTGCAGTAAAATTATTAAAGTAGAATATACAGAACACAGTTTATTTTGGAATTAAAAGGAATTAAAAAGTCATGAAAGTCAAAGTTAGTTGACTTGCTTTACAACAATCCTTAGACACCTCAGGTGAAATCATATGCCTATTGTATCGTATGTTCTCAAAACACAGATCAAGAGCCTTGCAGGCTGCAAAGACTGGGCAGTCTAAACTGCCCAGATATTAAAATAACCACTTCAATTTACAGTAAGAAACTCCAATGTAGAGAGATTAATGATGTTCCAAAAATCCACAGTAAATCCAGAAATAAAACAATTGGAGTCTCAGTTCACTGTCTCAACCACCAAAACTGTATTTATTCTTCAGTCTGCCCTTACTACATGAGTTCAGCAAACCTGCCAGAATAATTTATACACAAAAAATCTATACTACAATTTCTAAAATCCTTAACATGTAAGAATTTGAGCAGCCCATCTCTCTGCAATTCACCATTCACAATGACATTATGCAGCCTATTCTTGCCAAGCAACTTCAGCTCTACAACTCTCCAGTGTTCTTTGTAGTCAGCAAGGTGATAGGTTCAGTCTTTCACAAGCACAGTGAACAACACCGATAAGGCATATTTCACTTACAGCAAAGTTCTTCCTCACTCAGATCACAATATCAAGTACCAATAAAATTGGCTAAAAAAAAATACTAACACAATGCCCTCCACAGGTTTTTAAAGCCTATAATCATTCAAAACACAATTCATTAGGTTATGCTGCAAAATTCAGTATCTGCAAATAAATCCATTAAACTTCCATTTCTAGCAAGCGCCCCATCCAGATGACAAGCAACCAAGTGAACAGACTGTTTTGCAGCCATGATAACTCAGAAGGAACACTGAGATGGCTTAAATCATATACTCTGGGTCATAGGAATGTACAAAGAGTGGAGTCAGAGAACAACCAGGGAAAAAGAACATTTAACTCTAACTGCAAAATTCCCACAACTGCACATCATCCAGCAAGACAGCACAGCCCAGAACAAATAAAGCCACACCAGAACTCTGGTGGGCCCCAGGAGCTCAGATGTCTCTACTGCAAAATTCTCAGCCCAAGCACTCAGTTGTCCTCAACCCAAGGTCTGTGCCAGCCCAGCAGGAAGACCTTGTCTCATTTTAGGGGAAATTGTAGTGACAACCACATGAAAAAAGGTCATGAAAGGAAGTAAAACAGGTGAAAACAGAGAGAAGTTGAATCATTGCGACGGTCCTAAGTTAGCAGCTTGAGGGATTTAGAAGAAAATCACTCACATAAAAAGGTTAAAACACTAGGAAAAAAGCAAGATACAAACATCTAAAACTAGCTGTTCCAAGAAGGCAGGCCAGCCTTGGAATCAGTTTTCTGTGTTCTCCAAGAGACTACACCTGCATAACCTCAATCCCTTATCACAACAGAAATCTCTTGCCAGAAGCTGTTCAATTCAACATTTTGAGCTCACACTCACACAAACCAGACACCCCCAGTTTAAGTTCATGAGCTTCAGGCAGGGTTAAAATAACTGTACAACCGTCTATACAACCTCCTTCCCTGAAAAGAGTCAGATGTAAAACTTCACTAAAGAGCGGTTGCCACAATAAGCCAGGAGACACCTTTTAGGACCTGACACCTAAACCAATAAATCAACTAAAGTTAATTAGACCCATAATTCAAGAAGAGGCAAAGTACTATTACTCTCACAAAGTACTATTACCTCAGTCTGATTGACTTGCATCATACATATAATAATGATAATTTTTCATATGAGCTACAGATATCTTCTGCAGATGAAAAAGCAGTGGTATCTTTAGTAGTTAGATTTACCAGCCACTGGATTAAGCTACATCTCAGCAATACTACTAAATAATATTTATGTAAAGAAAGACTGATAGAAATTTGACAGCCCACATCAAAAATGGTAAAATTGAAAGAAAGATGAACAAAGTACCACACTGAACATCTGTTATTATGATATTACAGCTTCACTTACAGTCACAAGATACACTGCCAGTGTTTCTGCTCTCATTACTGCTGCTTTTCAGTGGTATTACTGAAGAGCTAAAGATGCATCCTGTTCACTATGAGAAGAGCTTCAGGAAAGCTGTTGGGTCTGTTGGGTTCTGCTGCACTATTTCATGACAGGACACAAAAACACAAAAGGAAGCTTCTGGCAAAACTTGCTTTTTTAAACCACGACAAGCCATCTACACACCACAGACCACAGCTCTGCATACCTTCTGAGCAACCTCTGGGTCAGTGTCCCGAGATGGAAGAGAGTTCTTCAATTCTGAACTTCTCCCAGTAATACTGGGACATTTTTCCAAACTCTCAGACTCTTTCTCCTGAAAACCATCTTCCTGGACTCTGGTACACTGCTGGTCTGAATCACTGCAGAATTCTCTCAGTCTGTCTAGAGTTTGCAAACATATACGGGGCTTTTCATGCTTCTGAGGTTCTTCAGTAAAAATACACAACAAAAACATTAGCAACTTATTTTCTAAAGCAGAATGTCTATTAGAATAACATCAGTAAGCACAGAACACAATCATTTTCCTCCATCTCTCTCTTCTCTATATTCCTTCTCCTCTCCCATTGCAACGGTTCTGCCAGATTGACAGTCATGCATGGAACCAACTCGATTAACTCCCTGGAAAACCAGTATTCCTCATTTGTGTGCTTGGTCATACACGGGAAAAGACTCACAACTATTTTCTGGGCTGATAACTACAAAGCCACTAATTTAGACAAAATTTTGGAAATCAAGCAGAATTTTTGTCAGTACAGTTTTTAGCAGTATTGCTACTTGGTGGTGCCTTAGTGGTACTTCAAATCATTTCACCCACAAAACTCAATATAGTTCCCTCTTCAAAAAACTTAGGAGGCCAATTCTTTTAAATGCAGTTCTTTTAAAGTGCAATGAACTTTAAATACATTCGTCTGGTTTTGTACCAGCATTATTTTATCAAACTCTTGGTTCAAAGCCAGATGAAAATCAGGCATTTTCAATGGATTGGATGTTGTTTCCCATGTGAGAGCACTGCACTGGGACTATTTACTGTGGGGTAGCCTTTGGGTACAGCAGTTATAGACCAGGCTCTACAGAGCTCTCAGGTGTCAGTTGTGCTTCAGAACAAGAGTGTTAAACCAGGACAGGAAGGGAAGTTGCACCATTTCTGCCTGGACATCTGGACTTCACTGACTGAACAACCTGTTAAAGCTGAGTCAGCTGACAGGAATTTGCATAATAATTCTGGAGCAAGGCTCAAATTTCTAGCTCCTGTGCCCCAGAAAGGTTCTTAAAGAGTTCAGGACCATGCTCATTATGGCTCTTCAGAGTTGTATCTTACACTCAAGAGACAGTTCCTGAAGTACATTTGACAACGAAAAACTATTTACTGGCTGTCAATGGTTGGAGGTTTGTTTACAGTCAACTCACTTTTATCCTGAGTCTTCAATGGGTTACAGATATCTTCTAGAGTGATTTGTCGAGCCCTGGGCTTCTTTTCAGAGGGTTCATTACCTTCAGTTGATGTGCTCCTTTTTGTGCCACATTCAGAAGCCTGAAACATATATTACACAAAGAAGTTCAGTTCCTTTTTCTCTTTGCTGTTCTCTACGAAAGACAATAATGCAACCAAGCATTTCACAAAGAGATAATGCAAAATTATTGAATAACCCATCCCCAGAAGTGTCCAAGGTTAGGTTTGACAGGGCTTGGAGCAACCTGGTCCATTGGGAGGTGTTCCTGCCCATGATGGGGTATGGAAGGAGATGAGCTTTAAGGTCGCTTCCAACCAAACCCTTTTGGGATTCTATGAAAATAATTTACCATATACAAAATCCCTAACTATTTTACCTATCTATGTGTTTTGTTTATAAAACAGTTCTTCTAGTACTTGAGGCTACAAGAGGAAGAGGAACAGTGCATTCT
This sequence comes from Lophotriccus pileatus, assembly GCA_035583135.1. Classification (NCBI taxonomy): domain Eukaryota; kingdom Metazoa; phylum Chordata; class Aves; order Passeriformes; family Tyrannidae; genus Lophotriccus; species Lophotriccus pileatus. Next base: position 7,909,846 of record JAWWES010000094.1, on the reverse strand, counting down.
GTGATCTGGTTGGCTGTTGTGCTATAAAAGAAACACCTGCAGCTATTGTGGCTTCAAAAGGCAGCTTAAAGCTACTTATGTGGCAGAGAAGTGAACCAACATTTAACAGACTTTCCCACAACACCACAGCCACCACCTGTGCTTGAACCAGAGCTCTTCTGAAAATTCCCCCTCCCACAGTCCAGGTATCTCTCCTTGTCAGACACTGACTGGCTGTTCACCCCCGAGAGGCACCATTCCCTATGCACTGAATCACAGTGATAATGGGATCATCCATCCTGCAAGTGTCAGTCCAGGCTTAAAAAGGTTTTCCTAAACTACCTGTAAGCACCTGGGTTTGTCTCAAATATAGCACTCTCAGCCACCGCTCCTTAGATGTCTTTTGACATGTGCACTTTGCACACTATGTAAACCAAAAATTTGTCAATTTACGCTGTTTCATCTCTGACCTATTGCTTAACAGCATGTAAGAAGTTTGACTAAGTATAAAGAAGTAACTTACAGTTCCAACAACATATAAACACTTTACAGATAAGCACACAGCAGATGCTTTCAGCAGCCTGTAGCCATATTTCATATGGTAATCTCAGACCATTTAATTGGGGAATTTCAATTTCCTTACAACTATGTATGAGCTCCACCCCCACCAACTAAGTTCATAACCTCTACGTAACCTATCCATATGTATAACCCATACGAGTAGCAAAGCTTCTGAATCCACTGTTAAATACCACCAAATTAACATAAATTAGGAAGTTTTTTCTGCATGAGCAGAAAGTGCAATCACACCTTTAAAAATGCATTTGGACCAAAGGTAACCAAAAAAGTTGCCTTGAGACACAGGTGGAAAAAGCAAACGACCATCCCAGGCTGGAAAGTTTAACTACAGGGAGACTAGACAACGTAAACCCAGAATGAAAACCTGAATTGCTAAGAGACAAGTTGCTAAGAGACAGCAATTTTTAACAAGTAGTGATGCAAAGAGGCTGTTGGATCATTGCAGGCTCTTTTGGCCTTGCACCCAACAGCAGACACACCTGGAGTCACCTGAGCTCCATCACTTGGGCCATGAGCTCAGCCTGCTGTGTGCCAGAGTAATCCACAAAATCTGATTTGTCATCTGGTGTGCAACAAGCCAATAATTACACACCTGGGAGACACTGAATAGTTATTTCAAAACTCCACAGGCCATCGGTTCTCAGTGTGTTCCACAAATCCAGCACAACAACTGGACTTTCTGTGCCATCATTTATACACAGAGATCCAGAGTTTGTAATTTCCCAAGTGCAGCCCCTCTATCAGAATTAATTAGTCATTTCCATACAAGTTACACAATCCCAGACAACTTCTATATGTGCTCAGGGGAAGGGTCTGCACCTGGGCTGGGTCTTTTTTGGCCTATAGGCGCGGAGTTTAGTCTTACAATGAACACAGTTCAGCCATAGAATACACAGACCTTGAGTATTTTGCCAATTAGCAACGTGCCCCATAGGCACACATCAACATCTTCGTTTCACCCTGAATGGTTTTTGGTTCCAGAATGTCCTTCCCTAAGGGATGCAGCTGCTGCCTGTCCCACTGACCAGGTCTTTTTCCTTGTTGATCAGGAAACAATACAAAGATCAAGCATCAAAGAACATCCTGACTTAAGATAATCTTGATTATATTCCACATTTTGCAACACCAGGAGGCACAACCTGTGCCAGGGGTCCAAGATGGGAGCAAAGCCCCAGTGACATGGACGAGCACCCTGGACCTGCCCAGCTCACCAAACCTAGTGCTGAGCTCCAGTTCCTGCAAAATGGGATATCCTGAATCACAGAATTACTGGGGTAGGAAGGGACCTCTGGAGATCACCCAGCCCAACCCCCTGCCCAGGCAGGGTCCCCTGGAGCAGGTGACACAGGGACATGTCTAGGTGGGTTTGGGATGTCTGAAGACAGGGACACCGCATCCTCCCTGGGCAGCTGTTCCAGGCTCTTCCACCTCCATGGAAAGAAGTTCTGCCTCAAGTTGAGGGGAAACTTGTGTTTCAGTTTATGGCCTTTGCTCCTTGTCCTGTCACTGGGCACCACTGACAGAGTCTGGGATCATCCTCTGACATTCCTTGGGGATATTTGCGTGGATTGATGTGATCCCCTCTCAGTATTCTCCTCTCCAGACTAACAAGGCCCAGCTCCTGCAATCTCTGATCATCAGGGAGATGCTCCAGACCCCTCATCACCTCTGTGGCCTCTGCTGGACCCTCTCCAGAAACTTCCTGTCTTTCCCTTGTCTGAGGATGACCTCCGGTGCCCAGGACCGCTGCCCCGTGTCACACAGATGCTGCGGTCGGTCCCTCGCCTGCGGGAGCCCTTGTCCCGCCCGCCCGTCCGTCCCTGCCCTGCCCGGTCACCGTGCTCCGGTCGGAGCCGCGCTCCCCGCCGGTCCCCGACGCGCCGAAGAACCTGCTGAGCACCAGCTGCCTCCCGGCCCCGCCGCGCTCTCGCCGCCGCCCCCTCGGCACCATGGCCCGGCCGGGCCCGGCACCGCCTCCCGCCGGATGGGGCCGCTCCGCCCGCCCCCGTCCAGCCAGCCCGCCCCGGCGCTGCCCCGGTCGACCCTCACGGCGCGGCCATGGCGCGCTCGCTCAACTCCATCGTGGCCGTGAGCCAGAACATGGGCATCGGCAAGGACGGGCGGCTGCCCTGGCCGCCCCTCAGGTACGGCCGCGCCGCAGCCCGGCGGGAATGAGGACGGGCGGGCGGACTACAGCTCCCGGCGTGCTCCGCGCCACAGCACCGCCACCGAGCGCTGCGGGGCCGCGCGGGGTGCCCCGGGAGTTGTAGTCGCTGAGGTCGATGCTCGGCGAGGCGGGAAAGCGACGGCAATGGCGGGATGGCGATGTGGGGGTTTCGGGTGGGTGCGCTCTCACGCCATGGCGTGGATTGTACCTCCTGTAACCGAGGACATGTCCCTCCTGTACCCTCCCGCCTCGACCATGCATCGGCCCAGGCTCCGTCTAGCCGCTCCTCCCCAGGCACCAGCAGCACCCGCTTTATGTTTGGTTTTTTGATTTCTTTGTGGGTTTTTTTTTGGTTTGGTTTGGTTTGGTTTGGCTTTTTTAATTAGAGAAATTGCCAAAAAATATTAGAAATTAGAGACCTCGTTCTTAAACCACGTTGTAATGATCTTCGTGTTTTCTTGCCAGGAATGAGTACAGGTACTTCCAGAGAATGACTAGCACCTCTCATGTGGAAGGTAATGTGGAACAGGGTGCAGTGTCAGGCATGGAAAACCGGGGATTTTACATTTCCCTGGATTACCGGCCTTATTGCTGCACACAGCCTGCCCTCCCAAACCCTCCCTATACTTCACCCCTTGGGAAATCGTTCGGGACAGATGAAGATATGTGGTGATTCAGATGTTTTGGGAGTGCAGGTGATCTGTTAATAAAAAGGATTTCCAAGTCCTATTTCCCCAAAAGAGTAGAAAACTTCACCTGAAATTTACCTAAAGTGTCTTTCCCTGAAACTCCTTGTTAAAAATGGAAAGGTTTTCACATGCTGATTAACTAGCAGAGGTGGTTTGTTTTGTTCATGCTGTTTTAGTTTATCTAACTTCTTTGCTGTAGCTCAGCCTTGGTCATTGGTTCCAAGTCACTGACCCTTCTGACCGTAATTTTGCTTGGTTTTCTGAGTGCTGAGCCATCCCCATATGCCAGAAAACCGTAACCCTGCTGATAATACACAGCAGCAATACTGCAAACATTTCCCAATGTGCTTACTCTTTCCTATGTTTTTTTTTCATGCTCCTGGAAAGCCTGATGTGTTCCCTTGTTCTGATTGCGTAACCTATTCCATTTTCTGATGGAAAGGTCTGTTCCATAATCCACAAGGAATGTCTAATCTCATTTTTCAGCAGTCTTAAGGGATGATTTTATTTGTGTTTTGGAGACCTCATTTATCCCATTGCAACTTTAAATGTATCAAAAAAAAAAAAACAAAAAAACAAAAAAACACAATTGTAAGTCTTTTTAGATGTCTGCAGGTTGAATCTTACCCGGCACAAATAACCTGTGATCAAAAAAAAAAGTGTTTAAAATACAATTAAAAAGAAAAATTTTGTTCCATCCTGTCTGCAGATCTTTTGATAACCTTAGATGTTAGGCAGGTAAGTTGCTTCATAACCAGATTTCTTAGTGGATTATGCTGCCATAAATCTTCACAGCAGCGATGTCACCATTGACTCTCTCGACTCTCAACCTCTGTGTTTATTTTTCTGACAACTCCACTTCCTCATAAAGAGAAACCTGTCTGTTCTTAGGAATGTGTATATAAGAGGTAATCTTATAAAAAGAGGTGTGTATACAAGGTTATGAATGCCTGGGTTTGGTCAGAAATCATATTTATGGGTGAATTTGTATAATATGATTAAACACCTGATGCACTTCAGCTTTAGATTTAATTTTGCAGGTTCTTCTAAAAAATATTATGAGTTTATAGGTCTGCATGAGACTGCTTTGGTGTCAGCTGACTGACAATGCTTTGAGGCCACAAACACGTGACTGATTAGTGAGCCAGGGCCTAAGCTTGTGCTTTTGTTAACTGCTGTTGTGGAGTTTGGAAGGGGAAGGGAAAGTTCAGCATTGTCATTAAACAGTAAATTTAAGTGAATGTTTCCTCTCGTACTCAGGTAAACAGAATGCATTGATAATGGGTAAAAAAACCTGGTTCTCTATTCCTGAGAAGAACCGTCCTTTAAAAGACAGAATTAATATTGTGCTCAGCAGGGAGCTCAAGTAAGTATGAGAATAATAGTGAAACAAATAAAACTTTTGCACCTAAAAATACCTGTAGCAAAATAAATATACAGTAATTCCAAGTATATAATTTCTGGTATTTGGTTAGAAAGAATTTCTGCTCTTGGTTCTGAGTGTTATAACTACTTTACATCTAATTTTTTTTTATTAATTTACAGGTAATTGTCATTATTTTGCATCGCAAGTACAACTTCTAACTCTACTCACAAACCATTGACAGTTTTCAATAGTTCTTCCGACTCGTGTATTGAACTGTATTTCTCTAGTTCCCACTTAGATTGGCGGCTCTTAATCCCTTTTTTGAAGCTTATTTTTATTAGGATTTGTAGATGAACTGCCCTTTTTCAGAGCTCTCATCTTGAATGCATCACCCTCAGTCACCCAAATATTATTAAACAGAAATGTCCACTAGAGTGATTTATTGTTTTGATCATGTTGGTGGGTTTGCAGCTGATCATGTGGGTGGACAGAGGGGCTTTTCAACTATTTTTATTGAATGAAATATTAATGTTTTGGAATTCAGGTAAAAATCAGTAATTTCTGTATTATCTGTATTTAATTTATAGATTATTTATATTACAGATATGTAAATTGCTCCCTTATGCTTTTTCAAAACCGTGTTATAAAATTTCAGATGTATAATTTATAATACTTCTTAAGTTACGATGAAGATGAGATCTGATAAACAGTCCTGCACTTAGATCAGAATTCTAACACAGATTGGCAATAACAGGCATTTCAAAACAATCACATTTAGTTACTTGTGAATTCAGCAAAACATATTGTGTGTCTAGATTGTATTGATGATCACGATGAATTGCCCTCTATTTATTTAGTGATAAAACTTTGCTTTTTTCTAGGGAAGCCCCGAAAGGAGCACATTATCTTTCCAAAAGTCTGGATGATGCTTTAGCTCTTTTGGATTCAGCAGAGCTAAAAAGTAAAGTAGACATGGTTTGGATCGTCGGAGGCACTTCAGTTTACAAGGTACATTCAGCCTACTCCTGAGTTATTCATTCTCTCTGATGGGATGAGGGTCACTCAAGCCCCTATTAATTCTGCATTAGGAAGTGCAAACTGCAGTGATTCTAACAGAGCAAATCTTGGAAAGTGAAAGTCTTGGAAACTCAGGTCTCGAGTTTAAAATGCCTATCCAAGTGACCAAATGTTGGTCTTGCCAATGGTCCACTGCCATACAGTTTCTGTGCTTTTGAGAGCTTTATTTTAAATATCTAAATTGCTCGGTTTTTCAGCCCAAACCCCAATGGCTATGTTTATTTTACTGAGGTTGCTGACTGACTCTGCAAAGGATATGAAAAAAAAGGAAAAATGGTCCAGCATTTTTAGCCAGAGTATGACCCTTTTTGCATGTATACAGGTGAGAAAATAGGGTTTAGAGAGAGCTGCCAGGTGATGGTGTCAGCCATAAGAGAGAGGTTGTACTCACCTTGCTTTCCCATCCAACAACCACATGTCGTTACTGCTCCCGGTCTCTGGATTCTTAACTGAATTGTTAAGAACTGTAAAGCAGTTATTTTTTTATAGTGAAGGAAACATTTCTACTGCCCACTTGTTATTTGGCATTTGGACTTTAGATGTATGATGATAGTGCTGTCATGCTCCTAGTAGCAAATTTGGGCTAATACTATGCCTTGTGTGGGGTAGGAAAATACATTTTCTGGTATTTCTTGCCTTTGCAGTTTATGCCTTTCATGAACACCTTCTCTATGTCTTGGGAATGCATCTTTTACAGTAAAAAACACAAAGTATTTAGATATTGCTAAGGCTATAAGAAAAATGAAGTGCATGTACAAATAGCCTGTAAAACACTTTTGTTTCTTTATCCCCCTTTTTTAATTTCTGTTTTATAATCACTTCCGAGTATGGTGAAGTGCACATCTTGTATTTGATATTGCAAATGCATTCAGGGTATAATCAGGTATTATCCTATAGAAGCAGTGTGTCCTTTGCTCTCAATCTGCCTCCAGGCAGGGAATTTGTGGAGACAGCTTCTCTTCATAGTGGGCACAGCTACCCTGGAAGAGCCTCTGCCAGTAGTTCAGCAGCATGCAGGTGTGAGCAGAACCATTTACCCCTTCCCTGCAACAGCCACAGGCTCATCTAGTGCTGTAGAGAGTGATTTGTTTTTGCTTCTCTTTCCAGGAGCACCTGTCTTGTAGACTTATATTTTAACTATTTTTCCAGTGTCTGGCTGATACTTGGTAGAGAATAATGTCATTTTTTAGACTATTACTCACCAATACTTAGATTATAAATCAGAAACTTTGATCAAGACTAACTTGGAAAATTCTATTTGTGCTGATCAATGTAAGGGAATATGTCTTAGGGTAATAGGACACCTGTTTACCCTGGACATGGAGAAACACTAATAGAACTGAGGGTGTTCAGCCTGGAGAAGAGAAGGCTCTGGGGAGACCTCACAGCCCCTTTGAGTGACTAAAGGGGCTCCAGGAGAGCTGGAGAGGGACACTGGACAAGGGCCTGGAGTAACAAGACGAGGAATGTCTTCCCACTGCCAGAAGGCAGGGTTAGATGGGATATTGGTAAAGAATTGTTCCCTGTGAAGGTGGTGTGGCCCTGACACAGGTTGGCCAGAGCAGCTGTGGCTACCCCATCCCTGGAAGTGTTCAAGGCCAGGTTAGATGGGGCTTGGAGCAACCTGGGATAGAGGAAGATGTCCCTGCCCATTGCAGGGGGTCTCTTCCAACCCAAACGAGTCTTGGATTCTAAAATTTCAGCTGTTTTCCCTCTTGCAAGCATCTGCTCAAGACACTTCAAAGGAAATTTGAATTCATTAGAGAGAAGTCTTAACAGTTTTATACAGATTCCTGCATTCAAACTAGGCTTGTGATCCTAACTAAAAGAGTTTAATGGAAAACACACACCTCTACCAAAACTGCAGGTCATATTTACAGTGCCTGTATTAAAGATGCACAAAGGGTTTCACAAGAGTATTTCCATTATACCATGTACAAATGTGTGGGAAGTAAAATAACAGTTGGTAATTGAAGTGAATAATTTTATTTGGTAGTTACAGGTATTTGGGTTTAAAGCATTATTTTGTTCTTACTGCTTTGTGTGGCTCAAAGGTTTAGAACAGATTATGTTTATTAGTACGAGCCTGTGCTTGTCCATATAAAGGGCTACCCCATTTTGGTTATTCAAGCTATTATAGGACTTTATTATAGGAAAACAAGTCTATTCATCATTTCTGCTGTTATACAGGAAGGATGTTCACATGGGAGCTTCTTGCTGCCCTTTTAGATCAAGGCAAGGACATGCAGGTGGTACAGTCACTGGTTCCAAGGGGAAGGTGCCTCCAGGCTCCTCTGTTACAGATACCTGTCTGATCCTATGGGCAAGGAATATGCATAGCACATGCCTGGCATGTTCAGGATAGTTGTTTTGTGGATTACTAACTCCTTCATGCACAGAGATCTTTCAGCTGAGTTCACTGCAAAAGGGAACACACCCCGGCATTTAACTTTGGCAGCCTGTCAGGGGCTGATGTGGATGTTGAAGGATGAGTAGGAACATGGGGGGATTCTTGGGGTCCTTAGTGGGGATGCTCTGCCCTGGTTGGTCTGTGGTCCTTGGCACAGTGAGCTTGGTCTGGTGACATCCCACTGCAAAGCATACTGTAAGTGATGGTGCACAACATCAGCAGCAGCTTGGCCATTGCCAGACAAGAGGGTGGCTTATTGTGCTGTGGAGCCTTTTAACACAGATCCCAGCCTTAGCACCTTCTGATCAGTTTGGCTTGGGGAGGTCCCCTGTGGCCAGGGCTGTTGTCCCCCAGCTCCCAGGAGCGATCTTGCAAGCCTTGTTTCTGTAGGTGCTGTGAGCAGGGAACATGAACATGATCTTCTGGGGCTTTGCTACCTTTGGTTTCCCACACCCTTAGTGTGGGTCATTCAGATGTCTGAGCACTGACTCACCTGAAACAGTGCATCCCCTCTGTGCCTCGTGTCAGCCCAGACACCTCACAGTGAAACACTAGTCTGACATGACCTCACCCAGGGAGTTGTACCAGGTCAGCACCCGCGCAACTGCAGGGTGGAGGCCGTACTGATGCCTCCAGGAAAGCTTTTGGACTACTCACAGTGCAGGTTTACAAGCTTAATTTCCTTGGATCTTAGCATGGTGACATATTCTGTGGATCCTCTGCACTGCTCGGGATCTCCTGAGTTTGAGGAGTTGGGGGTGCTGTTGTTTGTGTGGGTGAGGAAGGAGGAGCAGAACAGCCCAGCAGTGGTCAGTAGGTTACAGCAATTACGAAGCTGTTCTGTGTAATGACAGGCACTCCATGATTTTGTGCAAGCACTTCATGTTTGAGGGCTGTCTGCTGACCTGTGAGTGCTTCTTGTGTGCTGGAAGTGGCTCACTCATAGGTTCTGGCCCTGGAGTCCCTGGTAGCTGTTAGAGCTCATCAAGCATATCCCTGGAGCACATTTCCTCGCTTGGTATCATCCCCAAGAGATTCAGTTTGTGGATATCAAAACTGCTCCCACGTACAACTCAAGCTTGATGAGTGGGAACAATTGGAAGATTCAGTAACAGTTGGACTCGATGGTCTTGGAGGTCTTTTCCAACCTCTGTGATTCTACAGTTCTGTGATTTCAAATCTACGTTTCTCTTCTGAGTTCAGACACTGATGCTCTCAGACACTGATGCTCTCTGTGTGGAGGTATTGTCTCCTAATTGAGAGGTTCAGGTCTTGGTTTTGACTCTGAAAAACAAGGCTACCTGGACATCCTAAGGGAGTCACAGAATCATAGAGTGGTTTGGGTTGGAAGGGGCTTTAAAGACCATCTCATTCTGAACCTTCTGTCGTGGGCAGGGACACCTTTCACTAAACTAGGTTGTTCAGAGACTGTTCAGTGTAAATTGTATCAGTTTCTTTTAACTAGACTTAAACTATGTGGTTTAGATTGGTTAGAAACAACACTCAGGCTTTACTAGGCTGTTCCTAGGAACAGGATTTATGAGTCCAGCACATTGCCACATATGAAACAGGGTCTTTTAAAAAAAAAATAAACAACATGGACAGGTATTGATTTACTTGTATGGATGGTATGGTCTTGTGACATGTTGTTTGTAGAATGAGTACATCAACATTCCATCAGCTCAGCACTATTCATCCTCTAATTTCTCTTCAGTCCTCAAAAAAAGCAATGGATGGAAAAAGCTGGACAGGGCAAGAGTGAATTGAATGTCGCTGCAGAATTTCTTTAATCCCTGTGGAAATGACAGAGTTGTGATAAAGCTTCTTTGCCATCCTGCCAGGTCCACGGCAGTAGTTGGCAGAGGCAGTGTCAGAGTCCAGTCAAAAAGGCTCATGTAGAGGTTGCACATGTGTAAGGTTTCCTATTTGATCCAAAATTTACTTATCTGAAGATACTGTGAGAGAACACACAGGACTAGGTGCTCCCAAAGGGTCATGAGCTGGGACCCAGGGGCAGTAACTGGGATGACAGGGGCCACCTTATCTAGGACTGGAGGTAGTGAGAGAGGTCCACGGAGCAGGATCAGGCACTATGGAGGTAACCTTGAGAGTCAGGCACAGCCCTGGAGTGACCAGACAGGGCCATGGGCACAGGCCAAGGCCAGATCAGAATGTCAGCCCGTGACATGATTCAACGGCTTATGTAAATCCCAATACAGGGAAAATTGCACTTATCAGAATAAAGCAAGTGAGATGGAAAGTGGAGTTACTTTACAATGTGCTTCTCCTTGCCCAGTGCACTCTCTCTGCCATGGCACTGGGCATTCCCAACTGCTAAGGAGAAACATACGGGTTACAACCGCCTGAAGTCTGTTGCTTTTCCCCAAGTTTTTCTCTGTTTGTTGTTTACCATTCATGGGCCACCTCCACACACAGACTCCAGAGCCAGTCTGGTAACTGAGGAAGCATTTGCACTTCTTTTATTAATGAGGGGATGGTTACACAGCTGTTTGGTTCACTCATCTAATGAAACCATTTACCTAGAACAGAGGTCACCATCTGGTCCCTTTGGACTAAATTCAGCTCTCTTTCCAACATCTGTGGTCAGTATGCTCTTCCCTGTCTGTCCTGGTGGTAGAAAGTTCTTGCTGAAGCTGAATTTCCAGAGCTAGATAGGACATCAGTTTATTCTTCCACTACAAAACAGAAGTACCTCCATTTGCAAAAAACAGTATGTTTTTATTTGTGGAGCAGATTATTCTTCTTCTCTCATTTTGCAGGTGTATATTTCTCTTTTTACCTGCCACACTTACTTAAACAAATAAAAATGCTGGTATTTATGTAGAAACTGGACGAATACCAGTTCAGTGCTGCTGGTGCTGTGACTTACCCCTTCCATTTTTACCTGTTGTCTAGTAATTGGGCGGATTTTCTAGAAATTAACCTTTCAGCAGTGGCAACAATTACTTTTATTGGATTCCATTTGCTATGGCTTGGTTCCTGTACTAGTTGAAGTAGTACCTAATAGCCTGCTGCGTGGTGAGTCACCTTCCACAAAGAACATTGCTCATTGCCAGTTAAGGGAAAGGGAGGAATGGCTGCAAGCTTTTCAAAAATATATTGTAACCATCAGCACCAGTGTAGCTTTTAATAGGTTATTTTAATGCCACAAAGTCTGTGAGAGGTGTCTTTCTAGTCTGATCTGGAGACAAAATATCTCAAACTTTTAACTCCTGAAGTTGTTAGTGACAATCACACCTAACAAGTGTCATTTTAACCTTTTTCATCCAAGGAACTTGGAAACGTTAAAAACTTTCAGTGCATTTTATAACTTTGCCACAATCCAGAGATAGAACTTTGAAGTTACACTGCTATGCAGTTGGATCTCTGGAATTGCAAACTTAAGGCAGACTGAAAATACACTGTAAATCCTTAGTGTTAATATTAATTAAACATCAGAACAAGCAACCTTGAGGTGAGGGCATCTCCCACCACCTAAACCTTCCTGTTTCTCAGAGAGGTGTGATTCAGAAGTTGCTTGTTGCAACTAGGCCACAGTGTTCCTTCCTCCTCATAGGGCTATTCAAATTTTTTTTCTTAATTTCTATCAGATAACCCAAACTCTGAGAATAGTGGCAGAACTCTGCCACTTACCAGGTGGAACTGACACAAGGTGAAATTAGCCCTTTAGAAAGTGCTCTTGAGCAGAGTCTAAAAGAGGAGATTTAGAGTGTAATTTTCCCTGCTTTGCTAAAATCCTGTGGTACATAAAATAGTGACTGAGTTCTATTGTTTTTAAAGGCAGCAATGGAGAAACCAATTCATCATCGGTTGTTTGTGACAAGAATCTTGAAGGAATTTGAAAGTGACACCTTTTTTCCAGAAATTAACTATGAAGACTACAGACTTCTCACAGAGTAAGTATCAAATTGCATATGAGGCTTGTCTTCAGATTAAC
>JAWWES010000094.1:7885890-7897553 GCA_035583135.1 Lophotriccus pileatus | reverse complement strand
GTTTGAATGTGCAAGGGTCATTTTGTTTTGACTTAGAAGTGATTTTTTTTCCCCAGAATCATGCTGGAGTTGCACCATGCTCTGCACAGAGGTTCTTGGAACTCAACTGTGTTGTTCAGCCTTCCAATAATCTTTACAGTAAAGAATAGCACATGACAGTTTGCTTCAAAAGTAGCTTTCTTACTGTTCCTTGGTTTAGAATTACTCAAATATTTATTTAGCTTTGTAACTCTGTGTGTTGTGAGTAAATAATATTTGGCCTCTGAAAGTCTTTGATAAATTGCCAAAGACAAATGAAATGGTTTTGAGCAGAGAGGGTTCAGTTTTAGAGATTTCTAAGGTTATTCCTTTTCTCTTGACAAAATTACTTATTCCTAACAAACGTGGTAGGGAAGGACATCAAACTGTGAGTTTGTCATATCCAATCATGCTTTTATGTCCTCTCCAACAAGACTACATCCAACAGGCAGTAAGGAGGCAGCAAAAATTCGGACATCTGCCTCAAGAGCCGGGAAGGACAGGACCTGTTCCTCCTCCTGCTATAGTTTTGGCTTCCAGCTGGTTACAGACCAGCAGTGGAAGAAATAGGAAGTGTGGGAAATTAAGGTCTCTTCAGGGGGCACAGGAGTGGATTAGCACAGCGCGGGGAGAGCCAGGGAAGAGGGATGCAGGAGAGACAAACAAGGTGGTGGGTGAGGAGGATGAGTCACCACCTCCAACTACAACATATTCTGAGCTGCTCTGCGTTCACTTCAGTGTCCTGAGGTCTGACCCAAAGCTCCCTCTCTCCCTCGTGGCAGTTTCTCAGATGTACATTGGTTTTGGCCAGTGAACTGAAATAAAAGTTTGGCCTTGGAACATGAATTTATAAAGTATGAGGCAATCTCCTCACTAAAGTGGAAACATGACACCATCACACTTAGCAAATAAAACTTAAAATGTACTTCTCCCTCAAAGTCAATATTACTCATACAAAATCCTTGTTCTGTCACAGGGAGATGATAAGATTTTTTAAAGTGTCTGTTAATAAAAACTGTTTTAAAAAATCTAGTATATATTTCTGTGGTAGCAGTCAGCTGCTTTGAGAATATGTTGCAGACTTTTAAGAAACCTTTTCCTTAACATTTCTTCTAAACCATCTGCATAAAAGTAAAGCAAAAAAAAACCCCAAAGTGTTCTGTACCTTGGCAGACATTTTGAATAACATGTTGAAGGCTTTAATAAAAATGCATGGAATTTTTTGATTCAGCCAAAAATGGGGGATTGTTTTGCATCAGAGTATGCTTTCTTGATATAAAAGATGTGTGTACAAGTTGCAGATAGTATTAACATGATTCCTAAAAACAGTTTTTATGTAGTATACCTGTTCTAAGGACAGTATTTTCATTTCCTTTTCCAAGCAACTTGCTTTTCTAGTTGATTGGATAAATTGGATAAATAAAAAGGTGAATCATCATGACATTTTTATCTGCTTTTTGACTTCTTCTTTTTCCTCTCCTCTCTCCCCAGGTACCCAGGTGTCCCTGCTGATATCCAAGAAGAGAACGGGATCCAGTACAAATTTGAAGTGTATGAAAAAGCTGTTGTGCCTCAGTAAATGAGGCATTCTGTACTTCTGTATAAGGGTAGGCATTTTAAATCCTGAAGTCTTACTGAGTGTAAATATACATTAAATTTTTGAGAGCAAATCATGTAGAATAGTACAACAGTTCAGTAGTGAATAATTCCAAAAAACACACCCCACACTCTGTAAACCCTGCATTGGAAATACAAGGGTGGTCTGCAGCGTGAAGAGGTAGATCTGAGCAATTCCATAACAAAGGTTGCGTGAGACCTTGCATTGATCTGACAATCCATGGCAGCATCCCTGACACTTCCCTAATGAAAGGCATTAGACTGTATCTGAGCATTTCTACTGAAACCAAGGTTTTGGATATCTCGTGGTTCAAAAGGTCCAATCAATCCTCCAGAGTTTGACTGCGATATTGTGTACCTTTATAGCACTCTTTGAAGTGTGTTGGTGTAGAGGGAAAAGTAAGCAAGCCCAACAGGAGAAAGGGGGTCTGGAAGTCTCAGGCAGCAGTTAAGGGATGCACTGATCCTTCCTGCTACTCCAGTGTGGATCCCCACAGGGTCCCCAGTTCTGCCACCAAACCTGCTGCAGTATGGGCTCCTCTCTCCATGGGACCACAGGTCCTGCCAGGAGCCTGCTCCAGCAGGGCTTCCCTCAGGATCAGAACTTTCTTCAGGAATCCCCTGCTCCAGTGTGGGGTCCTCCAGGGCTGCAGGAGGGTCACAGCACCCCCATGGGCCCCCAGGAGCTATAGGGGCGCAGCTGCCTCACCACAGGCTGCAGGGGAACCTCTGCTCCGGCTCCTGGAGCACCTCCTGCCCCTCCTGCTGCACTGACTTGGGGCTCAGCAGGGCTGCTCTTCTGTCACATTCTCAGTCCTCTTGCGACTGCTGTTGTTCCCCACAGGCTTTTCCCTATCTTCTTAACTTACCCCAGAGGTGCTGCCCCCATGGCCCCCATGTGGGGCTGCCTCAGAGGTGGTTGTACATGAGGGAAGCTTCCGGCAGCTCCTCACAGAAGCCACCCCTGCAGCCCCCTGGGACCAAAACCTGGCCACACAAACCCAGTATAGTCTGATAAGAGGTTTTAACATGTCCCTCATTTCACACCTGTGAGGAGGTTTTGCTGCTCTCGCAAAAAGTTGCTGTGCTTGTTTGACCAGCACCACCTCGCAGTGCAAGAACATACACATTGATTCCTTAAACAGTCTGTGTTCCTATGTCCCTGCCAATTGTTACCAGTAAAGATTCAGTTAATTCGTCACTGTGTTTTTGAATAGTCTATCTGACAAATGCAGATTATAAGCAGATAGTCAAGTCCGGTTTCATCTTCATTAAATACAGCCAGTATAATAATTTGTGCTGCTGTTCCTTCAGAATATCAGCTATGAGCACCCCCTGAATTTTTCTCAGCAATTTATAACACTTAGCTGATAAAAAAGATAATTTTTGCAGCATCTGCTCTGGGTTGTCTCAGTTTTCTCTGTTTCCTTTGAAACTGTAAGTACTTACCATCATTGATCTTCTTGTTCCGTGTGTGCTGATATTACATCGATCGATAAAAGCAAGTTTATGCTTGCATAATGCAGGAAGAAGTCTCCTGAGTTTTAAATTGACAGCACATTGTTGAAGCGGAGGAAAGAGACTGTTACCAGGGAGATGTCATGTTTTTTTTTTTAAATATAAGTCACAGTGACCCTGGCAAGAGAATAACTTCCTGAAAGCGTTTAAAACATACCAGTTATAGGTCAGTGTTGAAAGCTCTGCATAAACACTTTGCAAAGTACTGTGTTTAGGACAACTGACATTTATTAGACATGGAAGAAAAGACTTCATACAATGTTAGATTACACTGTGATGCTGAGACCAACATCCATTAGGAAATTTCTGCCTAAGCATACATTGCAGGAGATACAGTTCATTTTGGAGAATGATTTTGATTGCAAAGAACTTAACCTGGATGCAAAAACAAGCCTGCTAGGAACATAAGTGGTTACTCTTGACTGTTTGTGGACTGACTTAGTCCTCTCCACATTCAACTATGTTCCTTTGTCAAATTCGACAACAAATTAAGTTAATTTGTGGTTCGTGGAAATGTGGTCTTTTGAGTTTCCTACTTCAGTATGTATCTCTGCCAAAGAGATACATTTTTGTTTGGTTTGGTTTTTAGTAGAAGCACTGCATTTTCACAGCACTTTTTGTACCACAGCTTCTCAGTACACAGATCCCAGCTGAGAACTAGGAAAATACATTTGACTACAGTGAAGTTTGGTCCAAAATAAGTGTGTTCGCCTCACTGACAGACACACTGACCACTACAAGGTGAGATGCTGATGTTTCAAGATGGACAGAGGCAGAAAGGCGTGAGTCTGCGTGCTCAGGAAGCACATACATTCCGTTTGCTGTCGGGGATTTGCTGAGGATGGTTACCTGGCACCTGCTACCTCCCCATTTATATTTTCCAAGAGAAAAATAAATATTTTATACTATGGCTTGAGGCAAAAAAAAAAATCCTTGGTTCCAAATACAACTTCACCATGTTTTGTTTATCCCTGTATTTCATTGATGAATGATTCTTTGAAAAGCCATAGATTCTCATTATGTCTAGTACAGGGGAAAATGTCATGTTTTTCCCCAGCTCCATGCAGCTAAGTGCAATGAATAGCATCATGAGTGACAGTATAATTACCAATCACCAAGAAAAGTCTAGTACAGGTATAATTTAATCCCCTTCATTCATGCTTTCTCAGGACCAAACTGTTCTAAACAGATTAAAATTTTGATTTTCAAGAATAATACTAGTTTTAACAAGATAGCTAAAACCAGAGGGTCTTCATAAAAGGTGAAAAACAAACCATAAATGTTTTTATTGCTTGTCTGTTAATCATTATCTGTTATCTGACAGTGGGTAGTGACTTCCCCCTGGCAGTAGAAAGCTGATGTTTTCAGTAGTTTTACAGCCACAGTGTATTCAAGGTCAGAACTGGGAACATTCCAACAACAAATCTCTACCATGGACAGCAATCCATAGAAAAGAAAGGTACGCTCTGAAAAATAAGTTTCCTAATTTGGCAAACAAAATACTGTCAGTATCTATGCAGAAGACCGGGGAAAAACAGGAAGGGGAAAATTACACTGGTTATCTTATTCAGGTTATATCAGGAGAGCACCAGGAGCTCCTGACATGAAATCTTAATGGGGAACAGACAATCATGTTGTCTTCATCAGACTATGGCTAATTTCCTGAAGACTTAAACCTAAACCCAAACTAATCCTGAGTAATTTAAAAGTTACGCTAACAGAAGGAGACAGGAACAGAGAGAGGCAGCAGCTGATTTGGAAAGGGGAGAAGCTGAGGGGTCGATTGTATGTTAATCAGGGCAGAAGATGAGGTGACAAATTAGCTGAAAAAGCTTGGTTAAGTACAGAATTAGAAGATGGTTCCCTTGCTATTCAGGTGTGCATTACCTGTCACTGCTTGCCCAGGAGGGCTGCAGGAATGAGGCCAACAAAGTCAGGGTAGGCTGACCGGAAAATCGGAAGAGGCAGATCCTGGAACAGAAGAGTAGAAACAGGAAAAGAGCTGAGAAGAGGAAATTGATGTTTCCTAGAAGGATTACATGGCTTATCGTGTTAGTTTGTCCTGTAGCTATAATTACTAAGGATACACTTTCAGAGTGCTGCAGGGTTTAGCACCAGTAGGAATGCAGTGACAAAGAAATTTGTTAATGAAGGACTTCTAGGATTTGGGTGTTTGTGTGACTGCCTTTGTCAGCTACACAGAAATCTTCAGCTAGAATGGCTATCCTGAAGTGCCTGCACTTCATCCCGGAGCCAGAGCCCCATTCCACGTCATCCAATGCCCGAGGCTTTCCTGCTTCCCTTGGTGGACACCATACATTTCTAGGACTGTGTGTGGGTAAACCTGCTCGGTCCTGTGTCTTCAGTTGTGAGGACATGTTTCCTGCTGGCTCTGGGGTGATCCTGGGTTATTCTATCCTCTGTTCTCTGCAGATCGTTCTGTCTCCTTTCACATAACATCAAAGCAAAATCCATACAAGAAGCCTTTTGTTAGATTAATTGACATGGTTGGAAAAAGAATAGACAAGCTCTCAGGCAGAGTACTGTTCTAGTTACATTTTCAGGACTTTTTTCAAGTGACTTGGACAAGAGCTTAGTTGCAAAACTTGCCTATTCATCTGCAATTAAATTGGATGGGTTAATGTAGGTTATCTTTTCTTTAAGTCTTGTTTTGCTCTTTTTATCATTTAATGGTCTTGGCTATAGCATTTGTGTATCACCTTCAGTCCTCAAGCTGTGGTCCTCTCCATTCTGTCCCTCATCTCTTCAGCTGTTGCACTGGATTGGAAATTTACAGAAATTCAGAGAATTGTGCTGATCAAGAAAAGTGGATATTTTAAATAGAGGTCTCTTAAGTATGTGCTTGTTTCCAATGAAGTGGTGGTGAAGTGTTTTTCTTGAAATGGGACCAGATGTTTGCCTAATTAAGGAAAGCTTTAGGTATAAAAACAAATACTTTGTTAAGTGATGTCTACTGTGAAAACAAAAAAGATACAGAACTTGAGAGGTCAGGAAATGGATGGTAGGCCACTACCCATGGAACCCTACATCAATGTCTTTTCCTGCCTTGAACCAATGCTGTTTCCCAATGCCAAGGAGTCTTTTTCAATAAGCAAACCATCATATAGAAGCCACTGGCTATAAGTTATGTCTTTGATTTAATTGAGATGGGCACTTACACAAAACACAACATTTAAATGTTCATTGTTCCTCCAGACTCACAGTTTTCCACACAAAACCCTGCTGGGCACACTCACGTTGGTTTTGGACAGCTGTACCACTTCATGAATTGCCAGCTGGAGATCCCAAACAATAGATTGGGCCACTGAATTGCACTGGAGCTTGTTCAATTGTACTAAGGAGCACTTCGAAAGCTTTTAGGCTTTTCAGTGCTGTATCAGTAACTCATCAAACATGTCAAAAAAAGCTCTTGAAAATGATTTCTTGTGAAATCAGCTTGAAAGAAAGGTTCATTTTCACAAGTACAAGAAGGAACTTTTAATCACTCTACCTCCTCTTGTTAGGCTCTGCACAGAAAGGTTAAAATTTAGATCTGTTCCCATCGGGAGTCCTAGCTGGAAAACCTCATCAATTTAGCTACCTAAGTTTAGAAATAATTTTTTTTCCTAATTAATTTTACATAATTTTTTTCTCATGTGTTTATCATATAAATTTATCATTTTTAGTATTTATCATATAAAAAGTGAATCTGGAGTTTTTTACTCACTGAGTACTTTTGTGCATATTGCTATTTCACTCTGTCAAAATTGATTTTTTCAGAGTGTTGACTCTCAGTGTCTTTCATCAAATTATGGTTATCTTTCTGATGGAATCATGTAGATTCTGTTCCTTTTATCACACAGCAGTTTCACCATTTTTACTGCATAATTCACAATACTTTTTTCTAGTATGTAATTCATATACTTTAGAAACTGCTACAGTCACAAAGGGTACAGACAACTTTCTGCTGTAATCTAAACAACAATTTGCGAACATATTTAGGAGAAAGAATAAGCTCAATGAGTGTTCACAGACTGTAGGAACTGGCAAAAGAGGGTTATCCTGTGAGCCTCTGATTCACTGCATCAACAAAGCACTTGTGTATTGCAGCATTGCCAGAGCTCGTACCCATGGAACCAGACATTTATTCTATAAAATTGTTTGAAGAACCCCTGTTCTGTCACGTCATTCCTGCAAGTATCACAAGTGCAATTCACACACAGACTCAATTTTTTAATCAAAGCAATCAGCAGTAAACCACCATACACTTCAGAGAGCATATTTTTCCAGACAGAAAACTGTCTCAGTAGTCTCACCTGGTGTGATTGACCCCACAGACTCTGTTAGCAAAGTACAGTACCAGCTATGCCTCGAAATTATCCAAGTAAACAAACCAATAAAGTAATAAAGTACTTTTCTACATTTTATATTACATGCATGGCGTTTTTGTGAGACACTTCATAGAGCCCTAATTCCTTCTGTTCGGTTTTGCTTATTATTTTTGAAACAAGAGATGGCTCTTCTCTCTTAGACCTCTCCATTAGTGTTTCTCCATCACTACCATAATCCCCTTCAAGATTTTGAACAAGCGAGCAGCTGTGCCTGTTACATTTAATAGAAGTATTTTTAAGAACACTCTTGTTTACAGCATTACTACATTTTTCTCTGCAAACAGTTGGAGCTAAAGCATCTGCCTCTGTACATAATGGTTTAGAATGTATTTAAGGTACCAAACTAGATAATAATAATAATAATAATAATAATAATAATTTTAGGGTTTAGTTGGGTTTTTTCAGTCACTGCAACTAGACAAAATTAATGATGCTTTTATATTTTTCCATTTATTTCCAGTTTTGAAAAGAATTCTATGCACCAATACATAATAAAGCAATTTAATTCCTAGAATGACTTGTATTACATTATACCACGTTCAACAATTTACACACCAATGCATTAATACGTAAGTAATTACACATATAAGCAATCATGGCTCCTCCTCCATTTGAATGAGTTCTTGCTATTGTAGGCTAAGGCTGGTCAGTGCCAAACAGACATGACCAGCTAACAGTTGATTCCCAGGATCCCCAAAGGCATGGGAAATATCCCCTGCTGTGGTTGGTAGCACTCGGACACCCTGTCAGTGCCAGCAGAGGCAGTCCAGGCTCTCAGGTGTGCACAGCCTGGGTCTTCAGCTCATAAAACAAGGCTCCTGGGCTCCAGCTCTGCAGTCCAGCTCTGGGCTCCTGGCAGGTTGCTGAGCTGGCCACTGGGAAACTTAGCACGTTCTTTAATTTCACTATTTCACTGGTTGCCTGTCCATGTTTGGGCAGAGTTCATCAAGAATTTGCACATATCCTCACCTACCTCAGCCACACTGTGATCTCAAAAATGCTCGTTAAGCTTTGGCCCTGACAAATAGCACCTGGGCTGAGCTGCTCTTAACCTCATCAGAGACATTGCCTGCTCCCAGGAAGGGTGCTGGCTAATGAGCTCCTGGTTTTAAACGAACTGCCTTGGAAATTTATTTTTCTTGCCTAACCCAAATGGAGCAGCATTTTTGTTATTGAACTTTCCAAAGAAAGTCACCAACCTGAATTGCAGTCAATGGTAAAAAGTTACTCTGACTAAAACCCACTCTCTTGCAACCGTACTACTAGTGTCCTGACTAAGACCTGGGAGCTCTCCTGGAGCTCAGTGGGCTATGCCCAGCCCAGCATCCCACTCAGAGTGGAGCCCCTCGGGGCCAGAAATGCTTCAGTTTTCTGCACTGAGAGGACAAAGGCTGGAGCCTGGGCTGATCCCCAGCTCCTCACGGCTCAGCCCTTTGCCCCTGTAGAAGATGCAAAGGCACGGATATGAGTCTCTTGCTGAGCTCAAGGGGGATTTTTGGCAGAAATAAACCTGCATGTACAGACTTCAGGTCTGCGTGCAAGTGAGAATGTGCTGGGAGTGCTGCTCTCAGATTCTTCCATATGTTAGATTAGTAAATCAGACCTATAAGTTAGTTACTGTTGTGCTTTAAGTAAATTTTATAGAATCTGCAGTTAAATTGTTTAAATTAGGCTGTAGATTCAGTGCTATTAAGTACTGCCAAAACCTTTAGGCCTACACCCTTGGTCAAGTCCTTTTTCCTGACCCCAACCTCCACACAGATAATTTCTGGTTGATCTTAGTTTTAGATTGTTTGATTTTGGATTTTGGTCCAGTTTTTCTCTGTGTGCTTTAATTATCTAGTAAGTAGTAGAGTGAACTTTGCCAACAAACTTTGTCATTCTTTCACTTTTATGTTAAACCTGATTTTGCCAATATCTTTGCCAGTGATTCTTTGAGTGACCTAAAGCACTCATTTGTGGCAAACATTTCAGTCAATTAAAAATGAATGTTAGAATTCTGTGAGCACAAAACTTTCCCCTGGTAGATATCCATTAGCCCAATTCTCAGTGAAATGTAGGAGAAGGATATCAAGGAGTATGATAAATATGCCATGTGCATATGCAAACATCTTCTGTGTTTTATAATAAAATTTGTGCTGCACTGCCCTGGTTTTTCATCCTCCTCCACTGTTAATGTAAACTTCTTGTTACCAACAGTTGTTTTGATATCCAGCCAAAAGTAGCCATGGTGACATTTATAAGAAAAAATCTAATTATCTTCATAAAAGTGGCCTTCCAAGGGTTGCTTTAGTACCTTTTTTTTTTTTTTTGGTCAGTGATTCATATTGGCTATCACAAACATGACAGCACAATGCAGGCAAGGATGGACGGAGGAATCAGGAAGAGCACATTGAGAGCTGCAGGAACTGCAGGAGTGAAGATGTCTCAGCTGCAGGCATGCTGACATTCAAGTGTGCACTGCCTCTGTAATTCATATAATTCACCCAACAACAGGTCTGAGAAGAGCAGTAACCTCCCGCAGAGTGGGTGTTCAATGCACATGCCTTTCCAAGGCTGCATGGCAAAGACTGAGTATTAAGAATGTGGATGAGGTATAGAGAAGAAAAGAAAACAAAGATAATTAGAATCTTACCACAGGGGAAAAAACCCAAAACATCTGTGGACATTCTCCCAACTTAGTTTTTGAAATAGAAGGTTAAAGAGTAACGGAGGAACCTGCTCTTGGAATGTTGTTTGTCTTAGTGGCTTATTCATACCATTTGTCTGGCTCTTAGTCATGATGGTCTCTCATTGATCCTGACACGCACTTTTAAAAAATAGCATGGCACAAATCTGCTTCACATTCCTCCTGGAAACTTCTCTCTCCTAAAACAGCCCTTTGCAGCTGATGCTGCTCATTGTACCAGCCATGATGGCTGGTTTTGCTGTGAGTTTGCCCCCACCTCCCCACTTGGTTTGCTGCGTTGACCTGATGACTTTTATTGTACACCGAGTTGTGGTGGCAGCAGGTGCCTTTTCAAAGGGAGAACAGGCCCTTGCACAACAGCAGCACCGCAGCCCCTGCAGTAAACAGCATTCGCAGGTAACAGCATTGCATTCCAACAAAAGACCCTTGGAGCCCCTGGATACCATCAGAAAGTCCTGTCACAGCAGGGTCATGGGGGTGTCAGGCTGGCTGCTCCAAGGGGAGTCACGCTGGAGCAGCCTCATGACCTGCGATGAACTGACTGGTCTGTGATGGGAGAGTGTGGGTAATGTCCACCTGGATTTCAGTAGAGCCTTTGCCACTGCCTCCCAGAAGAACCTCATAGGACCTTTGTCAGAACTGAAGAGACTGAGACAAGCTGCTCCTGGTCAACCTGGAGAAGAGAAGGCTCTGAACCTGAGAGTAGGATACAAAGAAGATGAAGGAAGACGCTTTCCAGCAGTGACAAGGCAAGAGCCAACGGGCACAAATTGGAATTCAGGGGTTTCCCTCTGAATACCAGGGAGCAGTTTTTCAGCGAGGGTGACCAAGTGCTGGCACAGGTTGCCCAGAGATGCTGTGGAGACTCCATCCCTGGAAACCGTAAAGAAATGTCTGGAAATCATCCTGGGTAAGTGTCTTCCAGGTGTTCCTGGTTGTTAAGGGAGTTGGACAAGATGTCCTTCAAAGATCCTTTCCAACTTCAACCAGTCTGTGTTTCTGTGAAGGTGTCCTGAACTTGCGTGGAAATCAAGAAGGTTCTTCAACCATGCTTTGAAATTTCACAGGATTTTAGCCAGTGAAATTAGACTGGAATTATTGAGAAGTGAAACTTGAGCATATCTGAGGGAAGCACCTCCTCAGGCTCAGCTTCCTCTCATTCCTATTAGGGCCATTAAACCCCACACCCTGGGTGGTGGGAAGCAGTCTGGTAGTGGAGAAGGTCTTGGGTGGGTTGTTTCTACCATTCACTGCACCTGAAGAAGATGACTAAGCAGAGCAAACGCACCTTGTTGTTCCTGTCATGAGGGGGTGGCCACGCTCCTGTCCAGGAGGTAAATGACCGAAGGGGCTGGGGGCTGGGGGGAGGGTGCAAGGTGGGTAAGGGTGGGGGGTTAGGACGTGTGTGGGGGTGTGGGGGCTGTGACACT
>JAWWES010000094.1:7864351-7885583 GCA_035583135.1 Lophotriccus pileatus | reverse complement strand
GGGGTGTGGGTTTGGGGTGTGGGGTGTGAGGGGGAGCAGGTGTGGGCAAAAGGGGATGTGGGACGAGGCATAAAAGGGTATTGGGGGATATTGGGGGTGTGAGGGGGTATAGAAATGGTTTTAAGGTGATGGATGTGAGCGTGAGCAGGTGTGGGCATAAGGGTGTGTGGCACTGGGTGTGAGGGGGTATTGTGGCTCTGAGGTGGGGTACTGGTGGGAATGTGGGACTGGATGTGAACAGGTGTAGGTTTGAGGTGATGGGTGCGAGGGGGAGCAAGTGTGGGCATAACAGGTCTTGAGACTGGATGTGAAGGGGGTATTAGGGGTCTGAGGGGGGGCACCGCGGGTCTGGGGGGGATGTGGGACTGGGTGCGAGGGGGGCATTGGGGGTACCGGAGGCGTGGGTGTCTGTGAGGGAGCTCTGGCACTGTCCGTGCGGGGGGCGGGGGCCGGCGCTGCCCCCCCTCCCGGCTGTGCCCGCCCGGGCCCGAGGGCGGTGCCGGGGGAGGTGCTCGGTGTCCCGGTGTTCACGAAGGTCCCGCCGTCTCTCGCTCCCGGCGCTGCGCGAGGAGCGGCCGCTCCGTCCCGACCGCTCCGTCCCGACCGCAGGTAACGGCGCTGCCCCGGCAGCGGGGGGGTGGCGGAGCACGGCGTTCGGCAGTTGTTTTGTAGCCATTTTAATAGCGTTTATTTAGTTTTTATCGTGTTCGTGGTGTTACAGCGTGCGCTGCTACTTCTCCGCAAGTACTTTCCTTGCTTTTCCCCGGCTGTTCCTCAGGGAATCGCTTGGAGCCCTCCGGTTACAAGTTGCGGTGGCAACTTTGGGGTGGTGGCGGTGGAGTAGTTTTGGCAGCGTTGGAACGGTAATTTTTTTTTTTTTTTTAATCAAAAGTTATTCATATGTGCTAAATTTCAACTAGGGAAAGAGTTTTTGCTACCCCAAAGAGAATTTGCCAGGGTTAACGTAGATGCGAGGAGTCACAGAAATATTTAGATGCTTATGCTCTTTAAACCTGTAAGCAAGTCTTTTTTCAGAGATGAGAATCGATGGCAATTTTACTGGAATGATTCTAGACTCCCTAAACACAACTGTGAGGGTTTGGTTAACTCTGAGGGTGCTGAGACACAGACGGCAGAAAATCTGGCTTTCACATTAAAAAGGTGGGGAGCACTTTGCAAGAACTCTTTCATTCATATCGCATATTCATGAAACTGTTGGTTATTTTTATATTTGTCTATACATTTTAACATTGATGTGCTCCCTCCCCCTCAGTGTTGTGATTATTTTAACTGTTAGATTCAAAAACATGTTTTCATAGTATGAGGTATCCTGTGCCACTTTGTCTCAGAACACTTTTCAGGACAATACTACTTTTTGAAAATAAAATTCAGCTCTGCCTAGGAAGAAAAAGCATTGCAGGAATATTATTTGTACAAGGACAACAGGAATTTCTGGGTTATCTGAAAGACTAGTCCATGATTTAGTATCATACACTGGGTTGCATAGTTTTTCATTCCTTAAACTGGTTTAAAACTTTAAACTGCTTTTAAAGTTTACCTTCACTGGTGAGAAGTGACTGTTTCCTTTTAGGAACACAGTGTCATTCTGACAATGCAGTTAATTACATTTAGGAATGTTTTACAATTGCAATCTGCTGAGCATCCATCTGCGACGTATTATCACAAAAATTACTCTTTTAGGGGTTCTGCTTGGACTGTGGTCTTTCCCTTCAGCTGTGAGGTTTTTGGAGCAGGTTGTACCCAGTCCAGGTGTGGCACATGTATTCCCAGATTCCCACATGTCAGTGTGGGTCCTCTGAAAGTCTAGCTGCACTTTGTTCCCACAGTGACAAATTTAGGATCACACAGCCCCAGGCACTTTCCTGTGACTAACAGGTTCTCCAGATGAAGTCGTGGTTGTAATCCAGCACTCAGGAACATGCTTTGCACTGTATTGTTCCCGTTGTGAATCTGTAACACTTTCTATTGTTTGTTCAGTGTCTGATTTTGAAGTATTTGTAGATTTTTGTTCCCCACTTCATATATGTTTTTGCACTTTTCTCTGCACAGAAACACCTCAGGCTTTCTCCAGGCAGGTTCGTACCTGGCAACATCATCTACTCCTAACTCTCAAACTTCAGCTGTTGTCTTAGGCCAGCTTTACACTGTCCTCACTCATGTCAAGAGTCCTGGTAAAGTCCACGGAAACAGCAAATTAAAGCAACAGGAGGCATTAGATGAGATGTCAGAAAAACAGCCTCACCTTCATTACTAACCTGCTGCACGACCTCAGGTAGCATTATTCTCTTTCCATGCCTGTTTAACATTCAGTGTTCTTTTGGCCATAAAAGGTATCTCTTTTATGAGAGATAAATGAAGAGGCTCTTCCTATGTAAGAAGAGCTATATGCCATTGCATAAGTAATACGAGCAGTTAAGTGTCAGAAGAGCTTTAGATAAATAGGAAAAAAATGTAAAAACACCAAGGACTTCAAGGTAAGTTAAAACAAAGGGAGAACGCAGTCAGAATTCCATGTCTGCTATCTACAAGATATTTCTCTGCAGTTTGTTTCTGGAAACCTAAGTGCAGAAACTGATTGGACACTTTTAGAAAAGACTATAAAAATCTTGCATACGTTACTTGTCAAAAGTACACATAAAAATCGTAACAATGATTTGCACTTCAATGAAAGCTGAGATAGACAGTACTGAATCCTGTAATTTCAGTATAATGGAGTGAATCCTTAAAGTAATTTCAGTGCAATTACCTTTAAAAAATGTTTTATCAAGACAGAGGGGGGAGAAGCCCAACCACTAGTCAAAGTCAGATTTTTCTCCCCAGATTTCCAGGGAGGAAATCTGACGCTTTTAGTTTTGCTTGTACTTTTGGAACAAACTACACTGAGATCATATGTTGATGTTTGAATTCAAAGTAAAACAGAATTAACTTACTGCTCTTCAGTTAATTACCAAAATTTTACTAGTTCTTTCAGTGATGAATAAAAATGACTCTGTTAAAATTTCCTTTGCAGTTAAACATATTTATATCTCTAGAAATACACTGTAAATAAACAAATGTAACTTTCATATCCATGTCTAACCTTGTATTGGAATTACTCTGCCAGCTGTTAAATACTGATTTTTTCTTTCTCTAAAGGTTTTCCCTACACACAGGTAAGCAAGCACATGTAACAATTGTTAGTTGCATGTATGCAGGTATACATTCATGCAAGGCCTTCTGATATTTATGCCACATTACGTTCTTATTTTTTTGTGTGAAATCTCCTGATTTACTTTCATGTTGTCAAATGGTTCTTTTGTTGTAGAGCTGATACTGTCTACTCAGATAGAGGATTGTGTAAAAGACTCAGAAATAAAAAGGTGACAGCCATGCTCTAACCTTCTATAAATGTTATATTTATATTTGAGTATTTTTTAAAGTTTTTAATGTATTTCTTGAAGTCTAGAGGGTGAGAACACCTTTCTTTTCTTTTCTTCATACTCTTTTCTCAAAATATGATGGTGTTTGCAGGAGCAATTTGTACAGTTAAACCTTCTTTTTTTTTTTTTTTTTCCTCTATTTTCTCTTCTCTGGGGGACCTCTTTACTTTCTACGGAAGGTAGATCTTTTTTGCAGCCCCTAGGAGGGTGTAGGTGAGATGAGCAGGATGACGGAGGCGGTGGAGGTGCCACCGGAGGGGTATTCCCTGATCAAAGCCGTGTATCAGAGACGCCTCCGCCTCACCAGGCTGCTGATTGATGGGGGTGCCTACATCAACGAGAGCAACAGCAGAGGGGAGACCCCCCTCATGGTCGCTTGTATGACTGAACATGTGGACTTGCAGAGTGCCAGCAAGGCCAAGATGGTTAAGTACCTGCTGGACAACAAGGCTGATCCAAACATCCAGGACAAATCTGGGAAGACGGCCCTGATGCACGCATGCCTGAGCAGAGCGGGCCCAGAGGTGGTGTCTTTGCTGCTCATGAGTGGGGCAGACCCAAGCCTGCCTGACCACTCCAACTGCTCTGCTATTGTGTATGCAATAAACTCTGCAGACAGAGAGACCCTGGAGGTTATGCTCAGCGCCTGTAAGGCGCGAGGGAAAGAGGTGATCATCATCACCATGGACAAATCCGCATCGGGGAGGCAGGAAACCAAGCAGTACCTTAACGTGCCTCCCCCAGAGCTCGGGGAGTGTCAGGACACAACTGCCCGCACCTCACCATCAGAAATAGAACCCATTGAGATTCCAGAGGAACCATTCAGCTACAGAGAGCTGTATCCTCCACAGGAGGGGGACAGCTTATCTCAAACAGGATCACTGACGATGAAACCCAGCCCGACACAGGCGCAGTTCAATCTGACCCATCTGCAGCAGCTGGAGTGTGAGCCTTTGATAAAGTGCTGCCCAGCAGTGTTTCACCAGAGAAAAATCACTTCCTCACAGGAACTTCAGAGCATCACTCCAATAGAAAAGCTCTCTTGTAAAGTCAGTGGCCTTGGCTTATCAAAGAGAGTCAACACCAGTCCCCAAATTATTGAGAGGAAAGACACTGCTCATGTATTCAAAACGTCTGATGAAACTGGGTCCAGGAGACCACCACCTGACAAGATAAACTATCAGACT
This sequence comes from Lophotriccus pileatus, assembly GCA_035583135.1. Lineage (NCBI taxonomy): Eukaryota > Metazoa > Chordata > Aves > Passeriformes > Tyrannidae > Lophotriccus > Lophotriccus pileatus. Next base: position 7,880,956 of record JAWWES010000094.1, on the reverse strand, counting down.
CCTTTTGTTGAAGAGAAACATAACCCAAGTGTGATTCCCATGGGTCAGAGTGTCAACTTCGGACAAATCAGCTTAATTTCAAACCTCAGCAGTTTTTTCAGGAACAAAAATGCAAAACCAGATCACGACAGTTCTGATTCTCAGCTGATTGCTAGTTTAAGTCCTGCTGCTGCTGCAGGAGACAGTCAGTCAGCAATAAGAAAGAAAGAGATTATTTCTCCATCTTACTCCTTGTTACCAAGGTCCAGAGAATTTCTGGAGAATATGCCTCCTGTTAATGTGAAAGGCAGAAATCAGGCTTTCCCAGAAGGACAAGGGGCAGAAGCCTTAGCACTGGATCAAACAAGGCCACGTTATCTGCCACCCCTGAATGTGAACCCTCGCCCCCCAGTTCAAGACATCACTGTCATAAACACAGTTTCTGGGATGGTTTCTTGTGGGCAAACACAGTTAGGGCCACCAGCACCTGCTTTTCCTAGGGCGACCAAAAACACCAATCTACTGCGCAGGAGGCCATATGAGCAGATTACAGTCTGAGCAGATTAAGCAATTACTAAATCTTTAACGGGGATAAGGGGCTACAAACTCTTTGATATGTAAATATTCACTGCACTACCTGATTGTAATGGTACATATCACGAAGTAGAGCAGATCTGTGATATAAAGCTCTCTGCCTTGGGATGAGTCAAACAGCTTAAAGACTACATGAAAAGGCATACTTAATGAATGAGGCTGCTTTCCGCAAACTGAGGAATATTTATTTTCTTGGTTTTCTAAGGTTTCCAATTTACCTGTGACAGACTGAACCCACAACACCTCTTAAGCACTGCAGTTGTAGCAGTAAATATGTAAATATGTTGTAAATATGACTTCTAGATTTTCCCCAAACGTGTGCTCTTTTTGCACCGACAGAGGTCATACACATGGAGTTTGAAAACCTGAAACAGTTGACTGATGCTGGACACCGGCCAGACTTTGTCCAGCTTGTACAATACCCAAAAAACACAGACGCATCAGTGTGCAGGGGCAGGTGTACACAGGCAGTATCTCCTGCTTCTGTGACTTCACTCCGTGTAAACAGTCAATGAAACTCATGTTGCAGAGCTGTGCTGCCCAGGAAATTCCAGCTAAAGACTGGGAGCGTGTTTCAGATGCCTGGCTGGCCCTGGGGCAGGTGGTGCACAGCTCTGGGATGCTGCAGGCCAGCAGAGAAAGCCTGGCAGCCTTGTCAGGAGCCCACGTGGAGCACGACGAGCCTTAAGTGTGACACAGACAAACTGCTCACACTGTCAACGAGGCGTCCCAGCCACCTTGGGCTGCTCAAACTTCTATCCTGCTGGAATCTGCTCCTCTCGCAAGAGGAAGGGTGGGGGAGGCAGAGCCTATATTTTAACAAGGGTCTGTCACTGTCTGCAGCTCTGGACTCCCCCCAAAAGAGACCTCCAGCTCATGGACGAGGTCTTTGTCCCCAGTCATAGCCCTTTTCACCAGGGTACAGATGGTAGGGCTCATCAAGTGTTCTTCAGCAAGGGCACTTCACACGCAGGCTTGGGAGCAGGGAAAAGCTCCCTCCTCCTGCTCAGACAGACCTAAAAAAAACAACCCAGGGGTGGAGAGGCCTTGGGACAAGTTATCCATCCAAGGCCAGGCTGCATAGGGTTCGGAGCAACCTGGTCTAGTGGAAGGTGTCCCTTCCCATGGCAGGGGGGTTGGAACGAGATGGGCTTTAAGGCCCCATCCAACCCAAACCATTCTGTAGTTCTAACTACAAAGCTCAGCCGGGAGATAGAAATCCACATTTTGCCTAATTTGAAGCAGAGGACTGGATGTCTTAGGGGTAGAAAACTCCCCTGCAGACTCCAAGCTACTGCGTATTTTTCATCATCTCTCTAAAAATCCATCTTTCTTTGCTTTGCTTTAGTGTTCTACAATTCCAAACATTGCTCTGTCTTTGTGTGCATCCCATAGATACTGGATTGCATTTAGCAGTTTTAGATCTCGTCTTCTAAATATTGAGAAAAAGTGAATGTGTTCTATGTTGTCATAGTTTACAGAAAGTAGTTGTATTGAAATTGTGTCTGTGTAATGTGAGTTTCAGTATACTGAAATACTTCTTTTCTGAAAATGCTGTCAGTACTATGTCTGCTTGCAGCTTCAGTCAAAGTTCACCAAATCTGACATTGCCTAGCAAATAACTGTGATGTTATTTAGCTTTGCACTTAAGTGTAAAAGGGGATTTAAAGGGGATGATAAACATAAAACAATTTAAAGGGGATGATAAAAACAATTTAAAGGGGATGATAAACACAAAACAATTCAGCGGGGATGATAAACATACTTTGTGTAAATATCTTTTTTGGAGTATTTGTTGTCATTCAGGTTCTGCCTTTTCCTTCAGATGTTGCTGGATCAGTCCCCATGTACACCAGACACAAACAGGGATTACGTGGAAATCTTTTTATGGCAGAGAAATTACATGGAACAGAGTATATCAGTATTAACTGGGTACAAATTGGCCCCTACACACAATATACTTTTCAAATGTTTTCATGGCATTAAAAATGGAAATGGCAATTTGTCATCTCTTCATCTCATAATGAAGTTAAATACTTGCAATGAAAAATAGATCTTTAAAAACATACAAGTTCTTTTTCAGAAGAAATCTACCATCACCAGGTGTTCTAACTGGTATCTGTGCTGAGGGTATAAAGCCCAATTTGTTTTGATTTTAAAATTAATTATGTATATGAGACTATCCCTCCCTTAACTGAAAGAGTAATTTTTCTGCAAAATACTTGGACAATGGAGGAAAATGGCAAGTGTCTTGAAAAGGGGAATTTGTCAATAGCGTTATCAGTATTTCGTGATTAATTGTGGTGCAGAAGTAATGTGAAGGGTTAATATTACTGTTTGTTTTTGCATTACTGTTACAAGTGACCTTCAAAGAAAAAGCTTTGTTCTCTTGATGTTGTTACAATGAATAAATAAAAGTTATTTTTTTCCCCCACCAAGGGAACATGGAAATAATCACATGCTTTTATTCACCACTCAGTAGATGATGAGTCACTGCCAAAGGTACTCACTCAGAAGTGTTTCTCAGGCTGCCTCTATGCAAGAAAATAGGAACAGTTACTTAGATTTAATCCAATATAGCTCAATTTGTGCAAAGTATGGTGTGAGAGCGGCTCTCTCCACCTGCCGGAAGCTTCCTGCAGTTCCACTTGTGGAGATGCTCTTGTGCTATCTTTGAAGCCCTTAATCCATGACATTTCCCAGCCACCCCTGATGTTCTTTTCAGTGAAGAACGGTCAGCACGACCGGAGTTTCTAATGTTAGAACCCCTCACTTCCTGAGGCACCCGAGATAAAAAACAACAGCAGACCTTTCAGGTTCCTTTTTTGCCTCTGGGCTCAGAAAACACCATGGCTGAGAGCCTCCCCTTGCTGGTGTTGAAAGCTGTGGTTTCCCACCTCTCACCTGCTGGTGAAAAAGCAGCGAAACTCATCTGCTCTTACTTGTCACATCACAGTCATAAAGCCCTTCAACATGGAAATTACACACAATGGCAGTGGCACTGATGTCCCTGTGGATGTCAGTGACAGCTCCACTCAGGCACACGACTGATAAGAAAATGCATTTTAAATCCATATTGTAAGTTTAGAAAGGTGAAAAAACTTTCTATTTTAACTTGTAGTTTTCATTTTCTCTGCAAAATGCTGTGAAACTGTACAACGAAAAGTAACTTCTAAGCAAGTAACTTCTAAGGCCGTGATTATATGAAAACCCCCATTGTTTTGGTTTGAGAGATTTAAGAACAGCAAGTCACTACATAAAAAGGCCGTAAAACAGTTTTCAAGGTTGTGTTTAAGGTACAATGTTCAAAGTAGAGTTTTCAAAATATTCTTCCCTTAATTTGACTTTGCTCTTAAGGAGCAATTGCTTTGTTTTGATCTTTGTCTTTTACAATTACACAGCAATTCCAAAAGAATACTGCCATAATTTGATGCAGCTACACAAGAAAAATAGTAAACTAAAGCAGCCATTGAAGTCCCACTTTTTCCTCATCAATCCTGAGCAAGAGCTTCATCTCTCTGTATCTGATATGCAGCTCAGCTAATTAATTTTCCAACTAAACCCAGGCATTTATAACTAAATGCATTCTTATATTTTCAACCTAAAATAACTGGCACTGCAGTATCTTCAAGATCAGGTTTCATAAGGAAACACCTTAAGAAAATTTAGTTTTGTTCAGAGCAAAAAAGATAAAATTCCAATTTTCATCACTAATTGTTCTGATAAAACACCCAGTTATTAATATTTTGAAAGGCAATATGTCTTTTAGTCCCATATACAAGATAACCTTTTTTAAAACTATATATATATATATGCAAAATTCCTGTTCCTCAGAGGTCACCTATTACCTGAAACAGGCGTTTCCTGGCTGATGATGCACCACAGCTACAGATCTGATGTCAGTCCAGGACTTTGGTCCCAAGCAGAAGAACCTCCAAATTTCTGTTCAACCATTTAAAAATCATGCTAAGATTTTACACTGAACACCAAAGATTATTTTTTTTCTAATTGTAGACAGGCCAGTTTATTCCCCAAATTTCTGAAATCCAGACACAGAACCATGTCAAGGAACTGCAATCAATTCCTGTCTTTTTCCCGAAAGGCATCAACAATTTTGAACACTTCCATGAGCATTTCACAGATGGAATGAATTTCAACCTTCTCTCTAAAAAATCAGTCCATTTTAAAGTATAAACCTGACCTGTAAAGTATATTAAAAACACGATAATGGGAACACCTTTTAAAACACACACTTTAATTCTGCTTGGACAGATAGATCCCCACTGAGATTACAAATCTCTGCATGCAACTTTTTCCAGTACAATTATGAGAGAAACCACAACCAGGAAGTAGAAGCAACTATGACAGAAGGATCACTAAAAAATTCAACGGAATTCAGCCAAAGCATCAGGATATTAAAAACCAACATAGAATTGCCCCAAAAATTTAGATGTTTACATTTCAGAAGATCGTAAAGTACAATACTTGGAATTTTACTGGAAGCAAACGGACACTGCTGCAACCAAAAAATGAGCAAATTGAAAAATAAATTCTATGAGCATCAAAACACAACAACACTGGTTTTCAATTATAACTTCAATAAATTAAATTTGTGATAGAAAAACTAAAATATAATTAATATAAGCTTATGGATTAAAAAATGTTTCTTTAAAAAATTGTCCAAACACTAATACTCCTTATTACATTAGTAGCTTTACCCTTGTAATTTATATATTACCCTTATTTAAATATTCTCTGAAAATTGAAATTTTTAATCAAGAAATTTTATAACACTTCCATCTATGGAAAAGGCCCCCGACTGTCAGAGTTAATGTAGGGTACAATTCATGATACTCCAAGAGGTTCTCCGTAACCTTTAAAAACCAACCAAATACCAACAATTTTTCATTCCCCAATGCTGTAATTTATTTTTTTTTTCCTTAAAGAAAAGGACGGGACCATTCAACAACCAAGTTATTTAATGAGTTAGAAAGACACTCAGTGTAATTCCAGCTTTAATTTGATGGTTTGAGTTGAAAAAAAGGATGGGTTTTGTTGGGGGGTTTTTGGCTTTTTGAACGAATGCTGAAGAGGGAGATAGATGGGGAGAACATCAGATGGAGCAACACATTTGAAAAATGTGCCTTTGGGGACATTTTCTTTGATTCCACAGGACATTTAAACAACCAGCAAATAGCCTGTGCTTTGCTCCCATTGCTTTTGTGTCATGACAGGACACAGCTGGGTCACTGTGTAGGACACGGTGACATCTCTCTTCCGTACCATGTTATTTTATCTGTTTACTAAGGTCCTTCAAATTCACAGAGAAACACAAAGCTTAAAGTGCACTTGCAGTAAATTACAAATGTTTATATAATACAAGGAACAGATCCCTGACAGTAAAAAAAAAAAAAAAAGACAGCCACAGCTAAAACAACACAAACCTGCTCGCCCACCAGAATAAAACCTGGCTTCACCTCACCATTACTCTCTCACTGCAGCCTCATAACTAAATTGTTTTATTTTAGGAGAGCATCTGAATAAACACAGATTAACAAATTCAAATGAATTTATTTACGTGCAACTCAGACCAGACTGACATAAACAACTTCACAGGGAACTAGTAAAGATCTGTGGGTAAAAAATACATACAGAAATACAGATATGTAGGAAAATCCATGCAGAAATTCACCACATAGCCAAACTCTTCTGTCTTCACAGCAATGCTTCATAGAACTAATTCCTAGCATTTGTTTAATCTAATTTTACATGTCCTAAATTAATGCTGCCTACATAATTTTCCTGGTAATCCAGATCATGTCTTCTTTTTTCTGAATATCCCAGTTTATTCACATCCACAGATATTACTCAGAGATATTTCTTCCTTAAAAATACTTCTAGCAATTACTGGCTTTTTTTATTCAATAGTTTACTGAGTTTTAACAAATCCCAGTACTTCAGGTGAGAACTGATCAGTGGGAAAAAGGTTCTAAATAACAGAAAAGTCTGTGTGTGTAGACCCAAAAAGGCCTAACCAGTGAGAGATGAAATCCCTTAAGTCAGTGAACGCAACTGCCTGCAAAAAACTATGGCTGAAAAATAAGTACTTTCTCTGAACTCATTAAAGGAATCACAGTAGCAAACCTGACCCTTTGGTGGTTATGGCCACTCACTTTGCCTGGTGGAGTAAATTAAATGCAGTACTTTGTTTAACTATCCCAAGTACAACCAGATAGATTCTTCCTTATAAGGAAAAATTTTTGCTAATTTTACCCACGTATACCTTAGTAGGTAGCAAAAATGAAGAAGGCTCTACCCCTAAATAACACAGAACAGTTATTAGATAGAGCTGTCAAAGGAGACACAGGTAACAGCAGGGAGTCTTGAATTTTAGTGACTGTGTGAAATCACCATGTTTCAAAATTTAGGATTAGGAAATGTAACTAATTTTTCTATCAGAGCTGTACCAGGGCTATGTAAGAACCAAAAACTGCTGTAATTAACTGCAGCACTAACAGGTGTTGCGTTCAACATCCAAATCAACCTGATTCCCACAGGAACCATGTGAGAGGAATGGGAACAGGAGGAGAAGAAGACACAGCAATCCCTGCTCAGGGCATCAGCTTTTAGCTAGAAATCAAAACCTCCTCTGTCACTGTGGAAGAAATCTTTAGTTTTGTTTGTATCATTTCTAATGTCTGGCAGAGGCAACAACACACAGGTGGTGCCTCAGTCTGAGTGAATTCTGAGGGCTGTGGAAGCAAAAGAGGCAAAACAAATGGTTTAAATGAAGCAGGTCAGGCTCTGCAGTGGTCAGCAGGGTTTTGGCTTTTCTCAGAGAGAACTTCCACTTGCGAAAATTTGTGAAGTCTTGTCAGTTAAAGGGATGCACAGAAATCAGGACAACACAGAAAATACCTGTGGTCACAGAAAAGAGCTGTTTTTGCTGCAATCACTGATCTCCCTGCAGCTCCTTGGCTTTCTGGCTGCCCAAGCCACGGCAGGGGAACATCTCACACACAGGTTCTGAAATTCCAAGCGCTTGAAAGAGGCACCAGCACTGCTCTGTCACAGCTCAGCGCTCTGACTGTGCGTGACATGCTCCTTGTCGGGATCCCTCCCTGTGCTCCAGGCCAGGTCGGGATCACCTCCAGGGCTGTCCCAGACTCTCCTGCAGCCCCCTCCCCACTCCCACCCAGCTCTGCCATGGGGGCACAGTGACCACAGGGTACTGTACCCCACCAGAGCCAACTCAGTACAAACAGCCCTTTTCCCCTCCTGGGATGTGGAGCCCCCAGGATCCCACAGGGGGAGGAGGGAACACTGAAGAAGGCACTGGATTTCTGTTTGAGAAGCCTTTCCCCCAGTGTTGTACAAAATCTCCTCCAGTAACTGGAAGTGTGCTCAATACGGTTCCTCTGGCAAGGAAAATGCATTTCTCTGAACAAGAAATCCTCATATTTAAAGGAAATTACAATATAAAGCATTGTAACGTCAGGCATTGCCTGCTTTGCATTTACTATTCTATTCCAATGACTTTTTTGAATTCAGAATTTTGTGGCTCGAAAATGTCATAATAAACCCTACTTTTATCAAAGTTTTCTCGGATAGAAAGCAAATCCTCTACAGAATATATGTCGTCCTTTCCTGTCCAAACAGTGAGGCTGTACCTACATGCAAAAAAAAAGGGAAAAAAGCAAAAGAGAAAAAAGAGTGTGTTAAGATAAAGCACATAAATCAGGAAGACATTGCATTAATGAGCTTCTAAAAATATTCATGACAATGATATCTCAATTTTAGAAATGTAATTAAATACCAAAAGCTGCAATGCCTAGAACAATTTATCTTCAATTTATCTGTGTGAGTGTTCTGCCAAAACAAGCAAGTAGCTAAATAAAAAATCTTGGGCAGATATACAGCAAAGAAATTACCAGGCTGAGCATTTAAGGTCTGACAAAGTAATCAATAGTCACAGGCTGAGCTGCAGAACAGGAAACAAGATGCAATCCCAAACATGGGTGATTGTCATGCTCTGTTCTGTCGCCTCAGTGATGTGCAGTGATGCAGTGATTAACTGAATTGTCATTAATTGCATGTACTTTTTCAAAAAACCTGAAAATCTCCACATCAATCACAGTTAAAAGCATTACTCTCCACAATCTCCTCATGACACATACTTAATTTTCCCCTTTGTTTAATAAAACCATATTAATTTAAAATATGGATAAATCAGAATTTAGTTGTATGTCAGCAAAATGGGCTCAAGAATTTCTGTCTTCTAATCATGCCACTAAAAAATCACTATTTTTTCTGAGGTGAAAGAGAAAATCCTAATATTTCAGTGGGAATACTGCTTGTATCCAATGTGGATATATTTGAGACTGGCACAATTCATAAGACATACTCTTAATGCAGTAATATTCTGAAATTAATTCTTACTGTAGATAATGAAAAAGAAGCTTTTGGAAACTTACTATTTTACAGAAATTAACAGTGACCAATTCTATCAAATGAAACAAACAATGTGAAAGGTGAGGGAATTAAAGAACTGAAAGAGAAAATATTTCCAATGTCACTGGGATAAGTGCTTTGTATTTAATTTAACAGGTGTGTTTGTAACAGGACAGGTGGGAATGGAGGCCCCCAGACCAACCTGTCCGACTGCTGGATCAGCCAGCGGAGAGCAGGGAGGGAGAGCGACACTAGCATGGCCCTGACTGGGAACGTCACAGGCTGGGACAGGGCCTGGCACAGCTGGGACATCTCCTCCACCATCTCCCACTCGTACCCTGCAGGGAACAACACTGGATTGAAAAAACCCTTCACAAACAACCCCCACCCAACTCAGAACTCAACAGAGTTGATTCAGCTGTGATACAAAATGAGCAAAGTCGGGGACTGGCGAAAATCGTGGAATTCTGAAAGGAAATTTCCAGATGATTCTAAGCAGAAATAATCCCAGAGGACAAATGCAATAGTAACATGGGAAAATAAACTGATTATTAAAACCTGCCTCTGCAGTAGCTGCACTGTTATTTCACATACAGCTACAGAATGTGATGTGTTTTTGCTGCCACTGACTCCCGTATGGACTGGTCTGACGTTGACAGGGACCCTCTAGAAACAAAAAAGGAAGGAAAAATTAGGGAAAAAATTTGAATTAATCCCATAGGATTAATTCAAACAAAGCACACAAAACATTCTGTGCTTAAAAAAATACAAACATCAAGCAATCTAAAACACTCCAAGTGCCTCTGCTGAGATTTTTACAAGCACTGCAGCTACCTAAAATACGATTTAACTGTTTCTTTGTTTCCACAGGTTATGAAAATCTTATAAACAACCGTTAAATTTTTTTTCTCAATTACTCATATGCAATGTGTGACTGGAAAGAATAAAAAAGGACCAAATATTAAAAAAATTGTTTTCTGGACAAACAGCAACCTTTAACTGAAATAAGTCAAATGAGCTGTTTTTCCCAAGTCTTACAGTATACCCTTAATTAGTATTACCATAAACTGAAACTTAGAATGGAGAGAACATTAAATTAATTTAAAATATTATTCAGTACTGCCAATGCATGTTTCTACCAACTTTTTCCTGCGCTGAAAATATTTGAGAGAAAGCACTGAACGGTTTAATAAAATTACTGTGTATCATACAACAAAATACTAAATCTTGCTAAAGAGTAATTAGCAATTGGAACAGTGTATAATTCTGCCTTGGTGGCCACAGACAATACTGGTGGGGACCTGCTGATCATAATGAGAATTACAAGAGGAATCCTGTGAAAAGTCCCGAAAATAAGGAAAACTGGAAAATTCACTGCAAAAATTCAATTATTCAACAGCAATGAAGACAAGTTTAACTAACAATCTGATTTCAAGAATCCAAAGAAGCACAGCCAGGGTTTTAAATTTCTGGATAGTCTGTTTTTCCTTGGGAAACATGCCAGAATTCCAACTACCAAACCAATCCTCCAGTGATTCAGGGAGAGACCTACCTGAAACAGGGGCTATGGAGTTTGTCTCCCGAAACTCCTCAGTGTGTGAGAATGAGTTGAAGAACAAGAGAGTTTATTTTAACAATAAAAAGATCAGATTTTTACATAGCCTAGTTGCCAGTCCAACACTGAGGTAACTACAGGATCGCACTGCATCCCACACACCAGCAAAGGAAACCATTCTCGTGTTGTTCACTACAAGTTTCAAACAGAGCATGCTGTAGAGCTTGTGTTGAGTCAATTAAGAGACAAATGTGAAGGAAAGCAGCCATGCAGGGTGAGGCCTGGCTAGAGCTGTGTACCTTGCCCGTGGTGTTGGCCATGGCAGCCTGTGGTCCAGCCCAGGGACAGGGTGACATCGGGGAAGGTCGAGGTGACGGTGCTGAGCATGCTCTGGGCATTCAGTGCCGGGCGGCTCCCGCCGGGCCCTGTCAGGATGTCCCCATTGATCCACACGGGTCTCCTCAGCTGCTGCTCCACCTGCCTCAGCAGCTCCAGGGACGGTCCCACGGCGTCCAGGCTGTGCAGGAGCACAGGGGCAATCAGGGAAGGCGCAGCACAGATAGAACTGGTGTGTTACTGAACCGTCCTGCTCAGACACTGAGTGAATGCTGACAACTCTCTGCCAGCAGGGGACTTGTCCTGCACCACTTAGACCCCCATTCTGCCACCCCCCTGCTCCCAGAACCTCCTGGCGTCACCTCACAGATCCCCAAACTTGTCATCTCCATCTTGGGTGCTTGAGAAGGGTTTTAACAAAGAAAGCCACTGCAGGCTCCAACAATTCCATTTAATGAGACTTGAAAGCCGCAGATACTGTAAATACATTTATTTATATATATTCCTGTGGTTTACATCCAAGGGGTAAAAGTAATCTCTTCCAACCTTAACCACACTCAGTGTCGCAATGATTTTATCAGTATTTCGTATCCAGACTGAAAGTTACGTTCACACCTGTGCAAACCAGTGCACCGATACTAGGAGAATAAAAAACTCCAAACTGAACATTTTCAGGCAACTAAAAGAGTGGAAGGGCACCCATTTGAGCACCAGTGCAGCACACTTTGTAAGCATTTAACAAAATCTACAGTCATGTATTCTGACTGTTCTTTCAAATTAAAAGCAAAAGCACAAGAAGCTTTTTCTACCTCTATCCCACCAAAACTTTCAAAGCGCCAGTGCTGTGGAAAGGAAGGAGATTTGGAACAGTGGCGAAAAGGAATGAAAGCGAAAAAAACTTTTTTCTCTTACAGCACATGAATAAAACTCTATAAAACATTCAGGAATTTAATATCATTATAGTCAGAGCTCTCATATTAGGTCAGCTCTAAAGCCAACAACTGTCCCCCTGAGCTGCTTGCGTTGTTTCCTCTGAAAAGTCATTTTGTATATTTTAACTTTTGCATAGTGGCAGAAATCCCACCCAGTGCTTCCAGCTGGGATGAGCTCAAGTCTTGTAGGAGAAAAATTACTGATGGCCTGAGTTAATGTGTGGGCTTCAGCATTTCTCACGCTGTCTGAGGCCAGGACAGTTCACATCTGTCAAGAACAGTGAAGAGCCTTCCTTTATACTGCAAAGTATAAGGTATTGTAGAGAAAAAAAAGCCCAAAACAGCATGTCTTGAAATAAACAACAATACAGGAAAAAAAAAAAACAAAACAAAGCAAACATCAAATTCTGTTATCACTCATTTGACTCTGCACTGTGTAATGTATTTTTAAATGCTTTTATACAATTAGACTTCTATAATGCAACATACTTCTAAAAGCTTTTTTTAAATCACTGCAATTGGCTGTAAACTCTTCGTGGAAAAACAAAAAAATAGGTGGTTTTAAAATTAATTTAAACAATAATTAAAATGGAAAAAGAAAATCCCCAGACCCACAACAAATAAACCCAAATGCCTACTTTGCTTTTTTCTCTTCTCTACCCAGACAGATATACACAGATTCTGTAACAATAAATAGATTTAGCCTGCCCACATATTTTGCATTTTCAAGAACTTTTATATGAAAACAGTGACTGTGTCACACAGAACAACAGGCATAAATCACCTTTTACAACCATCTATTGGAGTTCTTTTGCAATTCTATAGCATGGTCAGGCATTGATGAAGCATTTTGTAATTTTGTGCCAAAACAGACTTTGCACATGGAAATTCAGACAAAGCTGAAGTCAGGAGCTGCAGAGGCAAATGTCTGGAAATCACAGCTTACTTCCAACTCTTCCAAGGCTATCTCACAGTGTATTTTTCATTCAAGACAATGAAACAGCTAATGGTCAAAATTCTGAATGAACCTCTGAAAACCTAGTTAATAAATCAGGCCAAAGATAGGAGCCTTCCAGAGGGGCACCACAACTTCCCTTTTCCCAATGGGAAAATTCTGCCCAAAGTACCTAAAAAAATCAGTATTTGTAGTTCAAAACATTTTCAAAGCTTTTGTTCTTGTCAGGCATTTATTAATAGGGATGATGTTTCCTCATTTCCCGCTCAGGAAGGAATGCTTCACACAAAATGGCGCAATAGGAAAAAGTCTAGTCAACCATCACCTGTTGAACGGTTAACCAGTAAGACTGCAAACAGCACAAAAATCTTTTTGTGGAGATACCTCTTAAAATCCAGCTTGATGCCTTTATCAGTGTTGACCATCTGTGTCAGCCACTCCTTCAGTGTGATGTCACTGTCTGTGTCAGGGGGGTGAGCCAGGATTGGGTCTCCCTTCCCTCCCTCCCCACCACGGAGGAGAACATCAGCTTCTACCATGTGCACATCACCTGTGGGGGGTAAAAATTGAAGCTCTAAGGTGCAAATCCAACAGTTTCAGTGTCTGCTTCACAGCAACAATCACTCAGCAAGTCTTCCCACACCAGCCTGTGTTCGCTTACTCCACACAGGCCACCACCAGTGGGAACTGCTGTCTGTGACATAAAAGGTGCATTTTTCTGGGTACTTCACTCACAAACTCTTTAGAGGTTTACAGGCATGTGAAAATTGATTTTTGTAGATACACTTGGCTGAGTAATCTCATTGGGTTTTTTTAATCAAAAAAATAGAAAAATGGACATCCAGCATGTGAATCTACTCTTGTTAAATTTCAGATCTTTTCTTCTCAAAAGAGGGTTCCAGACAAATACTTTCCGAGTAAAGATGAGCACAGGATTTAACACTGGCAGAGACTGAGCACTCCCCCTGTCTCACTCTCAAACCTGACCAGCCCACCTCAGCCAAAACTTTAAAAACAAGTCAGCCAGCCAGGAAAATGGGAGCTGAAACATAAGCTGGGCAGTGCTACCAGCTTTGCAGAGAATCCAATACATACAGTTCCTTAGACTGGAATACTAATAGAAAAGTTAGTAATGATATTCAAGAGAATGCCCATTACATATGGAATTACATAAATATTTCCCAAATATTCACATAAATTTACATAAAATTCCCTGCTGCCGGAACTGGGACATCAGGGATTTTCTTATTCTACAACTCCCCTACAGGAGGGTGGAGCCGGGAGTTCGGGGAAGTCGGGTTCTGCTCCCAGAGAACAAGGGACAGGACAAGGGGAAATGGCCTCAAGCTGTGCCAAGGGAGGTTTAGTTCAGGCCTTGGAAGGGGCTGCACAGGGAGAGGGTGGAGTCCTCATCCCTGGAGATGTACAGAAGATGTGAGGATGTGGCATTTGGGGATCCGGTTTATTGGGTCTGGTGGTGCACGGCCGAAGGCTGGACGCGATGGTCCGGGGGAGCTTTTCCAACAGTAATGACTGAGCAGGGCAGGAAAGCGAAAGAAGGGAGAAAGGGGAAAGTGGAAAGCGGAAGGGCTGGCAGGGCCAGTCCCGCACTCACTTCGCGCGGCCGCGGCCGCCCGGGCCCTGCTGTTGGCGGCGTGGAACCAGCGCACGGCGGCCCCGTCCCGCGCCGCGATGCGCCCCGAGCGCAGGAAATGCTCCACGGGCCACTCGCTCCAGGAGCCTGCGGGGACAGGAGACGACCTTCAGCACCCCGTACCGGGGGAGACGGCGGGACCCTCAGCACCGGGACACGGGGAGACACGGCGGGACCTTCAGCACCGCCTGGGACCGCCCCGGCCCCGCCTGAGCTCCCCCGCCGCGGGGCCCGGGCGGTGCAGCCCCTGTCCCCGCTCCCCACCGGCGTCTGAGAGAGCCCCTCTCCCCTTGCCCCTGCGGACCTCGCCCGCCCACGCCGCCGCCATGGCTCACCCGCGGCCCCGCTCGCCATGGCCCGGCCGGTGCCGCCCCGCCGCGGGGGTTGGGCCGCTCCGGCACCGCCGCCGCCTCAGCGGGGCGGGACCCGGGCAAGGGGAGGGAAAGGAAAGGAAGGGGCAGCACGTCCGGGGCAGTAGCCCTGGGGCCGACAGTGTACCTGCAAAACGGGGAGTATTTCAACGTTCCTCTAAATCAGGATGTTCTTTGGTGTCTGTGTACTTTCCTGTTCAGCAAGGAAAGAGACCTGGTCAGTGGATCAGGCAGCAGCTGCATCCCTTAGAGAAGGACATCCTGGAACTCACCAGCCGTAAGGGCGCAGTAAAGGATGTCCTCAGGACGAGAGGGCACAGTCCTATGGTGCGCCAGGGAAGGTTGTATCAGGAGGAATTTCTTGCTGGAAAGGGCTGTCAGGCATTAGAAGGGGCTACTCAGGGAGGTGGTGGAGTCCTCATCCCTGGAGGTGTCCAAGGAACGTGGCACTCAGTGCTCTGGGCTGGGTGACAAGGTGGGGATCAGGCTCAGCGTTGACTCGATGGTTTGGGAGGCTTTTTCCAACTTGATTTGATTCTGTGTGAAACGAAGATGTTGATGTGTGCCTATGGGGCACGTTGCTAATTGGCAAAATACTCAAGGTCTGTGTATCCTATGGCTGAACTCATTATAAAACTAAACCCCACATCTACAGGCCAAAAAAGACCCAGCCCAGGTGCAGACCCTTTCCCCTGAGCACATGTAGAAGTTGACTAGGTGTTGCGGGTTTGCAAAAGTTCCCCCCTCCCTGGGGAATTGTAAGTAGTTTGTCCAGGTAAATTTCCAGACTAAAGCCAATCAGCAGCTTTGGTAACGCCTTTGCCAATTACATATTTAAGAAAACGGAAAAGAAGGGTGGTTGTGCAGAAGAAAATTGAGAAGCCATGTAGGAGAAGGTGTTAGGCCCCCAAGTGGGGCCAGGCCTCCCTCCTCCCCTGCCCTGGGCTGGGGGCAGGGGCAGCACTGAAGCCCCCCCTTCACTGAGACATGTAACAGAGTGAAGAAAAAAAACTTAAAGGACTTGGACAAGGCTGCTGCAGAAAGGATTCCAGCCAGAGAGATAGCCACAGCATCCAAGGTCACAGCTGGCAGCAGCAGCAACCGGAGAGAGAAATCTGAAGGGGGCGCTCCTTTTCTCCTCTCTCTGCCTTCAGCAGGGAAAGGACTGAAATCTAAAAATGTCTGCTGTCTGTGGAAGATTGCTGGGGAGCAGAGACGACCCTCTGCAGCTTATGAACAAGCCCACGATGGAGCAGAGAAGTAGATATGATTCCGTGGGAGGCCCAGATGAAACAGAGTCTTGAAGTGATTTGTGGCCACGGACAGGAGTCTTATGCTGGAGCGAGGCAGCCCGGGTAAGATCTTGGGATCCCAGAGAGGGATTGATGCTGGTGCAGCTGCGTTTGTGACCCTAAGGGACAGCAGAGAATGGAAGAACTGTTTTCTGAGGGGTAGACTCACACCGGAGAGGTCTATCAAGGACTATTCCCGTGGGAAGGGACCCCACAGGAAACAGAGGTGGACTCAAAGGCCATTATTCCCTGTGGTGAAGACCATGAAAAAGCAAGTGTCCCCTTGCAGTCCATGGAAGACCTTACAGGACTCTGGGTAACTCCCAGCCTTTGGCCTTATAGCCCAGGAGGGAGGTAGGCCCAGCCCTGAGGTCGACATAGAAGAGAGAAAGAGACAAGAGAGGAACAGTTCCAGCTGCAACATGTCCGAGTTGTCGTCCCAGAGATAACAGAGAGGAACTTTCAAATGCTGCAGAATCGTGTAGA
>JAWWES010000094.1:7851434-7864251 GCA_035583135.1 Lophotriccus pileatus | reverse complement strand
CAATCAAATCTGTTTTGTCTGCATAAACCTTCTCTCAACTTAGAGCAATTGTGTTGGGGGGTGTGGTAAAAATTGTCCCAAGGCAAACCCACGACACTGGGGTTGTGTAACTTGTATGGAAATTACTAATTAATCCTGATAGAGGGGCTGCGCTTGGGAAGTTACTAGCTCTGGATTTCTGTGTATAAATGATGGCACAGAAAGTCCAGTTGTGCTGGATTTGTGGAAGACACTGAGAACCGATGGCCTGTGGAATTCTGAAATAAATATTCAGTGTCTCTCAGGTGTGTAATTATTGGCTTGTTGCACACCAGATGACAAATCAGATTTTGTGGAGAACAGGAGTTCCCAGAAAGCTGCAAAGACAGGACACATCATGTCCTTTTTGGTTTTTATTATAAATAACAGACAGAAATTGCAAGCACTGTAGTCAACTTTATTGATCGTTACTGAAAACAAGTTAGTAGAGGGTAAGTGCCAAGAGGCAGCTGTCGGTTTGGTACCCCTGCAGACACACGTGGGGTGCAGGGTGCTGCTCACAGCCACCCTGGCCCTGCCATAGTCCTGAAATGCTGCTTGGCCTCGAGGGCCCAGGGGCAGCTTTTTTTTCAACAAGGGCATGTTTTGTTCCTGCTGTGCGTGGTGTGGGTCCAAACCCTTCTCCAGAAGGGCAGTGTCTCTGAATAAGTCAGCACAAAGAAGCTGAAATGCAGCTCAGTTTCCTCCAGGGTAAGATCTTGAAGCCTGAACCCTTCTAGAACCGGTGTGTTAAAGCACAGGTAACAGAAGAGCATATTAGATTAAAGGTTAATTTACAAATTGTTTTTGATACAAAAACATAAAATATCCCCTATTAGCATCAAGAAGGCATCAAAGTTTTAATACTTCCATTATAAAATTGTACCAGCATTTCTACTGAAAACAATACAGATGTTGTATATATTTAGTTTTGGTTCTGTTCCTGATAAACCATTTTGTGGCAGTTACCAAACTTGCATTGTGGTTCCACGAACCTCAGTACAAATCACATGCATCACAAATACATAAATAGATCTAAGTGACCCAGTATCAAAAATACATACTATGCAAGAACCTCAAGTATACTAAAAATCCCCAAATGGTCAGGGTTGGAAGGAACCTTCCAACACCCCTGCCATGGGCAGGGACACCTTCTGCTAGAATTGATCTGTTCATGAAAATTCACACTTAATACATCTATTCTCCCTGAAAGTAAAGGTGGCTACTAAAAGGTGGCAAAAGCAGCAGACAGGAGCAGAAAAAATATTGCTATGTGTAGATTACATCAAGGCTAATCTTTTTTTTATAATCCTTGAAAGGTCAAATTGTATCAGGACTTCTAAACCGCAGTAAAGGAAAAAAAGCACTTTTTATAAAAATAAGTTTAAAATTTAAGTTAGATAAAATGTTATAAATACAAGAAAAAAATCAGTTACTTTATAAAACATTAATTCAGAGCATATGTTTCTGAAGCACCAGCATCAATCCCCATGTTAAAGAGCTCACCCACAGTCTTCAACACACCTGCAGAATTCTCCCTGTCCTGACACACGGGGCTCACAGTCAGCTACAGAGGGTCTCATGTTTGCACCTCAGAGGGCAGGGGAACCGTTCTGGGCCAGCTTTGCTTCAGTGTTCAGCTCCTTTGCAGGTGGGAAAAGCTTGCTGCAGAGATTACATTTAACCGTAGCAACTCATAGTAACCCACTTATCTGAGTTTGAGGCAAGGCAGTATGGCTTGGAGTTACACTAGGTGTAGTAAATGCTACAGCTGTGTAAAGAATAACAAAACCTGCCCTCTTCTGCACCTGTATTAAGTGTAAACTTTCAGAACTTTAGGATACATTACAAACTACAATTCCTTTGTGGTAGAGTAACCAGAGAAGATCTGAGAGGGTTAAAAAAGCAGTTTGAAAAGCTATTAAACATAAGAGGTTTTGGAACTTGAACATTTTTAGTGTTTGTGGCATTATAACTTTGGTGTTCAGATCTAGTAAATCAGCTAGCCTGTCATCAGCCTCGTCAAAACAAGTGTTCTGTAATGCAAAATATTAATTCCATTTTCAGTGGTAGAGTGGTAGGATCTGACATTCCGCCATGAATCACAGGAATCAGAGCACTGTCCAAGTCATTCAGATAGTTCTGTGGAAGAAGGTGACCTCCAGATCCAGCTAAGTATTCAACCTAGGAGGGAAACACATTAATATTGATATTAATTAATACTTTTTGTATCAACAAGACAACACTACAAGTGTAGTATCTCAGTAAAAGAATATTTCAGCTGGCATGAAGTGAGAAAAGTCACAATAGCAGTTTCTTCACCTGGGGTATGGCAAAATATTTAAAACATTCAGGGAGAGATCCAGGGTCTGTGCAAGGGAACATACTTCAGTGGAAATGGGGAGTCTGCAATGAAAGTAGAAAGATTACCATATCTGAGTCAATGGAAACTCTCAGGCCTATCTTATTCATCCCGTTACTTTTCAGGGTTTTGAGGTGAGGGGAGAGAGCAGTGCTGCAGGCAGTGGCAATTTCTTCAGCAAACTGGTGAGGAACAGCACTGGAGGGTTCATTGTCCTTCACAAAATAGCAAACCTGAAACCAGAGAAAGGGTAAGAACAGTGAGCAGCCTGGTTACATCCCAAAGTAAGGAAAAAGAGTAATTCAGTGTGCACATAACACAGAGCAGAGCATGCATTAGTGCTTACTGGCTGGCAAAGTACCCAAGTGTTTCAGCTATTCAATCACAACACCTCAGTTCCCATGGGAATGCCTGGGCTATGCATTTACAGAGCTGTCAATGCTAACAGACTTCTAGTCTTTTTCAAGGGAGAAAAATGATGAGTATGTAAACTCACCAAAGAGCCACAGAGAACATTCTGCCTGTCAATGTAGCTACACATCAAAGCAGACATGTTTTTTAGTAGTATCACTTAGTATCATTCATTTTACCCCTTAACTACTTAAAAAGTAGCAAAAAAGGCTCAAGAACAATGTAATTCACTAACTTCAGTGCACTTCATAACTTTTCCCTCTCTTTCGAAGTCTCTGCCTTGTGGTGCTTTTTCACTCTGAGTTCCTCCAATTGATTTTCCGTCAACTGGGCTTAAAATTCTATGGAAGACAATAGTATGATTAATAATTTAAACAACATTTTATGGCTTAGTCACTTGTATGAAATAAAAAAATAAATAGGAAACTAAAAGCACTTAATATAAAGCAAATCTTGCAGGTTTAAGAAGCTATAAACCACTTAAGGTATGGACCACTGTCTTTCACTAAAAATACTTTAGATTAATTTCAGGAAACTAAAGGCAAAAATCTGAATACTGAAAAGAAGAATTCTCTAAGATGTTCTGCTCTGGCAGTACATTTACCCTTTGTTTGTTTTCCCTTCATTTTCTACCCAGCAAATATCCACGTATTCTTTTACATCCCCTGTATCCATTTTTCCACAGGTAATTCTGAAGTCCTTCTTGTCTCTCAATGCCTGACGTAGGCTTTCCATTGTTTCTCGTGTTATTTGTACCATTAGTCCATCTAGAACAAATCCAGAGTAAAATCCCAAATTATCTACAGGAAGAGCAGCACGGCTTTTTAGTAGAATCATGGCTTAAACTGATTCTAGTGGGATCAACTCAACCCTACAGCTCATTAATAGAAGCACCAAAAGAATCCATCCCTGAACTACATCATTAAATGTTACATGAAAGAGGAAGAAAACCTTTTTGTCAACAGAAGTAAGGTTAAATCATTCTTGGACTAATCTTAGAATTTTTTTTTTCATTTATGTGCCAATATATGTATTGCAGCAATATGGTAATGAAAAGAGCTCTGTAAAGGAAAGACTTGCACTGATTAAAGAGACTTAAAACTTTGTATGTTTTATAGCAAGTAGCTGAACTAATGTATTTTTTATACAGCATTTTGTTTGCAACAGGTTTTCTATGAAGTTAAAAAACCTTAAAGAGTTTAGCTTACTGAGGATTAAAACCTTATCCAAGACTGCTGGTTTTATTTTTTTTATAATTTCTCTTAAGAAGAAAAATACACAGGACAAAATTCTTACCTTCAACTATACTGGATTTAGCTAAAAATCCTGAAGATGTTTTTAAGGCTCCATTAAACACCACAAAACTTGCACCTGTAACTAAAAAGGTAGGAATAAAGTAAGCACCACTTCGTGTCACTCAAGTCAGTCATTACTAACATTCCATTTACACTCCTTTTTAAACACATTTCAGTGTGACAGCAGACTTGTGTTTTCCTTGAAGCCTAACAGTGAACTTACATTTCTGTCTAGAAATGTGATTTTTCTCCAGTAAAGCACTTACCTTTCCTGGGATGTCCAGTTGCACTGACTGCCTGTGTGTGATAGAGACCATGCTTGTTCTGCACACACACCAGATGAGAATCTGCTTCGGTATTAAAACTTGCTCCAATGCTAATTACATGTTCATTAGAAGAATTGATCACCTTCATTATCTGTCAATATAAAATTTGTCATTACACTGACAAATTGCACTTACTATTCAAGTAGGTGGTGGTTTTTTTGTTTGTTTTGTTTTGTTTTTTTTTAAAGTCTTAAGCAAAACACCATCACCAGGAAATGTGTATGAGAGAACCCCTGCAAATACTAAAAGATTTGGAAGAAACTGCTGATTTTTCAGCACTTACCAGTTATCCTAAATCTCAACTCATTATTTTTCACCTTCCAGCATATCCAGGAAGGAAGGGTCTCAAATAATTTTATGCTCCCCCCATTACATATTTAGGTCAGTATAAAGTTCAGAGAAGTTTTAAAGAAGAGCTCATGGTAAAGGTGTGACTGGCATTATATGAAAAAATAATGATTAAAGCAACTTGGATTAGAAAGCTAATCAAGATGAGTTTACTCACCTCATTATACTTCTTTAGGGGTATTTTAATACAGCTTCTACCCATTTCTACGTGAACAAAAAGGTTGTCTATGGTATGCAAAGTATACTGATAATTTCTAAGGTCCTATAACAGACAAAGTATTTGTATTAGGAGACAATTTATTGTTTTCTTATCTTTTACAACAAAAATCACCCAGATAAAAGTACTTTACCTACATCTCTAGGACTTCTAAAACGTTATGACATTAAGAGTGGCTAAAAACATAGTGATCCCTTTTTTCCTACTGGGATGTATGTGACAGATACCTTAGTGAATGTATTAACAAACTTGTAGCATAACAAGGTAGGTCTGTTTACCAGTGGGTTATTTAGATTATGGCTACTTCATACACATTAGGATTTTACTCTTCTAGGGAAGGAAAAACTTCCACATCCTCCCTCTCTGATAGAAAAGTGAACCATGGAAGCCATCATCTAGATGAGTTTGTTTCCAGGCTCACACCCTGTCCCTTACAGCTCTAACTGGCTGACTTATTAATTGAATATACTGCACCATTTCTTACACCTTTCTGTGACATCACCCATCATCTCATTCACTTCTGCAAAATTCTGGTTTTTTCCTAGAACAACAACATTAGGTATGAAATGGTCTCATTTGCCTTCACTAGCTCAGCTGAAAAAAAGGTATAAAAAGGCTCTTTTCACCAGCTGAGCCAGGCAATCAGTACCTTCCTCAATTCAGCACAAGAAGGGCATTTACGAACACATCTCAGTGCACTCCAGGTTGCCATGGAACAGATATAATCTGAGCAACAGTAAGGATGTAAATCACAGGTGACCTTTGCCTCCATCCGTTACCACAGCCTCAGTGACTTGTGTGGTGAGAGGTTTTGTACAATCTTCAACTGAGGATCTGCATCGCAGGTACCAAGGCACCACCAAGAGAGTATTTTGCAGTCATCTAGTATAAAAACTTCTGCTAAGGAGAATATTCCCACTGCCTGCTTCAAGCTGACACAGCTGTGAAGGGGAAGCCCAGTAGAATTCCACAGAACTACCCCCCCAGCAGCAGCAGCACATTAAGATTCCTCAGAGTCTGAGAATGCATTTACATGTTGGTACTTGTCATGTCACCAATCATGCTGAGAGCTAGCTCATGGAATCACAGTGTAAGATTCCTACATTAACATATTAATTCAGGAACATGTTAATGTTTTTCAAATGCTGCATGTCCTCTGACTGGTTCCTTATGGAACCAGTGACTTGTACACCAGTGGCAGAGAAAAGGCTTCAGTTCCATCTCAGCTGTGGTGGCCTGGGGACTCTCAGGTGAGGATGCAGGGACTGCCTAAATAAGATGTGCAGCTCTTTCCATGGCCTTACCTTTAATGCTGTGATGAAAAGTGCTGTGAGCTCTATGCAAGTATTAGAAAAGGAACATAGGCCAGAACATTCCTGGCCAGGAATACAGGCCTACTGGAAGTTTAAATCAAATTGTCTGGGTTACAGAGGAATTCCACAGGGAATGCCATGAATTCCAGACTTGATTTGGTCTTATGATTTTGCCAAAAACTCCTTCACAAAAGACAGTTAGGTTGGTTAACTGTGGTAAGTAATTCCTCCTACAGTTAGTCCATAGCATCTTGCTGTCAAGTCTTTCTTTACATTTAATATAGTCAGACTTAAGACCAGGATTCCTGCACCACACTGATGCTTTGAAGACAAAAATGCACCTGAACAATAATTACTACCAGCTGCAGTGCAAATGTCAACATTTCTCTCAATCATTTAAAGCCATTCCTCACTACCAGAACTGATGCATAACAATACCAGTGAAACAAACAGCTTTCCAAACTCACTCACAACTCTGAGTAAGAAAGTTTCACGTCATGTATGAACAACAAAAACATTTGCTTTTTAAATTTACCAATACCCCCTGCTTTCAAGGTTCAGAATTTTGAGGATATTTTACATAATTTAAATTACATGAGGAAGATAATAAAACATTTACTCACAACAAGCAGATTCATAATTGTATGCCCAATCTCTCCAAAAAGTGGCTTCCGGTGCCTATAACTCACCAAAGGAGTTGGATAGTCTGGGAACAGGGAAGGAAAAAGGGCATTTTTATATGTATTAACCTATTTTTATATCAACCATATTTATTTATGATATCAACAACTCTAAAACGTCCTAATCCAAGTATTTATATAGTATAATTTCAGCTATAACCTGTGTTTCTTAACCTCATTATCTGATCAGCCAAAGCCAGCAGAGCCCCCCTCTCATTCTCTGTCATGGGCTGTCCTTTAGCCACCTGGTGATTTCCCCACCCGTGGTTAAATCCTACAAAACTGATCAAAAAACCAAAACACAACAAGTATTTTGGTAGGATAAAGAAGAACAAAGCAGCTACCATCCTCATCACCACATAGACATGGGCCTGGCTGGAAGTGAAATACAGAAATCCTTGAACAAGCCAGTGGTACATACTGATGGACTTGCAGCTTCTAGAATGGTGGGGTCCTGCCTTTTCACAGGCCTAGATGTTTCCAATGTATTAACAGGTTACTCTTGTAGGTAATCAATACTTGTACTCAGTTTATGAAGCAGTAATATTTTGCCAATATATTTCATTTCAGTAATTTAATTTAAAAAAAACCCCATTCTGTCAAGAGTTGTAAACTGGGCTTGTGAATGTTCCTTCAAACCTTTTTCCTACAACAAAAAGAGTCAGACATTTTTATATTAGGGTTTTTTTTATATCAGTTTTGTCTTCTTAGCATTCTCATCAGCTAAGAAAAAAACCCAATAAAATAAGGGAGTCAGTCCAGCATGCCTGTGAACATTCCCAAGTGTCTCAATAGGTGGCTTCCCATATCAGTCTTACCCAGGTGTACCATAAAACACTGCAAAGATGATTTTAAACATTTCACTTCTCTAAAAAACCCTTTGATTTTCCAAAGGGAACTTGACATTTATACAGCTATTGAAAGTGTTAAAACTTACCCCCATATTCTGCTCCCAATCTCAACATTAAACGTATTGGAAACACTTTAGCCCAGGGTATTTCCAGCTTATGGATGAGAATGCCACAAAGAAAAGGGTTATCTGGTAGAATCTGATCATCAAGTTTCTGAAAAGTTGGTGAAACAAACAGGAATCCTCCATGCTCTTTGTTGCTGAGAAAGTTTTCAGTAAAGGTAATGTTTTCCATGTTTCTTACAAACCTTCCTGTAGAAACAGGGAGAGAGAGTTTGCACATCTGGGTCAGCCAAACAGTGTCAAGAGAACTGTTCTAACCAGTGACCTCTGACAGACTTGCAGGCCTGTGGTGGATTTCAGACTCTCCTGAAGTCTGTCAGACATCTAAACCCACAGAATAAGTGCTCTGTATTTTGCAACTAAATGAATTCGAATAAGAGACTTGTTTTACTTCAAACAAATTCCGAAAATCCTGAAGTGTTCCATGTTCTGGCACGTAACAGCTGGTGAACGTCCATCAACAGACCTAAAATATTCACATACATCAGCACTGCACTTCTACAAATATCATGGCAGATGCTCTGAACCACAGACTCAAGGGCTTATACTCAGGATCTCCAACACAATGTAACTAAACAACAAAAAGATGTTTACAGAAGTGTAAGATATATACAGGATGTTTACAGAAGTATAGGAAACAAAGAAATTATTTTATTTCTGTTATTTAGAACCCAAGCCTAATACTGCAAAGTCTTTAATTTAAAAATAGACATTTAAAAATACTTCAAGAAAAATTACATCTCAACATTCAACTTGAAAGATCTGCAAGCAGATACTATAAAATAAAAAGCTGGACATTAAAAATTACACACCTTTCAATGCATCCTTATAAATGTCAAGAAATAATTTGAACATTTCACTGGGGAAAACATCTTCATCTGGCAAACGCTGCAACAGAATGACAATTTCTGCCTGACCCAAACCATGCAGTCCGTTGGTTGAGAAGCACCAGCACCTTTCTGAGGAACCTTTAAGAACGTAAGACACCACAGTAAATGCTGTTTGAAAAACAACGCTGGATTTAATGGAAAAGAAAATGTGCAATACTTACATGTTACTAGCTTGACATTGACAAGCAAGTTTGCATTTAGGATAAAAGTTAATGGAGTAGGACCTCCTTCCTCAAGCAGCGAGGTGATCTTTTGGTGAAATGGATGTTCCTCCACCACGGGATCTAAATAAATTAACACACAATTTAGTTCAATACACCAGCCAATGACCCAAACCAAGCATTAGTTCATAGCATATGACCCTTAAGAGGGTGGTTGTTATTCTCAAACTTACAACAGCTGCAGATCTTAGCTCACCCTAAGATTCAAGGAATATGTAACACTGAAGTAGGATCTTCTAACAAAGGTACAAACTGGGGCTACCAAGCTTTGGAAGTCACTGACTAACTGTGTGTGCTGGCTCCTCATCCATGCACTGATACTGTCAGGTACCACTGGTGAGCACAGGCACCACAATAATGTATTCAAATGACTAGGCATCCTTCTCATAACACACAGATCCTGTTAATAAGGTGTGTTCAATTATCCAAGAATCCAGTACGCAACAAATAAGTGACAGAATTGTATTAGAATACAAATTATATGCCCACGAGTTTATATTTAGAAATCTTGCTGCAGGTGATTTAAACTCTTCCCTGTGATGGGAGAGGGGAGTGAGGCCCTGGCACAGGCTGCTCAGAGAAGCTGTGGCTGCCCCATTCCTGTAAGTGTCCAAGGCCAGGTTGGACGGGGCTTGAAGCAACCTTGGATAGTGGAAGGTGTCCCTGACTGTGGCAGGGAGTGGAAACAGATGGGCTTTAATGTCCCTTCCAACCCAAACCATTCTATGATTCTGACTAAATATTAACAGTTTTCTCAGATTTTACCTTTCCCTTTTTCACCCACGGCCAGCAGAAGAGGTGGCAGCTTATCCCCGTCAGGAATAAGGCTGATGTCCCTTCGCACAAACTTTTCGATCCCACACAGTGCTCTGTAACTTGAAGGGCTAACAGACACATCATGTGCAGCCTGACCTACTGCACTGCAACTGGTCTTCTCGGCCTCTGCAGTAGGAGAACACTCTTCAGTTCCTAGAGTTACAGATTTGTAACTAGGTACCATATCATTCTGGGCTGGGACACCCTGCTGTGTGCTGTCTGAAGGAACAGAAGGATGCGATTCCTCCTTTCTTGTCATAATATCAATTTCTTCCTTCTGTTTTTGATTTACATCAGTTAACATGTCATCTTCCTCTGGGTTTGCAGCCTACGAAGAAGAAACAACAAAAATTCTACACTGTCCCACAACCAGCTAAACTTTCATTATCTGCATTCTAGATGCAAAAAGAAAAAGCAAGCTATCACAAACGCAGAGGATGCATTTCCTCCTAACAAGAAGAAAGTCACCAAATCTTTCCTGGATCTTCTTTTTTTCATGTTTAAGAGTTACCTAGGTGAAGCCGCATCATTAATTTGTTTGTTTGGCAACACAAATCATTGTTCTAGCATAGACAGTCAGATGTGATACAATCAACACACCAGGTACCTCTTCAGGAATCTGCCTGCCATTGATGTTGCCACTCACAGCTATTGAGTGCTGCCATCACTAGGATTTGCAGTTCAGTACTGCAAATGTATTTCTACCCTCTGTACCAATTTTATATATGATTAATTTCAAGCTTGCAGTCAAATCTGTGCTGCTTCCCCAGTGAGAGAGGTGTGACAAGCTGTGAACATGGGCACATCGGAATATCAGCTGTCATTAAAAAATAAAACAAGCAAAAGAAACCCTGAGAGGTGTGCTATCAATAACATTAGACTTGCATTCTAACTCCATAGGGAAGACTCTGCATTGTAATAAAGAAAACACCTGACAACTCTATGTTTGCCCTGTAGGAGCTCTCCTGATGTCCCATCAACATCCAGCAAATCCTCCTTTTATTGAATACACTACCAGAGGATAAAAAATGAAAGGGCACCAACCCCACAAGCACCACCCCACAAATACACAGACAGAAACATGAACTACACTGGCCAATAACAGACTTCTTCCCTATGCATTTCTTCCTGGTGTTTCATATCACTTGGTATTTTTTACCTTCACAGTCAGAATTTTGTGTTACCTTTGCTTCAGAGCTGCACTGTGGTGGTTTTGTTTGAGCTTCTGAGGCTGCTTACATCAACTGTCAATCAACTGTATCCCACTCACTTTGTCCATGATGCTTTTAGTTTTAGACATTGCTCATATTTTTGCAAGTGAAAATATCCTACTCTTTCCCCAAAATGTGAGACAGGCTTCACCTTTTAATTACTTCAACTCCTTGGAGTCCTTACTTGTTCAAGTGAATTCACATCTACTATTATTTGTTCTTCATGAATAAAAGCTGATTTATATGCTATGTACGTGTTAAGTGTCCAGATCCTCCATATACAAATAATAATGATCTCATCTAGGTTTTTACCAATGTATTTTAAAAACTCTGGGTCCTGCGAGAATTATAGAATCTATGTTATCACTTGAGACAGCATGTCAGTGCTATGTTTTACCTTAAAAAGGCTTCAGCTGAGGAACCTCTGCAAATCTTTCCACAGCAAACTCAGAACTCTTCTTTGGACTATTCTTGTAAAGTGCAGCTAGTTCAACACCATGAATGTGATCCATGATAAAAAAAGCCAATCTCCCTCTCAGTTTAATACTAGTTCATGTTAGAAGCAATACACAGACTTTGCTACACCCTATAATGGAGTATTCCAGGGAATTAAGCAAATTCTGGCTAGTCTAATGCAACAGGAAAACTACAGCAAACCGCTGAGGAAAAAATGAAAACCAAAAGCAAACACAAACTTCTACTACAAGCCTGTTATTAGTGACAGGTTTAAGAACTGTGGCTGAGGTTACCTTCACAGAAGTAATTAATCAAAGGCTCTGTACAAAAAGGACCTGTTTTGGAAAACTTTATGCCACACCATTTTTGAAATTCACAGACAACCCAAACCAGACAAGGCTTTCCTTTAAAAACCTTCCTTCAGTTTTCATAGAAATGAAAATTACTACAGGTTTTTTCAATGCAAGAACTTTAAAAAATACTCAAATACTGTCTTAGGTTCCAAAAGCAGAACTGTTATGGATGTAAGAGGCCCCATCAATAGCAGGCAGAGGTATTTAACAGATAATTTATGCACATTCACACACTTCCACACTCGTACCGGGTGAGTCTCTGGCAAGTCAGGGTTCACTGGACTTAAGTCCTGCGACGACCTCTTAGTTCCAGAGGACAGTTTTGTCGTGTCTGCCACTTCACCATTGGGCAAAATACCATCTGCAAACCAGACCCTCCTTTGCTCTCTGGGGCACAGCCCTGGGAGAGGGTAAGAAAACAATAACTGCGTGTTATCGCACTGTTCCAGTGCCTGAAAGGGAAAAAAAGTCCCTTCTCCCCATCAAATACATGGAGAATCTGTTCAGTGGAATGAAGCAGAAGTACAGTTTGACACCAGCCAGCCTCCAATCAGACAAATACATGCAGAAAAATCTCCTACTTGGGACCTACCATGTTACAATTAAATCTATTAATTCATATCCTCAATCATCCCTCTGTACTAAGGTAAGAATGAAGTGCATATTACAGCTAAAAGATGAAATACACTCTAGAAAAGTTAATTTATCACTTTGTTAAAAAAATTTGTTTTCCTTGAAGAAGGTCAGATGTTTAATAAAAGTGGAAAAACGAACCTACTTAGCCATTAATCATTTTTATTTACACAGAGAATGAACGTCTACTGCTCCCTTTCAACTTGTCCCTAAACAGCTACTTTTTGTTTTTTATTGTAAGACTGGCAGTTGCAACACAAGCCAGAGATGTCCCAAAACACGTAAAAATTATAA
>JAWWES010000094.1:7820304-7835283 GCA_035583135.1 Lophotriccus pileatus | reverse complement strand
GCAGCCCACCAACGCTCCCTCCAGTTGTAAATCCCCATTCCACGGGCCCACCCTGCCCCTCTCAGCACCGCGATGGTGCCTCGCCCGTCGCACCCTCTCACTGACGCAGTCACGGGGCAGCTTCTGGCGCTTCCACGACGTGTTTCTCTTTCACAGCCCGCCCTGGTCCCGCGGGTGGGCACAGAGGGCCCCCCCTGCCCCCCCTGCGCCGCCCCAGGGCCAGGACAGCGCCCTGCGCAGGGGCTTTGCGGGGTCTCCACGCGTGTCCGTGCCGGGAGCCGCGGGGACGCCGCTGCGGGGACAGGGGCTGTGACCGCTGTGAGCGGGGCCCGCCGGCCCCTGCCCTTCTGCCCATCCCAGAACGCCCTCCTTCGCCTCCAGGGCACGGGCCAACATGTAGCTGACCTTCCTCTGGTGGGCCAGGGCCTCCTCCTTGTCGTTCACCTGCGGGTTCGGCACAGAAAGGAGAGAACGGTCAGCTCGGAACGGGGCACCGCTCGCACACCCTGCACGGCTCCCCGAGGGGCCGCGGGGAGCGAAATACTGACCAGGTCTATCAGCGCCTTCAGGATCTCCTGCGGGCTGTCCAGCTCCTCCAGCCTCCTGCAGTCCCCGCCCGAGGACAGCAGGCTGGACAGCTTCTGGCCCAGATCGCCCCGGCTGCCTTGCACCTTGGGACGCTCTGAGGGGAACAAAAGGACGTCAGCTGTGCAATGCACCGTCATTCGCTTTTAAACAGTACGTAGCCTGAAAAAAAACACAGACTCTCTGACACGGGCCATTTGTAAGATTTCTAAAAATATTAAAATACATTAAAATTATGGGGCACATCCACCAGATTACAGAGCTTGAAAGCGATGATTTTGCTATAGGGGAAGTCAGGGTGTTTGCTCTTGTAGTACCACATCCCAAAAGTGCTCAAGGAATCTGGCAGACCCACCAAACTTCTAATCCTGGCAGTCTGTTACCAACACAGATACATCCTGATGTCCCATTCCTAAATTCTCAATGGTTTTGACCAGGACATAAGAACTTAAATACTTCTCTTTATCCCTTTTTTTTAAAGAATAAAAGGATTATTAGAATTTGTCCTATTTTACAGATTTGAATTCTTCCTCTTTTACAGAGAGCATTGTAAACTCTGTAACATATTATGTGTAAGAATAATAATCAAAAGCAAAATAAAAAGCTAAATTGTTTTAAAAAAAAAACCCCAAACAATAACAAAACAAACCACCACCAACAAAAGAAAACCCAACCTAAAAAAAACCCCAGAAACCTTGAAGTTCACCCAGTCCCACCCCCCTCCACCTGGCTTTTCTCTGCTGTTTTTATAACAAGCATCTTTAACGGCCAGATATTGTTGCCATCCTGTGTAGCAGCCAATTTATTCCATCGTGTTTTCCATCATATAATGGAGTTCACACACGTGTAATTTTAAAAAGGGTGCAGTAAAGGCCTGGACTGGGAGCTCCAGTGTCCTACAGGGCCTGCACGCTCCGCATTTCACACGTGAAACTCACGTCAGAAATTCCTCAGTTACAAAACACACTGTCTAACACCACAGTGAGTGTTCACAGCTTTGTTTTTTCTTGACTCTTCACAAACCCCCACCAGCAGCTGAGCCACAGCCACCCATCTGTGCCCTCGCCACGTGCTCCCTCCGTCTCCACCCAACCCCCAGACCCTTGGCTGGCCCAGGGACCAGTGCCCCTCAGGCGCCTCCAGTTCGCAAACTTAGTTTCCTTCTTCATCTTTATCCCTTCTGCAAGTCTCAGGGCCTGGTCCTTCCTCTGCATCAGCTGCTGCTCAAAGGCAATTCTGAAGGCGTCTGCCACGAGAAACGCTTCATCCTTACTCTTCTTCAGATTTTCAGTCTGGTTTTAATGCAGGGGAAATTTAAAGTACTTTAAGCAACTTGAAAGCAAAAGCAGATTTAAAGTGTATATCAAGACACAGACAACTTCTAAATATATGTAATCAAGGAAGTAGTAGGAACCAAGAGAAGAGTTTTCCTGACATATTTTGACATATGTATTAAGTCCTTTCTCTACATATGCATGAACCACTGGCCATCTACACAGACAATCATCTCTGTGCACTTATCTCTGTTCATCTCTGGACATGGAAGAGAGATTGAGCAGGGCAATAATGTCCTGTGCCTGCTGGGCCAGGAGCAAAAGGAGCTAAGACAATGAAATCTATGTCAAGGATAACAATTTTGGTACAAGAGGGACAGGACAGCCCTTATTTTCGAAACCAGTAAGTCAACAGGAACTTCTACTGCAGGACCACAAGAACAGTTTCTGCATTTCCAGAATCAAATACAAATTAACATAAAAATTCTCAATTAAAAAAAAAAAATTAAGAGCTTGAAAGTCACATTATTGATTTAAGCCTGAGGTAAATATATATTTTCCAGCAAGATCAGCCTCCTGACAGAGCTGTGGATGCTGATGCCAACCCAAGGGAGGTGTGGGATGCACTGCCAGGAAGGAAGAGGAAGAGGAGAGTCAGTGGCAGTCCACACACACAGTGTGTACATTTATGGATTGGGTACACTTAGGGTGTGTTTTCCTTTTATGAAAAACATGGGAGGAAGGAAAAAGAATGCAAAAGATATTTTTTTGTTGTTGTTGTTTTTCCTCTTACTAGTAAAGCTGAACAGACATAATTACAATTTTTCTACCAGCAGAAGTTAGGGCATTACAAGCACCACAAACAAACTTTATACTATCTGTGATGTCCCTTCTGGCCTTAAAACACCCGAGTTTGTGCCAGTGGTGGCCAAGCACTTCTGGGTTTGTTGGGTTTTGAGCACCCCGACCCCCGTTCCCGCCCTGCCAAGCCTCGTTACCTCTTGCTTGAGGTGCAGGAGCTGCTTCCGAGCGAGGGCTGCCACCTTGGCACAGGGGCAGGGCTGCCCCTCGGCCGTGCTGCAGGCGCAGGCCCCGAGCACCGCCAGCTGGAAAACCCACCAGGAGCCACCCGTTAAACATCCACGCCGCAGAAAACACCCCCCAAACCGCCCCCAAACCGCCCCCAAAAACACCGCACGGGGAGGGTGAGAGCCAGGGGCATCATGGCATCATGGCTTGTGACAAATTGCTTGATGCTCCTCCTGCCTCCTCTTTCTTCCCGTAAAAATGGCTCCAAAGGAGGAGATACACGACAAGCAAGCAAATTTCCTCTCTGTGTTTTGAACACAAACATATCTCTGAACCACCCAATTTGAAAAGCACATAAGCCATACTTACTTCGAGACCTGTAAAATCAGTAATGTCTCTTTTATTAAATGACATGTTCTCCTGAACAACTTTCTGCTGTTTCACGTTGAGCATTGCAAGGAATTCCAAGCACTGCTGGTTCAGGACTACGAAATAAATCAGATAAAGAGATTAGAGAAATCTGCTGCTCTGATTTTTCAATTTCTGAGGTTAACTGCAGCCAAAGGAAGGCTTTCTATAGTTCAAGCATCAGTTTGGGAACATGATGAGACAATGTACAAAATCATATTCCAGTTGTTTTTCCCTCTGTGTTTTCCCAGAAATAGTGACCCCCTTAGACATCATTTCATGCATTACTGGGCCTCAGGTCTGAGGGCTCATCTCACTGTACACTCACAACTCAGTCAGCTGCTCTGTTAGAACATTGGGGAAATAATTATACAAATCAGCTGTTTTAAAGCTTTTTGGGAGGCAAAAATAAGGAAAAGGGACTGGAGCCCTCTGCCCCAGCAGCTGCTGTTACCTCCTGTCCAGTTTAAAGAGGGATTCTGCACATCCACTGACATCAGCTGCCTCTAAAAACACACTTCTCCTCACAAGAAGCTCCCTTCATAGCTAAATCACTAATTACTCCTGAGAAACAGTACATCAAGAGCTGTTGGTGGCTTACTTGCATTTTCAGCTTTAAGTGTTTTAATTTCTTCTGTCTTCAATTTCAGTGCTTCCTTAAAAGCTGCATTTTCACAGTATATCCTGCAGAAGTTAGAAAAAAACACTTTATTACCTTGTTAAAAAAAAAGTTTTAAAATGGGCACTCAAATAATTTAAAAGACCAATCCCATTAAAACATCATATCTAATATTTCTGCAAATTAAAAGTAGGATTACTGAAAAGATGAAAGAAACAAATCAGAAGTGAAAAGAGTCGAGTATTTGGTTTGACAAGTTTTTATCTACAGAGAACTGTGCCAGCAGTTTTCTCACTTGTAGTATTTTTCACGGAAAAAAATGTAATATTTTCCTGTAAGAATATCTGTACCAACAACCTGTAGTATGTATGTTCTCAGAAGCCACAGGCTGCTCAAATAGGCTCACCCTGTCCGTGAAACCACACCCTCACACAGCCAATGCAATCCAGGTGTGTTCAAGTGGATGTTAAAACAAAACCATTCACATGCTAAGCAGACAGTACCAGCAGCTTCCAAATTTAAGAAGAGAGAGGTTTAGGTGCCCATTCTCCTTGGAAACTCAAAGAAAGCAGTAATTATGAACCTCTGAAACACTTGCTACAAATCTCCCACCTCCTTGGAAGAGCCAAACTGATACTGGACATGTGACAGCTCAGCTCTGTAAACTTCCTGCAGTCTGTTCAAGAAAAGCTGTGCCTTCAGGGCTTGCAGCCTGAGCAGACACAATATGCACTGATAATGCATTTTTCTGTGAAGTATTTTAGCATTTCCCTCTTGAACAGAGCCGTGGCATCTGAAGACCTAAATGTCAAAGCAGTGCAATTTCTCTGGTGCATCTCCTCAGCCATCAGTAAATGCATGGCTTTGTTCAAAACTAAACAGTCCGAATTATTTCACCTGACAAAAAGGGAAATACACATTGTTCTCACCTTGCTGTCTCAGATACCAGAAAACCATTGTGGAAAGCAGGCTGGGCCCCTGGCTTTCAGTTTGCTGAAGTTATGTCTCTATTTTTCGCCAGTCAGCACCAGTTTTGCTGTTCCAAACTGTGCAGCTACACTTCCAACCTCCTCAGTCAGGAAAGCCAAGTCAGGATATCTCTTTTTCAAGAGGCATCCCTCAACAAGTGTAAGTTAGTCAGCCGAAGAAAAGTTTGTAAACTTTTGGCTTATTCCTGGATTTTAACTTGATATATTTTAAATAAAATGATATACTGAATAAGAATAACATCAGCAATAATGATAAGAGAATAATGACAACAACAGCTCTGATGGTGAGACTTCAGAGCTATAATTTCTACTTTTACGTAAGTGAGTCTGCTGGTCACATTTTTCAGAGTCTGTTAGACATTATTAATTTGCCTCTGGCACATTCTTGCCCCACCACACCTGCTGTCCTCCCAGAGTGGCTCTTAATTAAACAAAGAACCAGTCGATCAGCCTCTCTCAAAATCCTCCCATTTTACCTGTACGTCAATCCAATCTACAGTGCAAGGAAATAAAGCAATGATTAACCAGGAAATTATATTTCCACATGCAGGCACACCCCATTATTTTCTATGCTCATTTACATTTAAAGTAAATAAGGATAACCTGCCTCCAGCTGGCTCCTGTACTGGGATGAAAACGAAAGCTCAGCCTAGCAAAGCCAGCCTATAGATATGCTAAATAATCAAGACAACAATTTTAGTAGTTTTAACTGAAAGTACAAATGTGACTAGCAGGAAAATAAAATCTTACACACAAATGTGACTAGCAGGAAAATAAAATCTTACACAATTTGGCAGAGAATTAGGAAAACACAAAACCCCCTGAAAACCTGATGAAAAAGTTTGGAACACAAAAAAAAAAGATGACACAGCATTCGATGAAATTAAAAGTGGAAACAAAAAGACTCAAAGTTACACAGAAGTAAAATACCTGTCATATTTTTCTGTCCATGTGTCCTCTATGTTCTTAAATCTATCCTGATCAAATTCAATTTCCCATTGCAAAATATTTATTTCCTGTGGAAAGAAACAAACCTGCAGCAGCACATTACGGGCTTCCCAAAGAAAGGGAGAAGAGAGATCTCAGTGACCAGTGAGGATGGCAATCTGAGATGCTGTAAATAACAAAACTGGTGCCAGACACTGAAGTTTCTGCATCGCTGACCTACGGATCCCAGACTGTGTGACAGGAGGACTGTGTTAATGCTTCCACTGGGCTGTAACAAAAACAAACCCACCCTGTCACATTTCCCTGTCATCCTCCTGATCTGTGGAAAGGCCACACAGGAGGAGGATCAAAGCACAAAACTCAGTTTAACACAGTAGCTCAATGCCACCTTCCCCCTCTTCCTCCCCACCTTCCCTATGAAAACTCTGCACACGTTTCCTGGACCCCTTGGGAATTTTCAGTTTAATCTCTGAGGAACTGGGCAACTCACTGGCAATGACTGAAACCCACAACAAACAGCAACTGAAAGTACAGGAAGAACTCTGGTAATTTTTAGGTATTATTTGAATGAGAAGATCCAGAACAAAACAGTGACACATTAATGTTTTCCCATTCTACTAAAAAGGAATAAGAACACTTTCCTAAAAGCTCTGGAATTAATGGCAGGTTTGCACTGATTTAAATGAACAGTCTGTTAATCCCTTATTAATAGCCATGGGCTTCCATGTGTAAAGGATACACACCCTTACCTTTTCTAAAGTCCTCTTTTCTTCCTCGGTTTTTTGAAGCATTGCTTTTGTATGACTAGTGGCTTTATTAAACACTGCCTAAAAAAAGAGAAAAAAACCCACAATTCTGTCAAATACTGTCATTAAGTTCACTTAATTTGGCTTTAGACACATGTTCAGTCTTACACACAGAGAAGTTCACATTCTTTGTTAAACAGGAGTGTGCAGAACGACAAATGTTACACCTTGCTTGTAAGCCCCAGTGGGCTCTGATTTCAAGTCACTAAATTGCACAACACACTTGTGTTTCAATTCCAGAATCTCTCCCATTGAAAACTGCAGCACAATTTAACATGAGATCATGTTCTCCTTCAGGGCTTGTCCAGAAAATCACATCTTAGAGCTCCTGGTCGCAGCACAGTTAACTGCTGATGCAGGTGTAACTGGCTGCAGATGTCTGAGGGTGGAAACTGCTCAGCTATAAAGGAGTTGTGCAAGGAGGCAGAAAACCAGGAACTGATTTCACCAGAGTTCATTATGACAGTGAACACCAGAGCTGTTTCAGACTGTGAGCAAAAGAACGACCTGACATCCAACCCACACTGCCCTCCAGGACAACAGGTGGAGGAGTAACTGAAAACACCTGTGATTTGCAGCAGGATTTCAAGCACTGTCAAAAGCTGTCATATCAGGGACTTGGAAAAGGGCCTTATTTTTATGTTAAATGGATAAATCCTGAAGAATCCTCAGAGATAAAATTGTGAGAATTGCTACAACAGTAAAGTTTTCTTCAATAACCACATTAGATCTACAGAGAAAAAGCAGTACGTTGTAGAAGCCACATCTGCAGACACCTTCAGACTCAGTGCTCTAAACTGCAGTGCTGGGAAGACCTCATGGGTTGTGAGTATCAAACAATTTCTGAACAACTCCTACCATGCTCTGCAGGATCCTTAGGGCTTCATCTTTTCCTTCAAGCTGCCTTTGACACGCTTCCAGCTCCACTTTCAAAATTTCACCTTCCTGAAGCAAAACACAACAGGGACACTGAGTGCAGGCCAAGGTAATCCTGCTACGATTCAACTGTAGCAGCAAGGTGATTTCCTGCCATAAAATTTAATGAAGCTTCCAACTACCACTCTAATTTCAAGAACCTGGATCCATGCCAAGACCCATACTCTGGCCAAGTCAAATCCTCTTGCTACATTAAAAGAAAATACAGATTTGGAGAGCACTGTTACCAACCTCTAGAGCTTCCTGAAGTCGTTGCTTTAGTTCTTCATTTGACATTTCAGGGTTAGATTCTGTAGGATTAACAGGACATACTGAATGATGAGATACTACAATATCTAAAGGAAAAAAATGAGAATTTGCTTTAACCTGAAAACAAGTAAAATGCAGAGGTGAATTTTCACCTTTTTGGTTTGTTTTCTTTTATTTCTGGAGCTAATAAACAGGTTTAAGAAATACATAAATACTAATTTCAAACACAGTGCTCACAGTTAAAGAAGTGAAACAGGGGAATAAGGTCAGTGATAAAGACAGAAAATAAGGACAAATATTTCATACTTTTCTTTGAAAAAAAGTTTAAAAATCCATCTTGATTTTAAAATTAATTTAAATTTTTAGATTATTTTAAGACTGTAACTTTTCAACCACCACAGTTTCTGGCACTATGTAGAAGCAGGGGCAGTTTTTAGACAGCTCAGCTTATTGTGGCATGTAGACAGTGGGGAATTGTTCTGAAGGAGAGAAATAAGCAAGTGATGCAGAAATACCTCAGTCAAATCCCTAAAAATGCAAAGGAAAGCTGCTGAAGTGTAATGAGCAGCACTGCCTACACCTGATGGGATTTACAGCAGCGTTGCCCTCACAAAGGAAAAGATGAACGCCAAAGTAGGTTCTGAAAAGAACTTTTTAACCCAAAAGGAAGTCAATTCACAAATTTCACCTAACAGCAAATGAGATTTTTTAATATTTAGCCACAAGCTCTAGATACCATACCTGAGAAGACCTAAAGTTACTTAAACAAAGCAGGAATCCAAGCAATTCCATTCAATTTCAGGCATGTATGTAGGGATACACCCACCATAGGACGCTCTCTGCTAAATGTCACTTTAAAAAGCAAACCCAAACACTTTTAAAACAGAGTGTTTTACACTAAGGAGGGCCAGAGCCTCGATCACTGTAAAGCAATTGTGCCGTTAATGTCCTGGGAGGAAGGTGGAGGTTCCCAGCAGGCACAGAATGCACAGGCACTGACTGGAATCCTTCATGGATTTTGGCAAATGGTTCATTAAACCTGATGACAATTTGTGAAGCAGCTGAACGGCTCAATTTTTCTAACGCAGGTTTTCCCCCGGTGAATAATTAACTTCCCAATTACACTTACCACAGCTGTTCTGTCGCCTGGAACTCGCAGCAGGTTTTCTGAGTGATCCATCATGACAACTATTTCCTTTTGGACCAGGAAGAGCTGCAGCATCACTTTCTTCCGCGCCCTTCGCTGATAAGAGGGACTTACAAACCTTTCCAGATCCTTTCCTGGATCTAACTGAATAGGGATTCTGTAAGTTTTCCCCTTCATAAACACCTCCAGGTCTTCTCCCAAGGCCGTTTCCCAAGTCTCCACATGTCATGTCATCCTCCTCTCCTTCCTCCATCTTCTCCTCCTGGTTACGCGTTCGTTGTTTCTTTTTTTTGTCCCTTTCCTGATCGAGGGCACTTCACCACGGCCGACGCCAACAGCGCCTCTCGGAAGCGACTGTTTTATCTCGAAGAAAAGGAAAGGCATTTCTTTAAAGCAGCAGCACAACGCTAAGTGACAAACGCGGAGCCGTCGGAGCGCGGCCGCTCCCCGGGCGGGTCGCGGCTGCCAAAAACAGCGCTCCCACCCTTCGGTGGGACCCGGGGCTGGGGCAGCGCCCTGCTGAGACCCTCCGAGCCCCCCCGGCCCCGCTCCCCTCCCGGAGCGCCCCCGGACCCACCTGCGAGCCCGGACGGGGCGACGCCGGTCCCGCCCCGGGGCGGGATGGACGGAGCGGCACCGGGAGCGGCATCCGGAGCTCGGCGGAAGGTGGGGTGGGTTATTCTAGCCTTTTAGCAGAGGTCCGTGTTCCTCCTGCAGCCCCCGCCCCACCGCAGCCCCGAGAGGTGGTCAGGCAGGTCTCGGAAACGCGACCTGAGGTGACCTGATGTGGTCGCTCCAGGTGCTCTCAAGAATTGGGGTTGTCCTCTCCACCCCACAGACCACACTCCACCTGCTCCTACTGCCGTCCAAGATCAAAGCACCTCTGCCTGTGTTTCCTCAGTGCTTTTTCTCGGTTCTGCCAGGATTTATCATCATTTTAGTTTATAATACCAAGTTGATGATGCAGTATTCTTCCGTGAGTCCCACCCAAAAAACAATCTGCAATAACCTTGCATACCTAATAATAATACTCTTTACAACAGAAATCTTAAAAAGAAAGTGGTTTTACATCATTTTATATCATGTATATTAGGAGTTTATTAGCCAACACTTCCTACAGAACTTTTCCAAGCAGGCTGTTCAGTGAAGGAAGGTTTTACCCGCCCTGCCCCGCTGGGACCCCAGGCTGTACAAGCCATTAGAACACGTGGCTGCCACTGTTTGAATTGCAGCCACATCATGGGTCTCCCCAGGTTTATCCTGCCCA
The DNA here is from genome assembly GCA_035583135.1 of Lophotriccus pileatus. NCBI lineage: Eukaryota > Metazoa > Chordata > Aves > Passeriformes > Tyrannidae > Lophotriccus > Lophotriccus pileatus. The sequence continues at coordinate 7,825,026 of JAWWES010000094.1, read as the reverse complement.
AGGATGTATTTCCTGGGCAAACCTGCAGTGATGTGTGTGTTCCACTACTGGGATGGGTGATGGGGAGTACAGAGAGAAAAAGAGAAAAGAAATCTTATTGCTCCTTACTGTTCAGCATTCCACACCAGTGCAGATACAGCCCACGTGTCCTTACCCACAATGGGGTTCCCAAAGTTCTGTGAGTCACTTTAAAATACCTGTCACCATGTCACTTCCCTCCTTAACCTGAACCAACCCCCTGTTCTGCATTAGACTCACACCCAAGGACACAGTGGGGTACAGCAGTTTCCAGTCTCACAACTCAGCTTTAGATTAACCCCTTTCCAGGATACTGCTGCACCCTCTAGAAATCCAAAGTGCCACCAGTTATCAGGATGTTCCAGTTTCCTGGGGTGAGTTCGTGGTTTGGTTTTAATTCTGAGGTTGAAAGAGTTCTCAATTATTGAACACAGCTCCTCTACTGAGAAATACAGTGCCATTTCCACCCTTCCATTCACTTGTGTGGGTTCTCCTGTGTGTCTCTCCCAGGGTGCTTCAGAGGCTGTTCCAAACCCTTACAAACTTGGCTGTTCTAAACGTTCTTCTACTCCCCAACCCTATCTAATTACAGTAAAATTTGTGTTAGCTTATACAAAAATTCTGAATGTCATTTATTGAACCCTCCCATGAAGAGATCCAACTGTCACTGTTCCACCCAGAGTCAGTTGTTGTCCTTCATCCATTGCTCAATCCATTGCATAATCTGATCCAAGTTTCTCTCCAGGTCCTCTGGAGTGTTGCTGGGTAACTGGTGCACAATTTCCTTTTTGTATGACAACATAGCTTCCTCATAGAGAGTCTGAAAAATCTCACACTGAATGTTGTCTTGCAGCTTTTTCCCCGTGTAGCCCCTAGAGAACAAGAGCGCCAAGGCAGAGTGTGAGACGTGCAGAAGTGCTGGAGGGCCTGTGATTCGCACCCTAAAACACCCCCCTTTGCCCTGGTGTGCCCTGACACACCTGCTCTGCAGCCTGTCGTACAGGAAGGAGTTGTCTGTGCGGAGCACGAACACGATGTGGAACCAGCGCTCGGGGAAGAAGTCGCAGCCGTGGTAATCCACCACCACCCCGCCCTGGCTCATCCTGTCCTCCAGCTCATCGATCACCTGCAGGGAAAGGCACACAGCAGGGTCCCCTGGCGCTGCAGAAGGCCCAGGCACAGGGGTGGTTTGGGGCTGGACTCACCCTGTCCTCGTCCAGGATGGGGCAGTCGTACTCCTCGTCGAAGCCCTCGTACAGCTCCCCTGCAGCAGAGATGGGTCAGGGCAGGGGGGCACAGCCACCACAGCTGGGGCTACACCCACTGCTAACAAAGGGCAGAGCTCGGGGGGAGCACCTGGCTTACAGATCTGTTTGTTATTTATTGCTGAACACCGAGGGTCCTGCTGCATGAACTCCTGTTAGACAAAATTAATTGCCTTTTGATTTACTATATAGAACACCAGATTGTTTGGGTTGGAAGGACTTCAAAGCCCATCCAGTGCCACCCCCAGCCACGGGCAGGGACACCTTCCACCAGCCCATGTTGCTCCAAGCCCTTCTCCAGCATTTCTGGAGCCCCTTTAGGCCCTGGAAGGGGCCCTGAGGTGTTCCCAGAGCCTCCCCTTCTCCAGGCAGCACAACCCCAGCTCTCCCACCGCAAGCAGAGAGTCGCACAGAGCCAAGAATCCTCCTGCTCTGGTGACTCCTCTGTTTTCCAGCACCTTCCTTGGCCAGGTCCCCCACGTTGACGTAGCTCAGCCCCGCTCTGGATGCCAGTTCCTTCCCCAGTGTGGTTTTCCCAACACCCGGAGTGCCTGCAGACCAAAACCACAGGACACGGTGAGGCAGGAGGTGCAGGTCCCCCCAAACACCCTCCCAGCAGGGGAACTGGGGCCTTTGGCCAGTGCACGTCGGCGGGTTCATGTGAGAGAAAAGGGCCCAAAGCTGCACCCCAAAGAGAACCAGGGAGGGCAACGCTGGAGAGGGAAATGGGAAACCAGGCAGAGAACCCTCACGGTGAGCAGGAACTCACCCACGGTGGGGGGGAGGGAGGGGGGCAAAGAAAACCCTGGGATGGGATGGGATGGGATGGGATGGGATGGGATGGGATGGGATGGGATGGGATGGGATGGGATGCGAGCGGAGCTTCCCGAGTTCTCGGGCAGGTGTGACACCCCGAATGCTCCCAGAATGGGACCCCACACCCAAAATCACTCCGACTGGGACCCCAGACCCCAAACCAAGCCGAGTTGGAACCTCACACCCCAAATCACCCCAGGTAGGGCCCCAGATCCCAAACCACCCCGAGGTGAGACCCCAGACCGTGACGGGTGTGCGGTCTCCCAGCCCAGCCCAGCCCGCCGTGCCCACCGGTGATCAGCACGTTCGGCCGCCTCATGGCGATGCGGTCGCCCTGGAGACACGTGCGCGGGGGCCTTCGCCGCCGCCGGCGCGCGCCGATGGCGTCACCGCGCGGTCCGGCACGGCGCGGGCAGCCCGGCGACGGCCGGAGGAGAAGGACCCCGCGGGGCCCACGGGTGAGGGCACCGGGACCGGGACCGGGGGAGCGGGACGGAGACACCGGGGAACACCGAGAGACCCCCGGGACAGCGAGAGACCCCCCCGGGACAGCGAGAGACCCCCCCGGGACAGCGAGAGACCCCCCGGGACACCGAGGGCACAGAGGCCCCCCGGTGCCCCCCCGGTTCCCCCGGCCCAGCATGTCCGGCAGCGCCCCGGGGAGGCCGGCGGAGGTGGGTCCGGGTCGGGGCTCTCTCTTAAACGGTTCCGGGCCGGGCTCGGCGTTGACGCCTCTCTTTGCCAGGGGGTTCTGCGGTACCGAGGGTAGCGTTCGGTGTCTGTGAGTGCGGGAGGGACCGCCTCGCACGCGGCGGCGCGGGTAAATGTGCAAACTCTGCCGAAAGCGGCTTCTGTGCACACCACGGGCTCTTGAAGCCCCGGCAGGCGGTGCCTCCCGGGTGCTGAGGGGTCACGGGCCAGCCCCAGCCCCAGCCCTGGCCAGCGGTTCAGGTGTACAGTGCTGTACGTGTGTCCCTGTACAGCTCTGCCCCGTGGGATTGAGGGCAGCAAACCGTGCGTTATCAAATGTACTTATGTAAGTATGATTGGGCAGAGAGATCTTGATCAGAATGATTCACCACACAGGACAGGAGCTGTAACAACTGTTGTAACAGAGCGCACTGGAAGGCAATAGTTGGAATATGAACACAGAAAGAGTTGAAACGTGAGCATGAAGCAAAGGTTGGACTCGATCTTGGAGCTCTTTTCCAACCTTAGTGATTCTGTGATTATGGAAATTGAAGCAGTTGTGTTAATGCAAAACCAGTTATTAAGTAGAGATGATGTCACTCACCCAGACCAGCGACCAAATCTCTTTGGCTCAGCCTGGAGGAGTGACCTTGAAATGTATCCCCACTCCAGGAGGAATCCACGTACCCACAAGAAGGGACATGTCACAAGATCCTGCCCTTCAAATTGGGGATTGGGCTTTTCTAGTATGAATTGCTGGACTGTCAGTCAGGTGTGTCCAGGCTGTGCCACCTCAGCAGCTTTGGGGAGGTTCTCAGTGGGGTCACCTGTTTGTTCCTTTGCCTGGGAATTGCCCCAGCTCTTCCCTCCCTCTCAGGATGTTTCCCTTTGGGATGGATGAGTCAGGCTGCTTTCAGCTCTGTTCAACCCAAAAACAACGTGACCCCCTTCTTCATTCCCCACTGGGCGCTTTGCAAACAGGGCCTTGTTGGAGTTGTTTTACCCATTCCAGGCAGAGCACCCTGGCACCCCTGGCTCTCGGACACTCTGCTGTGTTGAGTGATGAGATGTGTGAAGTGTGGCTTCCCAGCCCTTTTTGGGGACTCTGGGGGCTCTGTTGCCATCCAGGCTGCACCCCTGCACTGAGGGGCTGCCAGTGACCCCTGTGATGGTATTTGGGGCCTTTGAGAAGTGCTCTGGAGTGTAATTTTGCACCCCTATTCCAGCTGGGAGCTCCTCCACCCCCACATTCAGTGCTGAGTGGCTCCCTGTTGCTGTCTCGGGCTCTGGTGCAGTCACAGCTCAGCCCAGGCTGCCCAAGCAGCAAACAGGGAACAACCCCTGACTTGACTGTGCTGCCTCAATAACTGTTCTCTGCCCTCTGCTCCCAACTGTGAATCACAAATGCCTGCACTGTAAGTGTTAAAGAAGAAGAGGGGAAAAAAAGTGCCACATACTGAAAACATGAACATGACCTTAATGTAAGCATAGTCTGGGTAAGCTGATGCTGCTTCTTCATTCTTATCCCTGATTTAATTTTATATCTTTAGTTTGATATGTTTGTGGAGTTTTCTACCTGTTCTGACTTGACAGTTTGCTGCAAAATACTCTTGGCACAGCATGTGAGGGGAGGCTTTATTTTAATACTGAAGAATCTCAGAATCCCAGAAGGGTTTGGGTGGGAAGGGCCTTAAAGCCCATCCACTCCCACCCCCTGCCACGGGCAGGGACACCTTCCACTATCCCAGGTTGCTCCAAGCCCTGTCCAAGCTGGCCTGGGACACTTCCAGGGATGGACAAGTGTACACTGGACAGAAAGCTGCCATTTTCTAGGGGCAGCTGTGCCCAGATAAGGGAAGGAGGTGCTGCTCCAATCCCAGTGTTTGTGTTCTCCAGGTGGCAGACTGGCTGGCGCATTCCTTCGATGACTTCC
>JAWWES010000094.1:7809037-7819787 GCA_035583135.1 Lophotriccus pileatus | reverse complement strand
CTGTGCCAGAAAACAGCAAAGCCAGGGCTCCTCCCAGGAAAAGGGCAAAGCCCTCTGTGGTGCATCTGCCTTGTCACAAGTCCAGGCAGAGCTGCAGCCAGTCCCAGGATGAGCTGCCCTGGGTGGAGAGATACAAACCTGAGACTCAGGTGGGCCTTACTCTTGAGTGCTAACGTGGTAGTAACATTATAGTAGCATGCTGTGCTTCTGTCCATCCTTTGTGTTGGTCAGGCTCCCAGAATGTCATATTTTGCCACAGCAGAAAGGTGCTGGCCTGGTTTGGTCACTGCCAGGAGCTCTTTATGTGTAGGAGACACATTTCCCTCAGGCCTCCTGAGGAGGTAAAGCTGCTGATGACGTGTTGTTTGCTGTCAGTCCACATATAAACTTCTGAACCTGTTTCTGAGTTCCAGCCACATCCATCTGCTCCGAGCACTGGGAAAACCCAGCTGCCTGGGATTTGCAAAGGTTACAAAAACCTGTGCAATATTAGAGTGAAAGGAGCAAAAAGTACCAGCTCCAGCAGTACCTATGAAGCATAATGACACCAACAGGCAAGGTTGCAGTGTTGGTACTTTGAGAATAATGAACAGCTCCTTATTTCCCAACTGCAAACAGTGGAAAACAGATTGTTGGAGAAAACAGACTGATGATCATGATGAGATGATCACTGGTGAGATGATCATCCTTAACTGTGGCACTTGCCTCTGCAGAGCATAAATGTAACTGGAACACACACCAGCATGACTGTTAATATTTCAGTCAGCATGTATTTTATCCTTGAATCTCATCTTTAGAAACCAAGAGGTGAATGTATGAATTTCACACATTTTAACCTTGTTTCAGAATGACCTTGCTGTGCAAAAGAAGAAAATTGAAGAAGTTGAGACCTGGTTAAAAATGCACATATTTCAGAGGCAGCCAAAGCAGGTAAACATGCTAAAATCAGCAGCCAGAGGTATCAAACCATACAGATGAGCTGGATACAATTCTAAGTTCAGAGAAAAACCTCAACTGAAAGGTGGTGATTGTGTGTCATCGTAAGAAATCTCTTAAGAACATAGATCAGAGCTTGTACTCTTGTTTTGGGCCTGTGCTGGTAAGAGGTGGATTCTGATTTTGGTCAGAAATATTATTTTCTGGCATCCAGTCATAAATCAAAACTTTTCAATGTGCTTGAAACCTCAGGGTAATTTTTAGGTCTCTTGGCAAATGTCCAGTTGCACTGGGTTGGTGTACCAGGACGCTTTTAGTTTGGATGGATAGGAGCTGTTCTTGTACAGAGGCATAAATTGCCAGTCTTGACCAGCAAACTGGGGGCTTTCAGAACAGGGCTCTCAGAGTCCTGGCCTGGCTCTCTCTGTCTGAGCACTCAGCAGGTAAATCAACAACACAAAATATGTGACTTGGGTTTCACTGGGAAAGAGAATCATTGCCAGAGAAACTATAGGGGAAATTCAACCAGTATTCATCTCCAGACAACTGTCATTATTTATCGATCACATTCGGAATTGTTTCTGTCCCTCTGTGTCAGGGTGGCTCTGTTTTGCTGCTGACTGGTCCCCCTGGCTGCGGAAAAACTGCAACTCTGCAAATTCTGGCCAAAGATCTTGGCCTTCAGGTGCAAGAATGGACCAATCCCCTGTCGTTAGACTTTACAAAGGAAGAGTTAAGGAACATGTTTGGCCATGGTAAGTATTTTGGGTTTTTTCTCTTCTTTTTTTCTGTTCCAGTTACTTTCATGGGTTTCATATATGCTGTATTTTTGCTTATTTTGTGTCTGTCACATATGAAATCAGATCCACACCTGTGTAAATCCATTCCCTAGTGTAGAATAAAAATTCTTCTGTTGCTTTTATCTGGAAAGGGATTTAGGTTTTTTACAGTGTTTACTCCAAAATAACTGACAATTCATATCAATACAGAGAGCTCTGTAATAGCCTGGATATCACTTGAACCAACTAAATAAAAACAGGAAAATGTCTTTATTGGGGTCCTGACTTAAATTATACCCTTTAAAAATTCTCTTGTATTTGTTTGCCAAAGGGCTTCTTCAGTGGTGCTGTCAGAAAACAGTGTGGGTGGGTATTAGTTCTCGTGGGTATTCTGTTCTACTTGGTATAATATAGAATACATATTTTTAATTAGTTTTCTCTTTCAGACTCCAATTTTCATATGTTTCCGAGCCAGGCCCAATCAGCTCTCTTTCAAGATTTTCTATTAAGAGCAAATAAGTATAACAAACTTCAGATGCTTGGGGAGTCCTCAGAAAGTGATAAAAAGCTTATTCTTGTTGAAGTAAGTGAAAACTTGTGAAATCTTGGGTTGAAAACAGTACCTGATGTTGTAATACTGACATGCTCACGAGCTCCAGCTGGTGGACTGGTGTTTCCCAAAGTTCATCAGCTTTACTGCAGACGAGGTGTTCATTACTCTTTGAGTCTCTGCAGCAGTTGAGAATCACGTTCTACTTGTGGGTAAACCCTATAACCAATAGTCAGGAATTGGAGTCTGGTAACAGAGGATCAGCAAGGAGATCAACACAACACTGAAAGTTGTTCTCATGTTTGATTATCTGTCTAGAACTATCTATGTGTGTAAAAAGGAAGACTGGGAAAAAATCCCATTATTCCTGCTCCTTAAAGATGCAGGAGAGTGTAGGAGACAGATGAGGATGAACACAATCAGAAACATTTGCAATTTAGCACTCAGTCCCTGGTCTTCATGGCGTGTTGTTTAGGTCAGAGGTGTGGACTAAGGGGTTTTGGGCAGGTACAGGACTTTATTTCTACTTGCTCAGGAATGTGTTTCAATAACAATTTCATTCTGACCCCTTTTTCTGGGAGGAATTTTAGAAATTGATAGTCAAGTTGTCTGTAAACTTACAAAACAAAAAAGGCAAAAATTCTAGTTGGGTACTGTAGATTTTTGTGTCACTTGTCTTCAGCAAGTCACCTTCTTGTGTAAGTCCTGTCACACCTCATATGGTATATTGTGCCCTCTTCCCCAGCAGAGCTGCCTGAGTGTTTGTCCTCTGGGTAAATCTCTGTCTGGCAGGCAGTGTGATCACCCAGGGCTGGTTTTTAGGAAGCAGAGACAGAAAGAAAGCATTTCTTTTTAGATAAATGTTTTCTGTAATGAAGACATACTGTGCTTTGGGTTTGGATTCTTTCCCCCCGTCTGGCTCTTTTCAGTGTTAGCTGCATTCAAGGTTGGTTGCAAGGAAGCTAGCCAGGAATTACAAATGTGCAGCAATGTGATGTGCCATGACAATCTTGGTGTCTGTGGGAGGGGACATTTACACCTGATTGTAGTGTCAGCAGCTCTTTGTTTTGGGCAGGACATTCCCAACCAGTTCTACCGGGACCCCAGCAGTCTGCATGGCATTCTCAGGTTGGCACAAAACAAGTTTTTAATTATCTTTGGCCGCTTGCAGCAAACTGGGGTTTGGTCCTCACAGCACTTGCTTGTTTTTCACTTCAGGAGATTTGTTCGTACAAGTAGGTGCCCCCTGATATTTATAATCTCTGACAACTTCAGTGGAGACAACAACCAGAGGTTACTGTTTCCAGCAGAAATTCTAGAGGAGCTTTGTATATCCACTATTAGGTAAGATCTTTTATCTCATTAAAACATGGTTAAAACAATTCAGAAGTCAGAAAGTAACTGATTGTTTTAAAATTACATTCAACAGTTTCAAGCCTGTTGCACCAACAAATATGATGAAAGTTCTCAATCGAATCTCTGCAGCAGAAGCTGGGATGGTAAGTTGTCAGAGCTGCTGACTTCTGTGCAGTGCTAGGACCAAAAGATTTCACACTTTTATATCTGAAATATTTGATCTTTTATAGAGCCCCACACCCCCAGAAAACCCCTCACAGTTTGCCCCAACAGAAAACAAAAGACAAGCTGGAAAGATACCTCGTTTTTCAGATTAGTTTCACTCAATCCTTGGTCTGAGTCTACAAAGTTACTTCTGAAAATTTGTAACAGTACCTATATATATGGAACAAATAACAGGAATAGAATTCATTCTAGTGGTTCATTGTATCCAGCAAGGCCAGAAGAGGTCTTGAACTTAAACCCTGTATTATTCCTGAACCATTTTGCTTACAATTAAGTATCCTATTGAATGACACCTTGCAAAGAGTTGTGTGCCTTTTTCTCTTTAATATGGCTGTGCAAAAACGGATTAATTGTTTTAAAGTGAGCAGCATTACATGGTTTGAGCACGTGGTGGATGTTCATGTGTCTGTAGTGTAGATCTGCAGCCATGTTCAAATACCCCTTTTCCTGCCTTAGTTGTTGTTTTTAATGTTGCTTTTCTTGTAGAACAGAGAGAAAAATCATGCCCTTGATAGATCTGCTCTGGAGCTGCTTTGCAGAGGTTGTTCAGGTGACATAAGAAGTGCAATAAACAGCCTTCAGTTTTTCTCAAGGAAAGGTAAAAGAGTTAGTTTTTGTTAAGTTAAGGATGCCTTGACTATTTCTGCTGAGAAGGTGTTCTGTTTGGTGTTGCAGCAGGGCTGGGTGAGCTGTGCACAACATTTCTGACACACTTTTCTGGAGCAGGAATAGACCCAGGGTGTGTGAGGGAGTGAGTCGCTGGGGCTCAGTGGCTGGCTGGGGCCAAACCGTGGCAACAATGCATGTGCTGACCTAATTTAGTGAAAGACCCTCTTTTCTTCTTGATATCTTTGCTATTTGTGTTTGCTGTTTAAAGCTTTTATGACTCAACCTTAATTTGAGAGCGATATTTTCATTGCCTCCTTCTTACATTTCTTATCCTGCCCATTTTGTAAGCATTTCATGAATCAGTAATTGTTATGAAATTGATCTATGGGAGTTACATTTCTAAAAGCAGTGCTCTGGCATGTGTAGTTTGTCCTAAGAACTGTGAAATGGTGCCAGCCTTTACATTCAAACTAGAAATAAGGGAGCGGACTCAACAGTTGTCTTCTGCTATCTGTGCTAGAGGTATCAATGATCTTGTTTCTTTCACACATTTTTTTTTCTCCTATCCACTTTTCAAAGAGAAATTATGCTCATGGAATACAACATTAAGCATAGTTGCAAGTCCCTTTTGTAAGAAAGAGTGTTGTACTTGGAAGCTGAGGGTATATTGAAATCAACTGAGCATTGTTTCTTAAGTTACATGAGGCAGAGAGTACAGTTTCTACATTTAACTTGTACACGTGGAAAGTAAGTTATTCTGATGTTGCCTTCAGGTATCCTAAGTTTGGATTGTTCTGTGTTAATCAGGAAAATACTGATTTCCTCTTAGTATGACAATACTGCCATTAATTTTAATCACTAGTTAGTAGGTCGGTGCTGCCTGAGAAAAGCTTGCAGTATCTCACTACTGCACACTAAGTAGCTTCCACATACTCCAGAAAATCTTAGTCTCAAAATAACCAGTTGGTGTAATTTTTAATAAATTACCTTGGAAATATAAAACCATGGGGGTTAGAACTTGGGAGAAATCAAAGGTATATGACTTTAGAGCTTCTTGTATGTGAAATATTGGAATTGTCTACTGAAGTCACACCACACAGAACATTTTCTTCTCACATTTTATCTGACATTGAGAAGGTGTTTGAACAGAGTATTTTTCGTTGCCCAGGTATTTGTTAGGTGGATGATTGTAAACCTAGGAGACATCCACGTCCTTGTTGATCTCCTGAGCATGCTGAATTCATTTTTATGTATATATAGTTTGTTTTTTCATGTGTATATATGTAAATACAACTGATATGTTCACCTTGTACCATTAATAATGGGTAAAAAGGATCCATGCTAATTGTGAGAGAAAAGAAAAACAAAACTTAAAAGATAATTTCTCTGAGCTCACTAAGGAGCATTCACTGGCCACTAAATCAAATTATGGGTGAAAATACAGTAAAATAAGGGGTTTATTTCTAGAAGCTCAAAATGTTGTATTGGTTGTAAAACATTAGTAGGCTACTGGAAGAATCACCTAAATGAAAGGTTTTCTTTGCCACCTGTTGCCAGAATCAAGATGACACTCAATGTGATTTAAGAGTCTTGTTCGACTTTATTCAGAGCATCAGAGTACATGTAAGTTGCAGCAAGGATCACGCATCAAGCAATAGGAGATAACTGGTTGTCTAGCTCAGCTCATGCACACTAGTCTGTTGTATATTGACTATTGTTCATTGCCTGTGCCTGGCTGTGCACGCTCTAGTATGTTGCAAATATACTTTCCTCCTGCAGTGGGAACATCTTGCTTCTGTATCCCGTTTATCTCCTCCTGTTCCTCATCCCCTGCCTACAGGTGGAAATGTCCTTTACAAAGTATCTAAGCAGAAGGCAGGGTTTTCAGCATGCCCATTGTTCTCTAGCCAGCTCTCCACAATTCCCCCTTTTTCTTTTTGCACAAGGCAGGCTTGATTAACAGTGGCAAAACCAGCTCGTTTCACACAACTTATCAAGCAACTAGCAATCAGCAAAAGGACAATCAATATGGTAAGGCCTTGAATCAACAATCCTTTTAGCCATCCAGTGATTCCCCAGTTATTAAACCAGCTCCATCATACTGTGCTGGTGCAGACCTTTTGGCGATGGCCAGGTTTCCCACATTGGTAACATAACATTTGCCCACTGGGCTTCTTAGGTTGTCTCAGGGCTGCAGCAAGGGCCTGCGCTTGCTCCTTCACTGCTTCACACACGGCTTCGGCAATCATGGCAGTAATTTGGTCAATCTGATGCCTTGCCATTTTATCCACCATCTCTTCTACAGTGGCTCCTCGTGGCAGTGTAGAGAGAATTAACTTAGCCTTGGGATTGGCGTTCTCAAAGGCAAGTACTTTAAACATGATGTCTCTCATCTCAGAGGACCAGTCTGGATGTTGTTCCAGTGCTTTGTACAAGCGATCAGTGAAACTGGAATATGGTTCTCTCTGTCCTTGCTTCACGCTGGTAAAGGGTTCTTCTTTGCGGTCGCGGGCATTGCCCACATTGCCTTTTCTGCTGTCTCTGCCGCAGGGTGGTGCAGTTGCACTGGGTAGGCGAGTTGAACGTCCATGCTGCTGAATGCTCCTCTGCCAAGGATATGATCCTCTGTGACTGCATACAAAGGGTCTCCGACAGGTCGCTGCTTCTGTGCTTCTAGCAAGGCTTGTCTCTCCCATTCTTTTTCCCAGAGCAGGTACTGAGCAGGGGTTAAAAGCAGCTGTGCCATTTGTGAACAGTCTGTTGGACTTGTGCCGCGGGCTGCTCTGATCAGGCGAGCGGGGAAGAACAACACATCAATATGATGCAGGTTCAAAAACCCGTTAATTACAAGTTCTCGGTCATATTTATACAGCTCTGACTCTGTCCACGCGATCATGCGCTATATCATAACATAATGATTGGTTAATAACCTTTGTTTATGCGCCCTTTTGCTAGCACTGATTGGTTATGCTTTTATCACCTAGTTCCTGCTAAGCTCAGCTACTTCTGCTTTTTCTGTTGCTTAAGCTAAACTTTTTCCCACAAAATGACCTTCAATATCCTTTGCTAAGTAGCTGAATAGCTGACTTATTGCTACATAGCTGAACAGCTGACTTTTTATAAGTCTTTCAACATAGCCCAGGCCCCAACACCTTCCCCTTTCTTTTCAAAAACAAGCTCAGCGGTTCTATGTGGCCTAACTGTAATTGTTCTGCCACTAACTGTTGCACTTGTTGCAGCTTCTCTTCAGGAAGCGGCCGCTGCTCGACCCATATTGGTTGTTCTGTTTTCCGCTTTAATTTTAAGGTTGGGCAAGAGCTGCCTGCAGTGGCTGCTATCACAAATCTGTTTGCAGGCGTACTCCCCACTGTGATAAAACATCACGGCCCAACAACCACAGAGGGGTATGCAACACATACGGTTTTACCCACGCTTTGTTTCCTTCAGCGTCTTCTAACAAAATGAAACTTTTACTGACCTTGGTGGCACTGTGTCCCCCGATTCCGGTAACAGCGAGATCAGTATTCTCAAGCTGCCACTCCTTCGGCCAAGCTGATTGTGGAACGACCGTTACACCTGCACCTGGGTCCAACATCATGCTACAATTATGCAATTGTATCCCTTTTGGTCCCGAAAAGGTTACCATTCTTTTTGGCCTCTCAGCTCCAAGTACATGACAAAAAGCAATTTGTGGAATGCCAGTAGCACCAAAACCTCCAGTTCCTCTTTCTCGCTTTCCCTGCTTGGGAACACAAGACTTAAACGGAATTAATTGAGCAATATGACTCCCAGCAGGTATATGAACTGGTGGTCCAACACACTGAATCATAATACCAATATTACCAGTATAGTCAGCATCAATACATCCTGGTAGCACAAAAATTCCTTTTTTCGAAGCAGAAGACCTGCCAATAAGTAGCGCAGAAAGTCCATACCCTAATGGCCCAGAAGCAGTAGAGGGCAGTACATGAACACTGGGATCTGTTATAGTTACTGAGTTTGCCACGGCCAGATCGACTCCTGCACTCCCGCTTGTTGCGGGCCGCAGCTCGTCGAGGCAGCCACTGCCCTGGGAGACATCAGGGGATATTTGTTCGCCGCGTCCCTCCCGTTTCCCGAGAGCAAAGGGGTGCCGTCTTTTGTGAATTTTGACCGACAGTCGCTTGCTTTGTGACCAAATTTGCCACATCGGGCGCAATTTCCCTTGAGTTGTTGTCCCTTCCGTAACTGTTTCTGGGGACAATTCCTTTTCATGTGACCCTCCTGGCCACATTGAAAACATCTTGGGCGGGGTCCACGGTTTCCTCGCCCAAGCTGACGGTCCGTACGCAAAGCGTCTGCTAAAGCATGAGCATGAATTTTTGCCTTTTGCTCTTCTTCCACTAAGGGAGCTCGAGCACAGGTCTCGATCATTTGCACGAGAGATGCACCTGGAGGTAAAGTGGCCAGAAGCTGTTTGCAAGTGCTATTGGCATTTTGAATAGCAATTTCTTTTGTTAGTAAAGCTTTCATATCCGAATCAACATTAGGAGATTGGTCAATAGCATCCCGAAGTTTATCTAAAAATGTAAAAAAAGTTTCATTTGGAGCCTGAACTATCTTAGTGTATGGAGGCACAGGAGTGCCTGTTTGTGGCAAAGCCAAAAATGCCGCCAAACCGGCGTTCTTTGACTGCGTCAATATGCGTGCATGTAAAGCTGCCTGGGCTTGGGCATCCCGAAAAGCCCCTGTACCCATTAGCTGGTCAAGGGTAGCGGTACGTAAGGGATCTCTGTGCTGTAAGGTTATATTTTCTAACTGCCGTGCCTCTAATTGTTCCTGCCATTTTGCAACCCACAGCATAAAAGATGTAGGAGATAATATAAGCTTCATTATTAACCGCGTAGCAGCAGGTACCAAATCATTATACTTGAATAATGCAGTAATCTGATTTTTTACCAATTTGTTATTGTGACCATATTGTAACACTGTTTTCTGTATACCTTGAACTACCTTCCAATCAATGGGCTCCCATGTACGCTGATTTCCGTGGGTGACCACTGGGGCTGCCGGGGGAGAAAACGTAAATTCTCCTTCTATAACACAATTATTGACAATTCCCTTATACCTCTTCCCAGGATCAAAGTTGGGGTCTCTAGGTATCTGTGGGGGCTCTCCTAATCCAGGACCCGCTCCCCCCCTCACTGCTCCCGCCCCCTCCTGGTTTACTTCACTCATTTTTTTTAACTGCCGATCTACATTTTGTAAAGCCTGAACAATAGCTTTATGAGCGTCCTTACAGGCGTTTTTGATGTCCGACCCTTTATCTAACCGCTCCATGTGCTGGAGTAAAGCAGTCATCTTGTCCTGTTGGTCTTTCAGTTCTTGACGCAGCTGTGTATAAGGGGACGGACGGGAGTCTGTCTCCTCATCGCTGCTGTACGGATTGTCGTCGTCAGGTGGTAACGGGGCAGTTGACGCATCTTGGTTAGAGCACTCCATAGGCTCAGTGGGTGGGGCAGAAGCTTTCATCAGACTAGTTGATTCCTGACTCGGTTGCCCTTCCTGTAGGGTTTGGGGTTCCGGAGTCCAGGGAGGTAACTCTTCTTCCATGCCCCAGGCTGTTTTCTCAGCTAAGGACACAGGACACACGCGTTTTGGTGTATCGAGATCGGGGTCTGGTAAAGGTGGCCACCCTTCAGGCGTCTCCTTAGGGGCTGCTTGGGGAGACCGCACCGCTCTTTTTAAAGCAGCAGCGACTTCCGCCTCCCCATGCATTTGCTGCATCATTAATCGGACTTGCCGATAAGTCTTTGCCAGTTGTTTTGCCTCCTTCGACCCCACCTGGACACATTCCCACAGCTCTTGACCAATTTTCTGCCAAGCGCCGAGGTCATATACCTCTTGAGTTGAAGAAAGTAAACCCTTTCTTCGACACCAGGACAATAAGTCCATTAATGCGGCTTTACTAAGATCAGTCTTAGTTTTTTCCGCCAGCTGCATAATGCTGGCAATCACCGCTTGCTCTGCCGCTGATGCAGCGTTTCCCATCCTGCTCGATCTCCGGACTCACCGCTCAGCCGCGCGCGTTCCCCTTTCTTCGGGCGCCCAGCTTGTTGCTCCGCTGGCTGCAGGGTCCTCGCCTCCCTCCGCGGTCCGCACTCTACCCCTTCAGCAGGATCACGTCGTGGTCACCAAGATGCCGCGGGCTGCTTTGATCGGGCGAGCGGGGAAGAACGACACATCAATATGATGCAGGTTCAAAAACCCGTTAATTACAAGTTCTCGGTCATATTTATACAGCTCTGACTCTGTC
>JAWWES010000094.1:7798111-7808937 GCA_035583135.1 Lophotriccus pileatus | reverse complement strand
GCCATTTGCTGGATGACCATGGGGCGTGCCAGGGCGCTTGCCGCCTCCCAGTCCCCTTCTGGAATTGCATCACGTATCACCCCTGACCACCTACTCTGTGCCCCTTTTGGTCGTACAATCATGCCTTCTGAAGACAATATGAGCACAGGGTCAGCTGGACCTAAGGGGGCTGATGGCTGTTCCCCCATTTTTAAGGTACAAGGTGGAGGCTTCATCCCTCCTTGAGTTAAATCCTCTAATTTTTTCAGGATCTCATGCACGAGTCGTTCTGTTTCATTCATTTTAGAAGGCTTGCTGCCTTGACTGTCACCCCGACGGGCTGTGGGGGAGGCTCTGTCACTGCTATTTGTTGAAGTATGTGGCTGAGGGTTTTCAGGAGTATCTTCCCCACTAGATGGCAATGGAGGACAGCTTCTTGGTCGGCAGCTGGCTCCATCCTGTGCTCCAGGGGTAGTGGGCTTTACTTCAGCCTTCTGCTCACTACGGTCTTTGCCAGCCGCCCGCTGGAGTAACTTCCCCCTTTCCCACTGCTGCAGCAGAGGGTTTTATCTGCTGCACCAGTCCCTTAACCGGCCACATTTGATCCATCCCAAAAAATCGACCCAGCCGGCCCTGGCTTGGAGGAGGGGGGTGAGGTCTGTGATGTGGGATCAGGGCGTAACGCTTCAGTAGCTGCCAAGGACGGCTTCCTTTCTGCTTTCATTTGCATCAAAGTGTTAATTACATCTCGCCACGGTGGCCCAAGCTCTCTGGCTGTTTTATTGCCTTCAGTGGACTGTCGCCACAGGGCGTCACCCACCTCCCTCCATTCCTGTATCTAAGCAGAAGGCAGAGTTATCAACATGCCCACTGTTCTCTAGCCAGCTCTCCACAGCCACCTTATATTTCAGTGAGGATATTGTACAGACAAGGCAAATATAAGACAAATTAATAAGTGAAGAGGATGTAACTGAAATGTAACTTACATATATTTGTACTTATGCTTTATAAAGGTGACATTCTAAACAAAGGCAAGTGGGGAACATCAGAACTAAACAGAATAAGCCTGAATGCTTTTTTAAAGGCAGTTGTTTGTTATTCAGAAAAAGTAGCTGGTACCTCAGCTGTGGCTTAAGGGACAGAAGTGGAATGAATCCAGTGAATGCTGCTAATTTAGGTGACTGGGTTGTCTTCCTAATACATGAGTTTTCCCTCGTGCCCATATTTATGTAACCTTTTCTGTTCTTTTTATTACTATTATTGTTTCATATAGACCATCAGCAGTACCAGTATTATAGAAAACTTCTGTGGATTCATATGCTTTCTCTTGATTTTATTTTTGCTTTAATTGATAGACTGCTCATTGGAGAAGGAGTTTTGGTCAAGGAAGAAAAGGAGCTCTGCAATAAAATGTGAGGAAGCAGCAGCATCTAAAGAAAGAAAGAAAAGTAAATGTGATACCTCAGAAGACCAGGAGATACAAGCCATTGGTGGCAAAGATGCATCCATCTTTCTTTTCCATGCTCTGGGGAAAATAATTTATTGCAAAAGTACGAAAACTTTGACTTATTCTCCCTTTGAATGGGCAAAGTGTGTCAGCTCTAATAGCTAGATTTGCTAAAGTAAGGCTTAGGGTGGTGTCTGATGGGGATGTTTGATCAATAACAATGGTATGAAATCAGCTGCATTGGGGAACCCTAATTGGTAGTAATTCACAATTATTAGTTCCAAAATCAAATGAATGGAAGGGTGGGGGGTGAGGGCAAACTACATTTGTTACGTGGAGCTTAATGTAACCAACTGTGTGCTGATGACTGTAATATTGACTACATAGTTAAGGATTTGTGCCTGTTTCAGGATCTTTTGGGAGCTGAAAATGTTGTAATTTAGGTGCTGTAGAGCTGACAGTTGCTAACAATGTTTCTCATGTAGGAGAACCAGTGTCAGAAGCAGAAGTCCCTCATCTTCCTGCTCACCTGTCAGAATTCCATCGGGACACGTTGCTCATTCAGCCTGAGGTACTCCTGCAGTTACTCCATGAGTTCAGCTGAGTTGGAAACACACCAAAGCAAATTCTCAGTCGCATGGTTTAATCAAAATGTGTGTGTATTCAGTCTAAGTTACACAATAATTCATCTGTAAGGGAGCACTGTCCCTCTTCCCTAGGGCAAACCAGCCCCCTTTGTGTCTGAACACCACTGCAAAGACCTTGTGTTCCAGCTCCCTGAACACCTGCATGTATCATAACTTTAATTAGGTGCTTTTCCTTACCTGCCTGTAAAACCTGAACTTTTCTTCTTTCTAATAGGATGTTGTGGAAAAATCACATATGTCAGGAGCCATGTTTAATTTATACCTCCACCAGAACTATGTGGACTTTTTTTCTGATATAGACGACGTGGTGAGAGCCAGTGAATATCTGAGTGCTGCTGATGTCCTTTGCAGTAACTGGAGTGTAAGTCTCATCTTTCTATAGGCACCAACTTGTTTTTAAACACTTTGAGCTTTTTGACATCTCACTGCATTTATGAATGTTTGCTGCTGGCTTATGTGGGTGACAGTGAGTTGTTAATGAATGCTGAAATACATCAGCTGCAGAAGAGATGCAGGTCCAACTTTTTGGTCCAGCTTCTGTCAGCATTTCATTATAGTGGGTTGCAGTGTTTGTGTAGTGTTCCACAAAGTATTTTTAAGTAGAACATACTCATGCTAAAAATGTGTGGGTGTCCATAAGCCTTTCCCCTGAAGGAATTGAACCAGCTCGTTTGTTCAGCTGTTTTGACTACAAGTTCCACTGTAATCTAAACTTTAAAATTCTGGCAGGTTGTGTCACTGCAGTTCCTGAGGGTGTTTCAGTTCAAGTGAGGCACCTCGAGGTCACACAGTGCCCAATTTCTCTCTTAGACACGTCTTGTGATGGAAAACTACAGTGCCTCTGTGGCTACCCGAGGGGTGATCCATTCCAACACATCCAGGGCCTTTGCCCACCAGCAGGGAGGGATGGGATTCCGACCCTTGCATAAACCCCAGTGGTTTTTTATCAGTAAAAAGGTAAATGCTTGATTTTTATTATTCCTTTTTGTTTTCCCTAAGGTATGACTATTGAGCAGTATAGATGAGATTTGCTCACAGTGCTAAACTTGTCAAATATCCTATTTTGAGTTAATCTGCTTCTAAAAAGCAGTTGCTTGAAGAGAAATTTGTATCACTCCTTTAGAAATAAACCAGAGGCCTCTGACAAAGCCTGATTGCTGTGTTCCAGTTGACATGCTGCAGGGAGAGTCTCAGTCCTGCATTAATGCAGACACAATCAGCATTCAAATACTAAAAAGTATTCCTAGAACCAAGTGTGAGCTTTTTGCACATTGAACTTTTATGCAAGTTTCACAGGTTGCTGCTGTTACAGTTTATGTGTTTATCAGAAGTAGCTTGTTCATGCTTCTCTTGCTTTATCTGTCAAAAAGTATTGGCCTGCATGGGCAGGGAATTCTGTAGTCAAAGGATAAATATTTTCTGGAAATGTAAATACGCAGCAAAAGGCAAAACCAAAGGATTTTACCATTTTTATGATTGGTCTGTATTAACTCTAACTGCTTATCTTTTCTTCTAGTCTTGTTTCTCAGTAGCTTGTGTGTAGTCACCTAGCAGGCAGAAGGAAAGTCTGTGTTTTATGGTACAGAATATCTACAATAGTCATGTTCCACCAGGTTTTTTTACTTGTGTTTCTTCTCTCCCCTCCCCAACCTTTACAGTATCAGGAAAATTGCCTTGCTGCCAAATCTCTGTTCTCAAGCTTCTGTTTACCACCTGAGTGCCTTCAGACAGAGCTGCTGCCTTATCTTGCTATGTTAGCAAACCCAATGAGAAACCAAGGTAAGATGGGTGTCACTTGATCTTAGACTCTTTTTTGGCAATTGAAACATACTGAAAAATTTTGTAAGCCAAAATGTCGATGCTGTCTGTGTTTTTGCCCCAGTAAGAAAAAAAAGTCTTATGGTAAATGTATAGAGGCGATACCCAAAGGTGCTTCTAGTAACAGCCAAAATTAAAGCTGTTCTGGTAGGATTATCAAACTTTACTAATTAAGTTGCTCTCTAGGCTTAGGGCTTATTTTAAATCTGCTGGAGGAATTGACAAAAAGACCTTTGGAAACCTAGTGGGCAAAATTAACAGGATCTTTGTTGCTTACTGATACCGTTCCAGTAACAGACTTAAAGGAGTTTAAAAAGCCTTTCTCAGATAAACAAAATTCAAGTTTATAGTGCATAAAAAAAGTAAAATCTGAGGTAATCCAATAGCTGACCATTCATGCAGAAAAAAATTACTTATAATTCACATAATTTAACAATTACTGTTTGGTGAGCTACGTCAGTTGTGCTGCATTAATTGTTTCTAATAAAAAGCTTCATGTCTTAACTAAGGCCTTCCCATCAGGATGAATTAATTTTGTAGGCTGTGGAATAATAACTCTACGTGATAAATAGAAATGGGTGAATGTCAGGGGTTTTTTAGGGTCTTGTGTGTAGGCAGTCTGTCAATATTGTGGTAATCTGTAACAGGTTGGGAACAAAAGTTACATATATGCATGTGCAGTGTTGTGGTATCTAAAATGTTTCAAATATATGCAGGAATACTTGACTAACACAGTAATTGTTTGGTTTCCAGTATGTTTAATTGTATGTTAATTATGATCTGCCCACTATGGTACTGATGGTTCCTTGTTCTTAGCTCAGATCACTTTTATCCAAGACGTGGGGAGGCTGCCACTGAAAAGACATTTTGGGAGGTAAGATTAAATCTTGTCTATACTTAAAGAAAGTCAGACTTCATTACTTTACTATATTAAGGGGAAGAACCCTTTCACAGAGCACCCTTTCACAGTAAATTATCTGTGATTTCGTGAATACTTGTTTAACTTTCTTTTCTGTTGTATCAAATATTAGATCTGTCCTAGACACTGTTTCTCCAGTGCATGATCTGAACAAAATACTTCCTTTACTATCAAAAACATTTATCTGAGAATAAAAGTGAATTGATGCAAAGAGTTCAGTGCATCTTGCCTGTTGTTTGTCATGACACAAAACAATAATCTGGAAGTTTGGTAGAACATCCCGTGTTCACCTGCACGTTGGAGGTGCGAGAAGGAAGGTACAAACAGGGAATTGCTCCAACTTCCTTTGAAGCAGTTGTATCCCTATAGAAATACAAAATATTTTAATGAGTTTATTTTTTAATGTGCCCTCCTTACAGATTGTGTGGGGCTCATGAGGTGGTGTGGCACAAGATGTGTTGTGACTCTTGTGAGCCCTCTGAATCATAGGCATCATTTACTGTGGTAGGGCCTCAGTTAGGTTTGTATGGCTTTGACATCTCTGAGATTTAAGAGTTTTAGTTGGTTTGTTTCTGGTAAACAATCCAGATCACAGCTGGAGTGAGACAAACTCTGTCATCTCCTGCCAGGACAGAGTTTGTTCAGGCACCTGACAAAGCATCTCCTGCTTGTCACTGCTGCTGCTGCTGCTGAGTTTAACTATGAGTTTCCAAGCTGTATTTCCAGGAACCACCCTGTTCCCTGACAATTGTATTAAAATTAAGGAAGGAGAGTGTCCCTAAGCGCTGTATTTCTTTGTAATCCCCCTCATCTGAGTGACAGTGTAACTTCTCAAATTAAGTGTAACTTCCTTACGCCATTAAGTGTCGCTGCACCATACCTTTGGTACTGATTGCTGTTTGTATCTGCATTAAGAAGTTGGGGGTGTGTCACTGAAAGTCTGATCTGAGGGGTAACTTCCTGCTGAAAACACTTGTCATCCCTCCCCATTTGCTCAGTCTGCTGCAAAGGGAGTATTGAGAAATATAGGTATTTGCTTCCTTCATGAATCCTAATTGAACATAAATTGTGTTATAAACAGCCCTTGAAATAACTCAGTGCAGCAGTTTCAGTGGGAGTGAGGTTTTATCTAAAGGCAGCCAGTCTTTCCCACGTGAACTCCCGTGAGACAGCAGCTTTCTGTTCGTGGTCATGCAGTGCTGCACTGATGATTTCACAGGTTAAAGCTGGAAGCTCTCAGTGACAAGGACCCCGGGACCCCAGAGCTGTTCCGTGGGGAGGGCGACCGTGCCGATGCGGAGCCGGGGAACGGCGAGAGTGATCCCAGCGATCCCGAGGGACTCCTGTTGCCCTCCAGCCACTGCAGTGGCAGTGACCTGCCTGGCAGCCAGCCCCAGCCCGTGGCAGCCCAGGCCATCATGGAGGAGGAGGAGTTGACGATAGAGGAATTCGACAGTGACTGAGCCCCAGACACCACCCACTGCCTTGCCTGGCTGAGGTGTGCAAAGGCCTTGGCTGAAGAGAGCGTGATCTGCCCCAAAGTGCTGCCTAAGCCACAGAGTGGGGCTGGGAGCCAGGTCTAAACGTGCTGTGTCAGCACTGAGACAGCTCTCCTCAGCCTCCTCCTCACTGTGCAGGATCAGCCCTGAGCTGAACACTAAATCATAAGCAATTCCTGCCTCTCCTGAGCCACAAAATCATCTATAAAAAGAGAGTAATAAATGACTGAAGTCCGCCTGAAAGAGACTGTAGATCATCAGTGTTAGTCTTAAGTTATTTCTGTTTTTCTCATTTTAATTTACTTTGCAGTTGTACACCATATTTCCTGAGTACATGTGTCATAGGTTGTTGGCATTTGAAGGTTTTGTTCAAATTCATACCTTCAAAAGAACCTGCTGTTTGGAAGTTTGTGTGCTCAGGAAATAAGAGGCTGAAATGTACACAGGAAAAGTTTGATGTCCCATAGTGATGATGTAAAGAAAAATCCTGCTGTATTAATACTGTTTAATACTCTGACTCAGATTTTTATGTCTTTATAAGTAAGTTTATATGTTGTACCATAGCTTATTTTGGATTCCTTGTTGAAAGATATTTTCATAACTTATGGAGGGGAAAATGCAACAATCAAGCATAAGTTGTACTCTATAGGAAGTTTAAAGTGTGTAAAATGCAGTTTTTCTTGTTAAGTTGCACTTGTGCTGGAGCAAAGCCTGATTTTATGTTTGTTAAGTGACACATGGTACAGTGCTGGGGATAGTGATACCTCAGGAGTGAGGAAAAAAGTGTAACCAAATGCCTTTGACTGTGTGGTGCACATTTGCATTTCTGTATAGCTCACAGCCAGAGTTTAGTAGGAGAAGACACATGTTTATCCACCCAGACCTTGGGTCAATGCTATTAAAAGTGCCCCATTAAAGTAGTGCCCAGTTACCATCCCCTCAGCTCCAGGTGAGGCAGAAAGCAGTGCTGGGAACATGTCAGTGCTGCAGCCCACCCTCCTACCTGTCTCCAGGGTCCATTTTGGCTCCCTCAACACTGCCCCAATTATGGGGTAGGGAAAGAAGGTCTGTCCTTTGGATAGGGGTGATTTAGGAACATCCCACGAAGGAAAGGTGCATGGACCTTTATGGTGTGGTCAGGGCATTTGAACAGCCATGGCAGCCTCTGGGGAGCCCCCGTGGCTCGTGCTGGAGCCCACCCTGCACTCAGTGTCCGGGTGTGGCTGGGGTGGGTTGGGTGCAGTGGATGTGCTACCGTCGGTGCTGGCAGCTCCCACCACGCTCTGCCTCCCGGGAGAGCGGGGACAGGAACATGGACATGGATGCAGGTGATGGAGAGCAGCACAGAAATGTAGAAGTTAAACACAATAAACAGTACTTCCTTTTTTTTCCTCCCGACTCCATGTGCCTGGGATGGGAGGGGGATGTCCCGTTGTCACATCACCTGCCGGCAGAACGTGGCACCCCAGGCGGCCCGTTGTGACCCCACTGTGGGGGGAGTTGTGATGTCATCCCCTCCCCGATTGTGTTCGGGCCCCCCAGAGCCCGGCACACTGTGGCCTGAGCCTGGACTCCTGAGTGAGGTTGCGAGGTCTGGAGGGTCGAGCGAGGCTTCTCCCGGGGCTGGTGGTGCCTCGGGGGCTCCGTTGGCAGCTCAGTGCCCCCTCCGGGGCCATTCCGAGTGTTTGCTTAGCCCTGCCTGGTTTGGGCAGCCGGGCCCTGCGGGTGTTTGCAGCAGGGAAGGTGAGGCTGTGGTGAAACTCCTCACGGGGTGTCTGTGCGTGGGGTGTGCGCTGGGCTGGAGGAGTGGGGAGGGTGTCCTGGAGGGGCCTGGGCATTGCATCCTCCCCGCCGCGGGACAGCCTCTGACCATGGTCCCGTCCCACCGTGCAGTGCCCGATACCTTCGCAAGCACCGCAGAACCGTCAGGGCCGGAACAGCCGCTCAGGACCGCCAAGCGCACCCTCCCGGCGCGGCCCGGCCCCGCTGCCCGCGATGGGCATCGCCCCGTCCCGGGCGCTGCCCGGCCCTTCGCGGCGGGAGAGCCGGGCCACGCAGACCGAGTGTGACTGCCCGCTGTGTCACCGCGCGGGCTGCGACAGCCTGGCCGTGCCCTGCGGACACGCGTTCTGCCTGGGCTGCCTCCTGCGCGGCACGGCCGCGGGCGCCCTCTGCCCCGGCTGCCGCAGCCCCGTCATCGCCGCCCGCTTCTCCGTGCTCGGCGACGCCGATTTCCTGCAGTGCATCCTCAGCCCGCCGGGGAGCTCGCCGGGGCCGCGGAGGGCTCAGTTCCGCCTGGTCGAGACCTGCCCCCGGAGCGCCCCGGCCCCGGCCGAGCCCCCTGAGCCGCTCCCGCCCGAGCTCTGGCCGCGGCTGCTGCGCAGGCAGGAGCATCGGCTGGAGGCGGTGCGGCTGTGGCTGCGGCACAGCCTGGACGCGATCCGCGGCCCGAGCTGGTGGGAGGCCCGCCGGGTGGAGGGCATCGTCCTCTCCGCCCTCTGCTTCTACGGCCCCGACAGGGACGCGCTGGCCCAGCACCTGCAGATCGACCTGGAGGAATTCACGGCCGCGCTGGTGCACGGGCTGGTCCATGTCACCCTGAGACAGTGCGAAGAGGCCCGGCAGCTGCAGCGCTCCCGACGTGCCGAGGACCGGGACGGGAGCTCTGAGTCCGGCTCCAGCTGGTCCTCCTCGTCATGGGGAACATCCACTGACAGCCCAGGGGACACCCCCACCCACAGCCCGGGGGACACCCCCACCCACAGCCCTGGGGGGACCCCCACCCACAGCCCGGGGGGGACCCCCACCCACAGCCCGGGGGGGACCCCCACCCACAGCCCGGGGGGGACCCCCAGGCCCAGCCAGGAGAACATTTGTGACCCTGCAGGGTCAGGCCTGGAGGACCAGCTCAGCACAGCAGAGGCTCCCCCTGGGAGTCCTGGCCACCCCCCATCTGTGCCCGTCCCTGCAGAGCAGGGGCAGCCCCAGGACACAGCCCAGGAGCCCACGGAGGCTCCAGGTCCCTCCACTCCCAACCAGGACAGGGGCCATGAGCGCTGGCAGCACCGGTACCCCCGAAGGAGGAGGGCCCCTGACCGCCACAGCTCCTCACAGCCCAGGAGGAGGAAAAAGAAATAAAGTTCCTTGACACAGCCTCTGAGTGCTGCTTCCTCCCCCTTCTCCTGAGGCCCTTTTCCTATTGTTTGAGGCTCCCACAGCCCCGGTGCCCCAACACCACCTCCCAGGGAGATCCTGAGTGGAGCCGTGGTGATGCCAAAGCTCTCATGGGCAGAAAGATTCTTGTGTCTCATTTTGCCAGCTGAGCTTCCCACCCCCTTTCAGATCCCTTCAGTCAATCCACTGCTGGCGTATCTTCATTTCCGTGACAGGAAGTCACCAGTCCGTTCCAAACAGGGACCTGGAAATGGTGCAGGAGCCCCCAGGAAGGCAGTCCCCAGTCCCCCCCACAGGTGTAGGGTTTAGGGATTGCCTGGGCAGCTGCCCACACGTGGGCTGTGGATTGGGACAGGGAAAAAGGCAGGCACAGGCTGACAGTGGGAGAAAGTTTGGGTTGGGAAGGGCTTGGGGGCTGGATCCCCAGGTGGATCACAAGGTTGAAGGGGAGCAGCTGCAGGAGGGAGAGGGAGGTTTGGCACTGTCCTTCAACCCCATCCAGACCCCCAGGGACGGGGGGGTAGATCCTGCTGCTGCCGGTGGGCTCCATATCCCCGGGAATCACTTTGTTACTGCCGAGGGCGTGCCACCGGTTCACATAAACGGGTGATGGCCCGGGCAGATTCCTGCGTTCTGGGGGCTCAGCGATGTCCCCGTGTCCAGCCCTTCCTGCCCCGCAGCCCCTCGGGGCTGTGAGGGTCTCCCCAGCCCCGCTCCCCCAGCCCGGTGTCCCAGCGCGGCCGGGGGGGCCGGCAGGACCCACGCAAGGGGCTCTCGGGAGGGTTTCGCACGGATGGCGGAGCGCAGGCCCGGCGGTCCCGGCCCGGCCCCGCTGTGGGCGCGGACGGCGCTCCGGGCCCTGCTCCCCGCCCCGCGCGCGACCCGAGCGCTGTCGCGATGCCAGGGGGCGGGGCCCAGTCGCGACGGCGGGCGCTGATTGGCTGCTGTCCGCGGCCCGGAAGCGGAAGCGGCCGAGGAAGAGGAGGAGGGGAGCGATGGCGGCGGTGCCGGAGCCGGGCGGGCCGTGCCGCCTGCGGCCCTTCTCCTGCGAGCAGGGGCTGCTCTCGCGGCCCGACGGCTCGGCCGCCTTCCTGCAGGGTCTGTGCGGCCGCACTCCCGGCGTCCCCTTTTCCCCTTTCCAGCTCTGCCCGCAGGGTCTTCCCCCGTTCCCAGGGCTGCCCGTCCTGCGGGCTCTAAGGGCTCCCCTCCCCTTGGGTGCTCCCCTCCCCATCCCATCTCTCCTCACCCCTTCCCGTCCCTCCACCCTACCTGTCCGCCGGTGACACCTCGGTCCTGGCCCGCCTCTACCGCCCCGCCGAAGCGAAGCTCCGCAAGGAGCTGCC
>JAWWES010000094.1:7769519-7784475 GCA_035583135.1 Lophotriccus pileatus | reverse complement strand
ACAGTCACAGCACGTCCAATCCCTTCTGCAAACAAAGGGAACCTGTCCTGCTCTCAGAAGGTGTGGGGCTGCCCTCCTGAGAACTTTCCAGCGAGTCCTGGGGGAAAACAAGCACAGCTGCCCGAATCCCCTGCTGACACAAACTCCTGCCTCTGCCAGGTCCAGGAAACCTCATTAGTCATTCAGGGTTTCATTCTGAGAGCAGCTCTCTCTGGCCTTGGCAGGCAGGAACAGATTGGCAGGTCCTGATTCCATCCTGGCAGAGAAACAGGGAGTTCCTTCCTACGCTCCATGATCCTTTGTCCTCCCGGTCCTGCAGAAGCAGCAGCAAGGCTGTTTCCCCAGGCATTGCTCCGGAGGAGATGAAGGAATGTGGGCATGTCTGGGCAAAGCTGAGCCAACCACCACCTCATGTTGGGAAGAGATTGCAGCAGGGGGGAGACAACAGGTGGGGGAGCAGCACAGGTGAGGGCTCTGCCGTGACAAGGACTGGGAAGTTGCTGCCACAGCAGTTGGAGCCACCCCGTTGTCCTTGTCCCTGTTTGAGATGAGGGGATGAGACACATGTCCTGTGGGGGATGTTGCCATTGGAAAGGTGGAGACTTCAAGTGTGGAGTGATTGTTGATGGGCAGAAGGCTTTAGCTTAGGGTTCTGACAAAGTCCTGAGCTGTCCTTGGAATGTTTGTGCCAGTTTTCCAGAATTCCCTCGAACCTCCAAAATGCAAAGCTTGGACAGTTCATAGCAGGTCTTTAGTTCCATTCAGAGCCATAATCACAGGAGCATTTTACTTTCCATTCCCTGGAGCTACAGGCAGATCATGAGCCACTGGCCAGGCGCTTCCTTGAGGTGTGTGAGCAGAACTTGGCACGACACTGTGTGGGAAACACCTGTGTGTGGCAGGTAACAGCACGGAAAGCTGACAAAAAGTGCAGGGGTTGCCTCAAGGGACACCTAGATCTGCCAAGTGGTTATGGAACAGTGGTGTGAGGAGAGGCCAAGCTCCATGGGAAGCTGGAGAGAAGCAGTAGGACCTCCTGGGGCAAGGCCAGGAGTTCCTCTTTGTCAGTTGTAGCATAGAATGCCCAGATAATACCAGTGTAAAAGTGTCAGAAACACCAAACTGGACACAGACTTAAAAAACCACCAAGCACAAAGCAAAGGGGAAAAAGTAGTTCTGAGGCTGTTGTTCCTTTGGGAGGGATGGGCAAAGAAAGTGCAAAGACTGGGAGAAGGGTTGAGGGATGGGAAAAGGGATTGCCATGGTACAGGAATGCTGTGGCTGGAGCTGGGGGCAGATAAGGACTTGCTTTGGTGTCCATACCAACCTCCAGGTTCACTCTACATACCATCCAGTTGAGGTCCAAGGTGCATTTCAGGGACCAAGGGCAGGCCTGGCTGCCTCCTCACCCCACGGGCAAAACCACCACGAAGTTTTGGTTCTGGCATTTCCTTGCCATTGCTGTGGGTGGGTGGAATCTTTCTGGGAAGCTGTCCATGGGAGGCTGCAGGTGCCGGAGGCAGGGCTGTGTGCAGGGTGGGAGTGCAGAGCAGAGGGGCTGGTGGGCAGGGCTGTCTGGGCACCTGAGCCAGGACACACTGGTGGAAACTTGGACTTCTGTCCCCAGAGGTTCTCCCACTCCACAAAGGTCTGGCACGGGGCTAAGGCACAGCTGGTGTGGAGGGCAGGCAGGAAATAGCACTCAGAAATTACAACTGCCCTAATCACCCTTTCTGAGACCTCAGGCAGGTTCCTGAGGGAAAGGAGCTCTCTATAGTGGACTGATCCTCCTCAATAAAATCATCCTGTGGAGTGTCCCTTCGCACACTGCCCCGTGGCGTTCCTGCAGGGCTGCTCCCACACTGTGGAGGTGGCTCATCCACCAGCTGGACAGACAGAAAAGGCAGCACCAGCCTGGCCTGGCCCCCTCTGCATCCACCGGTGAGGTCTGGAGGAGCTCCAGGAACCTCCACTGCTGGAAGCGGATCAGGATGTTTCTCACGGATGCACAGCCAAGGCACTCTGGAGGCCCTGGGAAAGCCCCACAGAAGCCCTGGGAGAGGCCAGGTGGGTGTTGCTGGATCCTGGTGGCTTCTGCCACTCTGGCCCTTCCACCCTTCCCTGGGATCAGCGCTGATCCACCGCTAATGGCAGCACTTGGATGAGGCTTTCTCCGAGCAGTTCCAGCCTGTCCTGCAGCCCCCACGGACCCCACGGGGCTGGGTGGGCTGTGCCGGGTCTGGGCCCCTGGCACAGGACCAGGAGGGCTCTCCTGGCGGGCTGGACCCTCCCGGCAGTGCCAGGGCGGAGCTGTCCCTCCCAGGGCACGGCACAGGGTCTGTCCCTGCTGGACTCTGGTGCCAGGGCTGTGGCTGCCCAGCCTCCCCAGAGCCCTGCGTGGTGCTGAGCGGGGCTGAGCTGAGCCAGGACTGGCCCCTCTGCTGGGGCAGGGGTCTGACCCAGGGTGCTGAGTGAGCCCGGCCTAGGCTGCCCCTGTGATGCAGGGCAGGTCTGCCCCCTGAAAGAGGATGCCCCAGGAGACATTTCCCAACGAGAGCTCCCTGGCAGCACTGCCTGTGGGGCCTGCCCTGCTGTTCCAGCCGACAGGGTCATGGCAGTGGCCCCCCTGGACACGGGGGAAGCTTCCAGCAGCTCCTCACAGAAGCCACCCCCTTAGTCCTGAGACCAAAACCTGGCCACCAACAAGCACCCAGGTACACATCTGTGTGTGTCTTGCCACACACGGCAGCACAGACACCCTGAGCACCCCCTCAGAACCAGCAGCACAGTCTCTGCTGCCATTTCTGGCCTGGAACCACCACAGAAATGCACAGTGCTGGAAGTGGAGCTGGAAGAGGGTCAGGACACACAGCCCTGACTCAGCGCCGGGCACTGCCAGACAAGCATCCCAGCAGGAATGCTGACCCTGTGCCCTGGCCCTTCCACTGCCTCCCCCCTCAGCCTCCCCACATTTGCTCTCCCCAAACCCTGTCAACGCCCATGTTTCCCCACATTCAGTTCCTCCCCAGGCATCCTGCAGTGAGCCTTGTGCAACCCCAGAACACTCTTTCCCCGTGGCCTTCAGTGTGTGCTGTGCCCCTGGCTGTGACCTCACACCTCTGTGGGGTGCCCAGGAGAGGATGGACGTGCCCCATCCCTGTGGGACTGAGCCCCCGGGACTGGGAGGTGCTGGGCGGGGTCTCTGGGATGTCGCTGTGGTTCCCCTCCCGCTCAGGGCTCTGCTGGTGTGTGCACAGGAGCTTTTCCTCACTGAAGTCAATGCTCCTGGGCTATGATCCCTCATCTCTGAGAGGGCTGGGACTGAAAGCAGTGTTACTGGACCAGCCACACTGGGATCTTCCCCAGCCAGCTCATGAGGCCAGGTGGTTTGGATTCACCTACCGATTCTCATCACCATCCCAGGGATATCCCCAGCACCCCAGGTCAGTTTTATCATCCTTCAGCCAGTCCTGTGGGCTGGGCTTTGGTGGCCGTGTCCCCCAAGGGTGAGGAGCACCCTGGCACTCCAAGGAGTTGTTCTTCCTGCTGAAGAACACCCTCTTCTCTTGGGAGAAGCCAAATGTGTCCCTTCTACTCATGGAGCTGCACCCTCTGTGTCAACCCCCTGCACTGGTGCAGAGGTTCTGGGGGAGAAACCAGCCCCAAAAGCTTAAGTTAAAGTGAAACATCAGGCCCTGGAAAAGCAACATCAGGCCTCAAGGCAAATATTTTAGACTTGCACCCATTTAGTTGTGATCCAGGGCAGGGAAAGACAGGGAATGTGAGCCCCTAAAAACACTGGCCTATAACCACAGCACCTTATGCTCCTGTACCAGGTGGTTGAACATCTCTGGTCTTCAATAGGTTCAGTGTGCTGACCATCGTGGTGAAGGGGACCAGAGCCATTTATCTGTGGCAATTTAAGAAGCAGGATTAGAGCACAGAGTGGAGGAGGGTGAAGGTTGTTAACCCTGTGGAAGGGCGTGCAGAGTGTCTGGGAACTGGAGCTGTTCCTGCACAGTTCCTGCAACCAGAGGCACTCGGACACTTTGGACAGCCCTGGCACATCTGCATGAGGAGCTCAGAGAGGGGCTGATTGATCCTCTAAGTTTAGTTTTTCTGCTGTGAAATGTGAAGGGTTTCATCCTTCATGAGATCTTGTCCTGGGTCCATAATCCCAGCCATCCCAGAGCCGCTGTCTGGATCACAGGACACGGAGGTAGGTGGGTTCACAGGCTCAGCTCATGACTGGGACGAGCTCCCAGAGGTTTCTTCTTCACAGACACGGCTTGGCATGTAAGCAGCCACAAGGTGCGAGCTTCCAAGTAGTTCCAAAATGTTTCCTGGGACAGAGGGCTTTCACAAGTCAGCTGTGACATGACCCAAACATGAGCAATGACAAATGCTGTTCAGAGACAAAATGTCCTGTAGTGTCGTGGGTTTGCTCTGGGCCAATTTTCTCTCACCCCCCACACAATTGCTGTAAGTTGAGAGAAGGTTTGTGCAGACAAAAGAGATCTAATTGGGGAGAATAATATTAGGATTTATTGCTAGCAAAATAAAAAGTAATGAACTCTATCTACAACAATTCTAATTAGGCACAAGCACTATGTATTTACAGAAATACCCTCCCCCCTTGTATCAGTCGAGGAAGAGAAGCAGTCTCTTTTCCACTTTCAAAGCTACAGGTCTTTTAAATAATTTTGCAGCATTTGAAAGTTTCTCTCTGTTATCTCTAGGATGACAACTCAGATTCGTTGCAGCTGGAACTGTCTCTCTCTGTCTCTTTCTCTTCTCTGTCGGCCTCAGGGCTGGGCCTGCCTCCCTCCTGGGCTGAGGCCGAAGGCTGGGGTTACCCAGACCCTGTAGGGTCTTCCATGGACTGCAAGGGGACAGCTGTCTTACCGTGGTCTTCCCACAGGGTCACAGGGGATAATGGCTTTTGAGTCCCCCCCTGTGTCCTGAGGGGTCCCTTCCCACGGGGACAATCCTTGATAGACCTCTCTGATGTGGGTCCATCCCTCAGGCAACAGTTCTTCCATTCTCTGCTGTCCCTTGGGGTCACAAACTCAGCTGCACCAGCACAGATCCCTCTCTGGGATCCCAAGATCCCACCAGGCCATCTCACTCCAGCGTAGGTCTCTCTCTCTCTGTGGCCACAGTCCAGCAAGACTCTGTTTCACCTCAGCCTCCCACGGAGCCACATCTCCTTCATGTCCTCCTCTGCTTTGGTGTGGGCTCCTTCAGGAGCTGCAGAGGTTTCTGATCCCCAGCAATCTTCCACAGACAGCAGGGAAATTTAGTTTTCAGCCTCTTCCCTGCTGAGCAGCCCTGTTCAAGCTCTCCTTTCAGTTTTTTTCCTTCACTCTGTTACATGTCTGGTCAGGGGGGCTTCAGAGCTGCCCCTGCCCCCAGCCCAGGCCGGGCAGGAGGGAGGCCTGGCCCCCCTCGGGGCCTGCTGCGTCCTCCTCACATGGCTCCCGATTCCATCTGCGCAACAACCTTCTCTTCCGATGCCTTAAAGATGGAATTGGCAAAGGTGTTACCAAAACTTTTCATTGGCTTTGCTACAGAAATTCACCTGGAAAAAACTATTTTCAGCCTGGGGGGAGGGGCTGGTCAGCAAAACCACGACACAGAAATTTCTGGAGAATTGTTTCCTGGGCTTCTGGAGCTGAGAACTGTCAAAGATTAGAAAACCACTTGCTTGGTTCCATCTCATATAGGTCCAAATCCCTCATATTTGATAGGTCAGTGTGGAGCTCTGATGTGCCTAGTTAGTGGCCACCACTCTTCATTCCCAGGAAGGAGAATGAGAGCTTTATCTCTTTTTTAATTAAGCTTTGCTTCCTGTGTGGATTGCTTTGAAAACATCACCCAGGGGCAACGGGGGAAGGGAGATGCGATGCAAGTTGCCCAGGGAAGATGCATGAGTCAGCAACTGATGCACAACATTCTTCTGGGCACTGTTTAATGTTCTATTAATTTCAGATGTCAGGCCCCAACCTCATTATTTCGTCAGTTTCAGTGTGCAGGGTAGTACTGAGCAGTGCCAGACAAGTGTAGCTTCTACATCAGAAGTGAAGAAAAATAACCCTATTTTCTGTGGTTGAGCTTTTCTGGGGAGAGGAATAGTCCTCGAAAAGGGGCACAGGGAGCAGCCCAGGCAGTGGAGAACCCGCAGTGCAGAAATGCTGCGAGGGACCAGAGGGGCGAAGCTGGGGAGGCACAAACCAGAGCGGATCGATGCCTTTCCGTGGGCGAGTCCGTGTGTCCTGCCCAGCCCTGTGCTAAAAGCAGCGCTGCGGCGGCCGAGGAGAAGGTCAGACACCGGGCAGGGCACCTTCAGAGCAAGGGCAGGCGCTGGAGGAGGAGGGGGAGCTGACGCGGAGGATGTGGGTTCCCGTGTCTCCAGTGCCGGCCACGAAGTGCCGGGGAGGATCCCGCTGTCGCTGTCCTTGGCACCATCGAGCCCCCTGCGCTGTGTTTCGTGGTGGACGCGGCTCTGCACACCCGGGGGGACACAGAGTGGGAAACCCAAATAATACCTGTCCTGCCCGCTCCCACCAGCCTGTCCCAGGCGCACTCCCCCGGCCCCGGGGGAGCCCAGGGGAACAGAGGCGATTGGGAGCACAAATTAGGGCCTCAGAAGAAGGTATATCCCTTTCAGGGCTGCCCCAGGAGACACTCAGCCCCGCAGTCCGGGTGTGAAACCTGTCGAAAAGGGGTCAGTGCCTGGTCAGCCCTGGGACCATCAATACGGGACACACTGCGGGGCGCAGGAAAGAGCATTTCGGGATTGCACAAGGGTTGTTGCAGGACGCCCGGGGGAAGAACCGAATGCGGGGAAATGTGGGCATCGATGGGGTTTGGTGAGAGCAAACGTGGGGAGACTTGAGGGGGGAGGGGGTGAAAGGGCCGGGACACCCGATTAGGATTCCTATTGGGTTTCCCGTCCGGCGGTGCCCGGCGCTGAGTCAGGGCTGTCTGTCCTGCCCCTCCTCCAGCCCCACTTCCAGCGCTGTCCTGAGGGGGAGTCGGTCTGTCCAGCGAGGTCGTGTGTGCCCGTGGGGCAGCACCCGGACCGACCCCGTCCAGCCCGACGATCTGGACGATCTGGACGATCCATCAAGCTGCGGGTGCGGGTCTCCAGGGGCGGGACCACCGGGGGTGCGGGGTCCCGGGGGCGGGGTCCGGGGGCGGGTCCCGGGGCGGGTCCCGGGGCGGTTGCCGATGAGATGCCCCCGCTGCCCCGGTGGTGGCCGCGCTCCGCTCCCGGCAGCAGGTAACGGGATCGCTGGGGGGGAGGCAGCGCGGGGTCCCCCCGCCCTCCGAGGAGCGGGGTGGTCGCGGGGATCCAGGGGTCGGGTGCCGCCGGTGCGCGGAGCGGGGCCGGCCCGGTCCGCGCCGTCGGTCCGGGATGCGGGAGCTGCGGGAGCTGCCGCCGCCGGTACCGCCGCCCGTCCCGCTCCCACCGGGTGTCTCTGGCGCGGGTCCGTGCGCCTCTCTTCGCGCTGGGGTGATGGCTTAGCGGTTTCTGCCCGAATTTGCACCAAGTGCGTGGGGCGACTTTCCTTTTCGGTGCGAGGAAGCCATACGCGTGTATCCCGCTCCCCTCAACAACAAAACAAGCGAGCAACAACCCCCACCCCCCCCCAAGCTCTCAGCTGTGGGATTCACAGCCAGTGATTTTGTCTTATTAACCATAATGTCGAAAGTGTTGTGTGAGAAATTTCGCCCGAGCTGAAGCAGGCAGGAGGCAGAGTCACTTTGACATGCGGGTGTCAAGGGTACCACTGTGAGGACCTCCATCCACGCGGGGCAGCGGAGGAGCTCCGAAGGACAGGTCAGGGCTGCACCTCACCTCGGGGGCGGTAGAGGTCTGTGCCGCTTCCCAGAGCACCCAGGTTTGCCCCATCTGCGTGTGCTCGTGTGGCTCTCCAGCCACGGCAGACACACCTGCCGGCTCCCGCCCAGGTAACCTGCTGTGGGTGAGCTTGCTGATCTCCACCTCCCGAGCGTTTTCCTCACACCCTCACAGCCTGTGTCTCCTTGTTGCAGGGGGGTTTGCCACAGCTGTGGGAAAATACCTGAAGTATCTGCCTCCAGCCAGGTTTGGGTGAGACTTAATTTGCTAATGGGATGTATGAGATAGAGTCTCTTTAGACCATTCAGCTGTAGGATGGGAAATGTTAGGAACCCCATTAGTCATGGAGGTCTTGCCCCAGAAGAGCAGGCTTGCTGGCCCAGGAGAATCTGCAGAATTAGAGGTGGAAATGACAGCAATATTGAATAGGAAGCTCTCAGTGAACCATAATCAGGCATTGGAATGGGCTGCCCAGGGAGGTGGTGGATTCACTGTCCCTGGAGGTATTTAAGAAGAGACTGGATGTGGCACCTAGTGCCATACTCTAGTCACTGTGGTGGATCAAGGGTTGGATTTGATGTTCTCAGAGGTCCTTTCCAACCCATCTGATTCTATGATTTCCTTCATTTTATCCCCTTCTGTGGTGCTGTTCCAGCTCCCATACAGGGTGCTCTATAGCAAGGCAGAGAGGCAGATGTTCAGAGAGCTGTTGTACAACCTGAGAAAAATCTAAGCTGGAAAATAAAAGAATTCTGGATGCCTGCTGGCAGCATTTGATTTTCCCTGCATAGATTCCAGCTGACATTGCCAAGAGAGGTACCCCACCCTTATCCCATTCCCCTGTCTCTGAATTGGCCCATGCAGCTCTGGCAAGATGGATGAGAAGCCTCTGGGACCAGATAGGGTGGGAAGGTCAAGGCAAAGACACACATGAGGGATGGCAGGACATAGCAAACCAAACTGTGCCCGACCCGTGGCCTCTCTGCCTCCCTGATTCAGCTGTCTGGAGCAGGCAGATGGCACATCCACACATGTGGCGCTGTCTTGGCTTTTACTGATCCTGTGTTTCACTCCTCTAAGGTTTAGCAAATTGCCTTCTGAATTTTTGCTGAGCAATATGCTGGCAAACAGTGTCTTGATGCTGTTCAGTGCTCTGGGCTCTGTCCTTGTGGAAAGCCAGGTGTTTCTAAAGCTGGAGAAAACCTCTGGGGCTCTTGTGAAATGTCTCTGTATATGGCATGGCATTCTTTAACCAGTATTTTTTAAGTGCATATATTTTCCTTTTGTTTTATTCTTCTTTTCTTGACATTTGCCAAAAGGCCAAGACAAAGTTTTTTCCCAGCCCTCGAGCTCAGTAAAATCCAAGACACACATAGAGATTCACCTGTATGGACAGGTGTGGAAGAACCTGTTGTGGTGCCAGCCCTGGTCTTGAGTTTTCTGCTGTGCAAACAGTCCCAGGAAAGCACTGGCAATACTCCAGAGTGCTGAACTCCACAGGCACATTGGTTGGTTCCAGACCTGCACCAGGACACAGAGATCAGGGACAATGTGTGAAGGTCTGCACAGAATCTTTTTTTTCTTCTTTGCCCTGCTGTGCAATTTGCCAGTGTCATGAAAGTATTTCTTAGAGGGTGAGCTGCTTGGTTCTGTGGTGTTGTGCAAACAGGGGCTGGGGAGGAGGATCCAGCCACGGGCTTGCAGGCAGCTCTTTTATTCACTATGAAAAGGAGCTGCAAGTCAGGAAAGCAGAGGGAAACATTCCTTCTCTCCTGGCAGTTCTTGTCCTGGGAGACATAGCTGAAGGGAGGAAAGTCTTCATGCACTTCCACAGGAGTCTATTTTTAGGAGTGAAAGCTATTCAGGAGGGAAGTATTGATTTTCCTCCTTTCCACCTTGAACGTTCTGTTTATCATTTCCTTTGGTTTGTGTGTAATGCACCATGCACAGAGCTATTCTTGCTTCTCCCCTCATGCCCTGAGCCTGTCAAGGATATATGGCCTTTGCTGAAACCATTTTTATTTGGTGCCTGAAATCTTCTCTTGCTCTGCCCAGAATTTCATGTTTTAAAACCGACTTTGCTCTTTTGGAGCCAGACTGTGTCTGTGTAAAATCTTCCCATTGTCAGCTCACAGAGGAATGTGGGGATGTGCAGGTACAGAACAGAATCTCTCCTACCTTCCCTGGGTTGACAAGTGCAGAATTCTCCTGCAGGTTGTTTTTGACTTAGAGCAGCTGGGAAGTTTTAATATCAGTGGTTTGGGGTTTTTTTGTTTGTTTGTGTTTTGGTTTGGTTTTCTTGTTTGTTTTGTTTTCTTTAATCTTACTTTGTTTTTTCCTGACAGTGTCTATCTGTAGGTGAAAACCTGGGTTTCCCATGGTATTAAAAAGTGCTGTTTTTTCCCTGAGGTGTGGTACTGGTGGTTACTCTTTCCCTGATATTACGTAGAAGTGCTGGACACCACAGGCTTCTGGCACAGCACAGGTTCTGTTTCTGAGCCAGGGAAGATCAGAGGAGCTGCTCACACCCCCTTCAGTGCTGAAGTGGTTCCTCCTGCGGCCTTGAGGGTGATCAGACAGCAGCTGACACGAGAGCCTGGGGGATAAACTGGGCTGCCAGCTCTCAATCCCATTAGTGACGTCCGGCAGTGTCACCGTGTCCCCGGTGCCGTGGGTGCTCCCTGTGAGGGGCAGGGGGCTGGCTCTGACGTGCAGGGATGCTCGTGGCCGTGGGGAGGACCCTGCTCCAGACCCTCTGTGGGCAGCAGGATGAGCCCCAGCCGGGTCCCTGACCCTCGCACAGCGCCAGCCACGTGAGTGCCCCTCCTCTCCCCCAAACCCAGCCAGGTACGGCAGGACTGTGAGATGGGATGGCCACTGTCGGGGTTGGCATTTTCTTTTCTTAATCTTCTTTTTGCGTGGATTGTGTTATCTGTACGTGCCCAGCCAACGTGGTGGGAGTGCAGGGTGCCACAGGGGCTTGGACTCAGCTGCCTCCCTGGCTGTGTCTCCAAGAACATCTTCAGAGGGTGCTGGGTGGAAAATGGGTGAGTTCCTGTTCTGCCCTCGTGTCTTGTCAGATCTGGCTGACCTTCAAAATCTTTGCTGCAGAGGTGCCCGGTTGTGCCAGAAGTGTCTTCTGGTGCAGCTCAGAGCCACAAGCTTGGTTTTCTTCTGCCTGCCTGGGTAGCCAGGGACATGCTCACCCTCTGGTAGTGTCCTGGCAGGAGCAGCAGTGGAGGAGCAGACACCACCCCTTGCACCCTCACCTCGCTGCCCTGAGCTGGCTGTTACGTGACTCCCCTCCCTGGCTGTGTGAGGACCTGCTGCTCTCCTGAAGCTGCACCTGCCTGGCAGGTGGCTCCAGAGCTGGGGTGGCCTGGGCAGGGCCCAACCCTGCTTCGTCTCTCAGCTGCACAGTGTGGGGATGTGTCACCAGGTACACAGGAGGTACAATCATAGAGTCACAGCATAGTTTGGGTTGGAAAGGACCTTTAAAAATCATCCAATCCAACCCTGCCATGGGCAGGGACACCTCCCACTATCCCAGTTTGCTCCAAGCCCTGTCCAGCCTGACCTTGAATGCTTCCAGGGAGGCAGCAGCCACAGCTTCTCTGGGCAGTCTGTGCCAGGGCCTCACCACCCTCAGTGTGAAAAGTTTTTTGCTTATATCTTGTCTGAATCTGCCCTCTTTTAATTTAAAACCATCATCCCTTGTTCTGTCACTACAGGCCATGCTAAAGAATTTATCCCCATCTTTCTTGTAAGCCCCTTGAGGCACTGGAAGGGGCTCTAAGCTCTCCCTGGAGCATTCTCTTCTCCAGGCTCAACAACCCCAACTCTCCCAGCCTTTCCTTGTAGAAGAGGTGCTCCAGCCCTGTGGTTGTCTTTGTGACCCTCCTCTGGACCTGCTTCCACAGCTCCATGTCCTTCTGCTGTTGTTTCCCAGAGCTGGAGGCAGCTCTGCAGGTGGGGTCTCACCTGAGGGGCAGAATCCCTGCTGCCCACGCTGCAGGATCAGCCTGAGGAACTGGGGGGTTTTGGGCTGGGCCATGTCCAGCACCCCCCAGTCGTCCTCCCCAGGACTGCTCTCCATGCCTTTGTTGGACTCACTGCTGATGGGCAGTGATGGGCAAGAAGAACTTGGACAGAGGCTTCCAGGAGCCCAGATGAGTGAAGGAGACTTCACTCTCGGTTGGACAGTGTCTGGAGTTTCACAGCAGCTTATGGCCACTTCTGATCACACAGTTCTGTGTCAGCAGGTGCAGGAAACCTGCTGGTCCCCACTGCTGCTGCCCTGTTCTGGTGGCAGCCAACGCTTTAAACCAGAGACGTCATGTCAAAAGTACCGGTGAAACTTTGCCCCTCAGAAAATTTGAGTTTGATGAATTAATACTTTTCCGTGAAAATTTTAAGTATTCTCCTTGAAAGTGGGTTTGTTTTGTTTATTTTTTTTCCTGCTGGCCAGGTCTGTGCTGTGCATGTCCTGACACACCTGCTGGTTGTGCTGCTCTGTGGCTGCACACCCTGAGGTGGGCCCTGCCCTTCAGTCTGTGTTGCTCCTAAAAAGCCAGAGCCACCAGCCTGGGCTCCCTCCAAGACAAGCTCTCTGGAAGGGTCAGTTGGTCATGAAAATAACCCCTGTGGAGCCACAGTTCCCTCTGGCAGAGCTGAAGGATCTGCATATCAGGATCCCAGCCGAAGCTGCTTAGGGACATGCTCAAGGGCTTGGCTCGGAAATAGCTGCACAAGGGCACTGGGGAGCAGGACCTGGGTTGGAGCTGCCATTGGACATCCTGGAAGGGGAGAGGCCTCAGCTGTGGTGCCAGAACACAATGGGAAACAAAGCTGCTCCTGGTGTTGTGCCCTGTTTTGTGGAAACACTGCTTGCCCAAACTGCCTTTTCTAAGGCACCTGCTGTTTGGCTCAAACATTCCTGTTTACTGAAAGCACAATGTGGGTTTTTTTTTTCTTAGTATTCTGTTTGTCTTTCAGGATTTTCCTCCTTGTCCTGCAGGTTAAGAGACTTTCTCTGGAAATTCTGTTTTTTGAAGCCCAGATAGAGAATTCTGTCCTTTCTGCAGAGCAGCAAAGGAAGGGGAAAGGGGAGGGGGGTGGAGCTGCTGCTGAAGGTGGTGAGGAATGATGGAGAAGGATTGTTCTCTCAACCAGTGCATCAGCAGCTGAAGTGTGAGGCTTCCAGGCATCCAGACAGGGAGCTCTGGGAGGAAGGAGCTGCTGCGGGCACGACCTTCCCCAGGGCTCAGAGGGAACATGGTGTGTCTGGGGAGAGTGGGAAAGCCACTTTGTGCTGCCAGGGAGAGAGGTGGGGTCCAAGCCCACAGACGCTGCAGCTGCTGCTGCACGGGTGTGATGGTGGTGAAACCCCATGGCTGAGAGGGGACACAGCGAGCAGGGACTGTGTGTGCTCACCCTCTGTGTGTGTTCCAGGCTGCAGAACTGCTCTGCCTCTGCTTCTTCTGGGGTCACTTCCCAGTCACCCTCTGGAAAGGGGGCAGATTTCCCACCCTACAAGCTCTAACTTCCTCTGAAAATGCAGCTGGATCACAAGGGTCCCTGGTTTTGATTTGGAGATGCTTCTCAGGAGCAGATACAGGAGCAGTGTGGCTGAAGGAGCAGTTTGAGTTGTGCCCAGTGCAAGAACTGCTGGAGGGCTGAATTTCCTCCGTGTGTTTTGCACAGGCAGGGAACAAAACAGGCCAGAGTGGCTCCTTGGGAGGCAGCGAAAGGTTGGCAAATGTGCGTCCTGCCCTCCCTTCCTTGTTGGAAAAGGTGACCTGGGGGAGCACTGTGCCCTGAGAGGGTGCTGAGGGAACAGGTCCACTTTCTGTCGAGACAAAATGTTTTTTGCCTCATTTCTCTGATCTTCCAGTTACCTTTGCTGTTCAGAAATTAACTTACTGATATTTCTGCTACAGCAGAACTTCTGCCATGGACCAGCAATCTGCTGTGCCAGTGTGACAGAGCATGTTCCCGAGGTGCAGAACTTCCCGTGCCAGGAGAAGACACGAGGGAGGAGCTTGGGACGTGCAGATCTCTCAGGCTGACCAGAAGACACAGTGTGACAGGTGGATACAACAGGGGAACACAAAGAGCTGATAGTCTCCATGACTTCTGGCGGAGGCAGACATATTTTGTTTCATTTTGTGCTTGGCTCCCTTGCAGCCCACGGTTCTTCCCAGGGTCTGTCTGAGCTCAGAGTGACGACAGTGGCACGTTGTTACAGAGCCTTCCTGTGCCTTGGGAGGTGCAGTGTTGGAGTGTGCAGTTACCACTGCAGTTTGCACCAGTTTTGTGGTTTGACAGAAGACTTGTGGTCTGACAGGTTCGGTTTGGGGGCTGAAAGCCAGCCCAGCCTTTTACATCTCCCAGAGAGGATCCTGGATCCATGAAATCCATGGAAAAGGAATACAGAGGTTGCTGGGTAACTGTCTGCCATGGGAGGGTAACTCACTATGGGTTACTCACCACTCACAGACACCCAGAAGTACCAGGCAGGGGAGGCTGGGTGGGCAGGGGAATTACAGTGACTGTCCACAGCTCTTATTCCCTGTTAAAGCTCGTGGTCTTCCCAAGGTTTTGTATCACAAAAGAGTTGTGAATTGGTGCTGGTAACTCTGAATTGGTGTCTGGAAGATTCCCTTGGTCTTTTGTCTGTCTGTTTTCCTGTGATTTCTATCACTTTCAGGTAAATGGAAGAGTTGGAGACTAGCCTAATCCAGACACGAAAAGCATGTAGAATAGAGCAAATGGTATCCAAATGGCTCCATCGCTCTCGAGACAGTGCACCCAGGCAAGTGTGGGTTTTGTGAGAGGAATCTCTCTGACCACCTTCCATCAGAGGCAGCACAGGGCTGTTCCCAATGAACAGGGGCTGACACAGGCTGCAGATCACAGTCATTGCTTCTGTTGTTCTTGGGAAATACACATACAGGAGTCCCTAGAAAAACGAAAACAACAGTGTTTTTACACAATCCATTGGTTCCCAGGGAAAGGTGTTCCTGCTTTCCCCCATCGTGGTTTTGTGAGGGAGAAACATAGCACTACTCCATGCAAAACTGGCTCTTC
>JAWWES010000094.1:7752814-7769419 GCA_035583135.1 Lophotriccus pileatus | reverse complement strand
ACCCTGAAAAACTGCACAGCCTCCTGTTTCAGTAAATATACTGCTCCTGTCATCCTAATGGAGCATGGCTAAGTGATCCTTGTGGCGACGGGGAAGATCCCAGAGGCTCCTTCTGCAGCTGAAACCTGAGACTCCGGGTTGGGAACATAAATTGTTGATGAGCCTCAGTGCCATCCAGCCTCCTCTTACTGTGGGCTGATGATGTATTTCCACATCACTGAGCAAGATGCAAGAGATGGGTCCCTCAGGACCCCGGGGCCAGCACCAGGCGGGGTGTTATGAGCAGTCGTAACTTGGGGTAAGTCAGCCTTACCCCAGGCAGGAGGGGTACAGCTGCTGCAGCTTTTGAGTTTAATTTGTAGTACCTTCTGACAGCCTGCGCAAAAGGAGAGAAACCCCACCTGGGTGTTCTGGCTGGATAACTGGAGGAGTGCTGGTAACTTGTACGTGAATCACTGGAGTAGATGTAAGTTTTGCTGTGTGCTGGCTGTGCCAGGCCCCAGGTACACCATAACTGTGGCCATGGGAGCTCCCAGAGGAAAG
This sequence comes from Lophotriccus pileatus, assembly GCA_035583135.1. Taxonomy (NCBI): domain Eukaryota; kingdom Metazoa; phylum Chordata; class Aves; order Passeriformes; family Tyrannidae; genus Lophotriccus; species Lophotriccus pileatus. Next base: position 7,768,876 of record JAWWES010000094.1, on the reverse strand, counting down.
GTGCAGCTGGTGTAAAACGGCATCAGTCTCCTGGAACTGATGGAGGACCCAAAGCCTGTCAGAGATACGTTCGTGCTGTTCAGCACAGAGGAGTTGGATCTTGGGATTGGGAATACCAGCAGTGTTCTTTCTTTTTTTTGATATGGTGACTGTAGAGACTTGAACCTCACAAAATGAGGAGGGGAGAATAAGGAAGGAGATTCAGAAGGGGTTTATCTTTGCTCTGGCAGCACATCCAGGGTGTGTGGGCTCCCTATTGGGAGACACCAAGGCTGTGAGATTTGTAACATGTGGCACAGCAAATGAAACACAAGAGAGATTGTCTTAGAAACACCATTCTTAATCTCGAGACTGTTACAACAAGTCAATGAGCCCTTTAAGACAGGAGGAACACGCTGGTCAAGGGCGTGAGAAAGACATGCTGAATAGGAAGTCCAAGGGCAGAGCAGTGAAACTCCTCAGCACTGAACAATAACAGGAGCAGTGCTGGAAACAGGAAGAAAGGTGCAGATGGCCTCTGCTGAGTGAGGTGGAGGGCTGAAAGGTGAAGCTCCAGACAGCCCCAGGAGGACAGAGGCCAAGACCCCAGGCCCTTCCCCAAGAACCCAACAGAGGTGCTCTTGCTGTGGGTGTCCTCGCCCTGTCCCACGCTTTGGGACCCACCTCAGGACATACTGGTGACATCATTTGCTGTTCAGGAAGACCCAGGGTCACAAATCTCAGGGGGACACTCAGTGAAAGTGTCAGTGTGTGTTTGTCTGAGTCCCACAGCCTTCCCTGGGCCGTGGGGCAGTGGAGGGCGTGGACCGTGGTCAGCGTGGGGTCTGCACTGCCTGGTGTGGGAGGAGGGAAGGTGCCTGTTCTGTCAGGCACCACTGCTTTTCAGTAACAGCAGGGGGGATGCCTGTCCGCTCTCAGTGCCTGCTGGATCCTGCTGTGCCGTGCGGGAACGGCGGGGCACACCCAGCCGAGGGGATGGGCGGGAGCGTTACCGTAAAGCCATTTGCTGTGCTCTCTTTGCCTCAGTCCATGCCAGCAGGGTAATCAGGGATAAAGGCTGATGCCATGGAAGAGTGTTGCCAAGGCAGAGAAGGATTTTCCTGGGTGCCAGGACCTGCCATGCCAAGGCTCCAGCTGCTGCCTTTGTTCTGCAGGGGAGCTCCCTCCTGTGCATGCCCAACGTGCTCAAGGTGTACCTGGAGAACGGACAGACGAAGGCATTCAGGTTCGACAGGAGCACCACTGTGAAGGTAACGATGCCTGGCTGGCTGTTCCCACCACTCCAGCCCAACCCATCAACACAGGGGCATGCAGGGGACCTGCAACCTTTGGCTTGCACTGAGAGGCTGGAAGGGGATTCCTGGCTGGTGCTGGGCACACGGGGTTTTCCATGTTCCAGCCTCATTCCTGCACTGGTGACAATGTTCCCCCGTGGAGACGTGAAAGCTGATTAAACCCTTCAGATGACAGAGAGGGATCCGAGGGAATGATCTTCCTGAATGAAGAGGGATCCTCCCTCGGGTCACTTCTGCCTGAAGGCATCACAGACAAGTTGCCACCATTCCCCTCAAAAGGTGGTGCTGCTCCCCAGAGCCACCAATCCAGCCCTTTCCATAACTGCTGTGCTTAGACACAGGATTACACACTTCCACTTTTTCCAGCCTTATCTTTAGAGCTGCCCAGTGTTTGTGTTGGAATTACCAAGGTTTGCCCATGTTCTGTGGCTGGAGGATGAATGTTGTCCTGAGGCATCTCTCTCACTGTGGGAGAGACACACAATGGACACATGTTCTTGGGTTACCAGGCTGAAAGAATATTAAGGGGAAAGGCAAAGAGCTTTTATTTATCATGCAGCAAAAACTTTCCTTAAAAAGGAGGAGTTTATTGTCTAGTTCATCCAAGCTTCAGAAAACCATTCTGGTCTCTCAGGCAGAGTAAAGGTCTACTTACAAGGCAGAGAAAAAGAAAATGGTGAAATAAAGCAAGGAGATGGTAAGGAATGGGAAGGTCAGTTGTAAAGAGAGGTTTGACTGCCCATCCACAAGGATTTAATTTCTAAAGGATGTATTAGCTCTTCACCTTTTACTTGAGTTTCTCAGCTCTGACCTAGAACAAGTTTTTCCAGTTTTTCAGTGCAGCCCTCCAGAAACACCCAAATGGGTAAAATCTTCCCAAGTTAGGTGTTTCCAAAAATTTCTCTGCTGCTTAAGAGATCCTGGCTTAAAGCTGAGGTGAGTCGAAGAGTTATGTTGCCTCACAAGGCTTGGTTGAGTCCAAGGGCTTCTGTTTCAATTTGTGCTCAATCAAGCCTTACATGTTGTTTTTTGTTTGCCAAAAATAAACCTTGTTATTTTCATAACACTTAGTATTCTGACAGGATTCTCCATTAAAACTGAAACACCAGTTTCAGTCAGATTTGGTAGATTTTTACAATTATGCTCTCAAATTCTTGTTTTTTGGAGGGAAGAAGTGCTTTTCACCAGTTCCTTGTAGTTTTTCCACAAATCATAGAATCCCAGAATGGTTTGGGTTGGAAGGAACCTAAAAGAGCATCCAGTTCCAACCCCCTGCCATGGGCAGGGACACCACCCACTAAACTGGGTTGCTCCGAGCCCTGTCCAGCCTGGCCTTGTGCACTTCCAGGATTGTGGCATCCATGTCCCAAGTGCTGCAGAGTTTTAGAAAGCTGGAATAGTGCACAGGAAACACTTGGACGAAGGGTGACAAAAGTGCTCAACAACACCCAACCAAACACTGTAAGACTCGGAGTGCAGGGCAGCTCAGGACAGGCAGCTCCAGGAGGTGGATTTGATGCCTGTGACACCTTGGAAGTTGCATGTTGCTGGACTTACCATGGCAAGGTGCAGCTTCCCTGCATTGTCCTCCCGACGTGCTGGGATGTGCTGTGCTCCGTTTGTCCGTGCCTGCCGCGCTCCTCTGCAGGCTGGAGTCACACAACGATGTCCTCGTGCTGTCTGAGCCCTGTGTGACCCCTGTGTGACCCCTGTGTGACCCCTGTGTGACCCCTGTGCCCCTGCCCAGGACATCGTGCTGACGCTGCAGGAGAAGCTGTCCATCCGCAGCATCGCCCACTTCGCCCTGGTGCTGGAGGAGCAGTACAACCTGACCAACATCCACCTGCTGCACGAGGAGGAGCTCATTGCACAGGTAGGTGTGTCCCACGGCCCTGCAGGGGGGCTCTGACACCCGGGAACAGAGGCCACAGAGGGGCAGGGAGAACCCAGTGCTGCAGGTGTCACCAGAGGGGTGAGGCCAGCCCTGTCCCCAGCCTTACCATCCCCTTCTGCCACAGCCTTCATCCATATCCCAGGAGAAATGGCGATTTTGGGAGTGTCTTGCCCTGGTTGGAGACCCTGCAGAGCAGTACCCGTGGCCTGATGTTGCTTGGACTGTGTAGAGCAGTCGTGGGTCACATCCTTTGTGCCACCTGTCTCATGGGCCCATCCACAAAGGAGTGTTTGAGCCTTAAAACAGCCTTTAGTCAGCTCTGCACCACCTCACTGTTTACAGTTCTCCAAGTAGTCAGAGCATTCACCCAGCCAGGGGCCACTTTGATTAAATTCTGGCTCAGTAGCTGCTGTCCTGTCAACACGAGGCGAGCTTGTGTAATTCTGCAAGTAAAGCTGGGCTCATCCAATTTGTGAGGAAGTGCCTGCTCAGGTGCCGCAGCTGTGCTGATGGGTTTGTTGGTTGTTGACCTACTGTGCTGCAGAGGCATTCATGGAATCATATATAGAATATCTGGGGCTGGAAAGGACCCACAAGGAGCACTGAGTTCAAGTCCCTTGGTGCTGACACTGTCAGAGCACTGAGCACACGTGCCGGATGATTTCTGCTGTGCAGGATTTGCTCAGGATAAGATATGCTGATGTATAACTCAGAGCCTTGACACTACAGTGGTGATCTAGGGGTTCTGTTTAGGACTGCTGTGCCTTGTGACTGAGCTGCAAAGCAGAGCAGTTTGCCCCTTCTCTTGCTGTTATCATGTGGACCCAAAGCCTCTGTCCTGGTCATGGTGCAAGCATATGAGATCAGGGGGGTTTTGATGAAGTGTTGTTGTCAAAGGCCTTCCAAGCTGTTGCAGGGAGAAGCAAAAACCAGTGAAGAATCAGAGACAAAATTACAAGCACTAGCAAAGCCTCTTTGTGTTTGCTAAGGACAATCTGCCCCATCCCCTTGCCAGCAGCTTTGGGCGATTCCTGTGGGTTCGCTCACCGTGCAGGGAGGGAGGGGCCGTGCTGTGATTCCCTGTGTCTGTTGCAGGTTGTACAGAAAAGAGAATCTCACGACTACCGGTGCCTCTTCAGAGTGTGCTTTTTCCCCAGGGACCCCTTGGACCTCCTGCAGGAAGACCCAGTGGCCTTTGAGTATCTGTACCTACAGGTGACACTGGGGTGTTCCGTGCTCCGGAACCCCTTCCCACCCCGTTCTCATTTCTGCTTTAAACCACAGTGTGTCTGACTTGCTCAGCTATATGGGTGTGGAAAGCAGAGCACTTGAAATCAGAGCATTTCAATTTAAGTTGCCCTAAATTCCTGAATCAGTTGGTCTGGTTGCCTGGTGACACCCGTAAGTGATGCATGGTGGCACGTCAGCGGTCACATCCTGACTTCGTCCCAACTCTGCCCTCTTTGCTCCAGAGCTGCAGTGATGTGCTCCAGGAGAGGTTTGCTGTGGAAATGAAGTGCAGCCTGGCGTTACGTCTGGCTGCTCTGCACATACAGGAGAGGACCTATGCGTGTGCTCAGGCACAGAAAGTGTCCTTGAAATACATCGAGTAAGTTCGCACTTTCTGTGTTCTGTTGTGGCTAAGCCTGGAGAAAGAAGGAGCCACCTAAAAGTCACGTCAGCTCAATGTCTGCCTGGTGTTTGGCTCTGGATAGGAGACTGTCTGTGACCCAAAGGGACTGCAGCCTCTTGTTTGTGCTGGTTATTTTAGGGTAGGGTTGCCTGATGGGTCTCCCTGTCCTTAATCTGCTAAACTGCTTGAACAGTGCAGGCAGTGAACACCTGGGCATGTCCCAAGACAGAGAGAGGTTCTGAACTGTCACTGGAGCAGGGACTTGAAAGTGCAGATCTCTCACACAGTGATGATTGCCCAAGCTGCTGCTGCCAGTATTGATTGCCCTGGCTCGAGAGAGAGGAGATAATCACCAGCTTTCCACAGCCAGCACATCTCTGCATGCACCACAACCATGCCAGAACTACTCACTTTAGGCAAAAAGGATAGATCCTGTGGCTTCATGGAGTCTGGGGGGAAATGACCCAGGAGCAGCTGTGCTGTGCTGCAGGCCAGTGCTGCTAGGCTGTACCTGCCCCAGAGAATCCCCCACTTTAGGAACTGGTGACGAGCCACTTGTTGATCAACAGACATAGGTGTGGTGACTCACTGTGCTGCCAGATGTGCCCAGCTGTGTGCAGGGAGCAGAGGGCAGGGGGCTGCTGCAGTGCTCCTACCTCTTGGGCATGTAATGCTTGGGCTCAATAAACCCCCAGCAGCACACATGCCTCATGGTTTTGGGTCCAGGGATCTGAAATGTCATAACCTTGTCACCAAAGTAAGGTGAGTGCAAGGACAGAATCTCCATCCCCCGGGTCATGAGAGGAGGTTGGGACTGCCCTGCTGACAAAGCTTGTGAATTAACTCCTGTAAAAGCATGTGAAAACAGGCATGACAGTGTACGTTCTCCAGCCCCTCTCCTGACCTGGGGGCAGGTGCGGATAGCAGAGGATTTGAGCGGCAAGGCCGCCGGGTGTGTTACAGCCCGTGAGGCTGTGTGGTGCCTTTGCCCTGTCCTGTGGTGCTGGGGCTCAGCATGGCCAGGACCCCCTGTGCTCCCTTCCCCTCTTTCTGCCAGGAGGGACTGGGGAATCGAAAACTTCATCTCTCCCACCCTGCTTCGAAACATGAGGGGGAAGGACATCAAGAAAGCCATCAGCTACCACCTGAAGCGGAACCAGCTGCTGCTGGACCCTCGGCAGAAGGTAACCCCGAGTCATGGTACCTCCCAGGATGGCAGAAGTGTCTCCTGGGGCCAAAGAAGGAGTGTCTCTCCTCTGAGGGTCTCCTCCCTGTGCAACACTCAGGGCTTTTTTCCTGCCTTTCCCTCATCTGTGCCCCCACTCCCCGATTTCCCTGTGCTGTGTGTCCTGCTGCAGTTTGCTCTGGTATTCTCAGTGGGCCATGTGGGACGGTCCTGGACACCCCTGTGGCCTGTCCAAACAGAGCTGAATGTGTTGGTCAGATACACAGTTCTGCATGGAAGTCTTCCAGCCTGCAGTACCTGTTTCTAAATGGTGTTTCCTCTCTTGCCAAATGAAGCACCAGCTCACAGCAACCCAGGTGCGCCTGAGCTACCTGCAGATCCTGGGAGAGCTGAAGATGTACAGTGGGAAGATCTTCAACGCCAGCATGATGGTACAAGCTGTTCATTTATGTAACTGGCTTTGGTGTGCTGCCCTACTGGTCACACTTCTTCTCCCTGTCCTGAGATATCATGGCACGTGTTGGTCAGGGGCTCTGCTGGGGACACTCAGCATAGTCCCATTGAAGTGGATAACAGACCAGCCTACGTGATAGTTACACATAAAATTTCTAACTGAAAGCTGTAACTCTTGCTCTTCACTTGGGTCCTGTCTGTATTTTGTGTGTTGTAAAGTACTGAAAAAGTCTGGGAAGGCTTCAAAAACTCTTTAAAAAGTACTAGAAAGACTTAAACCTCACAGTAAAAAAGAGTCTTCTCTCTTCACAAGAGGTTTCTTTAATCTCTGCCCCTACAGCTGCAGGACAGGCAGTCACACTTGGCACTGCTGGTGGGGGCCAGGTATGGGGTGAGCCAGATCATCAACAGCAAGCTCAACATTGTCACGAACCTGGCCGAGTTCCCCAGCATCAGCAGGGTGGAGCTCAGCAAGGAGTCCGACAAAGTCAGCGTGGTCAAGATCTACCTGCAGGACCTGAAGGTGAGTGGCTCTGCCATGAGGACAGAGGGTGTGGGAGCAGTCGTTCACACCACCTTCTCAAAATCTTACTGAGGGTGTGACCAGCACAAAGGGTTTGGGACAGATTTGGGAGAGAAAGCTCATAGGAAGAACAAAAAAAGAAAATTGCTGGCGAAAAGTGATTCCTCCTGTTCTCCTCCATCAAAGGCACAAAAGCCAAAAAACCCGAGTAGATTTCTCTTCTTTGTGCCTCTTACAAAAACAGACTGAGGGGTGCATGGGACAGAGTGTGTGCCTTGCCATTGTGTAACACGTTCCTGCAGACTGTGGTGCAAATATTTGTTTATTCTAACAATTTCTCTTTTCTCCCCACCCCCACCCCAAACCCCAAAACAAATAAAACAGGTGCTGACTCTGCTGCTGGAATCAAACAGTGCGAAGGATCTCGTCTGCCTCATTATCGGCTACTACAGGATCTTTGTGGATGCAAACACCTCCATATTTACGTGGGGAGACAAAAACCAGCAGCTGCACCGTGTCTCAGCTGAAGAAGGTTTTAAAAAAACAGCCTTTTTTTTTTTGCCAAAGGATGGGGAGGAAGTGGGTGGATTTCCCAGCACTGGAGGCGTTATTCCCTCCGGGGAACAACTTGAGGGAGCAGTAGCCCCGATCTGTGTGGTGGATTTATCATCTTAGAGGGCTTTTCCAACCTTCAGGTTCCGTGATTCTGTGATAGGGGCAGGCCCGTGGGGGTCGCAGACCGAGTCTTGGGGCAAGGGGTTAGCTAGAGTTTGCTCTGGGGTAAATATATCCCAGAGGTGTGGCTGCACCTCCCCTTGCAGGCTGATCCCCCTCCCCATCGCACGGGACGGGCTGACGCGTGTGTTTGAATCCCAGGGTACGAATCCCGAGCCTGCAGCGACTCTGAAGACTCCTGGGAGACGGAATCCTCCTCGGAGCGGCGCGGGGACCACCCCGCGGAACAGGGCAGCGAGGAGCGGCCAGGGGAGCCTCGCAGTCCCGGGGGGAACGGCGCCGAGCCGCGGAACGGGGGTGACAGTGCCACGGACAGCACGTCCGAGGCTTCCGACTCGGCCCGCTCCGAGAGCCGGGCGTTCAAGACAAGCGGCTCCAGCGACTCCATGGACGCACTGGAGGAAGATGACCTGGAAGCGTGTTCCTCCTCCGGGCCAGAGCTGTTCCACTTCTACAGCCCGACCGTGCAGGAGATGAGCAGCTCGGACAGCAGCTCCGTCCCCGTGTCCGCCGCCGGGAGCCCCGGCGGGGCAGGGCCCGGGGACGGCTTCAGGTTCCTGCGGGTGCCGTCGGAGGGGCCCGGGGGCAGCCCCTCCGAGCAGGGCGCGGCGGCGAGCGCGCTGGAGAGCCGGCTGTCCGAGGTGGACACCACGGGCTACTACAGCCTGTGCTACGGCACATCGCCCGCCGGCAGCGCCCGCCCCGCCCCGCACGGCTGGACCGCCGCGCCCGCACACCTCGTCCTGGACCCGCCCCCGGGCTTCGGCGACTCCAGCTCCGAGGAGGAGTTCTACGATGCCGCCGACAGGCTCAGCCCTCCGGACGCGCTGGCAGGTAAAGCCACACCCGCGTGCTGCAGGTCACCTTCCTCCCACCTGCGCTGGGGTGCTGCCGGTTCTCCCATCAGTCTTCCTGGGGGAATGCCCTTCCAAAAAACCTTGCCCAAGATTTTTGAAGGACCTTCAAACACCCATTCTGCACAAGCCACTCCTCAGCAGGTGTACAATGACACTGCAGGGGGATTTGTTATCACATCCAAACACTGGGGCACAGGAAAAGTCAGTTTTCAGATGAGTGTGGCATTCTGGAATCTCTGCTCTGTTCCTCTGAGCTGAGGAGAGCCAAAACCTGTAAAACATTGTTTCCCAAGACCAAAAGTCATGTTCAGGTCAGGGATGTGTTATGAAGCTGGATCAAGGATTCCTGAGGCTGAGCAACTCCCCAGTCATTGTATTTCCTCACAAAGGAAAGGATTCTTGTTTCTGCTCTGTCAGTATTAACTGAATCTCTTAAGAATTTGATTTGTGCCATTAAACAGTTTTGACTTTTGCAATAATGCATTGCCACTCTATTGTGTTCAGAAAAATACCTGTCATCTCTGGAAGTTTTTATCATCTAAATGTCCAGCTGGGAATTTCTGACCATGTTTCTATTTGATGATAACCCTACAGCTGCGGGCATTGCTCCTGTAGCAGCTGCTGCTGTCACCAAATTTAACTGGGGAGTTACAGCCACACCTGCCATCAGGTGAAGCAACTCCAACACACCTGAGAGGGGACTGTCCAGAGCCCTCATAAGTAACCCTGGGTTTTGGTGTTTGTACCCACAGACATAGACTCTGCCTTTTCCTTGACATCTCTGACACCAAGGAGATGCTTGACCATGGCAGATTGTTTCCCCTGGCCCTTGGGAGCCAGGTGTTGCTGCTGGACAGTTGTGTCTGTCATTCCAAGTGTTGTGCTGAGAGGTTTTTTGGCCCACTGCATAGACATATGGATATTCTGCTGCCTGGAGCTGTTTCCTGATTTCTGTGTTTTTTTTCTTGCCATCAGGCTATGATATGACATCCTGGGAGAGTACAGAGAACTCCTCCTGCATCCCCAAGAGACTGAGGCGCTACAGCTTGGGGGAGAACCCGTCAACAGGGCTGACAGTGAGGGAGAAGCACAGGGGGGAGAAGGAGCTGATGTATGCCAAGAGCCTGAGGAAGAGAAGGTCTTTCCTGAAAACTGATTACACTTCCCAGGTCAGTTTCCCCTTGCCTCTCCCAAGCTCTCCACAGAGCTGCTGCTCCTGGCTGGCTGCTCAGCCCTCCTTGGAGGACCTGGGAAAGGACATGGACACGGGGCTTCCCCTGGCCACCTGGGCCCAGAGGGACACTGGGGGCACAAACTCCTGCTGTGACCCGATGGAGATGGAGCCTGGCACCACGGAGACAAGGGCGGTGATGGAAGGGGTAGTTCCATCCATTTCAGTGGTTTGCTGTCCTGCTGACCAGGGTGGGGAGGAAGACAGTGGCCTCCTGCCAGAACACCCCCCCTTGCTGTCCACAGAGGAAGATGAGCCCCTTCCCAGAGGACAGAGCGACGCTGCCCAGGAAAGCTCCCCGCTGGAGACAGGCCCCAGGGTGCTGAGCCAGGGAAGCTGTGTGCCCACTGAGGGCTGTCTGGCCCGAGGGTTGCTGGAGGAGGGGTGCTGGGTGATGGTCACCCAGCACGAGGCCGGCACTGTGACCCCATCCTGCGGCCAGGAGGGGACCTGCCCTGCTGGTGAACTCTTGCTGCCGTCACTGGCTCCTGGCCCCAGGGTGGCCCCTGCCCAGGAGGGGGCTGAGGACCAGGGGCTGCTCCCGGCTCCCTGTCAGAAGAGCAAAGCTGATGGCAGCTGCTGTGCCAAGGGCAGCTGTGCCGTGCCCAAGTCCCAGGCGAGGAGCACACAGGTGGTGAACGGGGGGGCCCTGCGGAAAGTGCACGAGGGCCACGTGGGGTTCCCAGAGGCAGCCCAGCTCCTGGAGGATTGTGGTGTCTCGGGGGTCCTCACCCGCCTCTCCTGGCTCTCGTTCGGAGTGAGGACAGACCTCACATCACTCAGCCTGGCACAGGAGAGGGTGGATGTCCCACTTGAGCCTTTGGCCTCCCAGAGAACCAGTGGGTGCACAGGGGCCGATGCTGTGGGGAGGGAGATGCCAACATCCCTAGCTGGAGCAGGCTTGGGGCAGGAGCTGGTGAGCAGCTTGGGGCTCGGTGATGGTGATGGGGGGCCCAGAGGAAACATGGGGAACGTGGCTCAACAGCAGCCGCAGCCTGTACAGGCTTCTTTTCCCAGGGAACAGGCTCCTGAGGTGGGGAAGGACTCCTGCCTGGCTCCATCTCCTGAGCTTTTTAACTCCTCAGGTCCCATTCCCTTGGGCTCACTGGGGAAAGAGGCAGGAGACCACAGGGCTGTGAGACACTCCTTCCTCTGCTTTAACCCGGAGGAGGGTGAGCAGACCCCTCCCTGCCCGGTCCCGGCGAGGCCCCAGGGCAGTTCCCCCGCAGAGAGCTCTCTGTCCCCGCACGGCGCCGACGGCTGCGGCTGCCGCCTGCCCTACATCGGCTGCTTCCACCCGCCCGACAAGGGGGAGCGCGAAACCAGCCCCTCCGCGTTCCTGGGGCCGCTCACCACGCCCCCGGCCAGCAGCTCCAGCCTTCCCGGGAGCCCCGGGAGCGGGATCGCCGTGTCTGTGCCCGGGCATGGGGATGGGGCTGGGCGGGACCCCCACCTGCGGGCGCTGGGGCAGCTCAAGGACCAGGCGTGGCTGAGCCCCGCCGACTTCTCCCGCTTCCTGGCCTACACTGCGGAGCTCCAGGAGGTTGTGGGGAAGCTCTCCGGGAGCCAGGCCACCCACCTGCAGGATCAGTGCACAGAGCAGGGTGCAGACAGCAAGGGTGCCCTGGGCTGGGCCTCCCGGGGCCTGCTGTCCAGCTGCCAGGAGCTGCTGAGCACGGAGCAGCCTCTCACGGAGGTGCAGCGGGTGCTGAGGGCGACGTTTGACCACCTGGTTCACCTGGCAGTGACCTGCTTCCAGGTGACACACTGCTGGCGCTGCAGGCAGAGGCAGCAGGAGCTGGGGGCTGCGCTGGGGGACGTGGTGGGCACCTACCAGGGGCTGGTGCAGGCTGTCCACCAGCACCTCCACGGGCAGGGCTGCCCGGAGCTGGGCGCCAAGCTCCTCGCCCGCCAGCACATGGCCCTCTCAGCTGCCATCTTCTGTCTCCTGCAGCAGTTCAGGGCACCCCCGTGTCTGTGACAGCCTGGGTGGGGGCAGACGAGGGCACTGGGGGGGACAGAGCCCAGCTGTGTGCCCTCTGTCCACCTCAGGCTCTCCCCCACGGCGATGTTTAGCCCCACAGCCCCAGGACAGCCACTGGAGGACATATCCTTCTCAAGAGGTGCCACAGGGAGCTGGGTTCCCCAAGAGATGCTGTGCCCAAGGGTGCTCTTGGAGCACTGCAGGGACATGTGTGTCCTGCCCAAGGCTCATCCCTCACCTACCAGAGGCTGTGCAAGTGTCCCCCCTCAGGCTGTTGTCTCAGCCACCTTCTGTCACCTGTGGGGAAGGACAGCCCTTTGGCCTGCCTTTCACACACTCCTGGCTCCCCAGGCAGGCTCTGGGACATCAAATCCCACGCTGGCCTAATGTGAAGAACCCCAGGTGGCTTTGCCCACCTTCTGTGGCCAAGGGAATGCAGTGATCCCATATTCAACCACTTTTCCACGTGAGGGCAGGAAGGGTTGTCCAGGCTGGGGAGGTAGCACCACCTCCCTCTGTCCCACTGCGATTCCTGTGTCAGCACAACTCTCCTCCTGTTTGCTGATGCATGAGACAGTCCCTGACTGACCCCCCACTCCGTGCTACTCACGGCTCTGGGTCTGCCAGAAGGAACCAGCAAGCCCCAACACCGAAATGCCGCTGTCAGAGCTGTGCCGTGACCCTTCCATGGCCTCCACGGGCAAGGACCAGCCTCTGTGCCCACTCCCACCAGGTGCAGCTCACCCTGGCCAGGTATGAACCACGAAGGTGGTCTCACTTTGCATCCCCCGAGAGGCAGCACTGCAGTGCCCCCGGACTGGGATGCCCAAGGTGGTCACCTCCACCTCCAGCTTGCCGAGAGCCCCTGGGGGCACCTGACACCACGACACCCTGAGCCCCTGCTGTGGGTTAACCTGGGGATAAGCAGAGGTTAACCCCTGGCTGGGGTTAAACCACAGCAGCCCCCCAGCAGCTGTTTCTCGGCCCCTCTGACAGCCTCCCCTGGGCAGAAGGCCCAGGTGTACGAGACACTTGCTGTGAAAAGAAATGAAAACACATAACCATGGTTACCTCAGACCACCCTCGGGTCTCACTACTAGTAGCTGTGAGGCTTTGGGTGTCTTTGGGCAGCAATGGCTGAGGTAACACAGTGACACAGCTGCACAAACATGCCTCCTGCTGTGGCTGTGGGACGTGTCCCTGCTCTGTGCAGGGCACGGCCCAGCCCAGGTACCTCCCAGCAGGACACACCTGTGCACGTCGTGTTTGACAAGGTACCACATGTAGTAACTCTAAGGACACAATGGGGATCTAAACATTTTATTTTAGGTTAGATGCATAGGACTAGCTACAGGCTTCAACAACCCACCAAGTCTTCAACTGGGTTTAAGTTGTTGGGACATGGTGCCCTTGCCTTCTATCCCGCATTCTCCTGTGGGAGCAGCAGTGTCCTGTCCCATGGGAAGGGATTTTCCTTGCCCATAAGCTTTGCAATCCTAACTTCACCTTACTCACTGTTTAACTAAAATGAAGGAAACACCTCAAGGCTCTTCTCCCTGTCCCAGAACAAGTGCAGGTGCAGGAGTCATAAACAAACAGCTGGAAAGAAGCAAAACTGAATTCACCTCAGTTTTCACTTGATCCCAGGCTCCACCAGCTCCTGTTTCCTGCCCAGGGCGATGGGGATTGTCCAGCAGTGCTGAGGTAGAAAGTGTTGCTCTGACAAGGTCCCTTGCTTTGACAAGTGACTGTGCTCCCCGTGCCAGTCACGCCGGTGCCTCCTGCAGCTCTTCACCACAGAATAAAGAGTTTCCTCGGGTGGTGGTGTGCTGCGGTGTTTCCACCTGTTCTGCTCCCTCCCGTAGCACGTAGCCTTTCCCAGAGGAGACTCCAGCCTTCAGGGCCACCGGCCAGTTCCGTGTCTCGTAGTAGGTGCACAGGATGTCGAAGACTGTCCGGAGCAGAGAGGTGGCGGGTCACACACGTGCTGTGACACCTGTGCCAGCAGCTCTACACACCCAACAAACACCAGGGAGGGGTGACAGCTCACCCAGAGAGGGTCCCCCCTGTAACACCTGAAAAGCCTGTGCCACAGACAGCCCACCTAGGGGCCGACAGGTTATTTTGGAGAGGACTTTAGGGCGCTCTGGGCAAAGTGGACTCTGTGTCAACTATAGCAAGGTGCCTTTGGTCACTATTTTGCCTGACCGGTGCCACATCTCTGTGTGGCTGATGGTACCCCCTGTACTGGGCCACACCTGCCGTGCTCCCACCATCACTCCTGGGTGCTGAGACGCCATCTCAGGGCTCCCCTGGGCACACAGAGCCCCCAGCCACCTCAGGGGCAAGAATCTTCTAGGGTTGGCCCAGGACATGAGCCTGCCTGTAGTCACCTTGCAGTTTCACCTTGCAATCCTCTGCTGTGACCAAGTGTGCCAGCCCAAGGTGGTACAGGACACCAACATCCTCCCTGGCATTGTGAGCCTGGGCTGAGCCTGGCACAAGGCCCCAAACTCCCACCCTCCCACGGCTTGTACCAACAACAGCCCTGCAGCATCCCCCCACCAGGCAGTCCCCTGCCTCACGCACAGCTCGCCCAGGGAGCACACAGACCCTGGAACAGGGATCAGCAGGGATCACACCACACTCCAGCGTGTCCCCCCAGCCCCGCACAGCCCCAGAGCAGCCCCTCACCCTGGTTGATGGCCAGAGTCTCCGAGTGGTAGTTCCTGGAGTTGGGGGCTTTCACCATGTACTCGCGGATAGGGAGTCGGGCTGTCTGCAGGGACTGCTGCCGTGCCCTCTGCAGGGTCACCCGCTGCAGGGACACACAGACCTGCTGCCACATGTCCTCACACATGTGTGCCATCAGCAGCCACAGAGCCAAAACCCACCCTGGGCCTCGTGGCACCTGCACTGCTGCAGCCTGGCCCCGCCTGCTGCTGAGTCTGGGCAGGATTTGAGGGAAAAGGGATGTGGTGGCAGCAACAGCACTGGGATATCTCTGCTACAGTGAGGGAACGGAGCAGGCAGCACCCACCTTGTGAATGCTCTCGTCCACCAGCCCTCCCAGCACGTACACCTTGTCCGGACTGATGTCTTCCAGCACTGGGAACAGGACACTGGCTCAGCCCCACACAGCAGTGAATCCTGCAAGATGCCGCTCTCCCAGCACACCCCAGTCCCTCAGACAGCCGAGGGCAGAGCCCCCTCATGGGGGGCTGGGGCCTGGGGACAGATGGGTCCCACGGGAGCAGATTTAGCACCAGATCTGAGCACACAGCATGTCTTGTGCAGTGTGGGACAAGGAATGAGAGGAACCCACTTGTCTGGGGCACAAAACCACCTGAAAAAGAAATTCCTAAAATTCAACCTTTAGCCCTTGCCTAAAGCATGTGAAATATTTACCATTCTCAGAGTCAGGAGTGAGATAAACAATGGCATCCAAAGGAAATAGGTCCAGGTAACTCTCTGGAGTTGTATCCATCTGAAAAACACAAGGCAGGGAGAGGAGCAGCCTATCAGCCCAAGGTCCATCTGCCAGAACAAAACCCCCTCCCAGACACAGAGATATCCTGGGACTGACACTACTGTTTGGATGTATAAACGCCTACAGAAACACTGGCTTTGGGTTTTCCTTTTTCAACTGGAAAATGTTTCTGTATGGGCAGTGAACAACACATATCTCAAACTCCATTAAATTTCCTCCTCACCAAAAGTCCTTGGTGTGGTTTGACAAAGGGAGAACAACAATTATCTAATTTTAAATGAGATTCAGGTTCCCGAGGGACTCAGGAGTCCCCACCGCGGGCGTTTTGCCTGTGCTGCAGAGCGCAGGGCTCGGCTCTCACCAGGTACCGTGCGAAGCCGTCGTTCATGCGGAGGCACTGCTCGTAGACCGGCGTCCCGGCGGCGAACTCGGTCAGGCACAGCCAGAAGGGGCGGGCGGCGCGGCGGTTCGCCCCGTACAGCCGGCGGATCTGCGAGGCCAGGCGGCCGCTCTCCTGCGGACGGCGCGGGATGGCACCGAGCGGGACCGGGGACACACCAGCTCCGCCGGGGCCGGTCCCTCCGGGCTCTCGGTGCCCTGCCCAGGGCAGGGACGGGCACACGCGGGGTGCGGCATCCCCGGGCCCCCCGAGGAGTCCCCCCGGCAGCCCCCCGTACCTTCTCGGTCATGCCGCCGGCCACGCCGAGGTCGAGGCAGAGCCGCGGCCCCGCCGCCCGCGCCTGCAGCAGCCGCTCCCGGGCCAGGGCGGCCGCGGCCCTGC
>JAWWES010000094.1:7701383-7722490 GCA_035583135.1 Lophotriccus pileatus | reverse complement strand
CAGCAGAATGTACATGCTCCCCTCCCAGGGGCAGACTGGAAAAAAAGAAAACGTTTTATTACAGCTTTTTCTACATATATAGAAAAAAGCAGCATTGTAATGAAGCAAACATCTGCTCCATCCTGGTGCTGAACCCAAATCCAGCAGACAAAGGCATCCCCATGACATTCTGAGGAGGGGCTGTCTCACCCCTCAGCCCTCTTGGGCTTCTCAGTTCATTTTCTTGCGCTTCCGCTGCCCTGCCGGTGCCTTCTGCACGGGCAAGGGCAGGGACAGAGTGCCCAGCTTGTGGTTCTGGTCGTT
The DNA here is from genome assembly GCA_035583135.1 of Lophotriccus pileatus. Taxonomy (NCBI): domain Eukaryota; kingdom Metazoa; phylum Chordata; class Aves; order Passeriformes; family Tyrannidae; genus Lophotriccus; species Lophotriccus pileatus. The sequence goes on along the minus strand of JAWWES010000094.1, from coordinate 7,722,187 downwards.
CTCCAGCCCCGGCATCCCTTTGGCCTTGGACACCCTCAGCCGCAGGGCCTTGGCGATGTCCAGGATCCTGGAAAGCAATGGAGAAACACCACCAGTGGGGCTCATGAGCCTCCTGTGCTATGACACCGCACGGATCCGTGGCCTCCTGCCCTGGGGAAGAGGCCCAGAGCATCTCTGCAGTGGAGGAATGCCATGGAAGCAGCAGCTGACAGTGCCAGGGCTGCCAGGCAGAGCCTTCTTGGGGACAGAGTGCTGCTGATTTTGCAGCAGGTCTCAGCCTCCCCCACCCTTTTGCCTACAGCATCGTAGGTCCCATGTTCCCAGCTCCAGGGCAGAACAGACTAAATTAACCTGGGCACCAACTGCCAAAACCAACATGGATTCCTGGAAAAGCTTAGTTACAGAAAGAAAGAAAAATAGATGGAACCATTTTTAGTGCTATGAAACCTACTACTGCCTATCAAAGAACAAATAGCAGAAACAGAAGTGATGCCATGAAGGCTGACAAGAGAGCTGAAAACAAGCCGTGATCAAAGGCTCTGATAAGGTCTAATAATAAGTTTTCAGCCACAAACCCCAGTTCCAATCAATCCTGCAGGGCCAGGGACAGACAAGTCCTGTCCTGATCCGAGGAGCAGCCAGCACCTGCTGGGAAGTGCAGGTCCTGCACCTACCTGTGGAAAACTAAATCCTGACCCAGATGCCAGGGTAGTTTCAGGGCTCTCCCAGGGTGTCCCTGTAGGAGGATCCCAGCAGGTGTGAACACACAGGATGGCTCACCTGCTCTCCTGGAGCTTCATGTCATTCTGCAGGACGGTGAGGTCTGTCTGGAAGTTGTTGATGTGCAGAGCCAAGGCGATGACATAGGCGGTGATTTTAGCCTTCATGGATGCAGAGACTAAATTCTGGACACTGTGTGGCAAAAGAGAGAACCTGTGAGAGGTGGAGCGCAGGGGAGTCCCTGATGGTGTGTCTGCGGCCACTCAAGCTGAGCTCTGCCCTATCTGTGCCTCAAGAACCTTACACAGTGTCCCCTTACCTGCCGTTGTTGTAGGTCAGTGAGGTGAAATTCTTCATGAGTTTCCTGCTGATGATGTGTGGGCATTCCGGACCCATTGGATCTAGAGCAGACAGGGGCTTGGCAAAAGGATGAGGAACACACACCCACCCATTACAGCAGCACATGTATCACCCTGACACTTACAATGGAATATCACAAAACATCCCATGGGGAAGGGGCCTATAAGGATACTCGTGTCCAACCCCAAGAATCCCATCATTGATTGCCTCTTCCCAGGAACACAGAGACCCTAAAAGAAGCTTGGGCCCTTGAATTCTAGGTCTCATAATTTTTCAGGTCTGATAGGCTCCTGACAGCTTTTATTTTCTTCATAAAAGGGATCTCCCACTTCTACACTATACAACCTAAAACACACACACGCTTAAGTGTGTATTTCTTTTGCCACAAAATCCTAATAAAGCTGAGACCACATTTACAAGTCCCTATTAGCACCAATACTAGTCATTCCCACATCCTCCTTAGCAGTCCTACGGGTGACTCCTGTGTCCCCAGGAACACAGGAGGATATTACAGCCAGGCTTGCCACTTCCTCCTCCATCTGCCCTGCCAAGGACTGACAAGGACACTCAGATACACGAGCTCTGCAGAAGGTTGGCAAGCCTGGAAAATCTCAACCAAGTGTTTTGTGTGGTTCTGTTTCAAAAGCAGGACCCTGAGGACAGAAGAGATCCCCATGCTCAGGTGACGAACAAGGGATGCTGAAGACATTCCCAAAAGCACATCTTCAAGAGCTGAAAACTCTCTTACGCTTTTTCTTGATCACTTTCAGTTGGCTGAACTTAATGAGGGTGTCCAGGAACCAGAGGCATCGGGCTTTGTGGTCTCTGCTCTTCTCATCAGCAGGCAGGAACTTCAGCTCCTCCAAAACAAAGGAGCAGTGGCTGCAGGAGAGAGAGGGGAAGTTCAGCTCCACAGACAGCACCTTGCTGCTGCGCACACAACTACCCCCCATGCATCCCAAGGCAGGTGTGGCTCAGCCATGCCTGGACCACACGTCCCCCTGTGCACCAGGGCAGCTGTCCTGCCCCGGGTCAGGACACAGCCCTCAGCAGCAGCGTTACCTCCTCTCCTCTGCCCTCCTGGCGATGTCCTCGGCGGTGGCGCTGGCCAGGGCAGCCGCTGGCACCCGCAGCGCCTCGTACTCGGCGGGGGACAGGACTGGGGGGTGTTAAGGGAAACCACAGGCCTGGGCTCTCCCTTCAGGGACAGCAGCTCTGTCCACACTCACTGTGGGCCACACTCACTGTGGGCAGGGCAGAGGGATGGAACCCAGCCAGCAATCAAGGCCTTTAACAGACTGTGGCAATTCTGCACGGCCAGCCTCACCGCTATTCCCAGTAGGACTGCTGACAACAGGGAGAGACCCCTGCTCTCTGTTGGAAAGGGGCAGCCCCCAAAACCTCAACACAGCATTACCCTGCCCCCAGCTCTTGGGTTGTGAGAGGTGAAGGCTGGGCTCACTCCAGATGGCCACATGGAGGTTTACAGACGTGGGAAACCCCTGTGACACGGAAAAGATACTGTCCTCGAACTTGTACACGTGCTCTGGCCTGTCAGCATCCTCGTGGCACGGTGGGAGGAAGGCAGAGATGGTCTGCACATCGTCCTGGGCCACATCCTGCATCAGAGCTTGGGAGGGAAACAGGGAATGTTTGGACTGTACACAGCAAAATGCAGAGAATGGGAACACAACCCAAATCCTCCCTTTAGACGCAAATCTACTCAATGGTGGCTCTTGGGTTAACACCAATTTAGTCACAGCTGGAGCTTTAAACACTTAAAACTTCTATCAAGAACCTTCTGCTCCTTAAAATTTAGAAAAACCATTCAAGACTAGAGAAACATTTAGGAAAGAAGGGCACCAAGATGTCTGGCTGCTGCATGATGGGCAGAGCAGTTTTGGCACCTTGGGTTCTAGGGGACACCTCCTTGACACAAAGCAGCTCTGGGACCACTGTCAATATCCACCCTGGAACAAAAGGGATGAAAGCTGGCACTTTCTACAGTCAACAGACACCTCTCTCGTGCAAGCCAATGACACTCAGGATCCCAGAAGTGCTCTGGAGGGCTCCTGTCAGCCCTCCTGCTCAGTACAGGGGGGTCCACAGCACAGAGTCAGGGCAGCCCCAGCTCTGTCCTGCCACAGCCTGGAAACCCCCAGAGATGCTGACCCTGCACCGTGCTGACCTGTCCAAGGGTGCAACAGTCTCTGTGCCAAGTCTGTGCCATTTCCCACAGCCATGCCACTGAGTTCAGACCAAGGACACTGCCTTTATCCCAGAGAACTCATATCTAGGCATTCCCACAGGAGTTCCCAATAATGGGCAGGATGAGCACTGATGTCCAAGTGCCTTTCCCTCATTCAGGCAACTCCTACACCAAGTCCAGCAGGAACAGAAGGAAGCAGTTCCCCCACGTGTGCCCTTCTCAGCTGTCAGACCAGCTGCTTCTTCAGTCACTCCACACTTGGCAAGGACAGACAGGAAAAGCCCCTTCAGGTTGCCACCCTTAAACCTGGAGACAGAACCCTCTCACCTGTAACTCCCTTTGCATCTATAATATTTGCTGCAGCTTTTGTCACCGCCGTGCTCACGATGTCGCTGCCCACGGCGTTCATGCGCCGAGAGCTCAGCGCTCGCTTCTGCTTGCTGGTGCCAAAGGCCTCGATGCACAGATCCACCTGTGCCAGAGAGACACACCTTAAAGCACCTTGTTCACCCAAGGGAGCACAAACTCCATCATTTATTCCACAGCCACATCCTCTAATAAAACTTCAAACACTTCATAGGGCAAAACCCGCGCGCGGACGCGCTGGTCTGCGAGGGGCAGGGAGTCTCTGGGATGGTGATCCTCCCTTAAACAGCCATGAAAACACTGCCAGGTCAGGCACTGACTGCACTGCCTCCAGGGCACAGCAACAGTGCTGCACCTGCACAGGTTTACCCTGAGGGAGGACACCAAACACCCCAGCCTCAAACGAGCATCGCCTGCCCCTGTCGGCCGGATACTCACAGCAGAATGTGGCACGGGGTTTCAACCTTACCTTCTCCCTGTAGGATTTTTTCTGATAGTCCTTCGTGTCATCAGGTATCAAGTTATCTATAAAAGAACAGGAGTTATGTGCTTGGATGACAGCAGCCAGGACAGGAATGCCTTAAGTGTGACTGACAAACTTGGCACATCACATCAGGATTAATTCCACAGGGTTTGGCCACTTAAAGAACACACCAAAAATGAGAACCTGGAACAAAAAAGGAGCTTTTGCTATAAAACCTACAGGTGCAATGGAGTGTGGCCAATTGGGTGGGGCCAAACCCAGGTCCCCCTTCACAGAGTGAAAATGAGCTCCAAAAGACCTGATCCTTTGGGTTACCCTCCCGGGTCCTGCCACAAAACCCAGTTCTGCTGAAGACAACCTGTTTCATTGTTTTTCAGGGATCCAGTCCTCCCTCAGCAGAGCACACCCAAGCACACCTCAAGCTGCATTTCAGCAGGGACACTCTGACTCCCACCCTTCACACTCCCTGCTGAACCTCCACTCTGAGCTCGCTGTGCTTCCCTTCCCGCTCTTCCTCACAGCATGCAGGAGTGAAGGCATCCTCCTTCCTCCATGCTGAGGGAACAAGGCAGGAATGAGGAGGACAGAACAACTGAGAGCTGGAGGCACATACAGGCCCGGAATGGGCTGGGGTAACACCCAGCACCTCCCACCTGAGAGCAGGGGCTGCATGTTGAACATCTCGGCGTTGTAGACCTCCATCTGCCCAGAGTCCTTGTCCAACACACCTACAAAGTACCTGGAGAGAACAGCGTCAAGTGATTGCTGAGAAGCTGAAATGATTTAAACTATGTGGTTTTCTCACCCCGGGCACTTTTCCTGCCTTGCACATTTGCAATGTCATGATAACCAAGTCACCTCCCAGGCAGAAACATAACACCTCACTGTCCTAAGTAAATGTAGAAGTCTTAAGACAACTAAATCAGATGAAATGTAGGTCCCACCACAGCTCTGAGCCAGGCCCAGGGAAGGAACAGGAGCTCTGTGTCTGAGCAGCCCCTCCCTCCTCCCAGCCCCTTCTTCCATACCTGCACAGGGAGTTGCATTTCATGACCCCGCTGCCGAAATTGTGCCCCACGTAGCAAAGCCGCTCCGTCTCCGAGACCTAGGAAACCAGGGAGAACTCCTTGAATGTAGGGTGCTGGGGACCTTCCCTGCCTTTGCCTTGCTTCCCCTGACGCCACCAAGCTCTGTGCTCTCAGGAATCACAATTTAAACCCAGACTATACCAGCATGGCCAGCATGTACACACCTCACTGAGCAAGCCTTAGTAATTCACACTGAAATGTGGTTTAATAATTCACACTGAAATGCTGCTACAAAGCTCAGCACAGACTTTCACAGAATCACGGGCTGGTTTGGACTGGGAGGCACCTCAAAGCCCATCCAGTGCCACCCCCAGCCACGGGCAGGGACACCTCCCACCAGCCCAGGTTGCTCCAAGCCCTGTCCAGCGCAGCCTTGGACACTCCCAGGGATGGGGCAGCCACAGCTGCTCTGAGCAACCCGTGCCAGGGCCTGCCCACCCTCACACAGAACAATTTCTAGTTCCCACCTACAGGAGCTGCCTCGGCCACGGCCCTGAGGGCAAAAGAGGACCAAAGCCCTCCAGTGCAGGACTCGCCCGCGGCGGGATCGGCGTGGAATTCCAGCAGCAGCTCGTGCCGCGACCTGCAGCGGCCCCGCGTGTGGCCTTTGCCCGACCACGGATGTGTCCTGGTTATCACCTTATCATAGCGTTTCGAGACGAGGGCGATCTGCCTGCCCGGAGCCGTCCCCGCCCGTCCCGCCGCGGGCCCTTACCAGGATCCTGCGGTGCCTCTTTCGGGGATGCGCCATATCCCGGCTCCGGTACACGGTGAAGCGCAGGGACTCGGGGCTCCGCAGCCTCCCGTTGGCGAACCGCACTGCGGGACAGGGACAGGCAGCCCGTGAGCCCCGGGAAGGGCCGTGACGCGCCCCGCGCCCCCGGCCCGGCCCCGCTCACCGAGCGCCGCCGGCCGCTCCGCCGCGACATCCCCGCGGTAGCGCCAGGTGGCGGCGGCCATGGCGGGGGCAGGGAGGGCTGAGGGAGGGCTGAGGGAGGGTCGGGAGGGCTGAGGGAGGACTGAAGGGGCGCTCGGAATCCGCTCCCACGCTGCCGCCTCCGGCAGCGCCAATAACCTGATTCCCCATTGGGCGGGGCGGGACGCGGCTGCCGCTTATAAATAACGAGGCCGTCGATTGGGTATTAGGCGGGCGCGTGCGGCCGGCGGGCGGAAGTGACGCCATCGGGCGGCGCGGCGGGCGGGGCCGCGGCGGCGGGAGCGGGGCCGGGCCGATCCCGATCCCATCCCGATCCCATCCCGATCCCATCCCGGACGCATCCCCGCGCGGCCCTTCCCGCACGGCCCTGCCGCACGGACACCGCAGGTGAGCGGGAGGGGAGAGCGGGGGAGGGCGGCGGTGACGTGGTGACCCCCCCCCGGTCGGGGCGGGACCGGGGCTCTCCGGGCTCCTCTTTATCTCCCGCGAGCGGCACAAAACGGAGTCTCCGGCTGTGTTTTTAACGGTGCTGATGCAGCGCTGGGTTGCAGGTACTGCCCTGAGAGGGACACGGAACACAGGTGAGGCACAAAAGGAAAAAAAAAGGGGAGGGAAGGGGGAAAAAGGCGCTGCCTTCAGGAGAGCAGGAGCAGCCCTCGTTATCCAGCAGCCTGGAGCTTTAAAAGGCTTTAAATCAGTTAATCTTCCCCGAGCCGAGTGTTCCGGGTGGTAACTGGTGAATGATCTCCGTGTCCTGACTCCATCCGAGGACAAACGACGGGATTGTTGGTGTGTCTGTGCAGGGCCAGGAGTTGGACTTGATGGTCCTTATGGGGCCCTTCCAGCTCAGAATATTCAGCGATCACACAAAGTTTTACCCTTCCTTGCTCCCCCATCGCCCGGAGAAGGAGGAGGGTGGGTGGATCGTGGCTCTCCGGGGTTAGAAGTGGGACTGAGGGTTGTGTCACAGCGAGGGGCAGCAGAGGTGTGTGACACGGGCGTGCCACAGTGTCTGTGCCCCCTGGAGGGACGCACCCGAGACTGGGAGGAGTGTGGAGAAGCAGGAAGATGCTGTGCCATGGGTGGTGTCTGTTCTGCAGGTGACCAGGAATGTCCGGGAGAAACCTGCTCTTTCTTGGGGAAGATTTTTATGGCTGCTGTCCCAGCCGTGCTGTCACCGCCTGTTCCTGGGCTGGATGACCTGTGGCGCATTCCAGGTGCTGGGAGAACAGCGAGCTGCCCCCTGTTGTGCCTGGGGGTGACACAGGGCGGGCGGGTGTAGAGCAGAGGCTCCTTCCTCCCGCCTGGGCACACAGCAGGGGCGGCTCCTGAGGGAACAGCAGCACCCCCAGCTCCTGGCTGGGTCTGTGTTTGTGTTTCGGGCCTCAGGGAAGCTCCTCACGAGGCCTGTCCCTTCAGGCTCCGAGGTTCAGCTTTGGGTGGTGCTGCTGTGTCAGGCTGAATCAAACAGTTACTTGTGGCACAGTGGCCGTGTGGATTCCAGGAGGAATTCCCGTGGGCTTGGCACCCTGAGTGTCAAATGCATCTGTGTACAGGTTGTTTGGCTTCAGGTGCAAGCCATGACTGCTCTCTCCAGAGAAGGACAAGTGCCTTGGTCTGGAGTTTTCTGTGGCACATTTTACGTGAGGTTTCTCCGGGTGAGACAGCTCTTGTTGGTGGTTTTGGTGGCACAAAACTGATCACTTGGCAAACTTCCCAGAAGGCTCTTTAGGGGGAACCGAAGGTTGCATTTAATTTTTGTTTGCTGTTCTGGCTGTGTGTGTTTGACCTCCCCACAGTGGGTCAGGGCTGCAGTGTAATCTTCTGTGCCAGTCATCTCTTTCCGGGGAATTGAAACCCGGCGAGGAAATTGTGGCCATTAAATGTGGCAGAAATTGTGCTGATAAACCCTGAATTCCTGTGGGAAAACCTGCAGTGCCCTTCTGCTGCTACATGAATGTGTCACTGTGTGTCCCTTGGCTTACAGGGGATTTTGGGTCGTGTAGGAGAATAAAGGAATTAGCCAGCACTCTGTGAGTTCTTTCAGAATCTAGTTCCAGACACCAACTTCAACAATAAATGTGGGAATCCAGTACCTGTAGTTCTGAGACACAGCCCTAGTCCACAGACAGGCAGGGTGGTGGTTTTCCAGTCAGGATTTTGTAGGTGCTTTTTCACTGCTTGCCCTTAAACTTTTCTTGGCTTTGACTATTTGTATTTATAGTAAAACTACTTGTAGCTCAACAGTTTGGTGTGTTGTCTGTTCACTTGTACTCTTTTGTTTGGCTGTAGAACTGTGCAGTTCCCTCTCCCGTGGGAACAAGATCTCTGAGTCACCCTGGAGTCTGTGTGTGTTTGTTCTGGCTCGAGAGCTCCAGCCTTTCTGTGCAGTGAGAGTTGGCAAGCCAAATCCATGTTATTGGAAGCAACACTGGAGTTTTTCTTGTTTCAGGTGCACAAAGGATGCAGTCACTTTTGGTGCAGGACTCCCTCGGAATTTTGAAATCCCAAATGATCAGTCAAAACAACGATTCTTCCCCATTTCTGCTGTTCTAAATGTTGCTGTCTGGGCAGAAGTGCTTGGACCATCCCTTTAACACACATTCCTTCCTGGAGTCCAGCTTCATTCCTTTTGCTCTGTTTGAAAATGTTGTCTTATTTTTACTCCTGAACAGACACTGGCAGTTAAAGATAAATGAATTCACGTATTATTTTTGTTCCTGTTTCTTATTCAGAAAAGCAGCAAACACATGTGTGCTTGAAAATGGCCTTTCTGAATTGGCAAACTTGCATTTGATCACTCCTCAAAAGCAAAATTCTGCCTGTGTGACCTTTTATTTCAGCTGCTTTATGGTCTCCATGTGTCCAGTGGTGCTGTAGTGTTGCTGTTGGAAAATAAACACGAGGGCAGGAATGTGTGTGTTTGTCTTGGACACACAGCCTTTCTGCTCCCCAAATCTTGCACTTCATTGTTTTTTCATGAGGAAAAGTAGAGGTATTGCCAAAAGTCACCCCTTCAGTCTTAAGATGAGTCTGCTAGGATATTCCTTCTGTTCTATTAATGGACAGTTAAGAAAAAGCCACCCCTCAGTCTGTCTGATTGTCTTACTGAGCAGCTCATTGTTACATCAGAAACTTCCCATCACTTCCCTCCCAGCCCTGTGAGGTGAGGATTAAAGTCCAGGAGTTTCCGTGGGAGGTCACTTAATTGTATGAGCAGTTTATCAAAGGGTGAAGCAGGTTGTTTCCAGTCAGGTCTTTTTACCAACCAGGGTGAAATGTTTTACTAGTGTGTTGTTTTAGTTTGGATGGGCGCTAACCAGGGGCGAGATGATCTGTGTTGTTTGGTTTGCAGCAACATGACATGGCTGGTGCTGAGGTCAGCTCTGTGGCAGAACCTGAACTTTCTTCCTTCTCCTCCTTTTGCTCCTCCTTCTCCAGACTGCCAGCTTTGATCTTGTACCCATGTGGTGTGGCAAATTCAGATCAGTTACTTTTGTCTGTCTTTCAGCTGTCATCTTTCCTCTTTAAAGCCCGGTTTGCTGCAGCCCGACTGTGACCTTCAGCCATGGAATCACAGACTGGTTTCAGCTGAAAGGGACCTTAAAGCTCATCTCTGTCCCACTGTTCCAGGTTGCTCCAAGCCCTGGCCGTGAATACTTCCAGGGATGGGGCAACCTGTGCCAGGGCCTCACCACCCTCACAGGGAAGAATTCCTTCCTAATATCTAATCTAAGCCTCCTGTCTTTCAGTTTGATCCCATTTCCCCTTGTCCTGTCACTCTAAGCCTTTGTAAATAGTCTTGCCCCATCTCTCTAATAGGCCCCTTCAGCTACTGGAAGGCCCAGTTAGGTCACCCTGAAGGTTTTCTTCTCCAGGCTGAACAATTCCAATTCAGTCATCCTTTCTTTCCAGGAGAGGTACTCTGTTCCTCTGACTGACTTGGTGGCCCATGTAATGGTTTCTTCTGTTTTGTAGGATCATGGATTTCCCGGGACACTTTGAGCAAGTCTTCCAGCAGCTCAATTACCAGAGGCTCCATGGGCAGCTCTGTGACTGCGTCATTGTGGTGGGGAACAGGCACTTCAAGGCCCACCGCTCCGTGCTGGCCGCGTGCAGCACCCACTTCCGCGCGCTGTTCACGGTGGCCGAGGGGGACCAGACCATGAACATGATCCAGCTGGACAGCGAGGTGGTGACGGCCGAGGCCTTCGCCGCGCTCATCGACATGATGTACACGTCCACGCTCATGCTGGGGGAGAGCAACGTGATGGACGTGCTGCTGGCGGCGTCCCACCTGCACCTCAACTCCGTGGTGAAGGCCTGCAAGCACTACCTGACCACGCGGACGCTGCCGCTGTCGCCGCCCAGCGAGCGCGCGCAGGAGCAGAGCGCGCGCCTGCAGCGCTCCTTCATGCTGCAGCAGCTGGGGCTCAGCATCGTCAGCTCGGCGCTGGGCTCCTCGCAGGGCGCCGAGGAGCCGCCCGGCGCCGTGCGGAGCAGCCTGGAGCCGCGCTCCGCCTTCCCCATGCGCCGCCTGCACAAGCGCAAGCCGCCCTCCGAGGAGCGCGCCCGGCAGCGCGTCCGGCCCGCCATGGACGAGCCCGGGGCCGACGTGGCCGCCGAGGGCGGCCAGCCCGTCCACTCGCGCGAGGACTTCTTCTCTCCGGACTCGCTGAAGATCGTGGACAACCCCAAGGCTGACGCCGTTGCTGATAACCAGGAGGACAACACGATCATGTTTGACCAGACTTTCGGTGCTCAGGAGGATGCTCAAGTGCCTAGCCAGTCAGACAACAGCGGGGCAAATATTTCCCAGATGTCCATGGCGTCCCAGGCCACACAGGTGGAAACCAGCTTTGACCAGGAGGCTGCTGCTGAAAAGAGCAACTTCCCATGTGAGAATCCAGAGGTCAGCCTGAACGAGAAGGAGCACATGAGGGTGGTGGTGAAGTCTGAGCCCCTGAGCTCCCCAGAGCCCCAGGATGAGGTGAGCGATGTCACCTCCCAGGCAGAGGGCAGTGAGTCCGTGGAGGTGGAAGGAGGAGTGGTGAGTGCAGAGAAGATTGAGCTGAGTCCTGAGAGCAGCGACCGCAGCTTCTCTGACCCACAGTCCAGCACCGACAGGGTAGGAGACATCCACATCATGGAGGTGTCCAACAACCTGGAACACAAGTCATCCTTCAGCATTTCAAATTTTCTGAACAAAAGCAGAGGCAATGGTTTCGGAGCCAGCCAAAACAGCGACGACAACATTCCCAACACTACCAGTGACTGCAGGATGGACAGCGACACCTCTTACTTGATGAGCCCGGAGTCGGGGCCTGCGGGTGGCCACTCGTCCGCCGCTGTCTCCCACGTGGAGAACCCGTTCAGCGAGCCCGCAGACTCCCACTTCGTGAGGCCCATGCAGGATGTGATGGGTCTGCCCTGCGTGCAGACCTCTGGGTACCGGGCAGCAGAGCAGTTTGGCATGGACTTCCCACGCTCAGGCCTGGGCTTGCACTCGTTGTCCCGGGCCATGATGGGCTCGGTGAGAGGCGGGGCCGGCGGCTTTCCCGGCTACCGCCGCATCGCCCCCAAAATGCCCGTGGTGACGTCTGTGCGGGGCTCCCAGCTGCAGGAGAGCTCGTCGGGGTCCCAGCTGCTGATGAACGGGAGCACCTCCTTCGAGAGCGGGCACCTGTCGCAGCCCGGCCCGCCGCAGCTCACCCGGGCGTCCGCGGACGTGCTGTCCAAGTGCAAGAAGGCTCTGTCGGAGCACAACGTGCTGGTGGTGGAGGGCGCGCGCAAGTACGCCTGCAAGATCTGCTGCAAGACCTTCCTGACGCTCACGGACTGCAAGAAGCACATCCGTGTGCACACGGGGGAGAAGCCCTACGCCTGCCTCAAGTGCGGGAAGCGCTTCAGCCAGTCCAGCCACCTCTACAAACACTCCAAGACCACCTGCCTCAGGTGGCAGAGCAGCAACCTGCCCAGCAGCTTGCTGTGAGGCGCTGCCCCGGGGCCGCTGCGGGGGTGCCACACACGCGGAGCCTCGGCTCTGCCATTGGGGATATCCGGTACTACCTCGCGGCGTGTCCCGGGCTCGGCCGCCCGCCGGGAGCCGCGCAGCGGGCATGGGGATGCGACCCCCCTACAGCGAAGCACCCCCTTTGCAGGGCAGAGGGGGGACAGCCTGGGGGGTCTCGTGAAATAGCGCGTTTAGAGAACGAGAAACTGAAGTGCAAAGTCCCTTTTTTTTGTGTTTGTTTTTCTTTTTTTTCTTCTCTAAAGCATTTTGTAACAGTGAAAGCATTTAAATAATTACTGTAACATAAGTTGCTGCATTGTGTGTGGACAGTAGTGCAGACCACCTACCTTTAAAAGAGAAAAACAGCTTTGGCTGCACCTGTCTGACATAATGCTTTCAAATACGCTTATTATAACAATAGTTCTAGGATTATGAATGTATGTTTGGCTGTTTTGTAGTAAAGGACACTGTGTAATCAAGGTGCTTAAATTAAATCCCAGACAAGTAACTTTTGGACTGCCAGGTGTACATATAACTTTAATACAGCAAGATCTGGATGTTTGGCTGACTTTTTGTTTTTTTTCCTGTAGAAACACGTATTAAGTGATAAGTGAAGTACTGTCTCTTGTTTGTGCTACTCCTAGCAGTATTTTAACCAGTTCGTATCTCCTATGTTACAATTCTATATAGGCAGAAGTCTGAACAGAGCTTGTCTTTGTTGTTTCGAAGGAGGGAGGTAATTTGTGATGGCTTTTTTTGCCAGGTAAGATAGTCTCCCTCTGTTTCCAGATGCTGACAGTCCATCTGGTCCCCATTACTATGTGAGCATGTCGTCCTTTTCTCTTATTTCCAAGCTTTACTTTCCTCCTCTACACACTTACTGAGTTCACAGCTGTGGATTGTTCCTCTGGTAGAACTGTCAGGAACAACCCTCGTTTTCCATATCTCACAGAATCATAGAATATCCTGAGCTGGAAGGGACCCATCAGTATCATTGAGTCCCGCTCCTGGCCCTGCACAGGACACCCCAAGAATCCCAACATGTGCCTGAGAGTGTTGTCCAAACACTTCTTGAACTCAGACAGCCTTGTGGGGCTGTGCCCATTGCCCTGGGGAGCCTGTTCAGTGCCCAGCCACCCTCTGGGGGAAGAACCCTTTTCTGAGATCCAACCTGAGCCTGCCCTGACACAGCTCCTGAGTCCTGCCACTAGTCCTGAGAGTGAATAAATCAGTGCTGCCCCTCTGGAGTACGTGGAAGACCCCAGTGCCATCTGACCTCAGTCTCCTCCAGGCTGAGCAAACCGAGTGCCCTCAGCTGTTCCTCATAAGGCTTCCCCTCTGAACTCTTCCATGTCCTCATGGCCTCGTTTGGATGCTCTGTAGTGGCTTCATGTTGTTTTTACATTGTGGTGCCCCAAACTGCCCCAGTATTGAGGTCAGGCCGCCCCAGGGCAGAGGAGAGCAGGACACTCCCCTTCCTGGCCTGGCTGGCGATGCTGGGCCTGATGCCCCCCCGGACACAGTTGTCCCTCTTGGCTGCCAGGGCACTTGCTGACTCATATTTATGTTTCTCTGTAAAATGTCATTGTCAAATCCAGGCCTTCCACTTAAACTAGTGTCATAAAAGTACTTTTCCACATAAATTAAAAAAAACTAGTGTAAGTTTAATTTTAAAAAATAGCACTGTACCCTTTGGGTAGTGGAAGTTTGTAATTCTCCATGTGAGATGTGTAAATCTCATTTTAATATGCTAGTCTTTGATGCCATTGTAATTTAATACTGCCTGCAGGCTCTTTTTTTCCTTGTCACAGGTGCACACGACCTGGTGTTCAGCATCTTTAGCTTTTTAAATAAACTTTTGGAGCACTTCTGCTGATGATAAATGCTGTTCAGCTGTGCAGGGGCTGGATCAGGGTGGAGACAGAATTCCCTGCACCTGTCAGTTGCACTTGAGCATCTGAAGTAAACAGGAACGTGGAAACACAGGGGATGGTTGGATTAATTCCTTTAAAATGTTAAGACTTTGCTATAGGGTTTACTTAATGGTCGTATTTCTGTCTCTTGATTTTTTTTTTAAGCATTAAAAAAATGCAGTTTTTTAAAGCACTGGGATATGCCATATTTTGTTTGATAATTTCAGTATCGGGGACTAACAGCGTTGAGCTGCATAAACACTCACACAAGCATCAATAAAATGCAGTATTTTGTACTTTAATATTTTCTTGTGTTGCTTGCATTTCTGCTGTTTTCATATTTAAAAACAAGATGTGGGTTTTTTTGCCATCACATCCAAATATAACACATGGAAATAAAACATCTGTGCGAGCAAGGTGACTAATTAAGTACTAATATAAGCAGATAAACACTAACTGGACTTTTAAACTGGTTTTATAAAGATTTTAATGTGGAATGACAGTGCAGGAGGACTTCTGTCTTCTTTCTCTGAGAAAAAGTTTGACTTGGAGCGTTTTTGGAAGCAGCAGCTTTAAATTTTGTTGTCCATTGACACCCTGTGCTTGTGGAGAGGCCTGGAGCCTATGGCTGCAGAGCTGCTTCCCGAGTCTTCCCAAATGAAGCAATAAATTCCTGGGAATGGCATGAATAAATACCTGGGACCTGAGCTGTCCCCTCTCTGTGCAAAGGGTGTCTCACCTTACAGCCTGGAGAGCTTACTGCCCCGAATTCCACTCAGAAACACAGTTGGGTCTTGCGTGGAGGGTTCAGTGTGTCAGTGTGCTGAAACACCCTGAAATAAACCCTGCATTTTTGTGCTTCTGCGTCTGACTGGATTCACTGGTTTGTTGCTCTTCACACCAGCCTATACAGAAATAGTGCTGGTTCTAAAAGTGATTGTAAAAGCCTGTACTCAGTAGTAATTTTGTCCCTGGTAGAGTTCTTCATAAGAACTTCTTAGTATGTTTGTTTACTGAAATAATGTTAATATCTACACAGCATTCATCAAGTTCATGATCCATGATCACTGCTACTCTCTGAATTCCTTGTGGGAAGGTGATGCAGGTGGAGGAGGTGCTTGTTTCGAAGGAGCTCTGAAATGGACACCTGAGATGTGCTCCAGTCCCTCTGGCAGCTGATTTACTAGCCTGTGTATTTCTTAACATACCTGGGGAATCTGACATCTGCTCGGACACCAGGTCATTCCCCTTCACTGCTTCTTGCATCACCAGGGGTCACAGTAACCTACTGGGTATTTGGTCAACATTTCTCAGCATCACAGTAACATCACCACCAGCAGAATCTTCGGTATCAACACTCAGAAATTTTGGAGTCAGCAAACTCCCCTGCTGGACTCATGCCCTGGGTTTTCACACCAAAATAAATCCTAATTTCTTTTGGGTCAAATGGAAACTCCCCAGCCAGTTGGGATGCTTGATTCCCTGCCTTTCCACAGGCACGAGCCTTCCCTGGTCAGCCAAGGCTAGAAACCTTCAAAACTCACTCTAATGGACCATCACATGGCAATCAGCTGGGATTGTGAATCAAAACTTACTGATAAATGTGTCAGAATCCCTCCGAGGTGTGGTGCAGAGCAACTTTTAGCAGCCATTTTAGCAGCCATTACTGCTGTCAGAGTGTGCTTTATGTAGCATCCAGAGAAATTCCAGCAGAGTCCAGCATGAGGGACACTTGTCATGGGACAGGAAGCACAGAGTGTACTAGGTGAGGTTTAATTTCCATCACAGGCTTTGTGCTGTGTTCCAGCTCCCTCCATGCACTGGGTTTGTGGTCCCACCAGCTGCTGCCCCCCACCCTGGGACACTTCCCTTGTGCCCACTGCAGCCCCCTCTCTTCTTCCCTCCCTCCCTGGGGGGAAAGCACAGGTGGCACGTCCTGGGGCAGAGGTTTGGGGAAACCTGCACCAACTCACCTTGGAGGGGTGGATTAGCTGCTGGTGCCACCATTCAACCTGGGAGTGCCAAAGGGGCTTGTGGTCCTCCTGTGTGGGACTGGCCACAAAGGGGAAGTGTGATGGAGTTGGAAGAGGAGAAGGAGGAAGAAGAGAAAGGGGGAGATGGCTGATGAAGAGCCACAGCTCACAAGGAACCTGAATACAGGCGTGCTCTTCAGCACGTTCCTCAGCACGAGGACTGGGAGTACGAGGTGCTCTAAGAAGGCTGGTTTAAGACTTGCAAGAGTGACCCTCCCCACCACACTGTGGGGGCACCCTTGGGGTGGCCAGGCTGGGTGGCACTGTGTGGCCATGACTGTGACCGGCAGGTCTGTGACAGGGCTGTCCCATCTGCTGCACAGTCATGGGTGACATGAGGGCACACGGGGAGGGGACCCTGGGGGCAACTCCACCTTCATCCGGCAGGGATGGGCCAGCTGGACCTCAGGCTTGCCAAAGCTGTGGCTGCCCCATCCCTGGAAGTGTCCAAACCCAGGTTGGATGGGGCTTGGAGCAACCCGGTCTAGTGGAAGGTGTCCCTGCCAGTGGCACGGGGCTGGAACTGGAGGAGCTTTAATATCTGTTCCAACCCAAACCATTCTAGGATTCTGTGATCACTGGCATGGAGAGATGGGCTCCGGGTTCCAGCACTTGTTCAAAGAAGTGGGACAGTGGCTGCAGGAGGGACAAATACCCAAAGCCCTCTAGATGTGCTCATCAGCCCTCTCCTGGCAGCTGGAGGCTTTGCCCCTGCTCAGGCTCTCCTTTGCACTGATGTGTCACTGCACATCTGGGAAAAACGACTGGAGCTGCAGCTGGAACCTGCAGGGGCTTGCGGGACCTCCTAGTGAATTCTGGTTTGCCACCCACTTCGGAGCCATGCCTAGAATTATTTGTGGCTACAAAAGGCAGAGCGGGAGGTGCCAGGGCAGCGGCATGAGCCTATTTTTTGCCTTTCTTTAGGCACTTCAGGAAGAGGATTGTGCTGTGGCACTGATTTCAGAGGACCATTTAACGTGTGGGCTGGCAGCAGCTCCTGTGGCAGCAGCAGCTGTGCTGACAGGGCTGTTACTTCTCTTCCCTGCCTGGCTATGAGCTCAGGTATGGCACTGTTGGCCTCTCACTGTGACCAACAGCCAGGTTTTGAGGAGAGGTGCTGTCACAGCGGCTCCCTTGTGCTACAGCCCACACTAGTGAGCAGAATACAGAGCAGAATACAGAACATGGTATGAGTGTACCCCAAATCAGACCCAAACCCCCTATCCACGGCCTGCCGGGCCCCGCAGCCCCCGCAGTGTGCTCTCCCACGCTGTTCTCAAACGACACCAGCACAGCACATTTCCCGCTGCTCTTTAATGCCTTCTGGCGCCGCAGAGGTGAGGGCCGGGCTGGCCCCTCCTGCTGCACCGCCGGGGCTGTCACAGCTTCAGCTCGTGGGGCATGGGCTCCCCCCGCAGCCCGGCCAGCAGGTTGTTGGCTGCCAGCACGGCCATGGTGCTCCTTGTGGCGTACGTGGCGCTCCCGATGTGCGGCAGGATCACTGCGGGGACAGGAGGGACACCGGTCACCCTCGCGGACCATGTTATTTGCATATTAACAAACAATTACTATTACTCTTATAATTTACATAATTAATACATGTGTTAATTTTGTCCTGCTTGGTGTTGTTCCAGAGCTCTCAAATCTCCCAAGTCCTGCAAATTTTTCCAGGAAAAGTCTCTGCTTCTATCCCTCCCCACACTGTCTACTTTGGGAACCAAAGAAAACAAAACAAAAAAAAGAATTTTAGCAAAAATAAAAAAAAACCAGCTACAGATTCATATTTCATAAACAGACACTCAGTCATCGGTGGTTCCAAGTTTTCATGGATGCCCCTATGGTTTCTCTTTGGAACCGAATTTCCCTACTCCAGGAATATCCTCCCTGGTAAGAGGACATCCTGCACAAGAGCAGCCAAGCAAGCCCCCTCTTAGCCTTCCTTCCTCACCTGAATCATTCTCCTCCAGAGAAGACAGGTGTCAGTCCTGCACCTGCCCCTCTCACCTGCTCAGGTAACAGGCTGCCTGGGCTCGTGGTGGCTTGGCAGGCTGGCCAGCCCGGCAGCACTCCCAAGGCCCAGACTCCTCCGGGCAGACTCAGCAGCCCATTTCAGCCATCTCGGAACCTTTTCTAGCAGAACATGTGCCCAGGAGCTTACAGAACACCTGAGCTGGGCAGGGCCTGAGCTGCGGTTTGGTTTCATGTTCGTGCACGTGCTGCTATTGGACCTTCCGTGAGTTTCACACAGAGTGGAGACCCACCAGGAAGGTGCTAAACCTGAGCTGGTATTGGTGGCTTCCTGGAGAATTAAAACAGCTCCCACACTTGTTTGACTCTGCAGTGATGAGTTCTTACCCCGCAGCAGACCCCCACACTGTACAGTAGCTCCCTACAGCCCAATTGAATATACCTGACCTGCTTGTCCTTCCATGCTTCCCTGGCACCAGAGGGGTAACAGGGACCAGGGATCCCTGCCACACCTGCCAGTGGGCCCCCGAGCAGTGTGGGCAGCCTGGCAGAGCCCGGTTCTGGCCGCCCTGCTGGACACTTACCACAGTTCTTGAGTGAGAGCAGGGGGTGGTCCGTGGGCAGCGGCTCTGGCGTCGTGACGTCCAGGCCGGCCGCTGCGATCCGGCCCTGGGACAGCGCCTCGTACAGGTCCTCCTGGTTCACCACCGTCCCCCTGGAACCCCGAGGGAGAGGCTGGCCTCACTGCCAAGGGTCCCGCAGGTCCCAGGGCCGCAGCCCACCTGGGACAGCCCAGGGCTGCCTGATGGAGCTCAGACCCGCTCTGGATGTGTCTGAACCTCCCACCACAGTGAGCTGTTCCCGCTCCGGCTGCCTGCAGTGGGGGAAGAGCTGGGTGCTTCCTGAGTAACTTATCTTGCCTTTGGATGGATCCCAAGGGACCTTGGGAAAACATTCCCAGTGTGTGCAGCCATTAAGGCTGTACATGCTGTCTGGACTCACAGCAGATCCTCTGCACCCACAGCCCGCTGAGCTGACAGCCACACTCCCAGGCAGGGGACTGGGCTGCCAGTACCTGCTTGTGTTGACAAACACAGAAGTCTTCTTCATCCTGCTGAAGAAGTCCTTGTTGCACATTCCCTGGGTGGCTGGCGTCAGGGCACAGGTTACCACCACAAAGTCTGACTCCTCAGCCAGCCTTGTGAGTGGGACTGAGGGAAGGAACACAGGAATGTCCTGCTGCAGCTGACCCCTGCCCTCAGCAACGCTCCATGGGCAGCTGCAGCCTGGCCCCTTCTCCCATCAGGACACCTTGGAGCTCAGCCCTTGGGGACCGTCCCCAGAACCCTTCCCTCCTCCCAGGGGCAGCTGCCACCTTCCCTCCCTGTCCACTGTGTCCTGCTTCCTTGTGGGAATGAAACTAATCACCAGTGGATGGACACAGAGAAGGGCAACAGCAGCAGAACAGTCGCAGCCCATGGTTCTGGTGGGGGTCTGATGAGTCTCTGCATGTCTAGTCTTTGCCTGGGTCAGAGAATGCAGGTGCCTTCCCTGTCACCCCCACCAACCTTGTCAGGCCTGTCTGGGACTTGGTATTGCCTCCCTTGCTGCCCCCTCACACTGGGCACCCCAAGGAGCCCCCCACAACTCCCAGCAGGTGCCCTGCCTCCGCTGGCCCGCCCTGCAACTGAACCTCCCCGGAGCTGTCCCAGCCACGGTGCTCTGTGACTGCTGGCCAGGGCTGGCCCTGACCCAGTGCTGCCCTTACCAAACTCAGCCTCAAACTCCGCTGCACTTTCTGGTTTCGGGCCACTGCCAGTGTACAGGAACTTCTTGACCCCAAAGGGCTTCAGGCGCCGGGCGACAGCCTGCCCTAGGAGGGATGGAGAAGGCGTCAGGTCACCATCCTCCGTGAGCTGCACAGGGACCAGCTCCTGAAGCCACAGAAGGGCCACTGTGGTGGGATCACTCCTGCCTGGCTGCTCCCAGTCCGGACCACAGGGTGAGGAATGGAGGTGTTCCACCGTGGAAAAGGGCCCACGGGACACTGAACCTGCAGTTGTCCTCAGGAGCAAACTGGGGAGCAAGGACAGGCCCAGCTGCTGGCAAAGTCCAGAGCTGGGTGGTACCAAGTGCCGTGTGGACTTTGCCACCGTTTGTTTAACTGGAGGGCAGGAGGACAAGGCAGAGGTTGCTGCAGGGATTGCAGGTGGTGGAGGCACCTGAATGCTTGAGACTTTTAAGGCTGAAGCCTGATGAGCCAGCTGGTGGCTCTGGGCAAGGCTGATGTGCAGCTCCCCTTGCTGTGCTCACATTTAAACGGGTGACCCTCAGGGACACCACCTTGGCTGAGTCAGAGAGTCCCAGAGCAGGACTGGAAAGTCCCAGGCTTGGAAGGGACTGCAAAGACCATCTCATTCCAACGCTCCTGCCACAGGCAGGGACACCTTCCACTAGCTTAGGCTAAAGGTTAAGCTCCAAAGCCACCTTGACACTGCTGGAGACACAGAAACCCGCCCCCTGAGCTGCACTTACCTATCCTGCCCAGCCCGATGATGCCCACCGTGCTGTCGGACAGGCCATATCCACACATCCACAGGGGCTTCCAGGTCGTCCAGCCGCCACTGGCAGAGAGAATGGGACAGGAACAGACGTCAGGGAGAGCCTGCTCAGAGCCCAGCCCAGGTGCTTGGTGTGAGCTGGATGAAATGCT
>JAWWES010000094.1:7678412-7682195 GCA_035583135.1 Lophotriccus pileatus | reverse complement strand
ATCCCTGGAGGTATTTAAGAAGAGACTGGATATGGTGCTCAGTGCCATAGTCTAGTAACTGGGGTGGTAGCAGATCAAGGGTTGGACTTGATGACCTCAGAGGTCCTTTCCAACCCATCTGATTCTATGATTCTCTGTGCTCTGGAGAGGAATGGTGGCTGGGGGGATGTGCTTTACACCCATGTTCCTGCTCTCCATCCTGACCCCTCCTGATGCAAGTCTCCCTGGCGCCAGCTCCAAAGTCGCTGTGTTCCATGGCAGCAGATCCTGCTCTGACAGCAGAGCCACATCTCACCAGTGAAGAAACAAACCCTGCCAAATCCAGCATGCCCCCCACAATCCCCAAGCAAAGAAAAGAAACATACATCCTATTCCGGAATCACCCCAGGCGGGAGCATCAGGACCCACTGGCCACAGCGACAGAGTGATCTGGATGTGTGTCCAGCACGCTGGGTTAGGGCCATGCTGAAATTCATGTGGTAAGAGAGAGGCAGAAATAAAGAGAAGGCAGAGCCAGAGCCAGCAAATGCCAGTGCTACCTGCCTACCTCCCTGTCACCAAGATTTCTGTTTGGACTTCTTCCTCCGCTGTTTTATGAGGAATAGGTTGTCCTTGCTGTCAGGACTAACATCTTTTTGCTTTTTCCATTTCTTCTTCCTTTTGACACCTTCCAGAGGCTCCTGCACACATCCAGCCTTTTTGCCTGAGAACGCCTGGAAAACGGACTTGTGACGAACCCTGCTGCCTTTGTGCCCCTGCTGCTTGCATCCCCGAGGGAAGTCTCCCTCTGGGTCACAGCGGATTTCAACACCCCTCCCGCTCTTCTTCTCTCGGGATTTCCCTGCCCGGGACATCTTCATCTTCTTGGACTGCTCGCCACCCCTGTTCTGTTTCCTCTGTTGTCCTTTCCAAGGTTTGGTCTTTTTCTTGTGGCTGTGCTCCTCAAGCTGTTCTTCCTGACACGGTGTTTCGGACTGCTCCGGCAGAAGGCCAGCTTCCTGCAGGTCTGGAAAGCAAGAGTGTATTAGTTCAGAACCTAAAAACCCTAAAACCTAGTGCCCAAGCCATCACAGCTCCTTAAGTATGTATGTTATTAGACAAAAATTTATCTCTGACAAATATTTTCATGTCACCAGGCTATCATCTTAACAAATTATGATTTAATTCCCTTCCTGTTAATTTATGGCATTTTTAATGTCAGTGGATTTTTCAGAATTAAAACCAGACAATACCCACTGACTGACTTTTTGACACAATCAATTTCCACAATAGACATGGAAGAATAAAGTCACAAATCTTTTACTACCACCAGACTACCTACTCAAATCCATGCACCTTTTCCTGACGCTTGAAAATAATTCCGCAGTGTTTCTAAAAAGCAGCAAACAGAGAACTGAAAGGTTGGAGGGATCTCCCAAAACACACTGTACCTGCCACCTTTCTTTTTAACCTATTTGCTCTCCTCTTGATGTCGCATTCATCATCATAGTAGTAGACAAAGGGAGAAGTGGGGAACATGCTCCCCTGCATCCGCTTCTCTGAGCACTCCTGCAAAACACATTTCAGGTCACTAGAGACAGTTAAGTGGCAATTTTCCTGGAAGAGAAATGGGCCAGGTCCTGCAGGTGCTGATCTGTACCTGCAGGGGATGTGGCCAGCACTGATATTTTCATTACCAGCCCATAATCCCTCCTGTGCACACCCAAACACTGGCACTGTGAGCACACAGAAGGAATCCTCTTTCTACAGTTACCAAATGTCTGTAGCACCCACAGAGCAGACAAGAAGGAGCAGGTGAGGACAGCAAAACACCGAGGTGTAAACATCAAGGTGAGTTGCTGACAATGCTGCTGGACACAAGGACAGGGCTGTCCCACTGCCAGGCAGGACCCTGACACTTGCTCCACTGCTTCCCACAGCTCCCACACACCCGGTGCCCTTGGAGACAAACAGTGAGGCAGAGCAGCCCTGGCACCTGGGTCATTTGGGGTGAAGCCATCTGCAGAGGTGTGGCAGGCCAAAAGCGGGTGAGGAGCAATGCCAAGGCAGCATCTCCCCTCAGCCTGACAGCAGCCAGGGTGGGCACTCCAACCATGTGCTGTGATCTCACATGGACAAGCTAAAAGTAAATCCTGACTCAGGATGGTGTGCATGGTGGTGCAGAGAAGAGGAAGAGAGCCTTGAACAGTCAGCTGAGGTGAGAAAGGGGCTGCCTCCAGCATCACGTGTGTGTCAGCCTATTTCCCAAACACTTCGATCAGGAATGTGAATTTTTTCACCACTGTACGCACAGTTTTAGCCATGTCTTGCAAGCCAGGGTGACTGGGATGCTTCCCACAGTTCTGCCTTTTTTCCAGCTACCATGTAACACTGTCAGGTGCTTTATTTTCCATGCAAACTGCTCGCTACCTGCTATGCTTTTCTTCACCATCTTTCTCTTCTTGGATAATGCACAGATCATAGAAACACAGAATCCCAGAAATGTTTGGGTTGGCTCATTCAGTTTTACTCCTTGCCATGGGCAGGGACACATTCCACCGAATCAAGCTGCTCCAAGTGCCCTTCAACCTGGCCTTAAACACTTCCAGGGGTGGGGCAGCCACAGACTGTCTGGGCAACCTGCACCAGGGCCTCTCCATCCTTACAGCCAAGAATTTCTTCCTAACACGCGGTCTAACTCTGCTCTCTTACACTGTGAAGCCATGCTAGTGAGCTCTGTGCCTCACAATCTCCAGGAGCTGTCAGGAGCTTTTGCCCACCCGGTGTCTGCACCTCAAGGCCAGCAGCTTTCCTGTGTGTGCTATTGCTATCCCTCAGTGCCACTCTGGCAGTCCCTGTTGCTCTGTGTCCTCCTGCCCGCTTCCCTCTCTTTTCCAGGGGCACAGTGCACCAAACATGCAATTTGGATGTATTTTGTATTTCCCAGCTTCTATCTGGCATGTGCTTGGCTGAAATTTAATGAAGAATCCCTTTTTTTTGCAAGTTTTTTGCCTCTGTTTCTGGGAATGGTGTGCACATGGACAGATCTGGTATCTCTGCCCTCATCCCCTTTTTCAGTCATTGCTCAGGCTGTTTCTGCTCTTTGTACACCAGTAAAAATACTTTACCTTTCTTAACTTTGAGAGCCATAATGTCCTCGAGTCACTTTATTCCCTTGTTGATTTTATACAGTTTCTACCACTTTCTATCCAAGTAATTACCATCAGCTCCTCCCACATAATTTCTAATTATTTTTACATCAGCCTTAATAATTAAATAATTAATTTACAGCATCCCTAATAATTACTAATTAATTTTACAGCAGCCTTACTTGTATCCATGTATGGCTGTCTTCTTCTGGTGTAATTTTTTGACAGTTTAGTACAATTAAAGTAACCTAAAGGCCCAAGGTTTTCACAAAACATATTTGGTAGTTGTAGGGGCTGACACACAAGAGTAAGTGGAAGGGAAGGGAGGAATTTCCTCGCAATTTACTGGTTTTAAGCCATAGAAAACAATAAACTAAACTCATTCAGTGCATGAATAGCATTCATTTTCTGGAATACTTGTGGCTCCTGCCCTTATTCCATAAAAGAAAAACCTCAAATATTTGTTTTGTGTTGGTATTTGCGGGTACAGAGCTGAGCTTGTCACAACAGGCACTGAAAAGGTGATAAATATAATCAAAACAGCCTGGAAGATGCAGCACACCTCCCATTTTTACTGAAGCCACTTAAGGCTCACAACATCTCCCTCACCGGGCTGCACCTTACAGAAGGGTAATGCCAAACTTAATGTTGAATT
>JAWWES010000094.1:7665912-7673412 GCA_035583135.1 Lophotriccus pileatus | reverse complement strand
TTAAACACATGCAAATAGCATCTACAATTGACTGTGTGAAAATGTTAAACGAAGAGACAAAAAGTACAGTATTATATATTTAAAATAAATGAATGCAATCTTTTGAAAAACCCTAAAGTATTAATTCAAAAAGTGTTTTCTGAGAAATTGACAAAAAATCCTCAAGTACGTAGAGAAAATGAATGTATGTGAGATAGTGAGGATAACAACAATACAATCCCTGAATGCCTCAAAATCTTCATGATTTAAAAGGCATCCCAATTTTCTCCAAAGGTGGTGGCATCTCTCCAGCCTTCCATGGCTAATTTTACAGGAAATGCAAAATGTTATTTAAATAGGACTGCGCATTAAACTCCAACTATTCCTGATGTGGCTCTCAAAGTACAAACCTATCTCCCTTTCTATTTTAATTTTAAAGTAAGTTAGCAAACACTTCCTTCCTAATCCCTGGGGACTATCTGTATGGTGACATAAATGCACAAATTTATGACAGTAACATAAATGCTCCTCCGAAGTAATGTGCAACATTAAGTGAAATCGTTTCCTGCAAAGATATTATAGGTATCTATATTTTATTTGCCATCTTAAACATATCTGGTTTTTTATGACCTTATTTTTAAAATGTATTTCCTTTTTACATTTCCTGGTGCAAATGGACTGCATAAATAAGCAATGTGCTATGAGGCTTCAGACTAGCCGATAAACCCTTTCAATTTTCATGCCAGCTTCTTCTTTTGTAATTCAAATCTGGCTGAAAACTGGCAGCTCTGAAAACTGAAACAAGCACTGCCACAAATACCTTGTAATGCTATCGACCTTGTCTGCCCATGCAGTGAGAAAGGGGGATGCATATGTGTCTGCAGTCATCCAGATAACACAACTCATTTTTTTGGGGGGATAACAGAAGCTGGACCCGGACCGTGCACCCAAAGCAGTCATTACCGAGCAGGCTGGAGAATAAGTCTCTTCAAAATACACGGCGCATTTAAAAACCATATACAGGGCTCAGCCACTGCTTTCATTACCAATTTTAATTTAGCTCCTTCAGTTTGCTACCCAGATAAACTCTTTAGTGCTGTTTTTTAATCTATTTGCCACATTTTATGTTTAAGATTATAGTAATATGGGACAGGAGAAGGAATCACTTTTGGAGGAAATAAAGAAATAGATCCGCTTATCGGCGCCCATCAGAAAGTTCATTAATCAGCCAGGCTTTGTGCCCCCTAAATTGAAAGGTTAAATAATCCTCTCAGGAATATTTCTCGGCACTGCCGCCAATTGTCCGGAGAGAAGCTGCCATTCACCGCGCTCCGGATCGGTGACAGGGTATTTTACCACCGTTTGGGTCCCAAACAATGACGGACAAATGGCCTGGCTCACAAAGAAACCTTTTAGTACACGGATGGAGAAAGGACCACAAGCTTTGAAGTGGGGTGGGGGAGGTGGGGAGAGGCCTTGGAGAAGGAGGAGGAGGAAGAGGAGGAGGAGGAGAAGGAGGTGGAGACTGGTGCACAGGGACGCGTATATTTTATTTGAATGTTTATTAGGGGACCAGCCAAACATTTTTATATATATATATATAAATATATATAAATATAAAAATATATATATAAGTATATATAAGTGCCTGGGCACAGCACTGTGCACACATATGCACGCACTAAGCGTATGCATACTAACACAAAAATGTATACATTAATCTGAACACAAACATTTGCAAAGCCTGTAAAATCAGAAGATGAACACAACTAAAGCATGGTTATATTTATTAGCTAATACTCCAGGGAGCCCAACAAACCCCAAGGTTTTAATTTTTACTGTCATTCTGGATGATTTACAGCTTCCTTTCTCTCTCTTTAACCTTCACATCGTGTGCTGATTGCCCCTCACCATCGGACGCAAAAGGAGGAAGTACAACATTTGAAATTACTTTCTTATGGGAGCATTTGTAATAAATATTTCTTGATGAATGCATTCTTAATAAATATTTACTTAGTGATTTCTAATCACAGCTAAAATTAAAGTAAACATGCAAAAAAAATTTGTAGTGCTCCTGGACGGTAAAAGATGCCAGGCAAGCAGTGCATCAGTTTGCCAGAAGTGTGTTTTGGGGCATGTTCTAAATGGACAATAATTGAACATTTCCCTTTAAACTGATGGGCTTCAGATTGCAGCATCCTTTACCAACTGACAGTTTCACAGAAGCATTTTCCTTACATTACCAAGATGCCAACTGCACGTGTTAATGTTTATCCATCTCATAATTTTTTAGGTGTTCTCCATTAAAGACCATCATATATATTCAGCATTGCCATAATTATTTGCACCCAGCTTTACTACAAGTGACACTCACCCCAACTATGGCCTTGCAGAAACACTTGACAACCTGTATACAACCACTGATGAAAAAAGCTTCTCCACATTCTTGCACATCTGCTTTTAAAATTCTTTTCAACTCCATGAAGTTTTCACTTTAATATGACTTGGAACTTCCTGAATAGTCTACAACATAGTCTAAACTATGGATCAAAGTCTAAACATATGGATCAATAGTCTAAAAATGGATCAAAGCATTCCAGATTTCTGCTCTCTCACATGACGTAAATATGCTGTTGACTAAAACTGTTTTTTTCAGGCACACTTTTGTGTATCTCAGTGCTATAATTTTTCCTGTCTTTGCCTCTTCATGCCACCATCAGAAAATCACAATTAATTTAACCAGGGTCTCATTTGCCATCAACAGTGCAGACGGAAACTGGGTACCTCATGCAAATTCGGTGCAATTAATTTTAAAGGAGGACAGATTTCAGGGTTATCGCATAGTCCAGAGAAAGGCTCCAGTGTCTGTGCTCCTGCATGGGTGCTCACCACTCCTTCTTTTAAGTGCCAAAGGAAGTTATAAAAATTCTTTAGAAACAGAATTAACTGCACAGTCAAGAAACAGCACAAAACTACTTTCTGTTGGCTACAAGGTGAGCAGTGACTACATGTGCAAAACCTGCAAATTTGAGGAGAGGAAAAAGAAAAAAGGAAAAAAAAGACACGGAGCTTTTGGACTCGACTGTGGGGAAGTCTGAACAAGAAAGTGACCATCCTTCCCTTGTGAATTTCTCACCTGCTGTGATGTAAAACCAGCATCTCTTCCTCACCACCCCACGCTGGCCAACGCTGTACCATGGAGGCACCAAGGAGGGACCAGGGAAAGGGGCCTTGTCAGGCTAACCATGGATTGGGATGCACATTCCATCACAGGTGGCCTGTCTTGATGCCAATTCCGTTATGGAGGGGGTGCTGTCTATGCCCATTTCTGAGTTCCACCAACTGTTGGGGTATGTTTGTTTGTCAGATGCTAATTTAACCCAAATTCAACATTCAAAAAGGAGTCAAAACCAGAGGCCCAACTTCACTCCCCTGTAGCCAAAAGTCTCGTAGGATGTCTCCTTCTGTGACCTTCCCTGGGTGCCACAGTGGGTGTTCACACACCGTGCACCTCACCTACACCTCTGAGGCTTCTCCATGAGCACCTGCTCACGGCTCTGAGTCCCTCACCACTTTGTGTGGGCCCTCGGTTCCTTTTAATTCCCTTTATGCTTGATTCTTCAACACCTGAAATCAAAGTCAGGATAATTCTGTCACAGGGAAAGTAACTTTTCTATACACATGACAGGACCTAACAAGATGTATTAATATCATCGACATGATAGACCCTCTTGGAATTAAATCAGTGAATATTTTTAGGGAATCCTAATCCGTAGATTATTAACATGATCAAGCATAACTTGAGGAAGTTACTGTCTCCTTGGCAGGAGCTCTGGGCTGCTCTGACATACGAATCACCGGCAGGATAAACCACACAGTGCAAACAGATTTACATATTGAC
Organism: Lophotriccus pileatus; assembly: GCA_035583135.1. Taxonomy (NCBI): domain Eukaryota; kingdom Metazoa; phylum Chordata; class Aves; order Passeriformes; family Tyrannidae; genus Lophotriccus; species Lophotriccus pileatus. The sequence continues at coordinate 7,669,532 of JAWWES010000094.1, read as the reverse complement.
ATTTTACATATTTTCCATTTTGCAATACAAAAACCATACCAAGATCCTTTTTGTTACCTATGTGTAAGTGTGATTTTTTTTTACATCTTAAAATGTCTGCTAGATCACCGATGATGTTTCCTATGCAATTTTGAAACCACCTCTAAGTTCTACTAAAACTTAAAAAAGTAATCTTCATAACAAGTTTGGGGGAGTAATTTTCAAAATATAGGAACCTTGAGTATCCATACATGGCATTGACTGCAGAAAGAGGGCACAGAAAAATTCAAATTTTTTTCTTACACGTTTTTAAAATGCGTTGGAAACATCACTTTAGCTTGAAAATTCTATCTTCCTTATTTACATGGTTAATACTTGAAATAGTAAAAATTATCTAAATACTTGTGTAGGTTCACCTTTTCAAACTAAAGGAAAGAGAGGTGAAACTTTTTTGCCAAATTTGTAAGCATTGAAGTAAAAATCATCTTAATCCTTTCCCTTAAAAGAACCGTGGTGGAGTATATGGAGGGGAGACATTTTAGCAGCAAAGCTTCCCTGATTATCCTGTCTGAATAATTAACCCTTCACCCAACAGCTTTGGTGAATCACAAAAATAACCCAAACCTTCCTGGTTTTGGGGTGTGCTGGGCTGGCGGGACACACGTCACCAAATGTCACATACCGCACAAACAGTGTCCCAGGCATGCAGGACAACCAGAGTTAAAGTGTTAAAATATATTGATTTCCATCTCCTGCTCTTCTCCCTTTCCCTTTCAAAGGCAGGTTTTGCAATCTGTCTGTTCACTAACTAGTATTTCTATCAGAGCACAGTAAGATGTACAACCTTAAACAAATGCCCTTTCTTCGAGAAAAGGTTTTTTTTTGTTGCACCAAAGAAAGCAGCACAAAACAAGGAGAATGTAGGCATTGCTTTTGCAGCAAATGTGGTTCCTGACACCACATCAACGCACTGAAGTAGGGGTTCTCTAAGGGATGCTGCTCTCTGAGACAAACACCCCGACAATGTTATTTGGAACCCCAAAGGCAGGGAAATGGGAATTACTCGGTGCAGCTGTCTATTCCACCCACTCCCAGGCTGCTTCCAGAAACATACCAAAATGCAATTTTTGGTCAAGATGTAATTAGTCTTTAACACTCAGTTTAAAAGCACCTTTTATTTTGTTTTCTGGGGAGCAAGTAGGGAAGAGCACAGGACAGATAAGGGTCAGAAAAAGCAGGACATTTCCCACCACGGTTATTACATGATGAAGGTAAGTGGCAGCTGAAGCCGGTGCTGCTGGAAGGTCCTACATCCCACAGAAAATCCCTGCTTGATTCCTTGTCAGACATGTTACATAATTATGTAAGGCTACTAAATCTACTTCTTTTCCTTGTGATATTTTAAACGCAGCTTCCAAGTAAAAATTGGGAAAGAACCCTTAGCTAGCATGCTTTTGTACCAAAAGCTATAGCATGTGCTTTGACCTCATAAAATTAACAATTATTTCAAGACCTGAAACTCTCTTTGTTTTCTGTAAAAAAACATAAAAAGGTATCAAAAAGGTATACTGCCTTTTGTGAAAAATGATTTCTTTGTCAAAGGAGAAGATTTGGGGTTAAGGTTCTCAAAAAATATGTGAGACTTGAAACAGAATGGTAACACAGGGCAAATTACAGCTAGTAGGGGAAAATAAACACTTGTATAGTAAAATCCTCCTGCCCAGCATGCCAACCCCCTCTGACATGCTGGTTTTCTCCAGGACAGCTGTGCAGGACACGCAGCATGTCAGGGGCATCTCTGACACTGAAAACCACTTGCAAAAGGGCCCAAGCTTGGACAGTACAAACTGATAGTTTAAAATCAAAGTAACTGCCTGTTGCTGGCCAAGCTCTGCCCACCTCCTCCTCTGGCTAATGGGGTGAGCACCTTCTCTGAGGACAGGAAATCCTCAGGAATCCAAGCTCGTCTGAGCAGGTATGGGGACACCGTCACGCTCCAAGCATTTGTCTCTCTCCAAACCCTACAAGAGCCAGAGTCAGCTTTACCCTAAATCTATATCCCTGTGAATTCTGAGTTGCCTTCCCTTTAAAATATCCTGCTGAATGGATACTGAAGAGTTGACATAGGAGGGGCTGCCCTGGAATTTCAGTATATGAGAAATACACAGTCTATCTCATAAATGAGGTGGTGTCTTTACCAGAGTTACTAGAAATAACCTTAAAAGACCTGGAGAGGAATTGGCCAGGAGCTAGAAGCATTCCAGAAGAGTGCACTGATCCCACAGTCCCTGGCCTTGTGTCACGCCATGGTCAGCAGAGTCCTGGCCACAGCTACAGGGACGCAGGGGATTAACCTCCTACCAAAAACACTGTTAAACCCACCCCTTCCCTCACCTAAAAAACACCCCTCTCTGAAAACCAAACGTGCCCTCTCTCTCTCTCAAGCTTACACATTTTTTGTCAGGGTTGTATTAATTTAAATCTTCTGTTTCTGAAAGTCACACCTTAAAAACATTGACTTTCTGGGACATGACTTACATTTTCATTTCAGGAAAAAAGCGGCAGGCCACAAGGAATTTTAATAATGCACACAAAGAAATCTGAGCGCAAAATTTAAACACAAAAGATGCATTGTCCCTTCACGTCTATTACACCCAGGGGCAAAACCAGTCAGTTGCTGGTTCACCGTCCTTTACGTAAGTGGATTAAAAGTAAGATTAACCAACTGTCAAAAAGAGTGTTAAATGATAGCTTCTGCTAGTTAAAAATTCTGGTGGTTCTAAAACTCTGTTGGTGGCCATCTTGGCCTGGGAGCTTTCACACAGATGAGACTGGTGAAGGCAGGGCATGGGGGATGGAGAGGCACTGAGGCAGGAAGGGGTTATTAAAAATGAGTAATCCCTACAGAAAGAAAACACCTAGGCCCAGTAGGATTCATGTTTTAACACACACATCAACAATGAGAAACACATCAGGAAAATAAAAAACCTGCTCTGTCTATTTTAGGGACAGAATTTCTTTACTCAGTTGTTTTTTACTGAAGACAATTTTAACACTTGCAAAGTTCATTCCCGTGCTACCCACATCCTGCTCCTAAGCCAGGCTGGCCGTGTCCATTCTTGTATGGCACAAGCTGCCCTGACAACGCAAATGTGGTGAGATCCTTTTCCATCTGACACCAACACACGGTGAGGGGGCCCCGTGCACCTTCCCGGGTACCCCTGCAGCAGTGCTGGGGAAGTCCAGGCTGCACCGTGGGGACTCAGGGCAGAAGTGCAGCTCCACGCCCGGAGCCAAACAGGCTCGCTGTGCACCAACAATAAATAAATTTCCTCTGCTTTCCTCTGGTGAGTCACCTGCTGGGTGGAAAGGAAGCCACTTGCAGCAGATTCATGGGATCGCTGTGAAGCCACAGGGTGACCACGGGACAGGACCCACCCCACGGGGTTCCCTGGGAGGCCAGCCCAGAGGGGTGGGACACTGGCACCGACAGCAGTGGCTGTCCCCACAGGACATGTCAGCCCAGACCTGCGCTGGACCAGCTTTGCCCCTCCCTTCTCTGCTGAAGACAGAGCTGCCACCGGGCATGTACTGAGGTGAACGGGCAGCAGGTCAAACTTGGAGGGGAAATGCATTTTTTT
>JAWWES010000094.1:7619091-7655282 GCA_035583135.1 Lophotriccus pileatus | reverse complement strand
CTGATTGCAAACCCTGTTCCCCATCCCTCTGCACTGCTGGGGAGAGGAGGGAGAACTTGGAAAAAAGCAGGGGTGAGGGGAGGGAAGGTGTTTGTTTAAGACTGTTTTATTTCTTACTCTCTTACTTCCATCTTGTTTGTAATAAATTTAAGTTTTATTCCCTGCATTGAGTCTGCTTTGCAGCAGAATCCTCATTAATTCCTTACTGTTTTTTTTTTCATCTCTCCTCTGCTATTTTGCAGAGGGAGGGTGAGAAAGCAGCTTGGTGGATATCCTGGCATCTAGCCAGGGTCAAACCACCACATAATATCATTCAAACATTCAAATATCATAAGAAATATCAAACCTCCAAATGTGCGGGGTGTCCTCCGCACATCCCACGTTCTATCACTGTCTGTGCTGAGTGTGTAACACACTCTTTGACCAAACAGAAGAAATAAAGGTAGGTAGGACACATTTAGAAAGAGATTCAAGTACTTTTGAATTTCAAAAAACCCAGCATCAAACAGGTATACTTGAAAGACAAACACATAGGCCATATCTTTAGATACGCAATGAAGTGTGAATGTACGCTGATGTTATCACAGCTTGCCTTTTATCTTCACCTTTTGTGTTTAATTTGAGGAAAAAAAGTAGCATAAAATGTTGATTGCTACATATAGGACTGAATTTCTGAGACATATAAAATTGTAATAATACCATACAAGGTGAAAGAGAAAAATATGTTCAATCTCCCTGTGATTTGCTTAAGTAGATCACATAAAAACCAAAGCCTTCAAACTCCTCCTCTCTAATAATATTATAATTGATTAATAACTGATCATAGGGAAAAAACATGGGCCTGGAACTCCTGGAGCAACAGAGTTACTCTTTACCTCTTGCTGACATGCTTGCAGCATGCTGTTGTCTCCTGATTTCAACCTCCCTAGATCTTCCACTCCAAAGAAATGAGGATGTTTTTCTCCACCCCAACAAAACAAACCACTCTGTTTTTTTTCAACCACTCTCCATGAAAACTGGGATAGTGTTATGTAAAGACTAACCACAACATTTTCATACACTTACAGAAACACCCAGGATGTAAAATCAAAGAAACACAAAGAGACTGCACATTCAGTGTTTGACAAACACAGAGCCAGTGATGACTGAGCTCTGTGTCACGGGCCATACTCACATCAGCGTAGTGGCCCTTCATGTCACAGCGGTTGCAGTGTTTGTTCCAATAGGCTCTCTCCAGGCATTCCCTGAAATAGTGCCCAGGCAAACAGCAGTTCAAACAGAAACGTGCTGGGCAGCTATGCTGTAGATGGTCTCTTCCTGCACACAGGCAACAAGGGGGAACTTTCTATGGAGAAACAAAAAAAGAGTCATGTGACAACATTTTAAAAGATTGAAGAAAAAAAGAATTAAAAGAGGAAATTAAGAAGAAACCACCTCAAGTAAGTGCCTACGGCTTACCAGAGATGTTATGTTTCATCAAGGAATCCAAGCAGAGGAGCAATATGCACAGAGTAAAACTCAAAGCTGTGATTCCACAGACTCCCTGAACCTTCTTGATTTGGACCTTGTCTCTGCAGCACTTGTTGAATGATCAGTGCCAGTGGTCTGTGCTCAGTGAACACAGCGATGTCTGGGGACACGGGTGTTAGTGGTGGTCTTGGCAGTGCTGGAGAAACACTGGAACTCCATGATCTTAGGGGGTTTTGCATCACTGGGTTTTTTTCTTCACTTACTACACTGTCTTTACCTCGATCCAGGAGATTTTCTTGCTATTGTTGAGTGGCTGGGTGGGTGCTTGGAACCACCTGGGCTCAGCCCAGCACAGCCTCATGAGTTACACAATTCAGCATTTGGAATGACAAACACAATGTGCAGAAAACTATTCTGAGGTCAAGCCTGTATCTCTGTAAATCCAATTCTCCCAGTGAGTGTGTATATTTCCCACCAAGAGTGGATGGGATGTGTCACTCCATGTCCCCTCATGGATACCAGCCCTGGGGACCGAAGATCCTACAGATTCTGTTGTGGGGGTTGGTAAATTCAGGCTCTCACGTGACTACCCCCACTTCTTCACAGTGTAGAGACTGACTTTTAAACTGCTAACCCTGGGACAAACCTTCTGAATACCTGGCATCTATCTGAGCTGCTTAAAACTAGCTCCAGTTTCATCTTGTCTACAATTTTTAACATTATTCATATCATGGTTCATTTTACAGATATCCACTTCCATTTATTTACTACAGCTGTTTTTTGGATTCCTTAGGGTCTCCTTGTTGAAAATACAACTGAAAAATATTTTACATCTTCAAACTGTTCTTACAATATGAAAATAAGATGTTTCTGTATTGCACTTCACTCCTTTTTTGCTCAGTGTATAGCCACAGGGTCTACTGGAAGGTGGCCCTGCCTATGTCAGGGGAGTGGAATCAGATAAGCTTTAAGGTCTCTTCCAACCCAAACCATTCTCTATGATTCTCTATGATATGATTCTGCATATCTTTTCTCCTATAAAAACAATTAAATCAATGACCTCCCCAAACAGAGGGATAATTTTATACAGTAAATTGACCTTGTGCAAGGTCTTTCGCAACTTGGAGCAACCCTTCCAAGAAAGGATAAACCACTGAAGAAAAGCTTCTAGTGGTAAGTACAAGGGAGTATTAGGAAAACCAGCTGCATCTACGAATGATTTAAGTGTTTCACTTACCTTTGGAGTGGGACAGTTCTTGGACAAATGTCCTGGTCTGTTGCAGTTCCTACTGGTGAAGCTTTTGTCAGCTGTGTAGTACCTCATGGTGCTGTGTCTAATGCTGGCATAGTTGGAGATCTGTGCCTGGTAAGACACGGGGAGAGAAACATAGTCACCCCTTGAAATTTTGTGCTATGGTGTTTGTTAGAACTGGGAATTGTAAGGGTCACTGCTGGCAGTGATCAGTCAGATATTTAACATTTCACAAGTACAATTTACACATACAGGTTTGGAATGCATAATTCCATTACAGAGAAACCTGCATCGCCTGGAAGAAGTTCTTGCTCAAACTTCCACTTCAGGACATTCTTTTTTGCTGTTTAAAACTGCAGTTATGAAGTTTTGCTTTCCCTCACTTAGCCAAGACACTTTTACTCACTGTGCTATTTCATGACAAACTGGATTTTCTCCAGAATACAAATATAACTAACATTAATTGCAAATGCAAGTTACATGTTCCCTTGCACACATTAAGGGAAAAAACTACTTGGACAAAATACAATGCTTTACAAGTCTGGACCAAATCTGCAATTTGCAACTGTAAAGAAAGATTTATAAAGCAAAAAAAAAAAAAGAAGAAAAAAAAGACGCTAGAAACAACTGTCTTTGTCTCAGTGACCTCACACATATTTTCTGTGCAGATAGACAGAATTGCAAATCCTATCTACAGCCTTCATTGCCTAGTAAACATGAGAAGTTTTAAAAAAATAAATGAAATTTTGGACGAGTGAATGGTATAAAAATACCATTTCTCTTCATGGAAAGATTTTGTTAATTTTACTTGATTTCCTCAGCTTTACTGGACCTTGAAAAGAAAAAGGGAAGGAGTTGGACCTGGCGGCTGAAGCTCACTCCTCCTGGATGCTCCAGCACCTTGCATGGAAACTCCAGGCTGCAGCCTCCCCACACCAATCCCTGCACTGAGCACGACTCTGGCAAAGCACCACATGCCACGGGCTCCCAGTGTCCCCTGACAATGGGACCAGGCTGCCACAAAACATCCCTGGGCCACTGAAGAGACTGGAAAGGAAGAGATTATGTCCTCCTTGTAGAATACACAGAGGCACTTCAGCTCCTGGCATCCCTGTCCCTTCCTGCCTCTGTGCTGGCCACAACTTGGGAACTCCTTTCTCCTGTGGGAGGACACTGTTTGTGTCCCACACAAACACCACTGAAGGGGTTTTCAATCCCATTAATCTTGCTTTGCTTGTTAATGAGCATCAGTATAAAGAATTACAGAAGAATTTGATTGTCTGCGTTACCTCTACGTCTTTATGAGAGATGGACCAGTCCACATCAACTTCTCCTGAAAAACAGAAATGAAATTAATTATATTTAATTTACATGACTATTTCTCTATAATATATTCAAAATTATTAATATTGCACTTACTGAAATTGCTAACAGATTTTGATGTACTAGAGAGGAGAAACTATTTCCGTCTTTGGTAAAGGAAAGTTATCAATCCACTGGTCACTAAATCTGCCTCACCTGAAAATCAGCACATTCACAGCTACTGAGAGGAGTTTATCTGACACCACCCTGTTGTCCTACCCCCCAGGGTATAAATTCAGGTGGGGATTTAACTCCTCCAGAGGCAAGGTCTCTAAGGGTTACAATTCCAGCCATTGGAGTTACCCCTGCCTGTGCTTGTGGGAATGCCCGTCTCAAGTCCAGAGGTTGCAATGGGGGGAGCACATGGAACAACAAGCTAATGTACAGAATGTACTTTGCAAATTTTCCAAGTCTGTGTCTCCAGGCCTGCATCCTGACTGCTGCATGCCAACATGACTGAGCATAACCTCAGCCACCCAGACTGTAAGCTGAGCAACTCTGTTTCCAAGCAGGATTCAGTAATGTGCAATAAATCAGACGGACACACTGAATTATTGACTGTCATGCCATAACCTTCTCACATGCAGCCTTTGGGCTTGCAGCAGTGAAAAGAAACAAACCAAGAAGGAAATGAAAGGGCAATAAGCTAAAGGAATAGGGATGCAGCTACAGCCGTTTAAAGATTCTGCATGTTGCCACTGCTGACGGCTCTGGCTGCACACACACGGCTGTGCTGCCACAGCAGCTCCCACCTCTGTGGTGGAATAATAGAGATTCGTGCCAGTGCAGGTGCTCACCTTACCCATACTTTTACAGCAAACATTACAACCCACGCACAAATTAATCCTGCGTGATTGTGGACTTTTTAATGCAAACTGTCCCATCCTGGTCCCACAATCTGAATCTGAGGCATCCACATGTGTTACTAACACAAATCACAATAACATGGTGAGTTACAGACAGTAAAAAATTATCAGATTTTAATTGTACTATTCATTTCCATTAGAATGTGAATGACCATAATTAAGTTTATATAACCTATAATGTCTTACCATTTACTGGAAAAGTCAGTAATTTTGGCTGAAGCGTGTGACACAGTATCTGGATACCAGATATGTCACTGCTTACTGCTGCTCTTCTTCTAACAATCAGGGCTCACACTACTTGCTCTCACCTGAATAAAACCCTGAAGTATTTTTATTTCTAATGCTCACTAATGCCAATGCCCAGCTCTGAAGCATTGATAACACATTAACTGGCCTGTTCATGAAGTGATTTGAACAATGTGTGAACCTGAGTCGTGTACACACAGTGATTGCCACTGCCAGGACTCCAGCACCCACCAGATCCATCACCCCAGCATCATTTAGGACAAGGAATCATCCCCAGAGCAGAAGGTGGAACCCTCTGGGGCCCTGGGGAATGCTGCCCTTGTCCCCACAAGGAGGACAGATAGGCAGGCTTGCATCTGTGCCCTTTGGCAGGAGCAAGTCATAGATATACCTGAGAGGAAATCAAGCCTTTTGGGGCCAGATCATGAAAAGTAAAGAACGGACATATTTGAGTCATAAAAACACTGACATACTTGAGTGCATTATTTATTGCTCAGAAGCCTGTTAAGGAAATTCATTCATAAAGAAAAAGGTATTTGTAATTCAAAGCTCTGCCCTGGCAATCGGCACTGTGAGTACCATGTTGCACAGAAACACACATGCAGAATGGCTGACAGGTCACAGATCAAAATTACCAGCAAATTAACTCCTGTTAATCGCTAGGCATGTCCTTCCTGAGGGCAAACCAACTAAGTTTCTCTTCTTCATTGCCAAAATCCCCTGCTTCTCAGGGGAAAACCATGATACAATGATTCAAATACTCCTAACGCTAGAAACTAAAAATGCTCAACTCAGAAAATTCATACAGAAGCTTTAAAGCTGAATGAAATATTACGTCAAAATCTTCCTTTACTAAATCTGTTTGGGAATCTAAAAGTTAATTTTAACTCCCAACAGATTGCATAAGGCTTTGTTTTCACCCATAATAAATTCTTGAGATCAAAACATGTAGGCAGAATTTTGCTTCTGCAAAGAAATCTTGCTGTAGAGACACATAGAAAAAACTTCAATGATATTTCTTGCTGACCACAGTATTTTGTCTGGCACTAGATCATGAAATAAATCACAAAACTCTGCTCAAGTTGTCAGATACATCCCCTTCCTCTGATTTTGTTTTCTTATTTGGATGAATTAGTCTGTCCCACGGGTACTCCCAGTACCCCTGGGCTGGCTCTTGGCCACTCCACACCTCCACTGGCACTGCTGTTCCCTTGGCTCAACCACAAGCACCAGCACCCTGGAGTGTTGGGGACCCCACTGTGCCACTCTCCCTCTGGCCTGTAGCACCCATCATCTTTGTTTTAGCCCTCAACTCTCAGCCCCATGTGGGCCGCATCTGGGATTGTGGGTGTGGAGGAGCTCTTCCCAAGGATGCAGTGGTGGCTTGGCCCTGGGACTACACCCACAATTATCACAGAATGGGTGAGGGTGGCAGGGACCATGGGGTCACCAGGCCCCTGGCGTGCCTGAGGATGATGCTCTCCCACCCTGCAGTCCCCCATCTGGGGCGGAGAGGGTAGTTTTGGCCAGAGCACAGGCACTGAACAACAGCACCATTGCTGAGAGCTCTGTCCTCGCAGAGCCTGGCACGACAACTCCTGTCACCTGATGTCCTCCAAGGCCACACCAGTACCATGTTAGCGCATTTCACCCTTTTTTTTAAGGTGGACATGAGCACAGAGGGTGGTTACCTGCCAGAAGGAATGGCTATGAGTGCTTTATTTTTACTTTTACTTTACTTTCATTTTTACTCCTCAGAAAGAAGCAGCTCAAAAACTATTTCGACTATCTCTGTCAAGACTTTCTCTTTTTCTGTGGAAAAGTTGCATATACAAAACTTACTTGAAGGGTCTTGTGAGTTCAATAAAACCCAGAACATCTTTGACAGATCTGTGCTTTTAATCTTCCTTCTCTTCCTTTTTAAAAAGCTACCTCCCTTTACAAACTATATTAATTTTTATACTATGTTTAATACTGATTAATTACTATACTGAGATTTTATTAATTTGTATACTTAAAAAATACAACATATAAACTTCTTCTATTTATATTTAAAAAAAATGGTTTTATCAAAGTGCAGATGAGGGAAGAAGAGAAAAGGATGCAAAATATATAGCATTTATATGAAAATGGAAGCCCTGCACAAGGTTTTCCCTTTATCAAGTATCACGCTTTGCCTGTCCTGTGCCCCTATACAATGGGATGAATGGTGAGCAACAGCTTTGCTTTCATTTAAAGAAAAATTTTGAAAGATCATTGAGATTCACACGTATCCCTCCACCAGCATGAAAATGTAAATTTCTGAGCAGCGTGCGGGGTGAAGCCAGATTTAGGACCACTGATCAATGCGCACTCAAACCTCCTCTCTGTTATCGCAGACAGGGAGAGGAGGGGAGCAGGGAGAAGGAGGACCAGCAGTCAAAACCTGAAATTGCCTAGAGGAACAATCTGCTTCCACAGGAACAAAACACTGACTCAGAATAAACAATAAACTGTTAACAAGATTTCCTTATCTGCGGTGCAGCTCCACCAGGGACTCCGGTGGCCAAGCAGGCTGCTCTGGTCAGGCAGGGCATCGCTGGGCTGTGACCCCCCAAAATCACACTAGTATTTCACTCATGGAGGCCGGGAGAAAACACATCCCTGCGCCAAGCTCTGCCTGCCCTGCAAGGGTTTGTGTCATCACTTTCTTCAACAGCAGAGAGAAGCTGCAGAGCACGGTCATCCAACTTTGAAAATAAAACACTAAATTTCCTAAAAGGTAATTGGTCATGTCCCCCCTTCCTTCTAATTGGAAAATATACTCAGACATGTATTTTATGTATTTTACTTTATGATCAGCCCAGTGAAATAGGACACTGAGCTGTGGCAGCACGATACGTGGCCTGAAGGGCAAATACATTTCAAAGCTGGGCTTTAAAAATTGGATTTTGACTGCTAATTAATATAGCACATTACAGAATAGAGAACCCTAATTACATTTTAGTGCAAGACCTCTGTGGCAAGGACTATTTCAGACATATCTCTGAACATGTCAGGACACAGCTTTTGCTCCTACCAGAATAACATTTTAAAATTATAAGCCTTAAAACCCCTAAAAATCATCTAGAGTTGTAAGAATTTCACACTGCGATATCTTATATATATATATATGAAAATTCCTGCTTATGAGTGAACTGAAGTGATTCAAGTCCTACTGTAACAGTGAGTTCCACATTTTCTGTGCCCAAGCAGCCCTTCTTCCAAAACAACAAAGAATGACAGTATGCAGGGGCAACAATCAAACACTGTCCCAAAACAGGAATCAAGGTGGCCTCCCTACATCAGGTTTTGTAAAGCACAGGAATTTGGGGTTTTATGGACCAGATGCACTGTACATCTTGCCCTTCTAGGAACAGGTATTCCAAAAACCCAGACATAAATGTGTGTGTATGTGTCTGTGAGTCTACGTATATTCATGTGTATATACGTGCACACACGTGTATGCATGCACATCCCCCACATGTCACCAGATGTTTTGGCCTGTCCCACAGTCATGGCAGACCAGCTGTGATGGACAAGGAGCTGGCCCTCCTCGTGCTGCATGAAGTTCCCACTCCAGCAGCTCCAGGTCCATCTCAGCAGGGACCTCTCCCACCAGGTGCCCGGCTGGGAGGCGCTGGTGGCCTCGTCACAGCCCCCTCTGCACTATCCAGCTGCCCACAGCAACCCCTCAGAGGGGAACGGCATCAACCCTGGTGTGTTTTCCTTAGACACTTCCAGGGATTTCTCAGGTTTGCTTTGATGAGAAAAAGGTGATTTACTTAAAAACAAGACACCTGCTGTTTAATGGAACACCTGCCAATATCTCTTTATCACAGCTCTAAAAGAGATCCATAACTCCCGCAGGGAAATCATTCGATGGAATTGTTGACAGAACTTCAATTTGAGAAATTTTCTCATGGCAAGAAAAGTCTCTTTTGCCTCTCCCTTTCATACCTCAAATACATGTACGTGCCAGCAATACACCATTTTTTGGCAGTAGGGAAATCCCTGAAACACTTCATTTTTAGCAACCTTTATCTGACGTTTTTGAAAAGCATTACAAAATCCAACAAACAAAACACTCAACCAATTTGAAATTAACTAAAATTTAAGCAATTGACTGAGGCAAAGGCAGAGTTGGCCAAAAGCAAACCAGAGTTCAAAAGAAAAAGAAACCCACACAATTCTGAGCAGCCCTGCATAAGCGGTAAAAAAATCCCTACAAGCCATTAAAGTAACTTTAAATGAAATTCAGCAGCCATGACACATGGGAGAAGAGTTAACGTTCATCTCCAGAGATGAAAAGCCTGGTGGTTGGGGTGGGATGGTGCTCTAATCCTCCAGCAGTGTGTCTGATGGCAGGGGCCCATGGCAGGGCTGGGGTGACCACTCTCAGGGACACTCACAGGTCATGGAGCTTAACACACTGAATTGGCAGCATCTGACCAGGCAGGGACGAGCGCTTTTGGTGTTAGATCAGACATTAACAAATACAGAAATCCTCCCAGTGGTCAGCATGTCCTGTCACTCTCTAAGGTGTCAGGTCCCTCATACCACATTTTGGTTCTGCACCTCTTTTCTGCACCAGACAACCTCTCCAAGGACACATCCTGCACCTTCCTCCAAGTGTGTGCCTTTCTACATCTCCCTCAGCTCTCCATATATTCCAGCAGCTCTGGTGGGTAGACTGCCTCATGTGCTGAGTGGGAATAAAAATGTGCAGTGAAAAAAAGCAAAAGACAATTCCATAAATGATACTTTTGAGGAATATGTGTACCACTGAACTGCTGAAATGCACAGACACATGCTAAACATGAACACGTAGTGTGCCCTTTCCATTATGTCAGGACGCATAATTTCCTGTCTGTTTTCCGTCTATGCTGTAACACTGTTTCCTTCAGCCCCCGCCACTGCTGGCCATGTTAATTCACAAAACTCAGCAGCTCATGATTTTCAAAGCTTAGCGCAACATTTGCAGAACAAAGTAGGTTTTTCTCTCTTTTTGGTGGGTACAAGTATGGGGACCACAGGAACAGTTAAATTCATGGCATGGTTGGTCTACCACACAGTCGGGGGAATTCTTTAAATAGAGCCTGTCACTCTCTTTGCCCATCAATGGGATTTCCTTCTCAAACTGCTGATTCGTTCAGGTACACAACAGAGGAAATTTCAGTTAACCTTTGTTTCACCCCGGGGAAAAATCTGTCTGAAAAGTATAAAATGAATAGATTAAAAAAAAAAAAAAAGAAAAAAAGAAAAAAAGAAAAAAAGAAAAAAAAAAGAAAGAAAGGCTGCAGGGTTATTCTTCCTAGTGTTCACAGCAGTCAAAGTTAAACAGAGAAAAGGAGCAAACATGAACATTTTATTCCCACCAGAGAATAAGGTATAATATATGATTTAGAAATTCCATTGTCTGTATTTGATTTCTAATTTAGCAAAGGAAAGGCTGAACACAAATCTATTGTTCACATTGGGCGCATCAAGAATTCACTTTTTGACTATTTCCTATATGGCTGAAATAGGAATAATAGGTTACTTTGAACAGAAACCCTTTTTAGCTATTTGATTGAGTTGTCTGAAATACCTTTTAGATTTCAGCAATCCTTGGTGAAGAGTAAATAATAAACACTAACTCAGAATTACATGTGTAAAAATGAAAGCAGGGATAAAATCAAAAGTACAGTAATAAAATAAAGGGAAGTTTTGGGATAGGTTACTGCCAAAAAAAAAGCCTTAAACTGGTCTAAGTTATTAATAAAAACCTCTGTTTTGAGATACAATTATAATTTAAAACCAGGAACAATAATTTTCATTTTCCAGTGTCATTCATCTAACAACACATGACATTCACTGTGGTAACACACTGAGTGTTACTGCCGACCTGCTCCTGCCCAGCCTCCTCAGGATGGATGGACAGATGGACACGGGGTGCAGGAGCATGGCTGAGGCCTGGGCCTGCAGGTCTAGAAGGTCTGCACAGGTTGAGTTCCAGTGGGAGTGATATTCTGAAATGCTTTATGTGATCAATAGGTTCCCAGGAATTGATTCAGCATCACTGAGACTATGTCTGTGTTTAAGGGATCATGATTTTGTCAGCGGCTACACGGCCCTTCACCGAGGCAGGTCACGAAGAGAGCTGGGGGCTGTGGTGGCTGTACAGTGATAGAGAACCTTCAGCTCTTAATCAGTCCTTGCAGAGGGATGTCTATTGCAGTCATTGGTGGCAGCTGTTGGAGCCTGGCATCCTAACCTGGGTACCGACCCCTTTGTACAGTCAGATAAAATGGAACTCAGTTAATGGCCTAGACCTGAGCCTGCCGAGCACTCTTGCTTCATCCTCACGTACCACGTATAGAAAATCTGCAGTTGTGTCTTGGGAGTTTATTTTGGCAACATATTGCACCTTCTTCCACCAATACAAAATGGATGAAATGTAAATATAAACATAAAAGAGAGAAAAAAGTCTTTCTCTACTAAAGCTTGTGGTATCTGATCTGGCACGGTCCCTGTGACTAAAAGACGATGTGTAAGGGATGTGCCAACAATGTGATGAGTTTCCCCACAGTGGAATCCAAATTTAAAGCTTCTTGGAAATTCAGTGCTTCACTTGAATCACAAACCTAAAACCATTCACCATTAGCTGCATTTCGGAGAAACAGCATGGCTCTCTCGATGCTGCCATAACAATGAAATAGGGAAATATTCCATGAGCTGGAATAATACTGATGTAGATGAATATCTGAAACTTGTCAAGCTTAATTGGGTCTCTTAACTTTTTCCCTGAAATTCCCAAAATCTTAAACCCAGGAAAAAAAAATCACATTTCAATGCAGGCTAAGTGCCAGTCTTTGGGTATGAGCCAGATTTTTGGTTCAGCATCCTTTCACGTTGATAACTGGCCCACTGGGCAAAGGCAAACTAAATCATCCCAGCTCTGGCAATTCTTTCATACCATCACAGTCAGATCAGGCTCCCATGAATAGCTCCTGGAACATGAGGACCTCTACTGGGTGCCTCGGAAGAGGCAGACCCAGAACAGCTCTTAAGGTGGCAGTTCTCAGCACTTTCGTCTTTTCCTGAGAGGACTCATACAAGCTCCAGACAAAAGGACTCCCAAAGAGCCTGGTCAAAACTGGGATGCATTACTCTGAGAGCAGAACTACAGTTTGTTCTGATGCCAATAAGGAGACATGGAGCAGGTGAAATTCTATTGTATCCACCCCTAGTTCTCCATTTTGATCCTCTTGAGGATTATAGCAAAGATGGAACAGGAAACATAAGCAGGAGGTTCTCAAAAACATTCATACCGAATGGAATATTTCTACAGTACCAGTAACAGAAATTAACATCACCTCATGTGTTTGCCATGAGTCAGAAAGTCTACTCAAGGAAACCTTCCCCAACTGCCACATGTGAGGAACACAGACCACTCTCTGGGTGCCCCTCCGTGTTAAATGTTCTTCAAACTTGAGCTTTTAAGGAAAAGGAAGACACCGAGAGTGATGTGGTGATTGACACAGCACTCCTGACAGTGAGTGGAAACAAGGTATAGATGCATCTGAGGATGTGCAGCACGTAGTTACTCAATGAGAAGAAAGCTTCAGCCACTTAGTTCCAATTTTGGTCTTCCTGGGCTTTTATCACTTTACTACCACACAGGCAGATAGATCCTTTAGTCCATCGCTGACACACCTTTACAGAAGAAAGAGGTGGAAAGATCTTCCCAACACCATGTTCATGCCTGTAAGAGTGCACCGAGAGCCACTGCCATGGAACACTGCGGTGTGTCCTGGCACAGACGACACTTTGCTCTCAACCCACTATGAAAGTCTGTAGACCCTCAGAACACAAAAGCACCAAACAGCACTAATATCCTGTGCCTGAGGGTCACACATCTGGAGAATGGTCTTACGTTGGGCTCTGAGGGGTGGAGATTGGGATGTAGCAAAGAATGAGGAAAAGGACAGTGTCTTTTCCATTTCAGTCCTAATTTTTGGGTGTACTTTGTTTAAGAAAGACATCCTTTTTCTTGGGAGTAGAAAGCAACTGGATGGATATCTTCTCAGTGTGAGTCTTCAGCTTGCAATAGAAAACACAGAGTTTTCCACAAACATGTCATTCCATACTTAGAGGCAGAATTTTGAGGTGATAAAAAAGGAAGGGGCCTTGCCAAAGAACTGCTAAACCTCACTGGTTGGAATAATTTTGTCCTTGCAACACGAATGACAGCAAAAAAGCTGTCTCTCTCTTTCTTCCTCTTCCAAATGAAAACTGTGGAAAAGGAAGTGTGCTCTTTTTTCATGATCAGCAAATAACAATTCTTAGTGAGAGAATTAATTTTTTGCTTGTTTAAAAATTTTTCACTGCTGCAAAGAGAAAAATAAATCTAAGATTCCTATTTTATCTCTATTTCCTATGTATGGGAAGAAAATATTTTTTTTTTACCATGAATAAATAAAACAGATTTTAAAAATAGTGTATACTTGATCTTTTTCTCATATTTTTTTACTTTCTATTTTGTGCATGTAGTGTAACCACAACTGACACTTCTACGGTCAAAAGCACCTCGTACACTGCTAAAGATGCATTTATTTACACTTTTGAACACTTGTCTCTGTGGTTTGGGTTTCTTGTTTGTTTGAGCTTTTTTCTTTCTTCTTCTTTTTTTTTTCTTTCTTTTTATCCTTAAACAGATATCACCGCAAATGGAAAATCCTTCTTACTTCTACCAAAAAACAACTCCTATCTTAATTAGACTGCTGTAGTGAACAACAGCTTTCTTCTAGATCTGCTAAATTTAGGTTCTCTAACAAGATGAGCACCACATCAACCCTGGTGAGTGCTGTCCTGGCGTTTTTACATCCTGTGATATGCCTGAGATACAGAAGAGAGCACAGGGACCAGGAGAACTCAGAAGTCTATATTTGATTTTAAGCATTTGAATTCTGAGAGTTTAACGAGCCTTTACTGAAAATGAATCAATCAGACAATAACAGTATTGAACAGTTAAGGTTCATATAATTAATTTTAAAATAGCATTTAAGACATTTAATATCACTTTTCCTTGCCACTCAATATAATGGGAAGGTGTATTATATGCAGGTCGTCCTACCTGAATTTAAATATTGCAACCCTCAACTTTGTGCTGTTCCAGTAAGAAACTGTTATGCACTTCATATTTGTATTATTTAATTTATAATGTTTTGCTTGATTAAAGCATTTTGTGTTTCAATGTTGATCTTTAAACACCAGTATTCTTTAAAATATGCAGTTATTTAATTCAGCTCAACTACTTAATGTGACTGGGCTGAAGTGAATGTGAAACAATTGTATTAATCCAAAAAAGATGATGCACATTCGAAGTTGTGATCTCAGTCATTCCTTTCTATTAAAGATTCAATAACCTGAACAGTTTAGTCTTCATACTCAGGTGAAAGCCCCCTACGCTGCGGCAGAGTTATGATTCTACTGCACAAACTGTCTGAACACTTTCTATATTACAAATCTGGGTAATAATTTCTGAAATCTTTGAGGTTTTCCTCCTTTGTCTGGACAACAGCAAGGAATGCCTGAATCCCTGATCGAAGGGCTGGTTGCAAAGTGGATCCTGCTTCTACTAAGCAACACTGAGAAAAAAACCAACCAGACCTATTGCTGGAAAAAATCACCAAAGTCTCATTCAAAATGTGCAACCAACCAAATTTCCTGAGCAGGGTGGTAGCTTATCACTCCTTTAAAAACTAACAATGCAGTCACTCTCTCTTAACTTCCATCATCTTTCACTGGGCTGTGGGTAGAAAGGAGATCAGAAAAGCAGCGGAACATCAAGTTCGTTCTCGGAACCCAGGTTCAGGGCACGGGAGCCAGCACAGAGCTTATGAGGATTGGTCCTATTCCTACAGTCTTGAGGAACTGGGAAGGAGGAACACACAGCTAATGTTATGAGAGACACTCCTGGAGGAAGCTGGCAACATTTAACACCAAACTTCAGAAGAGACCGACAGGGCTGTGGAAGAGGAGGAGGCAGAGGACACCCTGTGCGCACTCTCCCACCAACAGCAGGTTCCTGTGCATGGGCAGAGCAGGACCAGCACATGTGGGGCACCGCTGCAGTGGCCCTGATGGTATTCCCACAGGTTCTCCGAAGACAAGTCCTGTTCTGCTTGTCCTATCTGTGCAGGGAGACAGGATGACATCCACACTGGGCCACTGGTGTGGGTTCATCAGACACTGTGACACTAGAGACTACTCAGTACTGGTGGTTGGGTACCAGATCCAGCCTGATCTTCACCTGACCCTAAAGGAAACAACGTTTGCTGGGAGCCCTGCAAATGGTGCAGCCAGGCCAGCAGAGCCACGTCACGGAGGAACAGAATTTCAGTGCTGGCACGGGGGTGAAACACAGTACAAAACACATAGTCAGCATGCAGTAAAGCCACCGTATATATGCCGCCAGTTCTGACAGCTGTGAACTGTTACCAGGTCTGGCCTTGATGCCAGGTGCACATAGTTTAGGAAAAATAATCCAAATCTTTATCACCAACTAAAAAACAGAGTCACAGGTTTTTTTCCAGACACTCAGCCCCCAAAGTCAGGGTAAGGTCAGAGGCAGGAAACTCCTACAATATTACCATTTCTTAGTGGCAGTGAGAACCTCTGCTAAGAACAACCTCAAACAATTTTATTTCAAGTCCTTGCCATATTAGCAATAAAGAAATGATGGGATGCTCAAGTCTGCCCCTCCTTTTGCTGAAAGTCAGTGATTTAGACAATTCAGTATGACTGAATTTAGACATGCATGTCACATGTACTGCACAAATCTGAAAATCACATATTCTTTCAAGAAAATGTGAAGACAGTACATTTGAGATGCATTATTTCAGCATTTGCTTTCATTTACTCCTGTGCTTGTATAAGATCAACAGCTCAATGATAGAGTAGAAGAGATGTGATCACGTTATTATCATTTTTTTAACAGAGGTCCAGAGGGAAGTATAAGGGAAAGATAATTTGCAATTTGTTACCCAGCAAGAGTCTTCAAAAATAGTTTTAAAAAATGAAAACAAAGTATGAAAGTGAAAAGCCATCTACTCAATGTAAATGCAACCAAGTAAACATACTGTTTAAATCAAACTGATTACATTACTCACCAGCAACACTGAAAATCTGGAAAACAACTGGGCCAACTACTTAATTTGAGACAAGCATGCAAAACTAGCCTCCCTCTTTTGGAAATACAGAGATGGATAAATTCACTGGTTACTTGAAAAGAACATATCTCAGGAGTTGTAAGAACACTCATTTCCTTTTTTGCATTGTCTCTGATGACACGCTCTTTGAATCACACACACCTGCCTCCAGCCTTCATTATTTCTACGTTTCATTATAATGAAGATTATACTTTTGACTTCCAAGGCTGCTCACTTTGACAAAATTCTGCAAAACCTTCCTTCCCCTTGCAATCTGACAGTGCCATAAAAAAACCCACACACAATTCTTCCACAAGTGTTTTTTTACCCATAGCACCCCACCCTGCCACGACACAAAAACAGAGCAGTGTGGAAAACCCAGGTGCCACCACTGTCACTTATACCAATGGGAACACTCAGACTGTAACATCTCAGTGACCCGCAGCTGGGAACAAACAAACACACAGAGAATATGAGCTGCTTAATCATAGACAATATTTGCACTGGTAAAAATGTGCAGCAGTGCTGAAATGCCCAAAATAGCAACTTTTTTAGTCAAATCTCCAGTTATTTAATGAAGTCTATATGAAACTCTCATTTAATTCCCCCTTGCTTTGAGTTGTACATTAACCTGCACTGGGGACTCCCTGTGCAACTGATGGCCCACAAATGTCAGTACTGCAACACTTCCATGTTACCCTGCTGGGGACAGTGCTCTGGTGGTGACTAATGGTGACAAAAAGCCAACAATAAGGCAAAGGCTGGGCCAAGATCTCCTGTGTCTGCCCATCACCCTCTGGCAGAGCAGCAAGCCCCAGCCAGCACCTGCTGACAGGAGAGGTGCCCCGAGTGTGTGGTCACTGCCAGACAGCACTGCTGGCTCTGCACTGGACACCGAGTGGCACAGCTGGCTCTGTGCTGACAGCACAGCTGGATCTAGACTGGGCAGGAGAGCTGGCTTTGAACCCGACACTGGCTGGCACAGCTGGCTCTGTGCTGGACTCTGGGTGGCACAGCTGGCTCTGCATCCAGACCTGTCCCAGCGCGCCCGGTGCCCCAGACTGCACCTCCAGCCATGCCAGCAGAGCCCCTTGGTGCATGCACCAGGAGTGCTCTGTGTGGCCATGGTAGCTTCTGGCACATGCTGAGGATGGCTACTGGGCACTGGCGAACTTTTGCTGCTGACCTTCTAACGCTTTTGCTCAAGGCTTGTGCTTGTATTTGCGGCATTACACCTGAGATACAAGGTACAGTCACAATCTCCAACACCTACGGCTTG
The DNA here is from genome assembly GCA_035583135.1 of Lophotriccus pileatus. NCBI lineage: Eukaryota > Metazoa > Chordata > Aves > Passeriformes > Tyrannidae > Lophotriccus > Lophotriccus pileatus. The sequence continues at coordinate 7,637,594 of JAWWES010000094.1, read as the reverse complement.
AACAAAAAGATCAGTAGGGTTCCTGTTTAAAAAGAAAAGCAGCATTCCACTATTTTGTCAGGAACATAGTTTACCTGCTGCGATATGCCACTACTTTAGACCAAAGAAGGTACTGTGGCAAACCCTTGGGGTTCTTCTGGGCACAGTTTCCAAAGCTTTTGCACATGCCTGCAGGCTTTATTCATTGTTGAATTATACAAGCTCCCTTCCCCCCCACTTTTTTTTTTTTAATTCAGCTATTCATGCACTCAGACAAATGTTAAAGAATTAAGTTTCTGTAAACACACTGTTATCTTAATAAGTTCAAATATTATTTGACTATTCCCCAGGGGAAGAAAAGCAATATGTTCTAAAGCAAGTGGCTGTATGTTTTGCGGAAGGTGGCTACTCTGAAATTAAGAAATGCAAATGATTCTACAGTTTATGTGCCTCAAAGTAAAAACAATGATATTAAATTTTAAAAAGGTAACACGAGATATTGCTGCTTACACAGAAGCATCGTGAGGATGCCAAGGGACCCAGAGCGATCCTGGGTCTGGGGTTTTCAGTGGCACAGACTAGTGATCACAGGATGCTGGTGATACTCTCCAGTTACCCCTGGCAACCCTTCTCAACTGTAACGATGCTGCCCCACAATAGCTTTCACTGGGCAGCTTTTTCTTCACTTAGCTGAATGCTCTGGGACCATCTGTGTCGGAAAGCATAAAAGGCCAGCCTGCCTGTGGGCCCGTCACTCTGAACACCACCTCTCTGACCCCGATTAAATACAACTTTCAATCCCTTTTGTCCTCCCTGTTGACTTCTCCTATTAAGGGAGCCCTTTGACAAAGAAAGCGGAAGAGTGGACTAAGTGCCCCCAAGAAAGGTGATGTCTGATACTGCTCAACACAAGGATTAGCAAGCCAATACATAACAAAAGCAAGTTTGGGGGAGGGGTAAAGAGGAAAAGAAAAAAATGGTTTTAGACAGGTCTTTGACTAATTCAGTAGGTACACAGTTCAACAAATAGCTATACAAGAGGCCTGCTCCCAAAGACACAACTACTGGGGAACAATAAATTGAGGAGATACCTTTCAGCATGGCGACGCAAGGCCGTGACATTGACAGGAGCAGTGGATATGTCATTTGCTACCTATGGGTTTTTAAACTGAATTTTATGGTGGGTACAGGTGCCAAGAACACTCAAGAAGTTACTTTAGGGACAGACCTCTTCCAACAGAAAGGTCTTGTAAAAATATCTTAACTTGGGTCATTCGAGGTAACTGTAAAGGGAGTGGGTAACAAAAACACAAACAAGAACGACATCGGCTGGAGAAAACCTAAATACTTGCACATTGGAACTGATTGTTTCCAAAGGCATTTACTAAAAACTATCTGCTTTTTGGAATGTGCAAAGCATCTTTCTCAAAAAGAATAAACAAAACTTTGCCATGCAGGCTTGCAGTAGCCATGGGTTATCCTAAAGCAGCACAGCCTCTGAGCCTGAAACTGACAGTCAGCACAGAGGAGCTTTCAAACAGCTCTGAGACTTCAGAGGTGTTGGGGGCAGGAGCATATTGCTCCCCCTGTCCATGCCTAACCTCTGCAGAGAGGACCAGTCTCTGGGCCAGTCACAGTGATGGACGACTGGGAGAGTGGGAACCTTCGCTGTGCCCCCTAGAGAACAACGCGCCCCAGGGGCATTTGCCCAAGCTGTGGGGCAGTGGTGATGATGTGGTCATCATAAGGGAAAGTCAGGAAGCAACTGTGTGCAGTAGATGTTTCCATTCAAAAACCTGAGCCAAACAGAAGGTACTTTTGTAGAGTGAAGCAGCAGAAGGGATGATTGAGGGTATTATTTCCAGGAAAAACACTGAAACAGTAGAAGTGACCAGAAGAGAGAAGCAATAGATGGAAATCCATACACAAGCCAAACATTAATAGAACCCCAATGAGTCCTGGTGTTTTCTAATCCCAAAATCACCAGTAATTAAGCCAGCGAAGCAAGCAGATCAGATTGCCCTCATGAAAATGTCAAAATATTGGAAATATACCCTCTAGCAAACAACGAAGGATTACAGCGCGATTGCTTGCTTGTCTTTGTACAGAGCAACGCAGGGTCAGCCCTCTTCTTCTCAGTCCTCTTGGTGAGGCAGATCATTCCTGGGAGCAAATCTTTGTAGAGATCGAAAGCAAATTGGTCACATCATCAAAGTGGCCCTCATTTCCCAGCATTAGGAAAGTCTGATTTTTCTTTTTGGAAAAAAGTCAACTATTGTCAAAATTATTCTCTATATAAGTGCTCTGAATGTCCTCACTAAAGCCTGACCTGCAGAGACATCAGCACTGCTGACCCTACCTGACCCTCCTTATCTTGCCAGCTCCTACCAATTCCAGTCGAGTTGTTGCACCTGTTGGTATGTTGGTGCCTATGGGGAAATCCTGAGGACTGATTCTGCACTACAGCAGGCAGGAGTGGGTCGGAAGCAAGCCAAATAAGCAAAACTCTCCAGCTGACACAGAACGGCAACAGACGGAGATATAAAATCTGCAGTTTTTAAAATGAAATTATAAGAAGAGAAATGCCACTGGGGCTGGTCCAGGCCATGGAACTACAGGGCTCCATGAAGGGGGGCTTCTTGCCTAGAAAAAGCTCACTGTACCATCATAACACACGATCTCACGTTTAACTAAAGGTTAAAACTGCGCTTGTGTCAGGGAAGAGTTAGACAAGACCCAAGGCACCACACACGGTGCTGACCATCCCCCGCGGGCAGTGCCTGTGCTCCAGAGATGGTTCCGGAGCGCTCCAGCACAGGCTCTGCAATCCTCCTCAGCCATTGGGCTTTTACTGACAGCTTTATTACCATTAAATATCTGCCTTTTACAGGTTCTATTGAGATTTAACATTTTATTTGGCACAGTCAATTTAGACTACAGATGCATTTCCTTCTCCCTCTTCTTTTTTTTGAAAGGAGGGAAAAAGTCCCCGAATGGGTGCCACTGAAAATTAGTATTTCTCTATGCACTCTGGAAAGTAATAGATGGGAAACTGTTTCTAATAGTTTTACTTTCTGTGTTATCTAGAGAAAAACAGATTCATACATGCAAAATGGACTGTTTCAGAAGATAGTGCTATGAAAAATGAAAGACTTACAAAGTAAAAAGTGATTATTTCAGGAGAAATAAGAAGCTCCAATGTCAACCCTACTCCCTGAATCAGCAAAAAATCAAAGCTTTGTATAGAATAGGAAATTGGAGATTTTCCTTAAATTTACATTTCTTTTTGCTGAGCACATTTTTGCTTCAACGTGAAAGAACTTCTTAGAGACACTTCCTAGTTTCAGACATTGCATTTTGCTATGGTGTTGTAAAATGCTGCTGCCTGGGACTGGAATTCCATTAGTACAGTTGGAGGAATTTATGTATGAATGCTAGATATTAGCCATAATAGCCATGGAAGCCAGCTATTTTTAAGGCTTATGTCGATGGATAACATAATTCGAATAAGAAATGTATTTATTTTTTTAGAAAATTAACATCTCCTGCATCATATTGACAATTGTCCAACAGAAAACCCAAAGCCATATAACCTAACAAATAAAAATTGCAGTTACTGTTGTCGGAATCTGTCAGAAATGTAGGCAAAATACTTACATATACATTTTTGATATTCTGTGCACTAGACAATAAATCAGGAAAAACTAACTCTAGAAATTTCATCATAAAGCACTGCACTGTTTACTAAAATCTAAGTGATAAATAACGTTTGTATTCTATATATGTAGCAATTAAAATAATTACACAATTAAAAACCATATAGTTTTAATATTCCAATCTACCTAAAAGAGGCCCCTTCTCAAGACTATCCTCATGATTCTAAGCTTCAGAAAACCTAAACCGAAAAAAGTGAAACTTACTCTGAAAGATGTGAAGTTTTCAAAAACAAAATTCAAAAACCAAAGAAACCTCTGCCAGCTTTATAACCCTAACAATTTACAAATAAACCCCTTTCTTACAGCAATTGTTTTTTTCTGGTGACTATTCCTGAATTATCTGCTGAACAGAGAGAGACACACTGGAGCACACAGGATGCTGCATTGGGGGATAGCTGGCTTCTAAATCATTTGGGACTGCTTCAGTATGTGAACTACCACTCCCTTGTGTGAACAAACCCAGTAATCCCTCAGGACAGAGAATATGCTCACATTACACATTCTTGAATAGATTAATTATTTATTGAAAATACTGTTGTATGAACTGCTGATTCATCCACAGCAACAAATACCCACAGTGGAATCTTAAATTACAAGCATGAAACCTCCTAGGTTTGCCCAGATCAAACTCAGCAAATAACTATTTTAAATCTCAACCAAAATTAATCTGCTCTGTATTTTCTTCTTTACTTTGGCACCACATATTAATTGTGTTCAGTGATCTCCAGATCATGGCCTAGGTCTCTCTTTCTACCAGACCACGTATCACCAATGCCTGCAAAGCAAATGGACAATCCAAAAGGAAAGTCACAGGCAAAGAGCTACGATGTCACTGTGAGAGATGAGTGGAAGGAACATGTACAAAATAGTCAGGACAATGAAAAAACCAGTGAGAACACCAGAGGTGCTAAAAATGTTTCTCCTGACTGTTGTCATCAGAAGTGCTGCATTTTGTCAGTGAGTGATCTTTGCTGGCGCTTTAACTTTCACTCTGCTTAACCTCACACACAAGCCACCATGTTTCCATCATGCCTAATATTGAAACAAATAATACTAAACTCAACAAATATTAAACAAATACTAAACCCTAAGTTGCCACCAAGATATTTTTTTCTTAGGACTATATATCCTAAGAAATATAGGACTACATATAGGACTTTTCTAAGGACTATATATCCATCTTTTGGATGTAATTTGTATCCAAACCAAAATAATATAAAATACTCCCTTTAGATTACTATTTTACAAGAAAGTACCACTGAGGGGCTTCCAGAACCTCCTCAGTGAGATTTGGGTGAGAGGGAGGTGATGAATGGGCAGCTTTACTGGCACAGGGCAGTCTCTGGGAGAGAAGCAAAGGGATGGCCCTAAAAACTGGCCCCACAGCGCTGCACAGCCACTTCTGGAAATGCCCCTTTGACTCAGAGGACACGGAAAGGAGAGCATGTGGCAGGACCACTAGTCCCCCTGGCAGCCTCTTGTGCTATGAAACCCCAGTCTGTCACACCACAGAGGGCAGGGCTAAACGGGGAGCCCTGGGAGGGGCTTGGAGGACAGAAAACACTGGAATTGCTGCAAATAAATGCAGCTCCCTGAAGCCCAGGTTGTACTTAAATACCAAATTTGGTATTTAATTCAGTAATTAAATCCCAAACTACTTAGTTGTCCAAAGGCGGGGGAGGACGAGCCACTTGGGGAAGAGAGCGGAGTGCAGACCCTGTGTCACTGAGCTGCAGCCAACACAGAGGGACACACCACACGGGTGGGCTCCTGCAGCACCACTGGCAGGAGCAGACCCTTGCTCCTCTATGGATGAAGTCACAGCAAGCAACCACCAGCACACAGCTGAGCACTCTCGAGAGACAATGACACTGCACTGTGAACAGGCACATGAAAAAACCCAATATCCAATCCCAAAACCCAGTTACGCCTTAGCCCATGACATCTGAACCTAGTGAGCGGGATCTCCCTCCACCTTGTTTTTCAGCCTCAGAAACTGCAAGAACTCTCTTTCCTGACCTGTTCAGCTGAGGACACACTGGCCACTTTCCATTCCACAGTGAACTCACCCGGGGCTGAGCCACAAACCATGAGTCATGGAATGGCCACAGTACTCAGGAGGTACTCCTTGAGGAGCCTTCACCACGCACAGTGCATTCCAGCAGTGTGGCTGTCAGGGCACCAGGGTCCAGCTTTCCAGGACTAGGCAACAACGGACACAAAAGGTATTTTCAAGGATGAAAATGTTCTTTTTCAATTACATTTTCATACACTTAAGTTCTCTGCAGGAGAAGGGTATTTGACAGGAATAGGCTTTCATGACACACGTCATGTCAGCAGGGAGAGGCACAGAAGTGTTATCCATGATCTGGCTGGGAACAACAATGGATGGAGCAGTATAGCCTGAAAGAGTGCACGCAAACTCACGCTTGGAATGTTTTTCCACCCATCCTTTTTAAAGGTGAGGCTGTACTGCTCAAGCCTCTCAGCGAAAATTAATGGTGCCACCTGTGCCACCAGCCACAAACCCTCTGATCCTGGCATTTCGCAGCCGACGCCGTTTGCTGCCGCGTCCCTGCTTCAGATTTACCTCTGTGCCCTTTACTCCCACTTACTCTTCTCATGACACAAGCTGGAAAGAAAAGACAATGGTGTAACATAATTCAGACAGTTCAAACTTTTCTCTCAACTGTTTCTGAAACATATCAGTTCCATTCAGGCTTAGAAAAGGAGCTGCAGCACAGGGTGAGGCGTGTCTTTTGTCAGGATCCTGTCTGCTCCCCGTGGCCTCGTAAACAAGACACTTTCTTCAGAAATACAGCAGACCTCCAATTTAAATTTATGGAAAGGCTGAACCAGAGGAGCCCGCACTCAAATAATTTTAATAACCTATTAAGTTGCGACTTCAGATTCATTTTATAACCGTGTTCCTCAGGGAACAGCACTATCAGGATAAAGATAGAGTTTTTTTTCTTTTAAAGATAAATAGCATCATTAATCTGCAACATTTCTTTTCTATTATCTTTCAAAATGAGGAGTTATTTTGTTCTGATCTTGAGGTAATTAGCCTTCATTCACTAGCCAAAAAATGTCTGTGTTCTGAAAATTAAAAATGTGTCATTAAGTGGAATTTACCATAATGTCATTTATCTTTATATAGTTCATCAGTGACAGCAATGGGCCTGGGAATCCATCAGCTTTTACAGAGGAAGCATTAAAACAAATTGAAAAACAGAATAATCCCAGGCACTCTTTAACACAGTCAAAGCCATTTGGGTAATTAAATAGTGGTATTTAAAGTTTTAATTTAGATTTTCCCCTCTGTTCATCAGCAGTCAAATGAGATGTTCATATTCATAACTGTTTGTAATAAAGGGTTTCATAAAGCAAACGGAATATCAATGCTGTTAAAATTAAAGAGAACACAGTGAAACCTTTCAAGTGCAAACAAGGAAGTTCATTCCTGCTGCACCTTATTTTGTGTGGTTATACTGGGAATAACCCTCACTGTACCTGGCTCACTCTCCACATTAACAACGGCCAAATTCTGTGATGACTGTACTCTTGGTGGTCACAGCCACTTTAATCCACATTCCTTGTCTTTGGGCATTTTGTGACGCAGGAAATCCAACTTCCACAAGTGGCACAGTTCGCCTCCTGTTTCCATTGTTTTCCAAATGTTTGCATATTAATCTCAAGCATCTTTTATCTTGTGCGTTAAGCTCTGGAGAGAGGATCCTGTTGTGCTCCTGCAGTTATTGCGATGTCACAATGAGCCCCCCAGAAACCTCTATGTGGTCTAAATAATGCTAAAAGTAATTACTGAGGGACACAAACAGAATGTATAAAACCTTGCTAGTCCCATTCTTGCTAGGAAATCTTACACCCTCCATCAGCTTTTGCCAAAATTAAACTAGAGAGATGAAATTATGCAGTTCCTCATGAAACAGTTTCAATCAAAGTAAGTCTGAATAATGACCCTTTCAGCACATGTACATCCTCGCCAAGCCACTATTGGCTAGGATGTTGTTATTTAAAATAGAAAAAACCCCGCACCTATGCTCTCTTCTGAGTGCAGCTGGAACTAAACTGACCAAAAGTGTCAATAGTTTAGTGTGCGATTTTTGTTCTCTTCTTCCACACGGTAAAAAATGCTACAGGATTTTAGTTTATTGTCGAATGAAAAGTCCAATAACTTTTGTTCACTCTCTTTTAAATAAAGTGGAAAATCCCCAAATTATGACTCCATTTCCAATGTTACAGGAACTTAGACATTTTCTGTAGAACAACATGAAATATTGTATTTTTTGGTCCCAGAGCAGCAGATTATATATTAGGTAATAAAAGAGGCTCTTATATAGTGTCAAAAAGAGCCATCAGGAACCTGAGTGCCTCTGGAATTTTTCGAGTATGGAGAGAAACAACTCAGCATGGCATAAATCATATACAGCGTGAAATCAGGAAAAGTTTTTGGTAAATAAAAAGATGCTGATAAACTGATGATAATCTGTTTCTATAAACACCATTCCAGCAACTTCTAGATTTTTTCTTTTTTAATATATTTTAATTTAATTTTATTTTTAATTTGCACTAAGTGCTATGCCTCCACTGAGGGATGGTCATGATTTCTGTGAGATCAAAATGAACCCTAGAGGTGACAAGATCAAGTCATACATGAACACAACAGAAATACCTGCACTACCTGCCAGAATTAACTGATTAACTGCTTTGTAAAAATAAAATTATATCAGTAAAAGCCTAATATGAATGATTTTTAAAGGCATATGCAGATGGAAATAAGCAAGAAGGTCCAAAATTATGCCTGCTATGTAGCAGCAAAGTGATTAATAAAGAATTGCCAGGAGATATTTCCTATCAGTGGACAAAAGCACCTCTGCCTGCCAGGCGGAGTTGGAAAGGAGCAGAGCCCCTTCATCCTACACCTGCCAGGACCAACAAACAGGTGCACAGGAGAACAGGGGGAAACCAGGATATACTTCTATTGGGAAAATTAAGAAATCTGAGCACTTCCAATACCTCCGGCACAGCAGCATGTTTAGTGTTACCCAGGTGAGATAACGGCAACTAGCAGCACAGACAAAACAAATGCAAAAATGTTCTTTAAAACGGTCTCTATACCGCAATTCTGAGCAGCAAAACACAATCGGCATGACATTTGGAGTGTGCCCCTTACCCCCCAAACCACCAGCTACCTATTGGGGCAGCAAAAATAGCTCAGCTTTCGGTAATGTGAATTCTATTCTTGTAACATTTAACTTCACTTCCTGTGTCTTTGTGTTGCTCAAGGAAGTGAAACTCATGCATTGCATGTTTGTATTATTCCCTGTTACAGCAGACTTGCAGACAATGTCTGCAGTGGTCTGGAGCGATAAGAGCTGCCTCCAGGACACGGATTCTCCTGGGGATTAGACAGCACCATCTGGGGCCTCCCGTTGATCTGCAGCAGCTGCAGCCCAAATGTCAGTGCAGGGTGAAAAGGGGTGCTGGTCCTGGAGTGTTTAACAAGTTGCTGCAACTTGGTTTCAATTATAGTTTGCTGTCTTTTGAGAAAAAAAAGGGAAAATAACTAACAGAGTGACTCTCTTTCTTGGCAGAGAAGTGCCAGTGGATGTTTACCACAGCTCTGTATCGCTCTGCCCTCTGCCTCAAAGAAAACCCCCTGCCAATCAGGGACATGGTGAGGTGGTGTGGGGCAACGACTTCAGAAAAAACAGGATATGGCCAGCAGAACTGGTGCTTTCAATACACTCACCTGTTGTCATTCACTGAGAAAGAAAACTTCCAAATGTCTAAAACGGGTAAAACAAGCCGTTGGAAGGGCTGCAAGTTTAGGTACCAAAAATGTGTAGTTTTTCCCGCAGGTAAGGAATCAAAGGTAGTTGTCAAAGGCACATAGTTTGAGGCATATCACAGTCCTGTCAGGATTTTTTTCTAAGCACCAAGAAGGAATGAGGGAGCTGGCATGTCATGAGAATGTAGGTTGTCTGCTGTGTTGGCAAAGAGAGCCCTTGCCTAGAGATTTTTTGGCACTCTCTTCTCTACTCACTCTTTTCTTCTTTACTTCACTTATTTTGTGCTGCAGCTGCACCTTCCTTTGTAATTATGTTAAGCAAACCACAGGGCACTGCCTAAAACCAAAAAATCTCATTAGAATAATTAAATTATTTTTTTAAGGAAGTACTGCTGATTAAAAAGTTATTAAAAAAGAATGGAACAAAACAATGAGCAGAAGGAAGGAAAAATTTTGGTCTGATCTCTGCACATGCTTTTCAAAGTTGATGCTTCGGCTCTGAATTTGGATTAGAAGTTCCCATTATTGTCAGTTTCCTGAACCTGGCTGGAAATATTCACCATGTCCTGCACTGAGTACCAGGAGATGGGATGGTGAAGACGACAAGAGAAATTGGCTGAAGACAGGACACACCAGATCAGCAGAAAAGAATTAAATACCCATCCTGACTCTTGGACAAAGCGTGCAGCCCCTCCATGCATGTCTTAAGTAGAAGCCAGATGTGTCTTGATGTAATGTTTTAGGGGCGGCCCTGAGCACCCTAACACTGCAGAGGAGGCTCTGGGTGCTTCAGTACCACATGCTCAGCACTGTCAAGACAGGTGTGATGGTGTTTCAAATAGAGGTGTTGGGAACTAAATTTCTACATTCACATATTAAACCTTTAAATAAAGCCAAGACTACCTAGAAGATAATTGTAGACTTTTTCTTCTTTTTTTTTTTTTTTTGAATTAGAACAAGCTTTTTGACATTTCATCCAACATTTTTTGACATTTTGACATCTGCACAGCAGAGCCTATCCATCTACCTTTTTCCTACCCAAAGTACAGGTACCATGCATTGTCCAGGAAATGTGACCAAAGAAACTGTGACTGAATGAAACGCGACCAAAGCAAGGACCAACCTCTGCTTCTTCCCAGGGGACCCCAGAGCTGGGATGAGCTGCAATATGTACGGGGCCTGTGGCAGGCCAGGACCCTCCTGCTGGTGCAGGGCAGCCCCCGAGCAGCCCCTGTCAGGGGCCCCAAGTCCCTCCACAGTGCCACCAGTTCTGACCCACCCTGCCACTAGGTCACTCTCGTCCCACAGCAGCTCCCTCGGTGTGGCTTGCTGGACCAGAGCTGGGATGCACAGCACCAGTGGCACCAGTGGGGAGACTCATGGACCACTCCTGCCCCGTAGCTGGTGGCTTTCATGGTCCTCATGACTCCTTGACAGCCTTCTGAGCCCACCCAGAATCCAGTGTCACAAAGTTATGTGGCTTAATGACACAGAGCCTGAAAAGGACTTTGTTCCAAACACCAGTTTCGGTGGACACTGCCTGGGTTCTTGCACAGACAACAAAATCTCTTCCACAATCCTCTTCACACACACATGATATTACACAGCCCTTCCACCACCCTCCTGTGGTGGTGGCCTGTTAGAGGCCTCATTTAACAGCAGCAATTAAAAGGCATTTGAGGCTGCCACAAAGTGTGACATTTATCCTATTTGATTGCATTTGTAATATTTAGTTTTGTGTAATAAAAGCATTTAATAGCATAAATACAGATGCAATTCTAAACACCTGAAATTCAGGTTCCAACTCCAAGAAATGCTGATGTGCATAATAACCTTCTCTGATGGTAAACCAAAAATAATTGTATTTCTGTAACCAATAACCCTGTATGTCTTACCTTTTTACCTGTTCTATTCCTGCCGGATAGTCTGTTCATATGCCAAGTTTAACACCTTCTGACACACAAATATGGATCAAAAAGATGTGCTACTTTTGCACTACTATAATGAAGATATTATATTTGACAGGTAGATACTAACAACTGAGTTGAGTGCCAGAAATACATGAGGTTTGGAAGAATAAGAACCAGCACATCCAGTGGCAGCTCTCAGTCCATATGCTGCTCTTCTCTGGCCTGAACAGATTAATTTTAAAAGCATTTTCACTTACCATTTCTGGGAGACCAGGACGTTACAGGCAAACTGCTGACTGTGTCACCTTTTTGCTACTGATAAACACATTTGTTGGTGTATTTTCAACAATTTCCTCCCTACTCGCGTACCATTTCACAAATACAAAGGAAAAACAGGCAGAACTGAAAAGCCAGCCACTGAATTTCAGCATCAAACACTTCAGCACTCAGAACCTCCTGCAATCTCTAATGTACCATCACAGAATCACAGAATATCCCAAGCTGGAAGGGACCCACAATAATCATTGAGTTCCACTCCTGGCCCTGCACAGGACAGCCCCAGGAATCCCACCATGTGCCAGAGAGCGTTGCCCAAATGCTCCCTGGGCGTTGCTTTTGTATTGTCTATTACTTTAAACACCTTCCTAAAACTGCAAAATATAAAGGTCTCCCGCCAGACCAAGCACCAGACATCTTGTGTTTTTCCCTCTGGGGACAGACAGTGGACACATTCAGGGACACCTTCTGTCTTGGCCCCACAGGGATCAGCATGTTTGGCTCCAGATACATATGGTGTTCCCCCAGGAATCCCCAGGCCTGTGCCCCGGGATGCCCCAGCTCCAGCCCCTCTCCTTGCCCCAGCCCACCAGCAGCAGCCTGCTGGTCCCTTTGAGTACCAGCGCTCCAGTGGGCGCTCTCCGGGCAGCTGGACCCACTGTCTGTGGTTTGGAATGCCCCCTTTGGACTCTCACAAGGCCAATGAAGACACATTGCAATTTTGCTGGAAGGGGTATGAACAGCCAGTAAACAAATGGCTCCCTGCTGCGTTCCTAACAGAGACAGTGGCTCCGTACAGTGAAATCCAGAACATGCCTGGGGAGGTTAAAAAACAAAATAAAACAACAAAAACCCCCCGAAGCACGACCACTTTAATGTGAGTGAAAGGCAACACACAGGAGGTGCAGCAAGCTGTGGACATTATTTTACCAGCCTAGGGCTCTAAGTAGACAATTATATGCTTAAATGTTAAGATTCCCTAGGGTGAATTAGCAGCCTGCATAAAATAGTTTGAAGTACCGTGTTATAAGAAGCATGTCCATTTAGAAGTTGAAGAATAAAAGGAAGAGAAGCATAAAAATACAGTTTTATGGTAAGTGATGATTCTTCTGAAAAATAAGCAGATAAAAAGGATATTCTTTTCCCTAGATGAAAACAAGATTATCAATATAATTATTAAAATAAAATTTCTAAATTAAAGTTGTATTTCCCTAAAATTGCCTGTTATACTGAAAAAAAAAAAAAAGAAAAAAGAAAAAAAGGCTAAGTAGGGCTTCCCATGACTAAATGGATTAATTCTTTAGTACCATACAATTACTGCTCTCCACACAGTTTCAGTGAACATCTAAATAAACACCCAAAGCTTATTTTACACAAAGAACAGATCCATTCTAAGGAATAACCCAAATGCCAAAAAGCTGACATTTTGTAGAAAAAATAAAGAAAAGCTGTATAGGGAGACGGAAGAAAGGAAAGGACATTTTAGGTAGGTTTGTGGGGTGACAGCCACTGACAGACGGACCTTTGTTGGAGTCGTGCTGCTCACACGCCTGCTCTGTTCCTGGATGTCTTTCTCCAAGTGATGTTTCCCGATGCAATGCGGGAGCTTAGCTTGACCTGTTCGACCCTTCGGAGCAATGAAAGGCCGTGCTGAGCAGCCTGGAGGAGGACAGGACCCCGCGAGCCAGCGCGTGCAGAGGCAGGGAGGGTGTGCAGCCGCTCTGGGGGTCTGGCGGCCCTGCGAGCCCAGACAACAGCCAGGGGGGCAAGGGCAGCCGGACCCACACCGACACGGACGGGCGACAACGTGCCCTCATCACCACAAACACGAATGGTCTGCATCGTGTCTTCACGAAAAAATCGCTCTGATTTGGGTCTTTGCACAGTGGGCATTTGACTTCTGGTGTTTTAGACAGATACATTACACAGTGTTTTTTTTAAACAAAGCAAAAACTCAGGAGCTATAAACCATTCTGGGTGGAAGAATTGGAAAGTTATCCACAGCTTCTAAATTTTCCTAATTTTTTCTGCTTCACAAAAAGGCCTGGTTATGCTTCTTTTCTCCATGCGAACAGCAGCAACCCACCCTTGGGTCTTGCGAGTCAGTAATAACTGGCTCGTCACAATTTACAGGGGATTAATATCGAAACTGTGTTTTCTGTTTAACAACAGCTTGTCACTGACACAGGAATTCTTATGTTTTATCCCTCTCTCTAAAATAATCTGTGTTTCAGAAGCCCAACAGCATTCCATGATGGGTCAGTGTAGAATTGAACGGGGAAAAATCAGCACTATGTCTCAAAATCAGTGTAAATCTGCAGCCTTTGAGGGTGTAATGCCTGATCAAATGTTGTAAAAATACACAAATGACAAAACATGGACATAAGCCATGCTTCCACCTTACCACAAAATTTCTAGCAGTTTGACAACCAGGTTCAGCCCAGCACAAAGTTGTCCTGAGGTAAAAAAGGTGTGTCACTACAGGCTGTGCCCTGTGCTGAACTCCACACAGCAGGATGACAGTAGAGTTGGAAGTTTTCTCTTTTGCCAAAGAAGATGGTTCATACCCAACACCCACAGATGAAGCATCACCTCATTTCCTTTAACAGTTGCCAGTGACTGCGATTCATCACAAAGTAAATGCCATCAGGACTTTGCTAAGGACAAGGAATGACCGGCAGGAGCACCTGGCTATGTTGGCAAACTCTGACAAGGGGCAGAAAAGAGGGACACAGCTACCTGCATCCAGCAAGAAACAAGGGAGACAGGGTGCCCCAAAATTAGGTCTACGGGAAAGTGCCTTTTGGGGGGAAGGGGAGGGGGCAGATGAGGTTCTGAATCCTAGACAATATTAGACCCTGCAGAAGCTTACGTTTGTGTGATATTTTAAGGTTAAAGAGAGAACTAAGATGATATATTTTAGAAAGCAAGAAAGGATAAAGGGATGTCTAGAAGTATTTTGCACTGAGGAAGGATGCCTTGACCTGGACTAGTGCTTTAATACTCATTGAAAGTATCACATGTCTGTCACAGCATCCTCTGCTTTCACTGGTCAGTCTGACATTTCCGCACTTGCACTTTCTGTTTACCTCCAGACTGCAAAGGAAAAATCACGTATTCTAAAACCATTTAGTTTAGAGCTTCATAGATCACAAGCCAGTATAGAACTTTAATTCCCCCAGTTCAAGAAAAGTATCATCTTTTCCCTGGCTAATTTGGCACTGTCAAGGTTGCTTTCTAAAACATATCCTCGAGCACAGCACCTTGCTGACAGAGATACAGATACCCTCCACATCTAACAACTTATGCTCAAACCACTACCACCTCATCCTTCAAAGTAAGATGGGTGAGTCCATTGGGTTCATGCTGTGCAGTGCTTACAGAGATTTCTGTATTTCCACTAACGCCGACAGAAGAAACCAAAGTTCTGCAGATCAGCATGCACTGTTCGTTGTGCGTTGGGGCACCCTCACATCGAAAACAAGCGCTCGGTTCTGCCAGCTGTGCTTAACATGTTTGCAACACCATAAAGATTAAACAGCATAATGGTATAAATCCTATTACACAATATAATCTCTAAATTACACTCAAGTGGATAAAAAAATACACAGCTTGTTAATGAACTTTACATTTTCATAATACCATTTACATTGTGCAGAAGTATTCCACTACTTTGGATATAAAGTTTATGAAAATCCATTTCTCGTAGATATTACTCACAACATATCCTGTTTGTCCTGGGAATCCATTCCCCTGGAAATGTCAGCCTTGGACTGCGTGAGTTTCTCACCCACCTCCTTTTTACTTTCTCTGGGCTCTCGCGTGGCACCTGGCATAGCAGCGAGGAGTACAGAGGAGGTGGCTGCCCTGATGGGCACTGAACAAAGATCCGGAGCCTTCCACAGCCCCTTTCCATTCATCTGGCAAGGGTGCTGGTTGGACTGGGCATCCCAAGGATGGCAAGGGACAGCCAAGTGCTCGCCAACAGCAGCACTGTACACCTGGCCCCATCCCAGCCAACTGCAGCCTCCCCAAGGGAAAACAGTCTGTCGTTGTGGACTGGGGCAAGGGCTGAGCACAGGACTATTGTGTGAAAAGGAAAAAAAAATCTTTGTCTGCCGTGGTGGTGGCTCAACACAGGGAAAGCTGGAGGTTCACGAACAGCTTTTTTGCAAGGGATGAATGAGTTTTTACGCTCCCCTACAAAAAACATAGAAACTAATGAAAACCTGTGTAGCCACAAAGCCCAACTGGCACCTCCTGGGCAGGTTTTTAAGGCAGCAGGCTGTAAATTGCAACTTTCTGACCAACAGTATAAGAAATGTAAGAAAAGTAATCTGAAGAACCGTGTTTACCAAAACATGTCAAGTTTCAGAACAGTTTCACACTGACTAAGCAAATGAACCTGAAGCAGTAAAAATCAGCAATTCTGAATATAGCATATATATAGGGACTTGCATAGTGCTTGATGAGCAAGGCTAAAATCCTGGTAATGTTATTTTTACTAGTATAATTTTTAGAAAATAATTAGTAAAATTGCTTTCAAACAGATGTTAAAGCTGTAATAATTTTTCTAGTCATGAACACATCTTAGTATTGCTAAAAACAGGCATATATAAGGAAATCTGCAAAAGGGAAACATCTTCTTGCCAGATCCAAACTGCAAAACAATGAAAGGTATGAACAGCAATCTACAACTACCTGGTAGTGCTATACAGCCTTTCCTACCTTGGCTGCTGATGTAAATATGTTCATCTAAAGACATTCAAAATACATAAACACTTGCTGTAATGCTACCTATGTGGATTAAAACAAATGGCATCATGAAAACAAATCAATGGAAAAACACTTGATAAGTGACATTTTAACAAGCCCTACCATAACTGAGTTATGCAACCATGCATTGTGTTACAGTGTTCCCCTTGCCCTCTACACTGTAATTCAGGGTTTAAAATCAGTGTATAAATTCCTGTCATCACAGCTTTGGGAAGAGGGTTTGAAGGACCTGGCATCCTCACATCTGCAAGATTATTTGAAGGTCAGAGTTAACAAATTCACCTCAAATTCCTTAACTCCACATGTCTGAGGCTTTTTTTCTCAAGAGGCCAAGGAACTCACCATTTTTCCACAGAGAGTGCAATTTTGCGGCTGCCAGACTTTTATCATGTTTTGTCCCCAAGCAGCTGTCTCCATCCTCCCCATATCATGCACATCATGAGTGCATAGTGTAAGCCCCTGGCAGTGACACAAGGGCACTGGGACATGAGTGACCAGCCCTGCAAAAGTCCAACCTCCTCTTCTAGCATGCCAAGGGCAGCCTTTACAGTCTGGGAATGCAGCTGCTGGGCTCTGAGAATGGGGAGATGAGCAGAGTCATGAGCAGGAAAGAGCCTGTCCTACCGGCCTGTGGCACCACCAGGACTCAGACTGGAGGGCATGGGCACAGCCTGGACCAGGCATGGACAGGGACTGTGTCCGACTGGACTGCAAGCTCCTGTTCCTGCTTGGCTCATCTCTCACAGCCTCTCTGTGGCAGGACAGGCAGGTGACAGTGCCACACAGGCTTTAAGGCACTGTCTTCACCAATTTGCCTGCTGATGGGTTCTGTGCAACATGGCTAAACTGTCTCTTGGCACACCAGATCCAATCCTCTGGCTGGATTCAAAGGGGGGATAAGAAGGGCTGAAAAATGTGAGGGAAAGAAACAGAGGTGAGGGAAAGGGGTGCCAGCAGAAGCGCAAGTCTGGGATTTCCTGAGAGGCTCAGGATAGAGCCAAACCAGGCATGAGGCACAGCCACATGGATACCTACCAACAAAATGAAAACATTGATATTCATGGTCCGACTGCCAGTCCAATGGCTACAGAAGTTGGTGGCGTGACTGACAGACAAGGGGATCAAGGTCTAACTCTAATTATTTATTTGGTGATGCTTACTCCAGCTTTTTAACCTCCAAATCCTATTTTATGGCTCTGTGACTGATCGAATAACTGCACATCTCACACACTTCTTGCTTACCAGCTACTCTAACAATAATCTGGGGTAGGACTGTAAAAATACTTTTTGCAGATATGCTTTGCCTTTTTTCTCTTTTATAGTTAACTCTTATTGGCAGCATTAGGTATCACATAATTGGACTCCAGCTCATCGAAAAAAAATTAAAAGCAAGGATCTCCACAGAACATTCTCTCTTCTCTGTGGCACAAAAAGGCTGAAGCTTTCAATTAAAATGGGTGGTGAAACAGTATTTTCCAGTCATACTTAGAGAGGGATGGCATTTTTCAGCACTCATAGACAACTTCAGCTGCTGGGTGCAGTGGCAGTGACAGAATCCGCAGCTGAAGAATGACCCGTTTGTGCCCACTCACAGCTGGACATGGGACAGGAGGGCTCCAACACAAGCAGCAGATCCAGGGATCACAGAAATATGGAATGGTTTGGGTTGGGATGGACTTTAAAGTCCATCTAATCCAAAACTCCTGCCAGCCATGGGCAAGGGCACCTTCCATTAGACCTGGCTGCTCCAAGCTCTGTCCAACCCGACCTTGAACACTTCCAGGGCTGGGGCAGAGGCACAGGCACACAAGGAATGTAATTTCCACCAACAGACAGTTCCACTGTTTTTTTTCTAGCATTGATTGAAAAAGCAGGTAAATGCATTTCAAAACTGATAATTGAACCACAGACACTAAACTGAAGCTCTAGCTATGGACTCCCTGAGGCTTCTTTATGTTTTAATGTCACCTGTAAAAGTAAAATGTTATTATGAAAAATTTAGTCCAATGGCAAATTTTGAAGTTTTTTCTTTCA